>OZ035824.1:17084353-17684353 GCA_964034765.1 Knipowitschia caucasica | reverse complement strand
CAGTGTCCAAACCTTCTGGTGGACAAAGAAGGCCATCCCACTCCAGAATATCATTCACAGCGGTGAGTCAAGGCTTTGCAGTTTGTAATGAATTGAACATTTTAATTAGGTCATTATTTAAGTACAGTATTTTGTTTTTTTTCCTACATTTAAGTCTTACTGTTGAAACTGTAAAATGTTACAATGCCTGACAATATTAAATATAATAATAATAATAATAATGCATCGGTTTTATATAGCGCTTTTTTGGACACTCAAAGACGCTTCACATGTGTCATTATTCATTCACTCCATACACAGTGGTGATAAACTACTGCTGCAGCCACAGCTGCCCTGGGGCACACTGACAGAGGCGAGGCAACCAGTATGCGCCATCAGCCCCTCCGACCACCACCAACCATTCATACACACACCAGACTCATTCTAGGCAATGGGGGTGAAGTGTCTTGCCTAAGAACACAACGGCAGTTTGGCACTTTACAGCCGCAGCCGCCCAACTGTGGCTGGTGTTCCCAGAGGTTAAGTGTCTTGCCAAGGACACAACGACAGTAGTCAGTGGGAGTTGATGGTGAAGGTCTTGAGCGGGGCTTGAACCCACGACCTCAAAGGCCAACGCTCCACCAACTGAGCTACTGCCGCCCCTATATATATACTTATTTAGGAATGAAACTTGCCTTGTTTTTGATGAATACTTAGGCTTACTTCGCTACTGTATAGTGTTGGTCATTTGTGGTGGTACTTTGAGAGGCAAGTGAGGTGGTACTTGGTGTGAAAAGTTTGAGAACCACTGGTTTAAAGCTTTACTAAGAGACGAGACAAGCGGGGGCAGGAGTATTTATGTTTGACTCTGATTGGGGGAGCGGGGGCCTGCAGGTCTCCCTGGACACTAGCGCACACAGCACAGGCCTAAACATCTTTTAGGACACCTTATAGATAAAACTATACTTTTATTGGCATCATAAAGCAATAATATGATACAAAATGCATGCCCTGTTTTTTTCTAACTTTATTTAAAACCTCTTCCATTTTAAATCTTGGTTTTAAAGTCATTTCTATGCAAAATAGCAAAAAAGAGAAAATATTTCTGGTGCAAGTGGATGGAGTAGTTGGCACATGTGCAGTATTAGTTCTTACAAAGAGCTGGTAGCTGAATGTAAGCAGCAGCTGCAGGCTGTAGATCTGCTCTTCTGGCCTCAGGGGCAGCTGCATCTCAAACTGCAGAACATCCAGTTTTCCATCCTGGTTTTGATCCTGCTCCCTCACCTGTAAAACACACATGTTTTTTTGTGTTAATACAAAGCTAACCGCAGGTGTGGGCAATCATTTTCAGCCAAAAAAAAAAATGAAATAAGCTGTATGTCATCCGAGGGCTGCAGTTTTCCTTTGTCCTAAACAACATGAAGCAAAGCAGCACAAATAATAGACACATGTTTTAGACCAGCCATTCCCAAACTCAGTAACACCGAGGCCCCCTTAAAAATCTGACGGGTCTGTGTGGCCCCCCCAAAATAATAACCAAGAAGACAACATTAAGAATAGGCTCTTCTGGTTATTTTATTTTGGGGAAATAGCCTCTGCTACAAACATTGTAATACAAAAATGATTACAGTGGATTATTCAAGTCAAATAATGAACACAAATATTTTAATATTACAAACAAAACATTATAAATTTAACATTAAATAATAATATTATTTTTTAATTTTTTTTATGACCTCCCGCGGCCCCCCTGCAGTACCCTCGCGGCCCACCAGGGGGCCGCGGACCCCACTTTGGGAGACACTGTTTTAGACCATAGAGCGAGAGCAACGAAGAGAGATTTTTTGTAATGTACAGTGCCTTGCGAAAGTATTCGGCCCCCTTGAACCTTTCGCCACATTTCAGGCTTCAAACATAAAGATATAAACATTATTTTTTTTGTCAAGAATCAACAACAAGTGGGACACAATCGTGAACGAAATTTATTGGATAATTTTAGCTTTTTTTAACAAACAAAAAACTGAAAAGTGGGGCGTGCAATATTATTCGGCCCCCTTGCGCTAATACTTTGTAGCGCCACCTTTTGCTGCAATTACAGCTGCAAGTCGCTTGGAGTATGTCTCTATCAGTTTTGCACATCGAGAGACTGGAATTCCTGCCCATTCTTCCTTGCAAAACAGCTCGAGCTCAGTGAGGTTGGATGGAGAGCGTTTGTGAACAGCAGTCTTCAGCTCTTTCCACAGATTCTCGATTGGATTCAGGTCTGGACTTTGACTTGGCCACTCTAACACCTGGATACGTCTATTTGTGAACCATTCCATTGTAGATTTGGCTTTATGTTTTGGATCATTGTCCTGCTGGAAGATAAATCTCCGTCCCAGTCTCAGATCTTTTGCAGACTCCAACAGGTTTTCTTCCAGAATGGTCCTGTATTTTGGCTCCATCCATCTTCCCGTCAATTTTAGCCATCTTCCCTGTCCCTGCTGAAGAAAAGCAGGCCCAAACCATGATGCTGCCACCACCATGTTTGACAGTGGGGATAGTGTGTTCAGGGTGATGAGCTGTGTTGCTTTTACGCCAAACATCGTCTGCAAATCGTTTTGCAGTGTGGCCAAAAAGTACGATTTTGGTTTCATCTGACCAGAGCACGTTCTTCCACATGTTTGGTGTGTCTCCCAGGTGGCATGTGGCAAACTTTAAACGAGACTTTTTATGGATATCTTTGAGAAATGGCTTTCTTCTTGCCACTCTTCCATAAAGGCCAGATTTGTGCAGTGCACGACTGATTGTTGTCCTATGGACAGACTCTCCCACCTCAGCTGTAGTTATCTGCAGTTCATCCAAAGTGATCATGGGCCTCTTGGCTGCATCTCTGATCAGTCTTCTCCTTGTTTGAGATGAAAGTTTGGAGGGACGGCCGGGTCTTGGTAGATTTGCAGTGGTCTGATACTCCTTCCATTTCAATATAATTGCTTGCACAGTGCTCCTTGAGATGTTTAAAGCTTGGGATACTTTTTGTATCCAAATACGGCTTTAAACTTCTCCACAACAGTATCTCGGACCTGCCTGGTGTGTTCCTTTGTCTTCATGGTTCTCTCTGTGCTTTAAACAGAACCCTGAGACTATCAAAGAGCAGGTGCATTTATACGGAGACTTGATTACACACAGGTGCATTCTATTTATCATCATCAGTTATTTAGGACAACATTGGATCATTCAAAGATCCTCACTGTACTTCTGGAGTGAGTTTGCTGCGCTGAAAGTAAAGGGGCCGAATAATATTGCAAGCCTCACTTTTCAGTTTTTTATTTGTTAAAAAAGTTTAAATTATCCAATAAATTTCGTTCCACTTCACGATTGTGTCCCACTTGTTGTTGATTCATGAAGAAAATAAATTAATATTTTATATCTTTATGTTTGAAGCCTGAAATGTGGGGAAATGTTGAAAGGTTCAAGGGGCCAAATACTTTCGCAAGGCACTGTAATAGAGGTTGTGTAATGTGTGTAATGTTGTAACGGCTATCATGCGATTTGTGCGTAAAGGCAGACCCAACGCTCTAGGAGCAAAAGCCAAAGGTCAGGCGCTGTCTTTTATGATCTCATATCCAAAACCTTGGCCACTTCATTATGGGTATGGTCACATAGGTTTTCACAAACAAACTTGGCCAAATGACCCAGATCGTCACCACAGGGGTTTGAAGACGGACCGCGGTCAGAAGGGTTTCTTTTTCAACTGTGCCAGCCCAAATGCGGTGCAGTACAATGCTCGGTCCAGCTGGTTGCGCTAATACTAACTTCAGAACCTACCTCACAAGCACAACCTAAAGCCCAGTTAAAGTGGGCCTAAATAAAAAATAGTTTTGAAACTTGGGTAACACTTAATATTATGGTGCATGAGTTCTTGCATGATTCTCATGAACTAATGCATGAATTAATGCATTAGTTCATGATATATCCATGCATTACTAGATCATGAATTCTCATGAACTAACAGGATTACATGTTGGATGACTTAGCCCACTTAACCCATCCATGAATTAATGGTTGAACTACTGTAATGAATTTACATGAAAATCTTAAAGAATCATCATGATCATGATTTGATATGGGATTGTTACTCAACAAAGAAACTTTTTATTACTTCAGGTGCAGCACTGGAGGTCTTATTTGGTTATGCTGTACGTGTGAGAGTTTGTAAAATATCAAAAAATCATTGCTTCACTTTAGTTGAGGGGACACAATCATAATGAAATCATGATGTATTAAGCATTAGCAAATATAATGAAATCATGATGTATTAAGCATTAGCTAATGATAAGTTCATGATTGTGTCTTCATAATTTGCAAGTAGATTTCCGCCATATGACTCATTATGTTCATGCATGATCATGAGGATCATGATAGGTTGATGATTTCATTTAATTGCTTTTTCAGTAAATTCATGATATCATCATGATCAGAATCAGAATCAGAATCATTTTTATTGCCACGTAAGTAACAGGAAGTCACAGATTTGGAAATTGCTTTGGCTCAGTGCAACAGTCAGAAAGAGATAATAAAAATAACTTCTAAAGAATAAATTTAAATTTAAAGTAGAGTTACAGTTACTATTTACAATATACAAGTGCACATGGTGCACACAATGTAAGGTGACAGCAGTACAGTGAAGTAAAGTGACGTATGATGGGCAGTAAAGTGACTTTATAAAGGGCGGGGGGACAGGTTAAGTGTTCAAGAGTCCAACAGCAGAGGGTAAGAAACTGTTCTTGTGGCGGGAGGTTCTAGTCCTGATGGACCGCAGTCTCCTGCCTGAGGGGAGTGGTTAGAATAGTCCATGTGCAGGGTGAGAGGGGTCGGCTGTGATACGACCAGCCCGGCCTCGAGCTCGGGCAACGTACAGGTCCTGCAGCGATGGAAGGCTGCGGCCGATCACTTCCTCTGCAGAGCGCACAATGCGCCGTAGTCTCTGTTTGTCCCTGACTGTGGCTCCAGCGAACCACACGGTGATGGAGGAGGTGAGGATGGACGCAATGATGGCTTTCCTGAGCTGCCGCAGGAAGTACATCCTCTGTTGGGCCATCATGATGATTCTTTAAGATTTTCATGTAAATTCAATACAGTAGTTCAACCATTAATTCATGGATGAAGTCATCCATGAACCAACATGTAATCATGTTAGTTCATGAGAATTCATGATCTAGTAATGCATGAATGTACTGGAGAGGAGGCTACGGCCGATGGTCGAATCTCGGATCCAGGAGGAGCAGTGTGGTTTTCGTCCCGGTCGCGGAACACTGGACCAGCTCTATACACTCCATCGGATACTCGAGGGTTCATGGGAGTTCGCCCAACCTGTCCACATGTGCTTTGTGGATTTGGAGAAGGCGTTCGACTGTGTTCCCCGGGGTGTCCTTTGGGGGGTTCTCCAGGAGTACGGGGTCGGAGGTCCTCTGCTGAGGGCCATCCGATCCCTGTATGACCGGAGCCAGAGCTGTGTTCGCATTGCCGGCAGTAAGTCAGACCTGTTCCCGGTGAATGTTGGCCTCCGACAGGGCTGCCCTTTGTCACCGGTTCTGTTCACTGTATTTATGGACAGAATTTCTAGGCGCAGCCAGGGGTCGGAGGGGGTCCGGTTCGGAGACCACAGGATTTCATCTCTGCTGTTTGCGGACGATGTTGTCCTGTTGGCTCCAACGAACCAGGACCTGCAGCATGCACTGGGGCGGTTTGCAGCCGAGTGTGAAGCGGCTGGGATGAGAATCAGCACCTCCAAATCCAAGGCCATGGTGCTCGACAGGTGGGTGGAGAGGTCCTTCCTCAAGTGGAGGAGTTCAAGTATCTCGGGGTCTTGTTCACGAGTGAGGGAAGAATGGAGCGTGAGATTGACAGGCGGATCGGTGCAGCGTGCGCAGTGATGCGGTCGCTGTATCGGACCGTTGTGGTAAAGAGGGAGCTGAGCCGGAAGGCAAAGCTCTCGATTTACCGGTCAATCTTTGTTCCCTCCCTCACCTATGGTCATGAGCTTTGGGTAATGACCGAAAGAACGAGATCGCGGATACAAGCGGTCGAAATGAGCTTCCTCCGCAGAGTGGCTGGGCGCTCCCTTAGAGATAGGGTGAGGAGCTCGGTCACACGGGAGGAGCTCGGAGTAGAGCCGCTGCTTCTCCACGTCGAGAGGAACCAGTTGAGGTGGCCCGGGCATCTGTTCCGGGCACGTCCCACCGGGAGGAGGCCCCGCGGAAGACCTAGGACACGCTGGAGGGACTATGTCTCTCAGCTGGCCTGGGAACGCCTTGGGGTCCCCCCGGATGAGCTGGAGGAAGTGTGTGTGGATAGGGAAGTCTGGGCGTCTCTGCTTAGACTGCTGCCCCCGCGACCCGGCAACGGATAAAGCGGAAGAAAATGGATGGATGGATGGATGGATGGATAATGCATGAATGTATCATGAACTAATGTATTAATTAGTTCATGAGAATCATGCATGAACTCATATACCATTAATATAAAGTGTTACCGAAACTCGAATATTGAGTGGAAACTCCCACTGATGTCTGCTGTCGTTGTGTCCTTGGGCAAGACACTTAACCCCACTTTGCCTGAAGCCCCCGCTGGAAGATCATGTGGACTCACCACCTGCAGGAGGATCAGTGAGGGGCTGGTGCTAAGTGTACTGGGTGCAGCTCTGACTGCCACCCCCCGACCCAGAAATGGATTAATGAAAAAAAAAAAAAATAGATCAACAAATATTTTTAAGGGCAAAGTCTGTCCTGCCCCTGAAAATTAATTTAAGATCGAAATCGTCCAAAGCAGGAAATCGCCCAGCCCTACGTTGTAGTTGGCAACTGTTCACAGCAGGAATTTGCCATTGTGGAATAAGTCCGAGCAGGGACCATGATCCATAATCCCACCTAAGGTAAAATTGCCTAGTTTTACATTTGAGTTTTTTTGTGTGTGTTACTCCATTCACTGTACTGTAAAGTATTCTGTAGTACAGTGATGTACAGTATTGAGTTTACATTATTTGTAACCTTTCAGTATTTTCTTGTTTGTTTTTTGAGGAAACTTGTGTTGAGAACAAAAACAGTGTTCCACTGAGCTTCACAGAAAACTGACTGATAAACAGAATAAAAACAGTGAACATGAAAGACTGCAGTATTTTAGTCGTCTAAGTAGTCTAGTATGTCACTTCCATTTTGAAAATTTCACATGATGCAAATGTGTATTGTTTTGTCATCAAATTTTAATTTTGACAAATGAATGTTTAGTTTTGATTGCAGAGATTAGGTTTTGATAGTTGAGTTTAATTTTGACACAGATGTGAATAGTAGAGGAATAGTAGGGGAATAGGGGTCGGCCACTCAAAAAGTTCAAAGAGCCATATTTGACCAAAAGTACAAAAAACAAATCTGTCTGGAGCCACGAAAACTTTACTGCCTTGTAAAAGGCTTCTATGAAAGCAACACAGGCTGTAAGCTGAATTAGCCTACTATCAAAATTAGTAGGTATAGGCTACAAATACATAATATGCATTCATGATTATTCTATGTATTTTCACTGTAGTGCAAGAGAATAACGCACCATGTGACTGCTCTATAATACAATATATGCTTTAAGTTAAACTTTCCTTTTGTTGCGTTCATGCAATTGTAAAAATGCAGTAAATAAATCCGCTTTTTGGCTCAGAGTTCACATACCTGCATTACAGCACTGTCTGTTCATATCAATCACGTCACATGTCGTCACAGGCTGGAGTTCACTGGAGCTGAACTAAAGTCCCGAACGGTGTTTAGCACTTCTGTTCCTCGTGTTGAAACAAAATTCAGTAGAAGTTTGGAGATGAATCCGCTCCAGAATAACTGCGATTGCACTGTTTCTCTCCAAACTGGGGTCAGCAGCCAATTTTCCACATGACTCTTTTTTTTCTTCAATATATATTCACATTACAAAGCAACCATGAAGCAGTCCTTCCTCATTGACAAAGAAAGCAAATGTTCCAGTCCACTCTTCCTTGATTTCCCGGTTCTTATCAACTCTTTCTCTTTTTAGCTTTGGGATTTACGCGGACTCATGTGGCACACAGCGGTTTGTTTACAACAGTGGCCCCCGGCGCTGTGCGTCCCAGGATATGACGCAAATCTCAGTTTACAGAAATGTTGAAATTGAATATTTCTTATGCACATTTTACTGCATTGGAAAACGTTAAGAATGTTGTTCCTCCTACAGAAACCACATTGAAACTAGAAATAAAATATACTCCTCCCACTCCATTTTCAGACATTTTTGTAGAGACTCCTGGAGCCACTCGAGGGGCACTAAAGAGCCGCATGCGGCTCCAGCGCCGCAGGTTGCCGATCCCTGGTATAGTATGTCCCAGTGTTGTGTCTTGTGTGTAGAGTTTTGAGAAATTTTGCAAAAGCAATAGGAAAAAAACTGGAATAAAACGGTATCTAAACACAAAAGTATTTATCCGATTAATTGAAAAATCAAAAGGCAATTCTTTAAGAAAATAATTGTTAGCTGCTCTAGGCATGAGGGGTGGAGCAAAGTTGGACAGATGCGGAAGTGGGCCGAGAGCATCATGCAGCATGGCCATGGGACAGACTGTGATGGACCTGGGACAGACTGTTATGGACATGGGAGGATAAGACTCACCGTCACTGAAGGGATGCGCAGTCGAGGCCCCAGCAGATGGTTGTAGTGTAGATATGTGCTCCAGCCCACGTAGTCTCCCTGAGCGCTGGTGCAGGCCATCAGCATCAGCTCATACTTGAACCGCACCACAGGCTGCTCCTCATACGAGCTCAGCTTCAGCCAGAACCCTACAGTTTAACAACATGTAAAACAGTATCTGTACTAGGTAGTAATATAGCAGCCCACACAGAATAAATATATCTATGGCTTTTTGTTGGTGCTGGGGTTAAGGTAGTAGGAATTTCACTTCTGTATCTGGCAACCCAACAGACATGTGAGGCATATTACACCAAATAATAACCAATGTTTGTCATTACTTTCTGGAGGTGTAAAGTCACCTGATCCCATAGAAATAAAAATATAACCATATTTTGGACAGTGTTGGAGAGAATACTGTGAAAATGTAGACACAATATTGAATACTTGGATTATCTTATTGCTCACTTGCAGAACAATATGTAACAATTTAAAAAAAATACTATATAGAAAAATCACACACAGAGCTTTAAGTGACATTTTTGTTGAAAATGTGTGATCAAAAACAGAAATGTATGCCTTCCATTTTGAAAGTAACCGTCTACAGAACACCACCAAAAGAGAACAGTGACTAATAATAATATTGTGGATTGTGTTCTGTTACTCCCAAAGACTGAGTATGGAGTCCTACAAATGCCACAGTGGAAGCTGAACAAGTCAGCTCTTGGAAAACATTTTCACTTTGAACATCGAGGCTTATACGAAGGTGCTGCTTCTTTTTTGGGGGGGGGGCGCCAAAAGCATTTTGTCAAGAAACAGTAGACCAACCAAATTGATGAGTCGTTCACAAAGGTAAGTAATCTTTATACCGCCTTTCACAGCCAGAGTTACAAAGCGGTTTATAATTGTGGGCATTTGTCTCTCACTCCAAAGAGAGAAGGGAGTGAGGTCGCGGGTACAGAAGGCGCCTATGCAGACACGGGGAGAACATGCAAACTCGACTCTAAAGGGCCCTGTCCTAGAGTGCTATCCACTCAGCCACCGTGCCGCTCAAAGGTTAAATTTTATTGTATGATGTGTCCTTTATACTCACCCTCATCAACATGGAGCATACTATAAGAAAAGCATTTGAGCAAGTAACGTGTGTGTGTGTTACTTATACACCGATAAGAGTTATAAGCACCGTTAGAGAAAAAGCATTTTTAATATGTATTTGTATGTTACCATCCATCCATTTTCTACCCTTTAATCCATTTCTGGGTCAGGGGGGTGACAGTCAGAGATGCCACCCAAGTCTCATAGCACCAGCCCCTCACTGACCCTCTGCAGGTGGTGAGTCCACAGGAGGACGGCTGCTCTCTGAGTGTGAGCATAGCCTTGATCTTTCAGTGGGGGCTTTGGGCAAAGTGGGGTTAAGTGTCTTGCCCAAGGACACAACGACAGCAGTCATCAGTGGGAGTCGGTGGAGAAGGTGCAGAGGTGGGAATTGAACCCACGACCTTCTGGGCTTAAGGCCAATGCTCTACCAACTGAGATACTGTCGTATGTTACCAAATAACAAAAAAAAAATATTATAGAAGTCCTCACTTATAATATCTTTGTGTAAAGATCTAATAATAAAGCATTATTTTGGTACTCGCAGCAAAGTATGCGGGTGAAGTGGGGCGGGTCAGTGTCAGACTCATTCAAGGTCAGCAATGGAGTTCGGCAGGGTAGTGTGATGTCCCCCCTGTTGTTTACCATCTATATGGACGATTTATCTGTACAGCTCAATCACTGTATTACTGGGTGTGTTGTGGGAGGCACAGTGATCAACCACCTCATGTATGCCGATGACCTGTTTGTGCTCAGTCCGTACAGTGCAGGACTTCAGCAGCTCCTCAAGATATGCCCCGAGTACAATCTTCAAAATGACATAAAATATAACTAGTAAAAGTTTCATCATGATTGAGAGGACGAAAAATGACATGAAATCTATTTCCTGAATTCTCCCTATGTGGTAATGCTCTAAATGTCAGTGAGGAGGTAAAGTACCTTGGGCATTACATATGCAGTGACCTCACAGACGACCGGGATATACACAGACAGAGATGTAAACTGTATGGCCAATCCAACATGCTGGTCAGGAAGCTTTACATGTGCTCTGTGAATGTTAAAACATCCTTGTTCCAATCTTTTTGTGCTCCCTTATACACAGCCCAACTGTGGCGGAGCTATAAGCAGGCCAGTCTGCAGAAGTTAACTTTTGCCTATAATGACTCGATGAGGATGCTGCTGAAGATCCCCAGACACAGTAGTGCGAGTCAGATGTTTGCTGAGTGCAGGGAGCGCTCCTTTCCTGCGTCACTGTTACTATCGGTTCATGTGTAGAGTGGTGAGGGTGCCTAATGCTATTGTACAGTCCCTGGTTTGTCCTTACATTAGCTCAGTCAGGTTCACTTCTATGCTTTGGAGTCACTGGCGTGCTTCTCTGTATGTGTGACTTGCTGTAAATATGTGATTACTTTGTGTGTGTGTTTTTTTTTTTTTTACTTTTCTTTCATTATTCTTAGCTATGGATCCTGTGCTTATGGAGTCCTTAATAAAGTCTAAATGAAAATAAATACATATTTAGTTATCTGTATAGACATGAAAATGAAGAGAACCGATGCTGCCTGTTATCTGTCTGCATTCACTTCTCACAGCAACAAGAACATGAAGAATGTTTTTGAGGGACTATTTCAATAATACAATGTGGGGTGGTTGTGGCTTATAATCAGGTGCAGCTTTGTCCGGAAAACATGTAACACCACATGTATTATATAATTTTTATATACAACATAAAAAATACAAAAATGTATGTGTAGTTATGTGTGTGTGTGTGTGTGTGTACAGCATTTTCTGGACCTGATTATAAGCCGCAACCACCCCACACTGTAATACTGAGAAAGTTCCCAGTGCAGTGTGAGACTCACCCTGGCTCCTGTAGGCCACTAGCAGAGGAGGGATGTAGGTCAGGCAGGTGCAGATGAGCGCAAACAGCGTGGCTTTCGCGCACACGCTGCTCCTGTAGCGCACTAAAGCAGGGTGACTATACACGTCATAAAACGCCATTGTATGGAGCTGCAGTTAGCGCCGACACATGCTAATGGCTAACACGTCCGATAAAGATGAATACAGACACAGTAATGTGAGAAGAACACAGTCCGAGGGGCCCCAGCCCGCAGCAAGGTCCTGTGGCTTCTCTTGCGGCTCCAAGCACACCACTAACTCCTGCTCACTGCTCACGTCCTGCACGGATCCGTAAAAGATCCATGCACTGCAACGGCGCCATGTTGGAGCGTCCCCGTTACCTTGGATACTACTGTGCGCATGCGTCCTGGGCAGAATGTGTGTCCTGTGACTGCTGTTATTGGTATTTCTATACATGCATTTGTGTATACGTCAAAATTCAATTCAATTCATTCTGGCATAGCCCTAAATCACAACAGTAGTTATCTTAGAAGACTTGAAAACCGTTGAAATCGCCAACAAAGATCAGAGAAATAAACAGTTCAAACACATAAGTATTGATCCATAGGAGCGAGTTGACCAAGGCCCACTGTGTTGGGGTGACAGTGACTCAGTTGATAGAGCATTGGCCTTTGAGCCTTTGAGCCTAAATGGAGCGTGTGTGGAAAATCAAGCACACAGAGATGGGATCAAGGCGCTCCAGCGCTAGGAAGTTTATTCTCTGTTTCTGTAGGTTCTTTCAGGTTTTTTCAGACAGAACATATTTAGGATATGGTTTATATAGTCAACGTTTACGTCACACATACGTTATACATGGAAAAGCATTCGTGTCACATCAAGAGAACAATCAGAACATAACAAGACATCGAAAGAACAAAACACGGACACACAATCGGGTCGTTGTGACCTAAGGCCAAATCACTTTATAGCTATCCAATTCCCATACGTGGAAGTAATGTTCACCGCATGCCTGCATGTTTAGTTTTGAATATGCGCTGGAAAACGGCAGCAAGTCATAAGTAGATTGGAAACAGTTGTTTTGTGCTTTACAATTTTTGTTTTTCTTGCTTTTTTCTACCCGAGATGTTACTGCAGGGGCAATAGTGGCTCAGGTATCATTGGCCTTTGAGCCAGAAGGTCGTAGGTTCGATCTTACCACAAGAACTTCTCCACTTATGTCTGCTGTCGTTGAGTCCTTGGGCACCCCACTTTCGCTAAAGCACTGAAAGATCAAGGCTCCTGTGGACTCACCACCAGCAGCAGGATCAGTGAGGGTTGGTGCTATGTGACCTGTCCTGCTCCACCCAGATTCTACTGGCTAGGTTTAAAACAGTCCTCTTTAGTTTAGCATATGGCTAGGAAGGTAAGACTCAGGGAAGGCTAAACTCCTCAGACTGTCAGTCAAGCTGCATAGGGAGTCAGTTTGCTGGGAGAAGTATGGTAACTTGAGCACTATCCTCTCCTCCTTCCTACTTTACCTGTTTAGCATTATTAGGATTTTGACTGTAGTTTGTTCATTGCTATTCACCCGTTGTCCCATTGTCTGTTTCATGGGACGATGACGGGATCTCTGAGCCTGGCCTCCTCCATCTACACCTGCGGACTGCCCCGCCCGACCCGCCTGGGAGTGCTTCAGTCCTGCACCGGACCTGTCCACGTTCAGCGACCACTGGTCCACGTTCTGTAGCTAGCTTAGGTCCTAGATCATTAGCCTGTCCGTCCGGAGGAGCGGATCCATTTCTCAAATGGGTCTCCCTCCCTGTGGGTTTCCCTAGTTCTCCCCAAGTTTTCTCACTTTTTCCCACTGGGTTTTTTTAAGGGTTTTTCCTTGTCGATGCAGGAGGGTCTTGTTGGACAGTTAGTGTCCAACAGAAAGGATTGGTGATGATCAGGACACTTTAACATTCTACAACATGTATGGACATTTTCTTCTGTGTGTGCTTTATGTTTGTCATGTGTTTTAACTGTTGATTCTCTGATCTGTGTTGGTGATTTCAATGGTTTTGTTAAGTCCTCTGAGATGACTTCTGTTGTGACTTAGGGCTATACAAGAATAAATTGTATTGTGTATAGTATTGTATTGTATCTCTGCTGCTATGACCTGAAGGGCTGTTGCTGATATTGTTAGCTTTTTAGAATGATAAATGCTATCTTTTTATTTTTGCAGCTACTGGACACCAGAATGTCTCCTACGAGATAGATAGATATCTATCTATCTATGCCTTGATGTGTGTATTCATGCAATTTCTTCCCCTTAATACACTTCTGGGTTTGACTGTAGTCTGTTCATTGCCATTCACCCGTTGTCCCATTGTCTGTTTTGTGGTGCGACGACGGGACCTCTGAACCTGGCCCCCTCCATTTACATCTGTGGACTGCCCCAGCTGACCCGTCTGGGAGTGCTTTAGTCCCGCACCGGACCTGCCCACGTTCTCAATCAATCAATCACATTTTATTTATAAAGCGCTCTTTATACAAAAAAAAATGCAACTCGAAGTGCTTCACAGTTTAGTTTCAAACAATCCAATATGCCCAGCCCTAAACCCCACCGCCCCACAGACCCACCCAAAACAACATTTATTATCACTCACAACAAAACAACTAAAAACCCAAATGTGCAAATAACTGAAAAACACTGGGCTAGGTTCCCCTCCCCTCAGGCGCGCAGCGGGAAAACTAAATATAAACTAAAAGATAAAAAATGATTTTTTTTCATTATAAAAATGCAGACTAAAACTACAGGAATCCCTAAAACACATTTACATGATTTTGAGCAGAAGCTGAATAAAATCAATTGGAAAAATGTTACAAAACAGTCCAACATAAATATAAGAGCAAATGCCTTCATGACCACATTGCAAGGTTTAATTAAAAAGTACCCTAAGACTTGGACAAACAGAGCAAAAAACAACTCACTCCCATGGTTTAATAATGACATATGGTATGCTCTTAAAAAATCCCCAAAAACTAAAAATGCAATTGATTATCTAGTACAGGCCTCAGAAATCAAGTTATTACTCAACTGCAAAGAGCCAAATCTAACTATTTAACTACAATCATTGAAGAGGCAAATGGAAGCAGTTCCAAACTTTGGCAACATATAAATGGCCTAACAAATCCAAGTAAGAAAAAACACACACAAATACAATCTCTTAAAGTAGGGAGGCATAATCAATGACAATCAGTCTAAGGGAGAAGCTCTGAACAATTTCTTTATTGGTTCTGTGCATGAACTTGCTAATAAATCTAATAATACACCTCCATGTACAGAAAACATACATCATGAAAACAGTGAACTCTTTTGCATAAAGGAGGTGTCTGGTGACAAAGTAAAAAAAATCATGATGAAGATGAGCCACTCGATGTCAAAAGACATCCATGATCTTAGCACAGCACTGCTTAAAAAACACAGAGATACTGTACTCTATTAGAGCCCATCACACATCTAGTAAATCTCTCAATCCGATCCAATACTGTACATTCCCAAATGGCTGGAAAATGGCTGTTGTGAAACCGATCCACAAGACAGGCGAAAAGGACATGCCCAACAACTACAGGCCTATTTCCATTCTTCCTGTTGTCTCTAAAATTGTGGAGAAGGTAGTTGCAGAACAACTTGTAGAACATATGGAGTCAAACCAGCTTCTCCATCCCCTACAGTTTGGGTTTAGACAGAGATACAGCACAGAAACAGCTAACTGTTACTTGTTGGAACAGATCGAGAAAAGTCTAGACAAAGGTCAAGTGGTTGGTGATGTGTTTGAGACCTTAAAAAGGCGTTTGATACTGTGGATCACAGTGTTTTATTGAAAAAACTGAAGCCTTTCAAATTGTCTGATCAATCTCAATCATGGTTTAAAACGTACCTTGAGGGCAGGCAGCAATGTGTAAAGGTCAATGGTGCTAAATCCAGCCTTCGCCCTAATGACACGGGAGTACCACAAGGTTCCGTATTAGGGCCACTGCTGTTTTCTATGTACATAAACGACCTCCCAACCTGTTGTCATGGTGTCAACTGCCAGCTCTATATGGATGAAACAGTTATTCATGTGCCGGCAAAGACCTCTGCTCTAGCTGGGCAGCAGTTGACTGAAGCCTTAGTAAATATTTCAACTTGGCTTCAACAATTGCAATTGACTTCAGGTCGAGATTTGGGAGGTCTGGCGTCTAACAGTTTTTATCCAATCATTACTCAGCATCATGTGTTGCTATGACCCAAAATCTGTCTGTAGGCCTACGATGCTGGCCCGCATTAGCTTAAAGCCCATATGTCATATTAGACCACTCTTTTCAGTAAGCATAGAGAACGGTACTGTAATTGTGATTCCAGGTAAAAAAAATATTTTATCGGCGCTAATTAGGAAGATACGAGACGTTTTGTGAGAAAAATCTACTTCCGCATTCTTAAACGCGCCACAAGGTGGTGACGTCACTCTAGGGGACGCGCTGTTCACTGTACTTTATCATAGCCTACTGGACATGATGGATTCACGATCACCATACAGCAGAATTTATGGTCCCCAAAAATAATTTTGATGGACCCCAACCATATAATTTTGAGCCAGTAAACAATAATGAAAGAGAAAGAGAAAGGCCAAGAATAAGAAATGATGGGCACAGGAGAGAAATTGAGCGTTGGTGTGAGGAGAATGAATGGAGAACAGGGCAGGTGTCTTGGTAAGCTAAGCTAAATACAAATTTGGTAACTATATTATGCAACTATTTTTACTTCAATTATAAATCCGTTATGAATTCTACATGTAGTTATTTATTGTCATAGCATCATAAAAGGATAGGAAGTAAGTGGCAATAAGTACATTTATCTTATAACAGTATGAATCCAAGTCCGTTTACTTAACATTAATTTGTAAGATTGGTGTTCATTTTACTGAATTATTTTACTTTCCCTCATAAATTAATACGCTGGTTTGAGTTCAAATAAGATAGGCCATTTCGTTGACTCAGTTTTGTACCGGTCTAAATGTCATTGGCAATGGCTTTTTTTTTATGCACAGTAATAGTTGAGCCATGAGTTGATGACTGTTAAGATCAATTGTTGACTGGTTTGGGTGGTCATTTGATAATTGTCTTTACGCTTTCACACAAGATTAGCCCACTCTTAGTTCCAAGTGTGTAGTTGGCGCATGACTTGGTGACACAATTACGCATTAAGTTGTTAAAGTACACACTGCCCCTCACTATTGCCATTTGTGACAGGTGTTTGTGTGGAAGATGCCAGCCAATAGGCCCTTTTCACGCAACGTCACGAATCCGCCATTGTACTTCCGTGCAGTGGATAACGACTTCCTGTCCGCGTTATACCTAATGGCATGGGATCGCGCTTTTCAGTCTGAAGTAAAATATCTCCAAGAAATTTACCGCAGACGTCAAGTGGAAGGTATGTAATCATTGACAACAAGTAAGACATTGCGTGGGGAGTAAAAAAATAAAAAAAAGCACCGAAGAATAACGGTGTGATGATAGAGAAGTGAGTTTGTCCAAAAGCTTGTAGCCAGTTGTAATGCTAACGACTGCTGATTTGGGAAGATTGATTCTAATGTGTTTGCTTACGTTATTAATTGATCTGTGTAACTATTGTTTGGTTTCCTAGTTATAGATCTGTAGATAGTGCTGCAATCTGTTAGCTTCCAAAGAATAGGCTATCTTAGCTCCAAATGCTAATGCAAATTAGCAACATGCTACTGAACCGTGAGAAACGCTTGACTATCCGAGGCTTTGGTGGGCAACACAAATGTATTAAATTGATAATATTAGTTCTATGGTGGGTCAAAACAATGTTCACAAACAGAGCATTGCTCCCCTTGTGCTGTAAAAGATCTGTGATTTAAATAAACAGCTCTTCACTGCTGGAAAAATCTGCTGTTTTGCCCACCTTTCACCAAAACATCACAAAAATAAACAATGATCCTCCCAATAACAGAGCTATACATTTTCTTGTTAAGTATACATTGTATGTTTTACTGTTCAGTACTTTATTTAGGCTTAAGTTTAATGTGCTAATTTCATTTTTTTTTTCTTTCTAGGATGGCCCAGTCATCACACAATGTTTTACAGAGTCCCTTCTCAACTTGCCTCAATTAACATTTGAGGACATACACAGGATCTGTGACACACATTCACTTACTAAAAGATCTAAAATGGACAAAGGTTATAAATTCTTCATCGAAGGATACATTTTCAACTACGAAGGCAAGTTTAAAATGATATGTTGGCAGACCAGTGTGTTTTCATTGCTTTAACTATAACAAGTAATATTGGTGTTACATTTGTTTTGTAAGTTTAATTAACACAAAAAATATGTTTTACTAATTATGCAAGAGCCTTAAGTGGGATTAGTATTACCCTCTTCATTCCAGTTGAAAGTGAGTAGTGTATTATCTAACATTTTTCCCATCAGTTTCAAATATAGTGCAGAGTGAGGTGACTGTCAGGGGAAGATGTCATAGGTCCATGAAGAAAAATGAGGAAGCGCATCATCTTCAGGTTCTATTTCAGCAATTGTGTAACGTTATGGATAGAGATCCAAGTCTCATTCATCTTTGTTGAAGTTGCTGTGTAGCAATAGAATGTGTTAGCTGCATGCCTGCATTGTGAATGACTCTGCATAATATATGCCTGTTTTAAGCTCCATAAAAGATTTTCTGTACAAATATAATTATTATTATACATTTTTTTTACAGATAACCTTCAATTTAAGTGATGTGCCGTTTACTGTGCAAGAAATTGTCTTGCTCTTGTGCTGCAGGAAGGGCCCTCTGCAACCACCTGGTTGCAGTGCTGTACCAAACGGCACACTACAGGTAATGATTGGAAAAATGAAGCCTTGTGAATGCATGGGGCTTCACAGCCTATTATGTCAGCAAATTATTCTAAACTGAAGCCTCATTCTATTCTGCCATCTGCTGATGATTTGAATGTATTACAATCAACAAAGTAATTAATTTTCGTTTTATTCCAAGGCCTTAGTTGAAATATTGTCCTTTCAAAGCTCTAGGCTCGTATAAATCCATGAATTGATTGTTTCCATTCATCAAGGCATTGGTCACATAATCTCATGGTTCAAATCATGTAACATAAAGGTTCATTTTTGAAACACTGAAGCGTTCTTCATTTGGCCCATTATTGACTATAGGGCCATGGGCTTTATAAGTGTGCCAGTCCCTTTATCCTGCACCAGTACACTGCAAAGGTGGCATCGGCCAAGGACCCAGGTAAAGTTTTTGTGTATAGTTTGTTTCTCTGGCTCTACTGTAAATGTAATGTAAATCTTTTCATTTTAGGGAATTGCACCAGAGTCTACAACCGACATGGTGGTAAAAAAATCCACAAAAACAACAACTAAATTTGTGAAATCGATTGTTTACAAGGCCTATTCCGGTAAGTTATTCATCTGAAAATGTTCTGATTTGTTCATTTCAACTTTTTTAGCAATACTTTGTGTACACACAGTGTTATTCCCCTGTACCATGCTGCTTTCCCCCTACGTTATGCAGGCTCATGTCAACCTACAGCTGCACGCCTCGATACATTTCTATAGATATTGACCTACTAACATCTGCTGTATATTGTGTTTGTGCTTTTCTCAGGTCCACTTCCAGATCCCCATATAATGTCCAGCATGAAGAAGCTTGAGAATGTGCGTCCCCAGCCCGGAATTTGCAAATTGCTTCATGGCCTGGACAGTCTCAAAATGGTGGACTCAAAGTTTGGCCCAGTTCCGTTTGGATCCGTTTTATCATATCAATTTCCACCTGATTCTGAAAGCAGAGACATTATAAAACATTCAAAAGCACAGGGTTTTCCTACTCTGCCTGTTGAAGGCTACGGTTTCAAAAATCCCTTCACATTTCAGCCCAACTATGTACAAAAATGTCACCTGGAAAGTTTGAAGGTGTCCACTCGCCTATCTGCAGCTATTGAAGAAGAGACAAGACAGCAATCACAGTGCCCTCTTTGGGGCCAGGTGAGGAGACCCAGACTGACAGCCAGCCGTTTCAGAGAAGTATGTTATGTACGCGGGGAGTCGTCATCAAAAAACCTTGCAGCACGAATAATCAAAGGAACGCCTCAAACTGCAGCAATGAAAAGAGGACTTGAACTGGAGCCTGAAATTCTAAATCAATATTCAGACTTGTGTGATGTTTCCGTCATGCAGTGTGGTGTTATAATTCATCCGGATGCACCCCATTTAGCCACCACTCCTGATGCAAAAGTTTTTGACCCAAAAGGATGTCCACCGTTTGGCCTTGCAGAGGTAAAGGCTTGTGATGTGGACAATGTGGAAGGAGTCAAACATCTCAAAACAATTAATGGCAAAGTCTGCCTGAAGAAGTCACATAAATATTATTATCAAGTCCAGGGTCAGCTTGCCATTACAGGGCCTCAGTGGTGTGACTTTATTACTGACACTAGAGGGGACATTACTGTGGAAAGGCTACACAGAGATGACGAGGTCATCCTGACCATGAGGCCTCAGCTGGATAATTACTATTATAACACATATATGGATGAGTTCATCCAGTCCAAACATTGAGTCTCCAATAATTTTATCCTGTGAGCTACTCCGTTTCAAAGATAACCTTTACTATTGCACTTAGGTCACGTTCACTTTGTAGTCAACTTTTAAAAACATGAGTTTCATTGCTATTTGTTTTTGTATGTTTATCGGATTAGAGGTACCTGTGTTACAGGGTTGTCAATTCAAGTCTACCCTTATATTGTTAAATAAAATGTGTTTTGAATATATTCAAGGGTGGTCTTTTACCATTATATACTCCAAAAAATGCTGTTAAAGTATAACAAATTCTAGCTCTAAAGACTTTTGTGTAGTACCTCATAAATGCACAAGAATGATAACTTCAATAATTTCATTATTCCATATTCTCTCAATAGGCTGTGTTCACGTGACATCACAACATTCTAAAGAGCCAATAGTTTAAAACTGAGGTGGAGTAACTGAAAATTCCATGATGGTAACTATGGTAACTGGCAAATTGCAGATTTTTTTTTGGTTGACATCGTTATTACAGGGAGAATCCACATGAAACCAAAACTGTTTAAGTTCATTGTGTTGTTCGTCAGCACATATTAACTAATGTCTAATTATTTGGCATCCAGAAGTGGAGACAATATTCAAAAAGTGATGTCCAGTAGAAAAGGCTTGCAGCCATAAAATGTATGTGGCAGATTTGTGAATCAAATCTTTTCTAACTACTAATGAAGTACAACATTTGTCAATTTTCTTTTTGGAGATTTTATTTACAAAAAATGCATTTCTCCCTTAAGAGTTGTTTTAGTCTCTGCTCTCCACCAGACATCAAATTCTAGAACATGAACGCAAACAAAAAATTAAATGGTCAGAAATATTCTTTACCATTTTACATATTTAAACAATATTGACACATTTCAAACGGGTTTGTCTTGTGAAACATCTAGAGGTCCCTGATAGTTGGACATAAGACAGCATACAGCCCACAACTGGTTGACAGAACCTGTCATTGAAAGCGGAATTGCTCCATCCCATATATGATATTCTTTGACCCGCCGTATTGCCCTTTCAACCACAATTCTCAGCCGGGCAATGGCCTGTGTCTTCAGAGTGTCCTCCAGGCTCAGCTGACGGGACCTCTTCAGTGGAGGAATGATTAGAGAGATACTCCAACTTCAGACATCTTCTCAATCAAGAATCCTTTATCCGCCATCACGCCATCACCAGGTCAAGTAATAGCAAAAGCTTTGATCGTTTGGTTATCTCTACATCTGAAATTGAGCCCGTGTATAATTTTGACACAAATGTTACATTGCCACAAGGATTAACCCCAATTACACCTTTAAACGTTGTGTAGTTTTTGTAACTTGAAAAGGTTTCAGACTGTAGTGTTAAGGAGGAAGCACTCTCACACCGGATTTCAGTACAGTCAATTATCACTCGCACATTTGGACAATAGATCTGAAACTTCTCAGGCATAGTGTTTTGCACTTGCTCTTTTGTCATCCATGTTGGCAGAGAACCCAGTACTTGAAAGAGATAGTTGGTCCACGTTATTATTATGCGACTCACTGTTGTAGACTGACATCAAAAATGCTAGACAGCATCTTCTCTTTAAGGCCAGCAGCAACCCGACAGAGAAACAGAAACAGCTCGTCAATAAGTGGAAGCTTTCGCTGTGAGCTTGGGGTTTCAATTGCAGATTGCTGAGCTTTTGTCCAGTATACAAGCCTTGAAGCAGAAGGGTAAACTGATTCCCAAAATATATCAAAAACCTCTTTGGAAGGAAATCGACAGAAAAACCGATAGTCCTCATCAGTCACACAAAATTTATAAATGAGAGGCTGCTGTTTTTTAATGGTCAGTTCCTGTATTTGATGTTCAAGCATTATCACCTGAAGCTCCAAGTCCTTTATTTTCCTTGCAGCTCCGTCTAGTTTACCTAAGATGACACATAAGAAATTACACAGCTCTACAATTCTACTTGGTTTGCATTTAGCTATCAATTTAAATATACTCACAAGGAGAAGGACACACAACGTAATCATGGTCCCCTGCAGCTTTAGTTTCTTGCCCTTGTGCGATGTCCTCTGTTCCGAGTGCTTCCACACACTCATTAGGTACTTCACGACAGAGACGTTTCGTTGGTCTTTGGTAGGCATTTCCTATATTGGTTTGAACAAGTAACCCATCATTCATCTATTTGAGTAATTTTCTGTCTAATGAATAGTATGTTCCAATATGGACAATATATTCAGAATTATCATACAGATCGACATTCTACAACACTGCTTATTTTACTTGTCAAGATGTTTCAAATTTTTAACCAGCTTTTTCATAATATGGCAATAAAAGGACAAAGTAAAAAATCTAAAGATTTGGTGGTGGTAAAAAAGGCAGGTAAAAAGGCAGTGTTGACTCAATGTAATCTCTTCCATTAGTAGGAAAATCCAATATCCCTTCTTACCCCAGTTATTCCATTGGAATCTGGAGGGAACCACATCTTTTTGGAGGACAGTCAGGCCACTTTTTGTTTTGTAGAGCTCTTCAGGTCTAAAATGAAAGCTGCACACATATGTGCTTCCACGTTGCACTTTAAAAGTAGGACCCTCATCCCTGCGAATTGCCCTGATCCACAGGGCACGTCTTGAAGTATCCTTCGGGAAATCATGGTAACTCATGTATGGATGAGACTGTTTGTTGTTTGAGCAACCAGGAACACAGCAGTGACATCGTCTTAATGACTGGGCCATCCTGTAACAATAAAAATAAAAAAGCACAGAGAAAATTGAAATTAGAACATTTGACTTGAATTTTAATCAACTTTTAGGAGGGATATAGGTGTACAGTTTTTACTCTTTAAGGTGTTAATTTCAAGCCTATGTAATGTACTGAACAGTAAAACATACAATGTATACTTAACAAGAAAATGTATAGCTCTGTTATTGGGAGGATCATTGTTTATTTTTGTGATGTTTTGGTGAAAGGTGGGCAAACAGCAGATTTTTCCAGCAGTGAAGAGCTGTTTATTTAAATCACAGATCTTTTACAGCACAAGGGGAGCAATGCTCTGTTTGTGAACATTGTTTTGACCCACCATAGAACTAATATTATCAATTTAATACATTTGTGTTGCCCACCAAAGCCTCGGATAGTCAAGCGTTTCTCACGGTTCAGTAGCATGTTGCTAATTTGCATTAGCATTTGGAGCTAAGATAGCCTATTCTTTGGAAGCTAACAGATTGCAGCACTATCTACAGATCTATAACTAGGAAACCAAACAATAGTTACACAGATCAATTAATAACGTAAGCAAACACATTAGAATCAATCTTCCCAAATCAGCAGTCGTTAGCATTACAACTGGCTACAAGCTTTTGGACAAACTCACTTCTCTATCATCACACCGTTATTCTTCGGTGCTTTTTTTTTATTTTTTTACTCCCCACGCAATGTCTTACTTGTTGTCAATGATTACATACCTTCCACTTGACGTCTGCGGTAAATTTCCTGGAGATATTTTACTTCAGACTGAAAAGCGCGATCCCATGCCATTAGGTATAACGCGGACAGGAAGTCGTTATCCACTGCACGGAAGTACAATGGCGGATTCGTGACGTCAGCGTGAAAAGGGCCTATGGCCAGTGCTGAGGAGAGCATGTGTTGCAGGGAGGTTGGTGCCTTCTGGGCCCTGGTGGAGGGCATCAATCCACCAACAACCATTCCTTGCTTAACCTTACATCCTGGTTTTGAGGGATGCTGCCTAAACCCATATGTGCTTCAGATAGCATACCTTACCTTCAGGCAGGAGTTTGGTCCTCTTAGAGCCATAAGACACGAGTAAGCTTTGTTGCATCATACTGTATATTCATTAAAACTGAATTGGTAATGGTAAAATATCTGTCTCCAGGCAAATCCGTTACACCGCTTATCGCCAGGTCGTCCGCTGGGCATATGGCATTCTGGGCAGACACATTAGGAAGCCTATTCCGTCCTGTGTGGTCTCAATCATAAGAGAGTATTTTCCAGAGGGAGGGGAGTACAAAGGCTTTCAGTGGCCAAATTCGGAGGACAATCAATAAATATTAAATAATGAATGATAATGAATGTGTCATGTATTATTTTATTTACAAAGAAAGTAACATCCAAAATAATTATATAATTAATTAATAATAGAGCACAGAGTCAGAGAGGAGCGGCCGCCAGAGCAGACAGGCCCCTGCCCTAAACCCCAACGCGACCCTGTGTCACTCTCGTCACCTGGCATTAAACCTTGAATGCCGTGCAAGGTACTGATGAACCGCCTCATCCTTGGAAACCTTTTGGAAGGATGCCGTGAGGGGTTGAGGTGCACATGACGCGAGGGCTGCGCTCTTCCCCTTCAACCTAGATGGAGACCTGCTGTAGGTTTGTTGGAGGGACACCATGAGAGCTACAGCATAGTCTATTAGAAGGAAAATGTTGATATTATACTTTTAAAACCTTATGAATACTATTCTATTAAGTAAAAGGCACAAACCGTATGAAGGACTCTCCTTGATCGGACGGATTACCCAATCGCCTTTGCGGAATCTGGGGTACCTTACAGCGAAACTGACCTCACCAGCAATGGTCCGATGTAACTTCCGACTGCTGTTGTGATTGAAGTGAAGGGCAGCCAAAAGAAGCCTAAAAAGGAGAGTAGCAGAGCAAAATGCAGTGTTATACAAATAGTATGAATAAAGCAATATTTTTTTCTTTGGGTGTTAGATTTATTCAGTAGTTATAGTAGTAGTAGAAAATGTATTCCCCTTGAGGAAATACATTCACAGTGAGTAAAAAAAATACACAAAGACAACAAACAGGTCCAAACATTAACATGCAAAGAACAGGCCTAAACTTAAACCACACCACATCAACCTCAATATTTAAATTATGTTTTGATTCTTATCTACGTTCTTAAATAGCCTTTTTAGTCAAAAGAATATTTACATTGTATTAAATATACTACTTCAACATAACTTGACCGAAAAGGTATAAAAGATACGCTTATATTTTTTAAGTCTTTCTTATTCAGATTTAGAGTTACTTCACAAACCAATCCAAATAAATGTAATCAGGTGTGGTCTGCCAGTGTTTTTGGCAGCCCTCTTCGTCTTTGTTTTTTGGAAGCTTGAATGCTTTTAGTTTTAGTCACATTTTAGTCAGATGAAAAATAGAAAAGTCTTAGTCAGTTTCATTATAAAAAAGTAATAATTTTGATACAATTTGGAAAATGGGATAAATTATAATAAATCTACTGGCCTTGTATAGCTTTTGACAAACAGATTACACCACAATAGGCCCTGGCAGAATTTGCCAGGGAATTTGGCTCTCCTTGTCCTCTGATCATTGCTTTGAGATTTTTTTTTAACCAACAGCACTGTGTGCACATTTGTTCATCAACATGCTTTCTGCGTGTACACGCTACAGTATTTAAAACTGTCCTAACGATAAAGTCCCTGTGACATTGCTGTCAGACATGCTCCATGCAGGACATACTGTACATGGATAGTAGAGGAGCACAAGGAGAGAGGGAGAGAAGGGAAGAGGTGCAGCTGCAGAGTGTGAGTCCACGTGAGCTGACTCTGTGTGACGTGTAGCAATGCGTTCTCATGCTCGTAAACTTTATGCATTATGTTATCGTCATAAAGGCGTGAACAAATTGATATCATTATTGTCTGTTGACAATAACAACACTGTGGTCTGCACTAAAAAAAGTATTTTGTAAAAAATACAAAACACAACATGTACCTGCTATGCATGCCAAGATAGGAGAATCCTGTGTGTTTGGGAGTAAAGTGGAGAATCAGCGAGTGAAAGGCCTCCAGCGAAAATGTTTGATGTTGTGGGGATAGTTGCCGGATGTCCTTCAAAAATGTATTCCTCGTGGCCAGACTCTCCAGCTTAATTGCTGCCATGGATCCTGGAATGAAGAATTTAATTCAGCTTTACATATTCAAATGAAGAGCATCCTCCATACAATTCATTTCGTAAATGGTCCAATCTGTCGTCCTTTACTACATCGAATAACCAAAGCAAGACTATTACATTTACAATCTTTACTTTTCTTTTTTTTACTGTCAATTGTGCTTTCCTGTCCCAAGATCAGGGCACCCCCCACCCACTGCCCAATACCTCCCAGGTGCATCTTATTGGCCTTTTCCGTAGTCTGCCTTTCAACACTCTGGCCATTCCTCTCTTTACCACCAGATGACTGCAAATAATAATATTCTTTGCTCTATTTACAATCATCAGAGCAGTCTTCTGCCACATATGTTTTTCATAACATGTTAAATAAGATTGGGGCAAGTAATCTTAATTTTTGTTATAATATTCCTTCTATGCTTTCTCACCTGGTTCCAGCCACTGTTTGTTTCTGGCCTCTCCTTCCAGGTTAGGATGAGCACAGACAGGAAACCACAAGCTCTCATGGCTGTGAATGTCCTGTACATGGTTGACAAGGCTTGCCCATTTCGCTTCCATTACATCTGGATTGCCATCAGGTGTCGATGCGGCAGTCCAGTATAGATGGTTTATGATGGCAGATTTCCAAAGATTCAGTTCCTCACAATGCCGCTCCTTTGTGGCTGAATCCAAAGCCTTCTTCAGGCCTGTAGTTACACAAATACAAAACTATATCATAAAGAATTGAGAGAATACTTGATACTTCGTTTGCTTGAACTTTACACCGTCTTATTTACTGTTTTATTTTATTGCCTTAATGTTTAGTGCAGCTCTGTGGAGGCAACTCCAGTTGTGATATTGGGCTATAGAAAACCATTGATTGACAGAATGTGTGAGGATAGGAATGAGTCAGTGTTGGAAATCTTGCCTTTACTAACGTGCCAAATGTCAAAAAAGTGCTTGGTCCCACGTGGACATAGCTTCTCACGCACCCATTTGGCAACCTACAAGTGACACAAAATGTACACACAATATAATTAAACATAATAAAATCTATGCTTATGCCTCATCCATTATTCATCCATACCTGACGATTTCGATCTGTTATAAGTGTAGAAACGTGCAGTTTCTGCTCCGTAAGAAAGGTGACGCTACGTCTCAGTCCCTCAAGCTCGCACCAATTGCTATTCGGAACCTCTGAGCTCTTTGACAGCATTTTAAAGAAACACACACAATTATTATCCCATACACCAACCTTTGACTAAAAATCAGGTTAATGAGCTTCCTCTCAAATAAACCTACTTGCACAAGTTGAAGATCTAACACTTTGTTCAGCCTCTCTTCAATAACAGTGTAGGTGCCATATTTTGCACAGTGTCCCGGAGAGTCAGATCTGTAAAAAAAAAAGATCTTATGTTAAAAAATAAAAACGCTGTGCAAGTCTAACTTTTTACAGTAAAAAAAATAAAAAATATTTACACTTTTTATATGTACCTGCAGTCACCAGACAGAATAAGTCAACCATTTATCTCCTTGAGCTGCTCCAGGACACTAACTTGTTCAGACCTCCAGGCATCTACAATACAGGGGATTGTATAGAGTTGCTGGTGTCTGAAGTATGTCCTTGCGCTTATACACTGGAGCCCAAATAAATGTAACATTCTAAGTGTCTGCGTAGGCATACAGCCGGAGAAATGAATGGCCCCACTAAGCAGCAAATTGCAGGCTGGCATGTTTCTGTGCATCTTCGGTTGGTTCTGCCATTTTCGCTCAAAGCCACATAGTGAGCAACACTAAGAAAAATAAATGGTATGTTTACTAAACACATCTGAATGCAGTGACATTGTGCTCTAAAAGTTATAAGAATGAAAGTATTCTTTAGTGTAATGAAAGCTTTCATATATTATGCCTTTACAACCTACAAATATCCTCTTGCCTGCTTTATTTTTATGAACGTCCCCTCTTGCCGCTGTATTACACCTGGAGCTTCTTCAAAACAAGCTGGGCAGTTGGTGAATAGGGACATCAACTGGTCTTTGCAGACAATAAATTTGTCAGCAGACCTACCAAGAGAAAGATCATTGTCTATTAATTGTATATTAATTTTTGACTGTCTGAGCCTGAACCAAATTTTATCTTACTTGGAGTTCTCTGTCATCCTCTTGTTGTGCTTCTTGAGAGTCCTCCATTTCAGACATCTCACTTTCAATGTCTTCATCATCCTCTATGCACCAAGAACTATCACACTGTTGGTTGAAGTCTGACGATTGGTCATCGGTGTCATCCAAAATCCGCTTCAGCGGTGTTGATGTTAGAGGGTTGTAGTCTTCTGTTTGAGTACCCACACTTGTCATTTTTGGTTGAACCTGAACAGCTAAAATAAAGAGGCAGAGAAATTGAATAATAATATGTGTATTGCCCAAATGAATTTATTTGAGCAAGAGAAAGGCACAGAACATCACGTGTACGAGATCACATAAAAAGAGTGCCAAGTTGCTTTAGTTACCTTGAATCTATGGTCATATATAACAATTAGTCATTGGTGAGTATTACCTGATGATTGGTGTGATGGTGTAACGTTACACTGCAAGATCCGATCTACAGTGTGCGGCAGAGGATCAAAAGAAGTATGGGCCTCTTGCTCCTGGTCAGGAGCAGTGTGTGGTCCAGATGCAGCTTCACTTACTGCCGGATTATTGTCTCTCAGAATCTGAAACACAAGGAATTTTGTGAACCTAAGCAAAATTTAAATGGCTATATTTTCTTGCTGTGTGATACTTTTTACTAAATATTTGCATTATAAGATGACAGACCAGCAAGCTATAGGCTCATTGACTATACTGGATGCACATTTTGGCTGGCAACTGTGACAATGCCAAAGGCAAGGTAGACCGAGCACTTTTTTACAAACCAAAACGCCACGGAGTGCTACATAAATATTGTAGACCAAGTAACTCGCTCATTCTCCACATAATATGACATTTTTCATCCACCAGCATATAAAACTGATTACTTTGAAATTCAATGCAGCATGTTAACTGATATAGTATTGCCTGCCAGTGTTGCCAACTCCTCAGTAAGGAAAGTAGCTATTGGCTGTCCCCAAAGTCACTAGAAGTCGCTAAATGACGTCATCGCCTAATTTGCATAATTTGCCATTTGGGAGAGACAAAAGTGAGTAAAAACACCCTAAATATGTTTAGAACTACAAATGTACAAAAATAATTTCAACATTAACAACATTTAATGATTTTAATGCTTTGTCTAGATCCACATTACACACATCAGTTTTGTCCTGTATTGTTAAATGTTATAACAGCAAATGTAATCAAAAGATTGTTATGTAGGGTGAAATTGCTAGCTCTACAACCAACCCTCCTCCTTTATCCGGGCTTGGGACCGGCAAAGTGACCCAAAAGACACACTCTGGCAGAGTTACTTAGGTTTATTTTTGTAAGTTTTTTTTTTTTTCATAGTTTGGCAACAAATGATTTAATGTGACCCACTACTGAGAGAAAACAGAGTCACGGACAGAGCTGCCGCGGATGGAGTGGGGGGTAGTGGGGGGTGGCGGTGGTAGGAGTGGCCGGGGAGCTTTGGATGTGTGGTGGTGGTGGAGCTGAAGTTCAGTCTGCAGCAGCCTGAAAACTTCCTGTGCTTTTGAGTCTCCTCTCTCTCTCTCTGCTCCGCCCATAGACTGTAGCTGGGACTGCTGCGCAAGGCTACTGTGAGACTGGCCGCCTGTAAGTGCTTTGGGACGGGGGAGGGGCTCACGTTGAGGACAGCAGAACAATACGTGCTTCACGAGTCTCCAAAACACCAGATAAGTCGCCAAAACACCAGATAAGTCGCCAATAACACCAGAAAAAGTCGCTAGATTTGTCGCTAGTCGCTTTTTTGAAAAAAAGTCGCTATAGGGGTCTGAAAAGTCGCTAAATCTAGCGACAAAGTCGCTAAGTTGGCAACACTGTTGCCTGCTCACAGAACCTGAGATAATATCGTGTGAAAGGGTAGAAGACACACAAACCAAGCAACCAATGTTGTAATAGCTTATGGGAGCTGGCCGGGCTGCGAGATGCATGTAACCATGAATGTCTAATTCAACGGTTGTGCCATAATGCCATTGCACACTGGTCAGTCGACCTCTCAAAAGTGTGTCCTTGCAAAAGTTGAGAGCAAAAAAAAAGGATCCAATTAAAAAAGTGATAACACAAAGATAACCGTGGCCAACACTGCTGGTCGCTCTGTAAACAGCTGGTTGTTGCGCACAAAAGGTTGTCTTGCCAAAAAATAAAGGTCGGGCATTATAAATATGACTCTTTAGAGTAGCGGGTTTTAAAAACAGACTTAATTTAAGACATAACCCCGATTCATATTCACAAGACAACCATGACTAAACAATTTGCTAATCAAAACGCACTTGCTAGCCGCTAATAGGCCTATAGCAACTACGATCAACACTATAAAAATGAAGAAAGCATAAGATATGGTGACTGTACAGATCACTTATCGAGCCAAGAGGTAAAAGCAGTACTTACTGTAGAGAGCCAACGCTTATCAGCTGCAGATGTGCTTCTTCTCTGATTAGCAGGACTAGCAACATTAGCGCCGTTAGCAGACAGACAGGCTGCATGAAGAGAGGGAACTGCGCCACCAACCAGCTTCACTTGGCTGGAGGTTTTGAAGCCCATCTCCATTGCCATCCGATCACTGCCACATAATCCTCCTGTTTGAAGTGTGCCCCACAAATCATTGTATTTCTGGTCACAGACGCCGAAGTAAAGTCTTTCCTCTTCGCCTGAACAAAGCGCACCCAGGCACGGAAGGTAGCGGCACTTTTTTTCTTGTGAGGAAAAAAATGCATTCGATGACCAGAATTACTACTGTTAGAACAGCCCCCGCATGCACAGTAATTCACCATTTTGGGGGAAAAAGAAGCTAAATTAATTTTACAATAAAATCTTTCGATTCTTGGCGGGCAGCAACCGGCAACCGAGAGCAAAATCAGCAAAGATGTTCAGTAAGTAACGCGCCAAGTCCAATGGCCAAGTCCTACAAGCCCCACAGGTACGTCACGTGCACGTGACTAACAACTGCGGAAGTCTATCCACTGAAGGTTACATTTTCGCATATTTTGCTTTACAAACACCGTTTATGGTACTTTAAAAAATATTTCACTGTTACTCTCGGGCAATAAGAAAATGGATTAAACACAAATTTCATATTATTTTTAATCTGACATATGCACTTTAAAGTCAATAAAAACGAACCCGGGGCATTAACCCAGTGTCAAGTAGCGTGTCTTCTGATCGGATACATGAGACGTCAATTCATTTCATTTTAAACATGTCAGCCCCTTGTTATAGAGATGCCTCACGGATATGTTTTGTTTTTCTTCAGATTTTGGCCTAGTTATCCTTATGAAAATGTAGCACAGCTGGCAATAATACAGCAGAATTTGTATGAGTTTGTTGTTAGCATCTATGCTACTTTCTCAATAATGCTAACGTTAACATTGTTTCCCAATGGTGTTTTGGTTGTAATTGTCATGTAGTACAGAAGTACTTAGTTGACAAAATAGTCCTCGTTTTTTATAGTTTATTACGTTTGGACGCTAACGCACAGAGTAGTTGCTGAAAAAGCACTTGCTAACACAGTATATCTCTCTCTCTCTGTTTCTGTCTCTCTATCTTATTCTAATAAACCTAATTCTCACCAGTATAGATTTGACGATCCTCCCCTTCGGGCCACCTAACCTTCAGGGCCACCACCTCTTCGTGACCACCCCTCCTTCAGGGCTATACTCACCTAGCGTTGCGGGCTGTCATCTCTGTGGCCCTTAGTGACCTCCACGGCTAACCAGAGCAACACTACAATTACCACTTGGAAAATTGTGCTCCCTGACAGACTGGTAATGTTGGTCCCTTCTCCTGCCACTAGGAAGCTTTATGCTGCGGCTGCTTTCTCCCTGGTTACTGTCAGTTACTTTTTGGGATTATTGTCCTTCTGTATATTTTAATGTACAGTGCCTTGCGAAAGTATTCGGCCCCCTTGAACCTTTCAACATTTCGCCACATTTCAGGCTTCAAACATAAAGATATAATATTTACATTTTTTGTCATGAATCAACAACAAGTGGGACCCAATCGTGAAGTGGAACGAAATTTATTGGATAATTTAAACTTTTTTAACAAATAAAAAACTGAAAAGTGGGGCGTGCAATATTATTCGGCCCCTTCACTCCAGAAGTTCAGTGAGGATCTTTGAATGATCCAATGTTGTCCTAAATGACTGATGATGATAAATAGAATGCACCTGTGTGTAATCAAGTCTCCGTATAAATGCACCTGCTCTTTGATAGTCTCAGGGTTCTGTTTAAAGCGCAGAGAGAACCATGAAGACAAAGGAACACACCAGGCAGGTCCGAGATACTGTTGTGGAGAAGTTTAAAGTCGGATTTGGATACAAAAAGATTTCCCAAGCTTTAAACATCTCAAGGAGCACTGTGCAAGCAGTTATATTGAAATGGAAGGAGTATCAGACCACTGCAAATCTACCAAGACCCGGCCGTCCCTCCAAACTTTCATCTCAAACAAGGAGAAGACTGATCAGAGATGCAGCCAAGAGGCCCATGATCACTCTGGATGAACTGCAGATAACTACAGCTGAGGTGGGAGAGTCTGTCCATAGGACAACACAACAGGAGTTGTGTGGTCCTCTTTTTATTTTTTTTGTTTTATTTTTCATTATTATATACATTTATGTATTATATATATACACACCTCACTACCTCACTCACAAACTTAATCATCAAGACAACTCCCGAGCTTGTTGGAATGTTTTAAGACGGGACGTCTTAAGACGCATTTTTACTTTCTAGCTTTTAACACCGGGTGAGTCGTGTGGTCCTCTTTTTGTTTGTTTGTTTTATTTGTTTCATTTTTTTATTTTTTTATTGGATAACTAGAATTTTATCATTTTTATCACATGTTAATAGTTACTAACTAGTAACTTGTTTTATTAAATGTGCTATATAAATAAAGTGGATTGGATTGTAAGACAAACCGAAAAGCTTCCTTACTCTCTGAAGCGAAGTTAATATCTAATTGAAGAGTTGTTTGATGTATTTATTGATGAAACAGGACTCATGCATGAGCCCTCTTGCATCAATGTTTTCACGTATATGGTGTTAAGGCCTGGATAAAATGTTAATGAAACATACTGTATGTGTCCTAATCAATAAAATGTATTTCAAAACCAAGTCTATACATTTTTACAAAATAACAGAATTAGTTTTGAAAAGGGGTTGGATGAAGCGACCACTTGTAAACTTCCGCCTCCCTCATCCATTCACTACAAAAGTAAGACGACTTGGAATGAGAATGTTGAGGAAAATCAAACACTACTGCTTTTGAAATAATTTCAAAAGCAATGTAGTAGCAAACGTTCACTCTCTAAGACAGCGATCTCAAACCTTTTTAGTGCCACGGACTGGTTTAACATCAAACTACAACTGCACAGACCGGCACCCGAACGCACCCACCCCTCTCACCATTTACATTAACAGTAAAGGTAAAATGGGATCTTCCTGACTTCTTTTGTAAGAGCTTCCATGTCAGCAGCCGGATCAGCACACATATCCAGGATGTGAGGCCTTATGTTGTGGACAGGTAATTAATCTCCCTGTGAAGGCCGCACCCTAAGTAAGTAAGTAATGTTTATTTATATACCGCCAGAGTCACAAAGCGGTTTACAATTGTTATTGTAACCCTGCCCTCTCCAGCTCAGTGTCTCAGCACACCACATTGTTAGAGAATAATAAACGTTCTAATCTACAGTCAGTATCTGAACCTTTCACAAATAACAATGAAGCTGCAAAGAGCCCATCCTACTTAATTGTACTCATTTTTCTCATAAGGAAGCATAACTTACTTGTTCATATGGATACATGTGTATGGAGGACCAAAACTAATAAAAAAAAAATACATATATTTTAATACAAAATATATAAATAAATGTTCAATGAATTGTTATATATAATAATATACACTCACCGGCCACTTTATTAGGTACACCTATCCAGCTCAACTTTAACGCAAATTCTTAATCAGCCAATCAAATGGCAGACAACATGGTAGACATGGTCAACTGCATGGTCGAGACTGCAAGGTCTGATGCTCTGACTCAACCAAGCATCAGAAAGGGAAAGAAAGGTGATTTAAGTGACTTTGAACGTGGCATGGTTGTTGGTGCTAGACAAGCTGGTCTGAGTATTTCAGAAACTTCTGATCTACTAAGATTTTCATAAACCTGCAGTTTTCATAAAGATCGGATTTTGTGGGGATTTTAGTGTCCCTTGCCATCCTGAACGTTTTTTCTTCTTAAATCATTCGGTTTTCTTTAAATCCACACTTTACTGCCACAAACTCTTCTGTTTTCCTTCCCGCTCTGGCTCCGCTCTACCGCTGCTCTGATCAGAAGCTCTGATTGGTCAGAGCAGGGGCGAGCCCCTCTGTGCACGTGCATGAGAGCCAGACATGCGTATTTGGCGCAACGGATCATGGGAGATAATCCACTGCGCAGAACCTGAGGACCAGACGATGCCCAAATATAGGCGAGTTCTGCTAATATGTCAGCGCCAGTGAAGTCCCATGCTCTACTGTTTAGTGACTTGTGTCCGTGGATCAATTCATAAAAGCAGGCTGTTCTGACCCGGGTAAACCCTCAATACGGGCATCAGCTCCATGGCGCTCTCCTCAGCGGCTCACCTGAAAGAATGGCCAGCATCCATTCATTAGGTGGTGCTATATTTATGTCAATAACAGTAAGTCACAGAATACCAAGATTACAATAATTAACACTATAAATGACAATAAACCAAAATTAAGAGACTATATACCTATAGTATAAGTGCAATAGAAGCTGTTGTGTGTGTGTACGTGCGTTTATGTGTTTGTGCATTTGTATGGTTACAGTGTCATTTTGTTTAGTGCAGTGGCAATAACCGGACTTTGCCGCTGGCTTCGATGGAAACTGATAGTGGAATTGTAGTTGGGTTTTCATTAAAGTGAAAGTGAATATAATCTAGTCTAGACAGCTTTGGGTTGACCTACAGTACATCCGAGTGTGTGAAGTCTACAACTGAGGTGTTGAAACCAAGTGAATTATTATCCGCATTGTCCACATTCGGGTCTTTTGTGCAACTATGTGGCAAGACGTTGTCCAAAAAGTGGTTAATGTGTAACTTCACCTAGTTTTGGGGCTTTTCCATGTGTGAAGGTGTGTTATCTGCTTTGAAATAAAAAGCTGCCTGCAGAGCAAACGGGTTAGGACTTGGTTTTGGGCTGCAGAGGACACAGATGCCTCCTCACCGCCATAAAACCATCTCCTCCTTGTTGCATGCAAGTATTGTATTACCTTGTCTGTTGCGTGCTTTTGTCAAGGTACTGTAGTTTAGAACTAGCTTTAACAGTAAATTTTGAAAGAGACACCCACAGATCGCTGCTGCGCCTGCTATTGATGGGTTAATATGTCAATGAGTTTTATCATTATATATATATTCCCACTTCTGCACCTTCTCCATCAACTCCCACTGATGACTGCTGTCGTTGTGTCCTTGGGCAAGACACTTAACCCCACTTTGCCCAAAAAGCCCCCACTGAAAGATCAAGGCTATGCTCACACTCAGAGAGCAGCCGTCCTCCTGTGGACTCACCACCTGCAGAGGGTCAGTGAGGGGCTGGTGCTATGAGACTTGGGTGGCATCTCTGACTGCCACCCCCCTGACCCAGAAATGGATCAAAGGGTAGAAAATGGATGGATGGATGGAGTTTTATCATGGTAAAATGAGACCCCTGCTCTCTCCCATATTGCCAATAGAATGTAGAAGGATTAACCAATGGCCATTAGCCAGTGATGAGACGCTGGACCTACCCTTTACTTTGCATACTCGACAAAGAAATACATATACATACATATATACATACACACATATACACACATATATATACACACATATACACACACACACACACACACACACACACACACACACATACACGTTTTTGTTACCTGGTGGGTCCCTTTGACAGGGCCGTTCAGAATGGGACCCATAGACATAATCTTTTTTTACTGGGACTACTTTAAGTAATACAAAACAGTCAATAGAAACCAAACAACTATTTTAAAGGAATTTTATTTTAGATTTTGTTTTCGAATTGCAGTGATTCTATTTTTGACATAGAATTTAATGCCACTCCATGTCCGATGTCTAAGGTCATCTGGTGAGGCATTAATGCAGGCCAGGCAGTGAGACTTCCCAGGGACCTTTCCAGTCTGTATGAAAGGTGTCATGGTCTTCTCCACAGCCTTCACCTCAGATGCAGACCATGGCTTTCTTACACGTTCTAGGGAGAGAAATAAAAATATATTAGCAATATACACTCCCAGGGTTAGGACCAAGCAGCCTGGCTGTAATCCCCCACCTGGTACACTTACCAGAAGGGGCACTGCCACTACCATGGGGTGCATCTGGATGAATGGTTGAAGGTTCTCCGCTTGAAGTTTCTTTTAGCCCGTCCGTTTGTGAGAGGATCTCTACTGCTCTCCCTGTCGCACAGAAAATAAAAATACAAGTGGCCTTTAGGGGAAAAAAATCATACACATTTTAATAATATCAAGAATTACCTTCAGGCTCAATTTGTATCTGGTCGAGGCTCTTTCCTTCGAATTCCGTCACTCTTCCCTGCTCCATGGCCATCAACACTTTGCTGATTTTGGCCAGCTCCAGTGTCCCCTCTGGTAGTCTGTAATATTGCCTGTGGATGCGAATGTCATGGCCGAGGAAGTTGGCAAGTATGTCCATCTCATTCTCTTTCATATTGAGAACTGTAGACATAGTAGCTATGTGCTTTCTAAGTTTGGTTGAGGATAGCATCTCTGGATGCACCGCACCACATTCTTTGGCTACCTGGCGTAGGGAGTCTGATCCTTTGAGCAACCAGGAACACAGCAGTGACATCGTCTTAATGACTGGGCCATCCTGTAACAATAAAAATAAAAAAGCACAGAGAAAATTGAAATTAGAACATTTGACTTGAATTTTAATCAACTTTTAGGAGGGATATAGGTGTACAGTTTTTACTCTTTAAGGTGTTAATTTCAAGCCTATGTAATGTACTGAACAGTAAAACATACAATGTATACTTAACAAGAAAATGTATAGCTCTGTTATTGGGAGGATCATTGTTTATTTTTGTGATGTTTTGGTGAAAGGTGGGCAAACAGCAGATTTTTCCAGCAGTGAAGAGCTGTTTATTTAAATCACAGATCTTTTACAGCACAAGGGGAGCAATGCTCTGTTTGTGAACATTGTTTTGACCCACCATAGAACTAATATTATCAATTTAATACATTTGTGTTGCCCACCAAAGCCTCGGATAGTCAAGCGTTTCTCACGGTTCAGTAGCATGTTGCTAATTTGCATTAGCATTTGGAGCTAAGATAGCCTATTCTTTGGAAGCTAACAGATTGCAGCACTATCTACAGATCTATAACTAGGAAACCAAACAATAGTTACACAGATCAATTAATAACGTAAGCAAACACATTAGAATCAATCTTCCCAAATCAGCAGTCGTTAGCATTACAACTGGCTACAAGCTTTTGGACAAACTCACTTCTCTATCATCACACCGTTATTCTTCGGTGCTTTTTTTTTATTTTTTTACTCCCCACGCAATGTCTTACTTGTTGTCAATGATTACATACCTTCCACTTGACGTCTGCGGTAAATTTCCTGGAGATATTTTACTTCAGACTGAAAAGCGCGATCCCATGCCATTAGGTATAACGCGGACAGGAAGTCGTTATCCACTGCACGGAAGTACAATGGCGGATTCGTGACGTCAGCGTGAAAAGGGCCTATGGCCAGTGCTGAGGAGAGCATGTGTTGCAGGGAGGTTGGTGCCTTCTGGGCCCTGGTGGAGGGCATCAATCCACCAACAACCATTCCTTGCTTAACCTTACATCCTGGTTTAAACTTTTGGCATTCATAAAAGTGATCTGAAGTTTATTTTGTGTGTTAAGTTGGTACAAAGCAGTATAATAAGCGGGATAATGTATAGCATACAGGTCATTATCGGAAAATAAGTACCGACAGGGCGAAGCGGGGCGGAAGTATTATCGGAAGTATTATCCCTTACATATTTAAAAAAAATTGTCCACTCACCTTTGGCCTTCCGCGGGCGGTTATCCCTCTCTAAGCCTGGGAGCTTGAGGGTTCTGCGCAGTATCTTTGCTGTTCCTAGCACTGCACATTTCTGGACCGAGATCTCCGAGGTTGTTCCAGGGATCCGCTGTAACCACTCTTCTAGCTTCGGGGTCACTGCCCCGAGTGCACCGATCACCACAGGCACTACTGTCACCTTTACCCTCCAGGCCCTCTCCAGCTCCTCTCTGAGACCTTGGTATTTCTCAAGCTTTTCATGTTCCTTTTTCCGGATGTTACCATCGCTTGGAATTGCCACGTCCACCACCACGGCTGTTCTCTGCCCTTTGTCCACCACCACGATGTCAGGTTGGTTCGCCATTACCATTCGGTCGGTCTGTATCTGGAAGTCTCACAGGATCTTTGCGCACTCATTCTCCACCACCTTTGGAGGAGTTTCCCACTTAAGCCTAGTGTATACTTGCGCGGCGTGGCTTACGTAAGCACAATAGGCCCTTTTCACGCAACGTCACGAATCCGCCATTGTACTTCCGTGCAGTGGATAACGACTTCCTGTCCGCGTTATACCTAATGGCATGGGATCGCGCTTTTCAGTCTGAAGTAAAATATCTCCAAGAAATTTACCGCAGACGTCAAGTGGAAGGTATGTAATCATTGACAACAAGTAAGACATTGCGTGGGGAGTAAAAAAATAAAAAAAAGCACAGAAGAATAACGGTGTGATGATAGAGAAGTGAGTTTGTCCAAAAGCTTGTAGCCAGTTGTAATGCTAACGACTGCTGATTTGGGAAGATTGATTCTAATGTGTTTGCTTACGTTATTAATTGATCTGTGTAACTATTGTTTGGTTTCCTAGTTAAAGATCTGTAGATAGTGCTGCAATCTGTTAGCTTCCAAAGAATAGGCTATCTTAGCTCCAAATGCTAATGCACATTAGCAACATGCTACTGAACCGTGAGAAACGCTTGACTATCGGAGGCTTTGGTGGGCAACACAAATGTATTAAATTGATAATATTAGTTCTATGGTGGGTCAAAACAATGTTCACAAACAGAGCATTGCTCCCCTTGTGCTGTAAAAGATCTGTGATTTAAATAAACAGCTCTTCACTGCTGGAAAAATCTGCTGTTTTGCCCACCTTTCACCAAAACATCACAAAAATAAACAATGATCCTCCCAATAACAGAGCTATACATTTTCTTGTTAAGTATACATTGTATGTTTTACTGTTCAGTACTTTATTTAGGCTTAAGTTTAATGTGCTAATTTCATTTTTTTTTTCTTTCTAGGATGGCCCAGTCATCACACAATGTTTTACAGAGTCCCTTCTCAACTTGCCTCAATTAACATTTGAGGACATACACAGGATCTGTGACACACATTCACTTACTAAAAGATCTAAAATGGACAAAGGTTATAAATTCTTCATCGAAGGATACATTTTCAACTACGAAGGCAAGTTTAAAATGATATGTTGGCAGACCAGTGTGTTTTCATTGCTTTAACTATAACAAGTAATATTGGTGTTACATTTGTTTTGTAAGTTTAATTAACACAAAAAATATGTTTTACTAATTATGCAAGAGCCTTAAGTGGGATTAGTATTACCCTCTTCATTCCAGTTGAAAGTGAGTAGTGTATTATCTAACATTTTTCCCATCAGTTTCAAATATAGTGCAGAGTGAGGTGACTGTCAGGGGAAGATGTCATAGGTCCATGAAGAAAAATGAGGAAGCGCATCATCTTCAGGTTCTATTTCAGCAATTGTGTAACGTTATGGATAGAGATCCAAGTCTCATTCATCTTTGTTGAAGTTGCTGTGTAGCAATAGAATGTGTTAGCTGCATGCCTGCATTGTGAATGACTCTGCATAATATATGCCTGTTTTAAGCTCCATAAAAGATTTTCTGTACAAATATAATTATTATTATACATTTTTTTTACAGATAACCTTCAATTTAAGTGATGTGCCGTTTACTGTGCAAGAAATGTCTTGCTCTTGTGCTGCAGGAAGGGCCCTCTGCAACCACCTGGTTGCAGTGCTGTACCAAACGGCACACTACAGGTAATGATTGGAAAAATGAAGCCTTGTGAATGCATGGGGCTTCACAGCCTATTATGTCAGCAAATTATTCTAAACTGAAGCCTCATTCTATTCTGCCATCTGCTGATGATTTGAATGTATTACAATCAACAAAGTAATTAATTTTCGTTTTATTCCAAGGCCTTAGTTGAAATATTGTCCTTTCAAAGCTCTAGGCTCGTATAAATCCATGAATTGATTGTTTCCATTCATCAAGGCATTGGTCACATAATCTCATGGTTCAAATCATGTAACATAAAGGTTCATTTTTGAAACACTGAAGCGTTCTTCATTTGGCCCATTATTGACTATAGGGCCATGGGCTTTATAAGTGTGCCAGTCCCTTTATCCTGCACCAGTACACTGCAAAGGTGGCATCGGCCAAGGACCCAGGTAAAGTTTTTGTGTATAGTTTGTTTCTCTGGCTCTACTGTAAATGTAATGTAAATCTTTTCATTTTAGGGAATTGCACCAGAGTCTACAACCGACATGGTGGTAAAAAAATCCACAAAAACAACAACTAAATTTGTGAAATCGATTGTTTACAAGGCCTATTCCGGTAAGTTATTCATCTGAAAATGTTCTGATTTGTTCATTTCAACTTTTTTAGCAATACTTTGTGTACACACAGTGTTATTCCCCTGTACCATGCTGCTTTCCCCCTACGTTATGCAGGCTCATGTCAACCTACAGCTGCACGCCTCGATACATTTCTATAGATATTGACCTACTAACATCTGCTGTATATTGTGTTTGTGCTTTTCTCAGGTCCACTTCCAGATCCCCATATAATGTCCAGCATGAAGAAGCTTGAGAATGTGCGTCCCCAGCCCGGAATTTGCAAATTGCTTCATGGCCTGGACAGTCTCAAAATGGTGGACTCAAAGTTTGGCCCAGTTCCGTTTGGATCCGTTTTATCATATCAATTTCCACCTGATTCTGAAAGCAGAGACATTATAAAACATTCAAAAGCACAGGGTTTTCCTACTCTGCCTGTTGAAGGCTACGGTTTCAAAAATCCCTTCACATTTCAGCCCAACTATGTACAAAAATGTCACCTGGAAAGTTTGAAGGTGTCCACTCGCCTATCTGCAGCTATTGAAGAAGAGACAAGACAGCAATCACAGTGCCCTCTTTGGGGCCAGGTGAGGAGACCCAGACTGACAGCCAGCCGTTTCAGAGAAGTATGTTATGTACGCGGGGAGTCGTCATCAAAAAACCTTGCAGCACGAATAATCAAAGGAACGCCTCAAACTGCAGCAATGAAAAGAGGACTTGAACTGGAGCCTGAAATTCTAAATCAATATTCAGACTTGTGTGATGTTTCCGTCATGCAGTGTGGTGTTATAATTCATCCGGATGCACCCCATTTAGCCACCACTCCTGATGCAAAAGTTTTTGACCCAAAAGGATGTCCACCGTTTGGCCTTGCAGAGGTAAAGGCTTGTGATGTGGACAATGTGGAAGGAGTCAAACATCTCAAAACAATTAATGGCAAAGTCTGCCTGAAGAAGTCACATAAATATTATTATCAAGTCCAGGGTCAGCTTGCCATTACAGGGCCTCAGTGGTGTGACTTTATTACTGACACTAGAGGGGACATTACTGTGGAAAGGCTACACAGAGATGACGAGGTCATCCTGACCATGAGGCCTCAGCTGGATAATTACTATTATAACACATATATGGATGAGTTCATCCAGTCCAAACATTGAGTCTCCAATAATTTTATCCTGTGAGCTACTCCGTTTCAAAGATAACCTTTACTATTGCACTTAGGTCACGTTCACTTTGTAGTCAACTTTTAAAAACATGAGTTTCATTGCTATTTGTTTTTGTATGTTTATCGGATTAGAGGTACCTGTGTTACAGGGTTGTCAATTCAAGTCTACCCTTATATTGTTAAATAAAATGTGTTTTGAATATATTCAAGGGTGGTCTTTTACCATTATATACTCCAAAAAATGCTGTTAAAGTATAACAAATTCTAGCTCTAAAGACTTTTGTGTAGTACCTCATAAATGCACAAGAATGATAACTTCAATAATTTCATTATTCCATATTCTCTCAATAGGCTGTGTTCACGTGACATCACAACATTCTAAAGAGCCAATAGTTTAAAACTGAGGTGGAGTAACTGAAAATTCCATGATGGTAACTATGGTAACTGGCAAATTGCAGATTTTTTTTTGGTTGACATCGTTATTACAGGGAGAATCCACATGAAACCAAAACTGTTTAAGTTCATTGTGTTGTTCGTCAGCACATATTAACTAATGTCTAATTATTTGGCATCCAGAAGTGGAGACAATATTCAAAAAGTGATGTCCAGTAGAAAAGGCTTGCAGCCATAAAATGTATGTGGCAGATTTGTGAATCAAATCTTTTCTAACTACTAATGAAGTACAACATTTGTCAATTTTCTTTTTGGAGATTTTATTTACAAAAAATGCATTTCTCCCTTAAGAGTTGTTTTAGTCTCTGCTCTCCACCAGACATCAAATTCTAGAACATGAACGCAAACAAAAAATTAAATGGTCAGAAATATTCTTTACCATTTTACATATTTAAACAATATTGACACATTTCAAACGGGTTTGTCTTGTGAAACATCTAGAGGTCCCTGATAGTTGGACATAAGACAGCATACAGCCCACAACTGGTTGACAGAACCTGTCATTGAAAGCGGAATTGCTCCATCCCATATATGATATTCTTTGACCCGCCGTATTGCCCTTTCAACCACAATTCTCAGCCGGGCAATGGCCTGTGTCTTCAGAGTGTCCTCCAGGCTCAGCTGACGGGACCTCTTCAGTGGAGGAATGATTAGAGATACTCCAACTTCAGACATCTTCTCAATCAAGAATCCTTTATCCGCCATCACGCCATCACCAGGGTCAAGTAATAGCAAAAGCTTTGATCGTTTGGTTATCTCTACATCTGAAATTGAGCCCGTGTATAATTTTGACACAAATGTTACATTGCCACAAGGATTAACCCCAATTACACCTTTAAACGTTGTGTAGTTTTTGTAACTTGAAAAGGTTTCAGACTGTAGTGTTAAGGAGGAAGCACTCTCACACCGGATTTCAGTACAGTCAATTATCACTCGCACATTTGGACAATAGATCTGAAACTTCTCAGGCATAGTGTTTTGCACTTGCTCTTTTGTCATCCATGTTGGCAGAGAACCCAGTACTTGAAAGAGATAGTTGGTCCACGTTATTATTATGCGACTCACTGTTGATAGACTGACATCAAAAATGCTAGACAGCATCTTCTCTTTAAGGCCAGCAGCAACCCGACAGAGAAACAGAAACAGCTCGTCAATAAGTGGAAGCTTTCGCTGTGAGCTTGGGGTTTCAATTGCAGATTGCTGAGCTTTTGTCCAGTATACAAGCCTTGAAGCAGAAGGGTAAACTGATTCCCAAAATATATCAAAAACCTCTTTGGAAGGAAATCGACAGAAAAACCGATAGTCCTCATCAGTCACACAAAATTTATAAATGAGAGGCTGCTGTTTTTTAATGGTCAGTTCCTGTATTTGATGTTCAAGCATTATCACCTGAAGCTCCAAGTCCTTTATTTTCCTTGCAGCTCCGTCTAGTTTACCTAAGATGACACATAAGAAATTACACAGCTCTACAATTCTACTTGGTTTGCATTTAGACTATCAATTTAAATATACTCACAAGGAGAAGGACACACAACGTAATCATGGTCCCCTGCAGCTTTAGTTTCTTGCCCTTGTGCGATGTCCTCTGTTCCGAGTGCTTCCACACACTCATTAGGTACTTCACGACAGAGACGTTTCGTTGGTCTTTGGTAGGCATTTCCTATATTGGTTTGAACAAGTAACCCATCATTCATCTATTTGAGTAATTTTCTGTCTAATGAATAGTATGTTCCAATATGGACAATATATTCAGAATTATCATACAGATCGACATTCTACAACACTGCTTATTTTACTTGTCAAGATGTTTCAAATTTTTAACCAGCTTTTTCATAATATGGCAATAAAAGGACAAAGTAAAAAATCTAAAGATTTGGTGGTGGTAAAAAAGGCAGGTAAAAAGGCAGTGTTGACTCAATGTAATCTCTTCCATTAGTAGGAAAATCCAATATCCCTTCTTACCCCAGTTATTCCATTGGAATCTGGAGGGAACCACATCTTTTTGGAGGACAGTCAGGCCACTTTTTGTTTTGTAGAGCTCTTCAGGTCTAAAATGAAAGCTGCACACATATGTGCTTCCACGTTGCACTTTAAAAGTAGGACCCTCATCCCTGCGAATTGCCCTGATCCACAGGGCACGTCTTGAAGTATCCTTCGGGAAATCATGGTAACTCATGTATGGATGAGACTGTTTGTTGTTTGAGCAACCAGGAACACAGCAGTGACATCGTCTTAATGACTGGGCCATCCTGTAACAATAAAAATAAAAAAGCACAGAGAAAATTGAAATTAGAACATTTGACTTGAATTTTAATCAACTTTTAGGAGGGATATAGGTGTACAGTTTTTACTCTTTAAGGTGTTAATTTCAAGCCTATGTAATGTACTGAACAGTAAAACATACAATGTATACTTAACAAGAAAATGTATAGCTCTGTTATTGGGAGGATCATTGTTTATTTTTGTGATGTTTTGGTGAAAGGTGGGCAAACAGCAGATTTTTCCAGCAGTGAAGAGCTGTTTATTTAAATCACAGATCTTTTACAGCACAAGGGGAGCAATGCTCTGTTTGTGAACATTGTTTTGACCCACCATAGAACTAATATTATCAATTTAATACATTTGTATCAATTCCATTTTTGCTTGACACTTTTGAGCAGTTTGGCAAAATAGCGGGCTACAAAGTAAACTGGACAAAATCTGCTTTGATGCCTCTGAGTCTTGTCACAAATGATATGTCTGTTCTGAATATTCCCATTGTTAAAACTATGAAATACCTTGGTATCCAAATTCATCCGAGAATGAGTACTATGATTAATGAAAATTATAATAATACCTTGAGAACTCTAAAAGATGACCTTCAGAGATGGGGAAAACTTCCAATGTCCTTTCAAGCTCGCTTATCTGTTATAAAAATGAACATACTACCTCGTGTCAATTTTATTAGCTCCATGCTGCCCTTAGACCCACCAAAAGGATATTGGAAGAAGTTACATTCTCTTACTAATACATATTTATGGAACAATAAAAAGCCCAGAGTGAAAGCATCTACTCTTCAAAAACCTAAAGAATCCGGGGGTCTCAACCTCCCCAATTTTGAATGGTACTCCTGGTGCTTCACTCTGCGAGCCCTGGTCTCATGGTTTGGAACTGGGAATGCAGCATCGTGGAGCCCCATTGAAATGGAGCTAGTCAAACCATATAACTTGTCAAGTTTTATCTACTCCAACATTCCAATGAAAATGATAAAACAAGACCATGGTCCCATCATTACCCACCTGGTGACGACCTGGAACAGGGTGAACCGGTTCACTAAAAACAGTGATATATTTTACCTACAGTCACCAATTTTTAACAATCATCTACTCTTAATAGGCAAAAAAACAATATCTTTCCCCCAGTGGGAACACAAGGGAATCCATTCTTTGAAAGACATCACAGGGCCAGATGGACTAAGGGAATTTCAAGATCTTAGAACTTCTTACAATTTACCAAGCTCGTCATTCTTTTTTTATCTTCAGCTACGGACTGCTATGCAGGCTCAGGGGGTCCCATGGGGGTGCTACCTCCCAGACCACCCATTCCATTCTATCCTGGGCCAAGGGAAACTCAATGGTATTGTCTCCAAACTATATAAATGTATCTTAAAATCACAATGTAATCGTCTGCCAATTGAATCACTTTGGAAATCAGATTTAAATGACTATACCGTTTGGGACTGGTCTAAAATTTGGTCCAACTTATCACTATCATCGAGAAATCCAAACCACCAAATGATTCATTATAAATGTATCCACAGGTCCTACTTATTTCCAAGGCAATTACATAAGATGAAGCTAAAAGAGAACCCTTACTGTGATTACTGTGCAGACAATACCATTGGAACGTACCTTCATATGATCTGGGAATGTCCTGAAGTCCATCAGTTCTGGAACACAATCTCATCGTGCCTCTCTGACATCACAGGTCAGAATATTCCCCACACCCCGAGGCTTTTGATATTGAATGACACATCAGACCTGAATTTAACTGTTAATGAGCATCGCACACTGTTTGCTGGTCTCACCGCTGCAATTATAGTGTGCCGTTGGAAAACTAAACAGCCTCTGAGTGTGAGGGAATGGCTCTCCTCGTACAGAGAGATCGCTCAATTAGAACTGTCAGCAGCCCGGGTTCATAAGGCCAAAGCGGTAAATGTAATCTGCTGGTCTAATTTATTGACCAAACTTGTATAGACTATACACCAGTGTATTATACATAGATCTATGTAAAACCCATAACTATTGTTCTTTATTTTCATTTACCCTTTCTGTAAGGCTTTGTCTTTTATTTTTATTTTTACTTTTTATTATTATTATTATTGTTTTTTTGTTTGTTTGTTTGTTTTTGTTTGTTTATTATTGTTTACATAAGACTATGTAAACACTGCGGCTTCTGTGGATGTTCATAACGGAGGAAGTTCGCCATATTATGTGTCTGTAAATAATGAAATGTTATTGATGCCTGGAGAATGGGGTGGGGGGGGGTGTTAGCGGGGCTGGGTGTGTGCATGTGTGTGTGTTTGTGTATTTATGTTGGGATGGGTGGACCCATGGGAGGGAGGGGACAAAAATGTAAAATGTTTGCGCATTTGTTTTTTGTTCCGTGACCATTGTCATCTCTGTATGCAGCGCAACACAATAAATACTTGATCAAAAAAAAAAAAAAATTTAATACATTTGTGTTGCCCACCAAAGCCTCGGATAGTCAAGCGTTTCTCACGGTTCAGTAGCATGTTGCTAATTTGCATTAGCATTTGGAGCTAAGATAGCCTATTCTTTGGAAGCTAACAGATTGCAGCACTATCTACAGATCTATAACTAGGAAACCAAACAATAGTTACACAGATCAATTAATAACGTAAGCAAACACATTAGAATCAATCTTCCCAAATCAGCAGTCGTTAGCATTACAACTGGCTACAAGCTTTTGGACAAACTCACTTCTCTATCATCACACCGTTATTCTTCTGTGCTTTTTTTATTTTTTTACTCCCCACGCAATGTCTTACTTGTTGTCAATGATTACATACCTTCCACTTGACGTCTGCGGTAAATTTCTTGGAGATATTTTACTTCAGACTGAAAAGCGCGATCCCATGCCATTAGGTATAACGCGGACAGGAAGTCGTTATCCACTGCACGGAAGTACAATGGCGGATTCGTGACGTCAGCGTGAAAAGGGCCTATTGATGTTATACTGGCGCCTTCCACTTACGGAGTTTTGAGGAGAATGTTGTAATCCCACAACAAACCACATGAGGGCGATCACACAGGAGCGGTCCCATTTACGCTGCTACTTTGTCCTCTTCAGAACAACAAAAGCAAACAAAGCTGTTTGAGCTCATTACACGTGTTTCTACTGTAGGTTTATGTGATAGTTTTAAGGATTCATTATTTTATAAGTCATTTCAACTGTGATGCTGTGAATAAAGACACTGTTCTTGTTGGAAACATAGTTATTATTAAATAGTTTTCAGCACAAACAGCAAAACAATAATAGTGGTAAATATCTGAGACAAACATGAACGATTTACGAGTGCAGGAGGAAAGCAACAAACGCAGCTACGGTTCAAACAAAGACAGGAACAGTGCAAAACAAACAACTGCACAGTTTATAAGTTATAAGCTTTTATAAGCTTTCGAGTTTTAACATCCGTGGTCTGAATCTCTTCCTTTGGCCACCTGATTATTCCTGCAGGGTATCTGATCACTGGCAGGGCGTAGCTGTTAATTGCCCGGGCCTTTTTCTTGCCATTGAGCCGGCTTCTTAGGACCTGCCTTACTCGCTGGAGGTATTTGGCAGTTGTCGCTTTCCTCGTCACCTGTTCGAGGTTGCCATTTGCTTGTGGTATACCGAGATACTTGTAACTGTCCTCAACGTCTGCTATTACCTCTGGGAGTGAGATCCCTTCTGTGTGGACTACCTTGCCTCTCCGAGTCACCATCCTGCTACATTTCTCGAGTCCGAGTGACATCTCGATGTCATGGCTGTAGATCCTGGTTGTTTGGATAAGAGAGTCGATGTCTCTCTCGCTCTTGGCCTTGATGTCATCCATGTAGAGGAGGTGACTGATCTTTGCTCCGTTCCTGAGGCGGTATCCATAGCCAGTCTGGTCAATTACTTGGCTTAGAGGGTTGAGGCCTATGCAGAACAGTAGTGGGGACAGAGCATCTCCTTGGTAGATACCACATTTGATGGTCACTTGTGCGAGCGGCTTGCCATTTGCCTCAAGGGTGGTCTTCCACATTCCCATCGAGTTTGCAACGAAGTCCCTTAGAGCCCTGTTGATATTGTACAACTTCAAGCATTCCATGATCCATGTGTGTGGCATTGAGTCGTAGGCTTTCTGGTAATTAATCCAGCCTGTGCAGGTTGGTGTGTCGTGACTGACAGTCTTGGGCGACTGTTCTGTCAACCAGGAGCTGGTGTTTGGCTCCTCTGGTGTCTCTACCAATGCCCTTCTGTGCTGTGCTCATGAATTGTTCCATATACCCACTTATCTTAGCCGCAATGATGCCTGACATGAGCTTCCATGTTGTGGAGAGACAGGTTATTGGCCGTAGTTGGAGGGGACTGCCCCCATGACAGGGTCCTTCATGATCAGGACCGTTCGCCCTTCGGTCCCATCTCTCAACAGCTGGTTCATTTGTGCTGCTAGGCGCTCATGGAGTGATGTGAGTGTCCTTAGCCAGTAGGCATGGACCATATCAGGGCCAGGTGCTGTGCAGTTTTTCATACCTGAGACTCTTTCTCGGATGTCTGCCTCTGTGATGGTAACTGAGTTCTGTTCTGGGAGGTGGCTGTGCTCCTCTCTCAGGGACACCAGCCATTGTGCACTGATGTTATGTGCTGCATCCTTCTCCCATATGTTCTTCCAGAACTGTTCAGTTTCCAGCCTCGGTGGGTCTGCTCCCCTGTTGTTACCCTGCCACTGAGCGTACACCTTCACAGGTTGTGTTGCGAACAGCCTGTTCACCCTTCTGGCTTCATTCTCTTTAGTGTACCTCTGTAGGCGGCTGGCCAGGGCTTGGAGCCTTTGTTTGCCAGTTTTGAGTGCTTCAGGTATGGTCATCTGGCTGTACTTTCTGGGTACTGGTCTTTTCATTGCACCTCTCTGGGCCTCTGTTAATTGACTCACTTCTCTCCGAGGTTTTTCCATAGTGGGTATTGTCCATGGCTCCCATGGTTGCTCTTATAGCCAAGCATCTCTAGGATCACTGCTGCTGAAGTGTATATCAGCTCATTGGTTTCAGTGATTGTGGTGGTAGGTATTGCCCTCACTGCTGCATTCACGCTTTCTATGAGATCCTTAGGTGGTACTTCACACAACCACTGTAACCGGTGTCTTTGCATTGTGCCCATTCTAGCCATGATCTTAGCTTTCAGGTCAGTCGCTGCCTCGTTCAGCGTTATCGGTTCCATTGGGGCTATGTACCCAATATCTGATTGGGGAGTTGCAGTTGGTGGGATCTCCCCTCTGACCTGTTGTTCAGGTCAGAGGGTTTAGGTCAAGTGAAAGTGAAATATTTGAAATTGGCCCATTAGCGCCCTCTAAAGACTGAGTCAAAGTATACATGGGGAGCCAAACCTGCTCTACTTATCATATTCATTACAATTTGACTAACAATCTTCTATGGCTACGGGAACAAATCATCACACGGCGGCGCCACCTCCTTTGAGCGGTGCTGCGTGGTACGGTGTGGTGCGGCGTAGTGCGGGGCGTTGTGGAGCGGCGCATTGCGGCTTGGACCCCGCAGGCAGAAAATGTGTTGTCTTATCAATGAATTTCGTAGCCATATCTTATTTGGCATACTAACTAGCCTTACCACTTCACTAACACTAGCGTATGACATAGTGTTTTGTGTTGGGACAACAGCAGAGGCCTTTTATCTCGTCATAAAACCCTCCAGAATTGTGCCCCATGTGACACATTTAAAGGTGACTGATGTGTTGATAATAACAGCCTTACATGTAAGATCAAAGTGTCTTGTAGAACACTATAAGCACACATGTGTAACGCTAACGTTTACTGCACATACTGGGCTTTTTGATGTAATAATGAATTTGTTTATTATTCCCAGAAAAGTATACAGTATATTCCATATTAGGGATCAACCAATGTGTTTTTTTTTTTTTTATCAGGGCCAACACCAATCGTTAATAGTCAAGGAGGCTGATAACCAATATATCATCTCATATTATCATATGATAGTATGAGAGCTAATTTGCAGTAAAAGTCATGATAATAATTTGCAGTAAAAGTGTATTAAAATTTTCAATAAATGTTACGGACGGACGAACGGACGGATGGATGGATCTTGTGGCACCCTCTGCGCACTTCCCAAGAGAGCACTGCCCGTGAGACCGTTCTCACAGATATGATACAACGTGCTCATCTATAAACTGCTAAATGCGGACAGGGCAGTGGCTGAGACAGTTTTGAAACCATCGTTTATGGGGCTTTATGCTCAAAACTAATGAAAAAACACATTACTTGGCTAGAGGTGAATGAGCAAAACAAATAGCCCTGCATAATACGCAGCGCAGGGTCTGCAACAGATTTACAAAGAAATTGATGGTCACACATTAAGTGAGTAAGTAAGTCATGTGTATTCGTATAGTGCCTTTCACAGACCAGGATCACAAAGCGCTTCAAATTTAAAAAGTCGTACAGATGAAAATAATACACATTCAAGTCAGATTTAAAAACGAAGAAACAGAAGAAAGTCCTCAGCATGAACTGTGATTTATTCAAAGTTTGCGTCTTTCCCTTATGGTGCTTTCAGACCACAAACGCTCCAAGGCTGAAGCCTCGCTCACCAGACGCACATTCTCTAGTTTTCAGACGCACGGGACTTCACACCAGAACGTCCTGGCCAGCACCGGAAGTGGTGGAAGTAGCCGGCCGGCTCTGATGCTAACAGAGTTATGCTAGCGGCTTCTTGTGTAAAGATCTTCTCCAATAATGCAGCTTTGCAGCGTGTCTTTGAACAGAGACATTCCACGGGCTTTATACAATAGTAGTATGTGTTCACGGAGGTGCGCCATACGTTTATTTTATTATTAAACGGTACTTCCGCATCGGCGAACACGCTTGAAGCAGTTGCATGAAGTCACGGAGCATGAAAACTCACATGTTAACCCTTTAAGCGCCAAAGTCGCAATATTGCGACAAGCAACATTGCTCACTTTAACAGGCTGTATGTAAAAATGTGGTACAGAATCTTAATACTTTTCACCAGGGGTTAGTGGACATGTGTGCCTGTAATATGAGCAGCATTTGTGGGTGTGGTTATATTGAAAGTTTTTGAGTAAATTGAGTTTGTAAAACACCTGCGGCGCAGCGGCGTGGAGGCGAAGCAGTAGCGGTAGAGCAGAGAGGAGCGAGAGCAGAGCAGAGGGAGAGAGTGTTTTTTATTTTACTCACGAGGTCTTCAGTACCAGAGAAGTACTTGGTCTGGTACTGGCTCACTCAGATTCAGAGGAGGAAGACACTCAGGTGTCCAGTGAAGCAGACACGGACATTATTGGTGACGGGGAGACCGCGCTCCATAGTCCACAATCAGCCCCTGTGCAGCGGCTGCTTGTCCTCCGTGTGGCCACGGTAGAAGCATTCTGTGTACGCCAAGCAGGGACCGTGGTCGAGGGGACAGGGGGATCATAACACCGGGCATGTGGAAGAAAGTAGCGGGGGTAGACATCCACGGGGAACACGGGAAACGCGGGAGAAGTCGCTAATCGCGTTTACTGCCTTTACCAACAGTGATGATGAGGATGAAGGCAGTTCTTGAGAGAAAATAATCCACAAAAGTGGATTAGAAGTGTTGAAGAGCCTGTTGTATGTTGTTGAGACGATCTGACATGTTCTGAGCCCATTCATTTCATCTCTCTGTTTGTAAACGGTAAATCCTTGAGCCTCATTTCCACTGAGAAAAATAGTCAGCTCACCACTTCTTTGAAAGGGAAATATTGAAACCAATCTCAAGATTTCATGACTGTAAACTATAAAGAGTGCTGTCTTGATCACTGAAGGTCTTTGAAAATAATACAATTCCATATGGCCGCGAACCAGTGCTAAAACATTATCTATAATCTGGATCAGGGAATTTATTTCTATCCCAAATTCATTTTATACTAAAGATATTTCACATTGACTGTTTATAGTATTCCCTGATCTCAAATAACTCCCAAGCTACAGCTTTTTGAAGTCTTTATACAATAATTAACATTTTCCAAAATGGCCGCCACCTTGATGACGTCACAATATGCAAATTAGATGACGAATCAACTTCCATCCCAAAGTTTGGTTCAAACTGAAGATATTTCTAATTTACGGTATGCCTTTATCTCAAACCATTTTAAAGTTATAGCCTTTTGAAATCTTGAAATCAAAATTGTATATTTTCTTGAAAAAACTCTGGCGCCTAAAGGGTTAACAGGCCCTATGTCCTCCATTGTCAACCCTGGTTTAGTCCTGATGTAGCTCCTGTTTGGCTGTTTACAGTATGTTCAGTCTGCTTGCTCAGACCACTAATGTCCCTGTGATCACTTTGCGGCTCTCTAATTGGTCGCCGCACGAACGTCCCAAGGAAAGGTTGAGCAAAGTTTATCTCCTGCGTGCATTGATTTTCCGCTTCTGCTCCTCCCCTTCGACTGCATTGAAGGCCGACGCAACGCATGATCCGGTCTGAAAGCACCATTAGGCTTTTTCTGATGCGCAAATTCAAATTTCGAAATGCTCAATGAGTGATGCTCAATGAAAACGCAGCTTATAATTTTGCCAGGGTGGAAATATGTTTATTGTTGTCGAAACCTTGAAATTTAAGCGTGTTTTGGCGTGTTGTGATGAAGGTTGAAATGGGTGTAAAATTTACACCACGTCCAGACTTATCGTATATTTTGTGCGTACCGTACACCAACGTCCACAATAATAAATGCCGAAAAGTGTAAATTTTTTGCCTACGCCTCACTGACACCCTGAAGTTTCATAAATGAGGGCCAATGAGTGTGGATTTGATCAAAATGATATGTCCTGTAATTGAGTTAATTATTATGTGAAAGCCAAAAATACACACAGCTCTAAAATGTCTCACATCTTCAGAGCATTTTCCATTGTTTCAATAGAAAATATTTCAAAATATAAACTTTACAAATGAAAGGGGGACAGATGGCTTAAATGCATCTGAAAGCTTCAAAAAGTACCTAAATCTAACTAACAGGCCGGAGTGCAGAGTCAGACTGGGGTGCAGGGTCAGGCTGGGGTGCAGGGTCAGTGCTAAAGAGCTGTAGGCCTCGGTCAGAGCGGGGCCACAGGGGGAAGGCCTCTCTGCGGAGCACTGACCATGCCTGCTGGTACACCACACTGGCACGCTTGTAGTCCCAGTACGTACACAGCCCTGGAGCCCTGAAAAACAAAGATCACAGTGATGGACAAGGTCCTGCAACAGATGTGCTCATTCTGTTCGAGTATAAAATATATACAAATACAGATTTAAAATGGATTAATCACTGCTCCCGATGGGAACTTACAATAACAAAAAAGTTGTAAAAGTTCCACTGCCCCCTAAGTATGTAGTGAGTATGTACAGGTGCGAGTAAGTATGTAGTGAGTATGTACAGGTGCGAATAAGTATGTAGTGAGTATGTACAGCCGTGAGTAAGTATGTAGTGAGTATGTACAGGCGTGAGTAAGTATGTAGTGAGTATGTACAGGCGTGAGTAAGTATGTAGTGAGTATGTACAGGCATGAGTAAGTATGTAGTGAGTATGTCCAGGCGTGAGTAAGTATGTAGTGAGTATGTACTGGCGTGAGTAAGTACAGGCATGAGTAAGTATGTAGTGAGTATGTACAGGCGTGAGTAAGTATGTAGTGAGTATGTACAGGCACGAGTAAGTATGTAGTGAGTATGTACAGGCATGAGTAAGTATGTAGTGAGTATGTACAGGCGTGAGTAAGTATGTAGTGAGTATGTACAGGCACGAGTAAGTATGTAGTGAGTATGTACAGGCATGAGTAAGTATGTAGTGAGTATGTACAGGCGTGAGTAAGGCCCTGTCCACACGTAGCCAGGTATCTGCTAAACCGCACCTATTTGTCTTTGTTTGCACCTGTCATCCACATGACAACGCATCATAAACTACTATATAAATTAACTCCGGGCAAAGTGAAGATTTTTGAAAACTCTGTTCATGCATTTGTGCGCAGACAGAGATAACCAGTTTGTGTTTTTGCACGTCACAATATGCGCCAAAACAATAAATCTGCTTTGAAGTCAAACGTACGACCTCTGTGCAATGTAGAAGCATGGATCTAACTGCCGTGAAAACTGTGGTTCCACCGGATCATGCAGTGGTTCGCAACAGTGGTTCGCAGCAGTGGTTCGCAGCAGCGAACATCCTCGCTTCACATAAGAGAGCAGCAAAGTGGTCACGGGGACTCGCGCTCAAAAACAACCAAAACAGGAGCTAAACCAGGATTAAACCATGGCTGACAATGGGGACACAGCGCTTGTGAAGATGTCTTTACCTTGAGTTCATACTTTGACTGTAAATAAGTGCTACTACAAGAGTACCAACGTTAACATCAAAGCCCCACCCACCACTTCTGCTTTGTGTTTTTCTCCAACGCAGGACAGGACATCAGAGGACGTAAAGTATACATAAAGTAATATGGATACAAATAATGTTTTAAACAGAGAGGGGAAATATGTATTCGGTTTTAAAAATACCCGGCTACATGTGGACATGATTTAAGCATGTAGTGAGTATGTACAGGTGTAAGTAGCAATTATGTACAAGTGTGAGTAAGTATGTAGTATAAGTGTGTACAGGTGGTCAGAGAACCAGCGGTTTACCTGAGGGAAACTGGCAGGACAGCAGGTGGAGTGGTCCTCACGATGCGCAGGAACAAGTCAAATAGGCTCCGCTTGCACAGCACAGACCTGAGCACACGAGGGTTAGGGTTAGGAGCTCTTTACTACACACCTGTGGACATTTGTAGCAATGTGACAATATCACACTCAACAATACTGTCATAGTGCAATGTGTAAGAGGGTTTAAATCAAGTACATTTCACCACTGAAGTTGGCAATACAAGGGAGAGATAGATGCTCCATCTGCCCTTTGATCAGCTTTTTAAGCTGTTCAGCTTGAAAAGTACAAACAGAATGTAGGCAAAGTTTTAGTAACTATTAGTCGGAATAATAATCCATTTTATTTCAATATGTTTACGTTCTATTTAAAAGTGTATACATTATAATCCATTCATACAGTTTTATGTAGCTCTGTGACCAATAAGAATGTCACAATTTGGTTCATTTCACAATCAATGACAATATGAAAACCCAAAATGTCCTCAGTCAAATATGCCGAACTTTACTAAGCTAAGAAGCTAAGACGATTACAATATCAGAAAAAGAAATCTTTATCGGAAATCACCAAACTCATTCTCTCCTGGAAAAGTGATACGAGATACATCCTCACTCCAGAAACAAAGAAATAATGCACAATGTTGGAGGAACTGCTAATTACACCCATATATGTTACACATTACAATACAATACAATACAATTTATTCTTGTATAGCCCTAGGTCACAACAGAAGTCATCTCAGAGGACTTAACAAAACCATTGAAATCACCAACACAGGTCAGAGAATCAACAGTTAAAACACATGAAGAATATGAGTGAATATAAGAACATTATAAAACAGTAATTTTGGGCAAGTGTGAGAATACAAATGGAAAGAACTTCTAACTAAAAGGTAACTTACATTTCAGCCCAGAAGATTAGTACATATATAAAACTTTGAGAATTACAGCATTAAAAATGAGTCACAAAATGAGTGAAATTAATACTGGAGTTAAAAATAAATGTAAAAATAACCCAAAAACATTTGAAACAAAGAAAAAATGTTTTGCTAGCAGGTGGTTTATGAAAGCAAGTGTTGAACGAACTGGAGACTTTTAGAAGTGATGGACTCCAGTACGAGAGCTTACAGAGCCTCTCTAAAGCAGTATTTTTCAACCTTTTTTGAGCTAAGGCTGTCATGGTGTGGGTTTTATTTTTGTATTTTTGTTTTTTTCCCGACATTGTTCTCTGTGGTTTGGTTTTAGTTGTACTTCCTGTCCTGTTTGCCCCCGTCTTGATTGTCTGCCCCGCCCTGATGTGTCTCACCTGGGTCTGTGTCTATATGTACCCTGTGCTTCTCTCCCCTTGTTGCTGGTCCATTGTATTGTCTTTGTTCGTGCCTTTGTTCCGGTCTCGTTTTTGGATGTTCTGTTACCTTGGACTTTTGTTTTTTCATTATTAAATCAGTTATATATTTTTATTCCTGCATTTTGAGCCCTCCATCATCTCACCACATGACAAAGGCACATTTTTTTCATAGAAATTTTTTTGCGGGACACCACCAGGAGAAAATGTAAAAATATACTCTGAGAATGTAGCCTATATTTACAATATAAAGTCAGAGTGCGTAAATCCAGGCCTTGACATTAAGCTTAAGCTCAATACAATGACTTAACAAGAGTTTGGGAATAAAGTAGCACTAACAGTGTGGAAATATACATTTAAAAAATCCACTCTCAACCCAAAAAGTCAAATAATGACTCACAGGGTTCTTATGTAAAATAATCAAAACATGGCCTGTTGTGTGTTCCGTTTGATTAGTTCACAACAAACATCTTTATTATGAGGAATTCATCTCGTTTTCATGAGGGTCCTCAAAAATAGAAACAAGTAGCAGCAGCGGTTGTCAAATAAATGCAGTTACAGTAAAATAAAAAAGTTACAGTAAATAATTTTTGTTATTTTTTATAAACAAACATTTTACTTTTGTGCACAAATAACATGCATTGTTAATGCATGGGGAAAATTTAGGTATCCGAGCTTTAAATTCGGGAGTTTAGGTTGCGCTTCGGGAGGAGACACGGGAGATGGTCCTGAGCACAAGTCCATGGTTTGGTCTACCATACTGCAGACATTGGCTGCTATTGTTGACAGTTTAAACAATTGCTAAAATGTTCAATTGTTAAAGCATTTCTTATTGTATAAGGCTGAACATCCCTAGAGTCTGAACTAGCGTGCTGGATTCAAAAAGGGCAAAACGTGAAAATAGTGAAAAATCCGCACAGCTACAGTATGTTGCTCCCAATCAGTGCCTTTTATTTACAGACCACGTAATAACGTTTCGGGCTGAGACCCTTCATCAGACATGATGACTGATTATTTGAAACTTTCTTATTTCTCATTTCAACAATAAGAAATGCATTAACAATTGAACATTTGAGCATTTGTTTTAACAGTCAACAATAATCTTTGTTACTGTTAGTAGAGTTGTTGGATTTTCATTAAAGTGAATTAGAATATATTAAAAGTTTAGACAGCTTTGGGTTAACCTACGTGTGTGATGGGATGTGATGGACGCATCAGCAGCATTCTCCCATCCCCCAGCCATTAAACACAGGAAGTTAAATTAAGAAGAGCGCAGAGAACATCTGTTTAGAGTAGCCTCAGGCTTACTTTGAGAGGGGCTACTGTTTGTCCTGAAACAGAGAAGGTATTGTCTTCACCTAAGGATGTTGGGACATATGTCTTCAATTATCATGGTATAAGACGAGAGCTCTTTGGTCCATTTCTTTGTCACTCTGCTGCTTTCCATCCAGCAGAGACCCAGACTAGACTGTAGTCTGTAACATGTCTATGTGTGTGATGTCCAGAACACTGAGTAGTTTTTTCACATATTTTGGTCCTTCTTGCGCCGGATGCCAACATGCTTTTCTGCGGAGCTGAGGATGCCTCAAACATGGAGTTGGAGCAACGGTGAGGTCTTCTTCATTCAGAACTGCTTTGAGGACTCCATCTTTGAGGCATGGCCAGTCTCCGGATTGAAGTTGACGGCAGAACTAGAGTTTCTGGACATCCACATGGACAAGGTAAAACAATTTTTTTCTAAAAAAAGAAACTAAATTTAAATCGTCTTTGAAGGCAGGAAATCCAATTTATCTTCTCAAAAAGCATTGGGGCAGTGAGATATCACGCACTTCTAAGAAAGTGGGGAATTTAAAAGGGTGAAAGTCCCCGTTGGTTGGTTCATCGGTACCAACAAAGCGACAGAATAGAGAAGACTTCTGTCCACTGGGTGAATAAACATCCTCAGAGAAGAGAAAACAAATTCAGCACTATGGACGCATACGTGTAGTTGAAAAACCAGATCTGGCCATTTGAGGGAAAAATGGAACATTTTGAGAGTGGCGATTTTTTCTTCAGCCGATTAGTGACTTTTTGGTAGAACTTTGTGGTAGCCTGCATAATAAGACAACAATTTTTCTAAATAATAATTTAAATTGGAAATTGAAATTTAGATATAAAGGCCTAAAGTGTGAGTGTGTGTGTACGTGCACGTTTGAGGTGCATCCTTTGTGTCCCCTTCTGCCTTTTCCCCTCTCCCCCCCCCTCCCTTTCTGCTGCTCCCTGTCCCCCCCCTTCCCCTCATCCCCCTTCTCCCTTGCTCCCAATTCCGTAGTATTTGTTTGTTTGTTACTGCAGGTTTTGCATGTAAGTGTTTGTCTTCTGTGTCTAGGACTTACCTGACTCGGTCTCAGCCTCCTATGCCGTCTCTCCTAGGTCCGCGCTGGTTTCTGTGTGCTGGTAACTCCAGTCTCTCCTCGGGTCTGCATTGGTCTCAGCGCTGGTCCGCGCTGGATCTCCTCCCAGGGTCCAAAATATTTTGAGATTAATCTCAAAACATTTTGAGATTCATCTTTAAAAAAATACATAATATATTTTTAAATTAAGATCATAACATTTTGAATTAATCTCATCATATTCTTAGATTAATCTCATAATTTTGCTAGTTCGACTTATTAATCATAATATTTCGACTTTTAACGTCAACATTTGATAACTTTTTATTCTCAGTCTGGTAAAGAGAAGAAAAAGGTGAACTCTTTTGCTCTGTGTAACTCTGCTTTAGGCCTGTTGCTGTTTCCTCTCCGTCTGCACACGGCCCTGCAGTCCCTTATAGGGCATTAATGGGCGGTTACTTATGCTAAGTACCTATGCTAATGAAGCACCTGGCACGCGCGCTGTACTTACGAGGAGTTGGCATTCATCAATCTGAGAGAACAGCTGCGAACAATTCAGCGGCTTACGAGTGCGTGATGAATCCCACGTGGGACTTCTTAGAAATCTACTTAAGACAACTTGAGAAAAATGGTTTCACTTCATAAATCTCTCATATTGTTGCGTAGTCGTTCAACACACGGTTAGTTTAAATCTCCGAGCCTGAAATTCGTCAATTTCAAAGCTTTCGTAACAAAGGCCTCCTTAACACGTTTCCCTTTTTATAATTACTTTTAATTTTACACCATGGTTTCACTTTGGATCCTTCTCTATCTTTTCTCAAAGGGACTCTAACCCCGAAAACGTTTTCTCAAAGGGACTCTAACCCTGAAGCTTCTTCTCAAAGGGACTCTAACCCCGAGACTTCTTCTCAAAGGGACTCTAACCCCGAGACTTCTTCTCAAAGGGACTCTAACCCCGAGACTTCTTTTCAAAGGGACTCTAACCCCGAGACTTCTTCTCAAAGGGACTCTAACCCCGAGACTTCTTCTCAAAGGGACTCTAACCCCGAGACTTCTTCTCAAAGGGACTCTAACCCCGAGACTTCTTCTCAAAGGGACTCTAACCCCGAGACTTCTTCTCAAATGGACTCTAACCCCGAGACTTCTTCTCAAATACAATTTAGAGAGTTTGACAGACCCCAAAAACAGACCAAAATTTAGCTAGTATCCAATTATACAGACTTTACATATAAAAAGGTGTCTGCTTACCTTATTCTTGTCAAACAGGTACCAAGGACTGTCCGAGAGGTCTGCCAACCTCTTTTCCGCGTCGGAATATTCAATTTAAAAAACAAAAGTGACAGAAGCGACAAGAAGCATCCAGGAACAGCTCTTCCAGCCTGCTGGAATCTCCGCTCCCAGACACAGCATGCCGGTCTCTCATGCAGAGGAAAAGAAACAGAGCAAACTCCCTCAAAACAATCCAGAGAATGGCACACACTGAGCCGCGCATTCTCCACCAAATCTGTTAGGATTTAGCAGACAGAGACGGATCGTGGTGTGCCAAACTCTGGAAGTTTATTTAAGTTTCTCTCAAGTTCCACTGGTTTACTCTGTTTCTTTCTCCCAGACAGAATAAAGGCAGTACACAGTTTATATAGTCATTGTCACGTCACACATCGAAAGACATACGTGTCACAAAGAGACAGTCACATCATAGTCATAACATGGAGTCCTTGTAGAGTCCTTGTACAGTCCTGCACGTAGGCCATATTGCTATCTAATACTAACAGTTTGACCAACTCCAGGATGCCATTCCGAGACTTTATGGACACTGAGTTCTGCCAGAGAGAGCTGGAGGCCACGCAGCAGAGAGTGAATGAGCGGCAGGAGAAGAAAAGGAAGAGAGATGAGTCTCCTGCCACTGGGAGAAAGTGCGGGTTCTGCAAACTGCAGCTGAAGCAGGGACCAGTCCTCACATTCATACACAATTCCCTGGTCTGTCAGGAAAATACATCTACTGCCCTGCCAAAGTATTCTCCCTGTACAAGGACCAGGGGATGGAGACGCAGATGTTCCAGCAGTCTCCTTTTTATGACCGGGAGAGGGAAAGGTGGCGTGTAAATAAATGAGCTATCTGCTGTCTATTGGTGCTATTGTATATAGTTACTATATTATACCTGTCTGTTCATAAATGTTTATAAATATTCTAATTATTATGTAAATATATACTTAATATTGATTATATCTAATTATATAATTTCATTTGTAAAGTCTGCATCTACAGTTCTGTATAGTCAGCTCTCAGCCGTCACAGTCACAGGGCTCATCACACAAATACTAGTTTAAGAAGATAAAGATAGCATGTTGTTGTTTTTCTTCTAAGTGTATTTCTTAAATTTGTAAATATCTCTTTTTTCATCTGTTCACAATAAATATATTATAATGTCATACATTATTGAAGTCTTTCTTTTTATTGATCATATTTCAGGGCAAACAACAGTAGTATTTGACAAAACAAACTGTATAGAAAATAGAGTTTCAGTTCAGTGCCAATCAACGATATGCCCACTATACGCGGCTGGCCCCCGCGGCCCGACCTTGCCTAGCTTCCGAGATTAGACGAGATCGGGCATTCTCAAGGTGGTATGGCCGTAAGCACGGGGGTATGGAGCAGCGTGCCTCCTGACCCTGCTGCTGCGGTCCTCTCCTCCCCCAGAATGAGCGCTCAGGCCTTTACAAAATCCGGGTCTACAGTGTGCTGACCTGATCATGCTGCAGACTGACTGAAAGGAGTTGTGCAGCATTGAGCAAAGTTGTGCACCCCCTCAACCCTGATTAGCATTTGTATAGCTCACAGCATTCCCATTTACATGTTAAAGCCTCCTGTGGAGGAGGGAGGAGGGGACAACAAACTACCGTCAACAGCCGAATCCCAGAAGTTTCACAATAATATACAGGGCCGAAAAGAGAAAAAAATCACACTTTTCATGCAGTGATTGCAGTGATGGGCAAGCTACTTGATTTGTGTAGTGAGCTAAGCTACAAGCTACTCTACAATAAATTCAGCTTCACTACACAGAATCTACCACCCATACAAATGTAGCAAGCTAAGTTACAAAATTCTGTCAAAAGTAGCTTGCTATATAGAAGCTATTTTCAATTAAACAAACTGCAGTTCATGTGTCAGTATTAGATAGCAATATGGCCTACGTGCAGGACTCTACAAGGACTCTACAAGGACTCCATGTTATGACTATGATGTGACTGTCTCTTTGTGACACGCATGTCTTTCGATGTGTGACGTGACAATGACTATATAAACTGTGTACTGCCTTTATTCTGTCTGAGAGAAAGAAACAAAGGAAACCATTGGAACTTGAGAGAAACTTAAATAAACTTCCAGAGTTAGGCGCACCACGATCCGTCTCTGTCTGCTGAATCCTAACACATGCAATTTTATATTTTCCTGCATTAACATGTTTTCTCATTTCTTATTTTTTGCACAATTCTTGAGTGTTTTATCCATGCCAAATGTGACATGTAAATTTCTCCTGTGTGAGATTAATAAAGCTTATCTTCTTATTTGAGATAAACTGTCAGTCAGATAAAGGTTAAATTTTTTTAGATATTTATTGAACAATAGCCCAAAACACCAAAAACAACAAAGAGTAGGCATCTGAAAACATATTTCTTTTCGCTCATCTCGACTAGAGCGACGTACTTTTGGAGGTATGGCCACGGTACAACACTTTGAGAGTCCTTATCATGGTCCTCCTCCACCGCGGCGGCTCCTGGGCTCTCTGCCGTTGCTTTTGCTTCCCCCAGTAGCGCGCGCGCATGTGTGTGCGTGTGTGTGCGCGTACGTTCGTGTGTGTGTGTCGTTACCAAGCCCTGCGCATGCGCATCAGCATTCTGTTTTTCTATGTTTGTTTTATGCTGCGGGAAAATGCTGTAATATATGAACATCAGAGATGTCCGTGAGAAAATAGCTTTGGCGGACGCAAAAATAAAAGCAATGTAATTATACATAGTTTATGCAAAATAAATAAGCAATTGATGTCCAAAATAGGAGTGGGAAGAATGGATGTTGGAACGTATTTCTTCAGCGTATCAACATCAGGGTTTGCTCAAGAGGATATCACCTTGAATTTTATTTATTCCCTATTTTTTAGACAAAGATGTTGGTAGACAAACAAAAAGAAACTAACATTATTTCAATTGGGGTACATGTGGTCTTAAATGATTATTTTTACAATTAAGCTATAATCTGCAAAAAACGTCTTGACCTTCATCTTTTACCGTTTTTAGAGCAATCTGTCATAGAATGTGATAACATGCAATAAATACAAAAAGACATAGCCCGGAATCGAACCCGGGTTTGTGCGTCGTAAGCGCACAGTCTAGACCATTAGACCACCGATTCACATGAACTACACACTGTGAAGAACGCACTTAAACTAGAAAATTCTGCATCACACGTGAACTTTTATCAGCTGTCTCAATTGTTCAAAGGCATCCCGATATAAATCCTCGTTTTAGTCTTTGTTTTGTCATTAATGATTTGAGAGTCATAACAAGACCTTTTTTAGTTCTGCGCCACATGTGTGCGTCACTACGCAAAACAGGTTTGCACGCAGTCTTATGGGCTCGACACACGGGAGGCGACAAATGAGAGCGATCAGCGAAACTCAACGCTGTCGCTCAGATAACATGACAGACGGGGCGCGATGCGGCTTGACGACAGCGTCGAAAAGTTGAGCCGATTTCAACTTCCTGGGATCGCGTCGCTGACCTGCGCGTGCACGATACATGCACAGCGATGCTGTCGTCAAGCCGCATCGCGCCCCGTCTGTCATGTTATCTGAGCGACAGCGTTGAGTTTCGCTGATCGCTCTCATTTGTCGCCTCCCGTGTGTCTAGCCCATTATACTTGAGCGTTTAAGTCGCTGGCAGAGCTAAAGCGGACTTAACCTGCCACCTTGTGGCGATAAGATGTAATATTTTTCACGCAGCTGCGTGATTCCCGAAAAGCGTGAATGAAGACGACAAAACGAAATGGGACCTACTGTACATGATTGTCTGAAGGTTCACTGCTGATTCAAGAGTCGACTGACAGTAATTGTTATCAGCAACAAGTGGTGTCCAAAAAAAAGTTTAAATAAAGGTGTCAAAATACATTTAGAATCACATTCTAGCGGAGCGTCTGTAGGTACGTCTTACATGCTGCGCACTCCACCGCTCCTCCGTTGACAGAAATGTTTAAATGTAATATTACTTGCACACATTTTTACAGCATTTAAAAACGTTAAGAATGTTTTTCCTCCTACAGAAACCAAATTCAAACTAGAAATAAAATATAGCCCTCCCACTCCATTTTCAGACATTTTTAAAAAGGCTCCGGAGCCGCAGGTTGCCGACCCCTGGTTTATACAGTATGTGGAAGAAAATACTGGAGAGGATCAGGATGTCTGCAGTTTCAACAAAAAAATTAAGTGCAATAGTCTACATTACAAGAGGGTAATAAACATGTCTCAGAGTGAGGGAGGTGGACACAGACAACACTATTGTTTGTTACAGGCATGAGAATTGGTCAAAAAAGACTGAAATGCATATTGTCAGCCATTAGCTGGCTCTAAATCTGTTTGATTTGTTCACAACATTTTACTTAAAGCTGCACTAACTGACTTTATTTTTGTATTCATTACGAAAATGCTATCCATGTCCGTGTAGGGCATTGGGATATACGTCCTTTTGACGAAAAAGTAGCGCAGATTTGTGCTGGCGTGACATTATATTTTAGATCGAGTTTTGATGAAACAAGGAAGAGAATGTGTTTCGGGGCGCGGATTGTGACCAATCACCGCGGACCACTGGCCCCCACTTTTGTGAGAAATCTACAGGTCTCCGTTAGCACAGACAGCTGAGTTAGCACAACAAGCCAAGGAGCTAACCTGAAGCTTCGTCTCTTCATCACCGGTTACTGCTTACACAGCAAGACAGCCATCCAAAAGAAAGTCTCGTTCCTCCGCGCTTCCCGGTTCTATCGTTCTATGGTCACGCCATCCACGTGCAAATCCATGTCCATGTATTATCCATATTGGGAGACGCTAGCTTCGTCCCAACAGTGGGTGTGTGTGGGGGGCGATAGCTTCGTGGGTGCGGGGAGGGGAGCAGAAAGAGAGAGGCCAGCGGGTCTGCTGCTTCAAAATCCCAAAGTCAGTTAGTGCAGCTTTAATGAACTTTTAATCCAATGGAAATTTAGGTACCCGAGCTTTAATTTAGGGCGTTTAGTCGCGCTACGAGAGGAGAGGGGAGACGCCAAGCCCCGGCGATCCAAGATGGCGCCCTATTCAAATGAATGGTTGTGCTCAGTGGCCGATGTCACTCCCGTATTCGTCCCGGAAACCGGATTCATCCGGAAGTTCAGTTTGATCCAATGAGCATACGCAGCAGTAGATTACGTCACGGAATCTGGACGGAAGCGGAAGTAAATATAAAAAACTACCTATTCATGCCTAAACTTAACCAGCCACTCCCATAAAATAACCCCAACCCAGCCTTAACCCTAACCTTAACCATCTTACTCAGACGCCTAAACTTAACCAGTCACCACTTAAGGACATATTAAACTTTTTGACATGCGCAAACTGAACTTCCGGACGAATCCGGTTTCCGGGACGAATACGGGAGTGACACGCTTTGTGACGGCATGGGGGCTGAAAGATTAGCGGAAGTCGCCTGAAACTCGCAAAGATCTATGGGAAACTCGCCTGTATTTGGGCATCGTCTGGTCCTCCCGGTTCTGTGCAGTGGATGGTCTCCCATAATGCGTTGCGTCAAACACGCGTGTGTACACCGGATCTCACGCACGTGCACAGAGGGGCTCGGTTGCGCTCTGACCAATCAGAGCAGTTCATCAGAGCGGGAGTTAGAGCGAGAGCCAGACGAGCAGAGTTTGTGGCACTAAAGTGTGGATTTAAACAAAACCGAAGGATTTAAGAAGAAAAAAAGTTCAGGATGACAAGGGACACTAAAATCCCCACAAAATCCGACCTTTATGAAAGCTGTAGGTTCTCTGTCAGCTGAGGTTGAGCTGTTTTAATATGCATTGAGTCCTATGGGGAAAATTTCTGAGTAGCCCACGTGAATTTAGTCTGGTTCAGTCTGCAGTACCGCGAGAATCCCCCGAGCACATGAGTTATTCAGCTACAAGCTAGTAATACCCTATCCCAGCCATTCCCAAACTCAGTAACACCGAGGCCCCCTTAAAAATCTGACGGGTCTGCGTGGCCCCCCAAAATAATAACCAAGAAGACAACATTAAGAATAGGCTCTTCTGGTTATTTTATTTTGGGGAAATAGCCTCTGCTACAAACATTGTAATACAAAAATGATTACAGTGGATTATTCAAGTCAAATAATGAACACAAATATTTTAATATTACAAACAAAACATTATAAATTTAACATTAAATAATTATATTATTATTATTTTTTTTTTATGACCTCCCGCGGCCCCCCTGCAGTACCCTCGCGGCCCACCAGGGGGCCGCGGACCCCACTTTGGGAGACACTGCCCTATCCAGTTATTATAATAGATCCATGGGAGACGCGGACTGTTTCCTACAGCGGTGTATTTATTGAATCCCGTTCGAGCACATACAGCAGGTGCCCGCGGACACGCGCGGCCCCCCTTGAACATTTCTCAGCGGATTTACCCTTTTCCCAAGCTTGTTTTTGTATGAGGCAGACAGGCCGGCCCAAATATGGGCATCGGCCCTTGGGCATTGCCCTGTCCGCCCAATGGCCAGTCCAGCCCTGTTGGTTGCTAAATGCTCGGCAGTGCTTAAGACATGTTTAATGATGCACACAGAATGTTCTTGTAGCATGTGCTGAATGCCAGGAAAAATTTCTACTTCAATGAGATAAGACTTGAATAACACAGAAACAATTCTCACGTTTTGGCTAAGATACAGTGGACTGAAAAAGTGTCTGAAGCTCTTGGAATTTCTCACATTACTGCATAAAATCGCCACAAACTGGTATCTGATTTTGCTCAAAATCACACAAAAGAAAAACGGCCTGTTTTAACTAAAACACCCAGACATTTATATATTTTAACATGCGTAATGGCACTTGCAGATAAACAATGACAGAAGAGGGAGGAATGAGAAACTGAATTGTATCTATAGCTGGTTGCCCCTTTTGGCTGCGATAACTTCAACCAGATGCTTCCTGTGGTAGCAAATTACTCTGGCACATTGATCAGGACGGAAGAGCATTGTTGTCACACACGCAAAAAAATAAAATAAAATCTTACACATTTTTGACCATTCCTCTTTACAAACTGCTGCAGTCAGATTCCTGGGCTGTGTGGCATGAATCGCTGTCTTTACGTCATCTCAAGTGCATTCAAGTCAGGAAGTTAGATTTGATTGATGCGATGTGTATTTTGTTCTGAACCCTGTTGTAGTTTTCTTAGTAAACATCATGATACAATTTTTCCATCAAAGATTGCAAATTGACTAGACCAGGTCTGATTTTCGCCACTCAATTTTATTTCATTTTTGACTGATTTCAACCCTTTAAAAGCCATAAAGAGGTTTAAAAGTTGCACTGTACAAATGCGGCTAATAATATTTTTCCTACTATACATTTGAAATGTAAAATCTGTATAAATGATAAGGCAGATTAGAATCGAAAAGGTTTTTTTTCTAGAAGTGGGTAATTAGGTAATGTACACGCACTGTAACATGTGATCATTTTGGATCCTTACATATGTTTGTACATTTAAAGTTAAACATAGGATTTATTTTGATTTTGATTGTCTACCTTAACATTACATTACCATTTCTCCTATTCATTATATTTTAACATTGGTCTATGTTAAATTGGAATCTCATCATTCAGTGCAGATTTATTCAAACACGGATGGATGTTTGACTCATTATTCTTCTGTATAAAAATGTATACTTGTATGTATACTATATACTTGTATGTATACTATTTTTTTCAAGTCAATCAGGCAACAATTCCCTCAATAGACCCAACAAAAATGTAGAAAATTAGACAAAGGTATTTGTTATAACCGGTTGAATATGTTGTTATATTGGCAGCCGATGGATATTTTTGGACCACATGTTGACACCGGATTATTTTAGAAATCCATGAATGCCCCGCTTTCACAATGTTGAAAACAAACCTGAGCCATTGCTGTGACAGGGTTAATGCGCTAGGGAGCGGTAATGCTCAGCTGAAATAGCCAGACACCAATGAACGCCAAATGAAGAAGACTCACGGGGCGCATGCGCTGGACAAGCACATTTGTAAACAGACGCATGTGTCACATTCATGGATCTACAAGAACGGTTATATTATAGATGATATCCTAGATTCTAAGGTTCATACTGATGAGACCGCACCGAAGCACGTAAGTTCGTTGAAAAAGTACTGAATCAAATATGCTCTACATGTGTAATTGTATAGTAAAGATAAAGGCCGATAAATGGTGTTAAACAACAGTAGTTTACAATCATCATACATGCAGGTGATTTTATGTTTCTGGAAAGTTACAGCTAAATACACTTGATTAAGATGATTAATCTCTCAGGCTTATCCTGCAAACAAACAAAACTCATTAGAAATTATTTTAGAACCTCAAGGTCTGATATCAGATATTTCGGTGTCAGTCGGGAATATAGGTAATCGTTTTTGTTATTTTACTTTACATTATCCATCCACACACACACACACACTGTAAATTGAAATAGATAAGTAAATGGGCAATATTCAAATGTCTCAGCTAAAGTCCCACCTGTATGGTTGCCCGAGCATGGACACTGTGGAGTCCTCCTTGAAGCCAGATGAGATCGCTTCCCTCTGTTATGCACACTTCCAGTCGTTGCCCCGCACTGGGAAGCCTGAGGTGGGCCGAGAGTGGACCCTGCTCTCTGCTGTGGTCCAGGTGACGAGGAGCACAGACTCTGACCCAGGTAAAAGCACTACATACCTGTATATACTTTGCAAGGTCAAGGTGCTGCATGTCAATTATATGGATTTAACTTGTGTTAGGATCCAAATATTAATGTATTTGTTTTGCCAATAACATTTTTTATTTCACAACAAATAAAACAATTTTGGATCAAGTGTGCTGTGATTAAACTTTCATTATTGTATGTTGTTTTTAGGAAACGGTCCTTTTAATTGAGATAGGGATCTTCGTTTTCTGCTGTGTCTTTGTACCCTGCTGCTACAACACTGGTCATCAATAATCTTGTTTCTGTAATGTCTCTCCATTATCTCTGATTTGCAGTGAAGATGGAGGTGGTTTCACTTGGCACTGGCACTAAATGCATCGGGCAGACGGCCATGCGCCCTGCAGGTACGTCCCTGATGATTATTCAGGATCTTACATTAAATAGGCAAGGCAAGTTTATTTGTATAGCACAATTCATACACAAGGCAACTCAAAATGCTGAACAAAACAAAATAGCATTAAAATCATAAATAATCACAGAACATTAAAAGGAAAGATAAAAATATAAAATCCCTCAGTTGTATGCACAGCTAAACAGAACTGTTTTTAACCTGGTTTTAAACATTGTCAGAGAGGAGGCCTGTCTCACATCTTCAGGAAGATTGTTCCAGATTTTAGCAGCATGAATCTGAAAAACAGCCTCCCCATGTTTAGTTCTGACTCTGGGCACTAACAGGAGTCCAGTCCCTGTGCTCCTCAGAGTCCGGGCGGGCTGGTGGGACTAACATGTCACTAATATATTTTGGTGCGAGGCCATGGAGAGATTTGTAACAAGCAGAGCTGTTTTAAAGTCTATTCTCTGAGCCACAGGAAGCCAGTGCAGAGACCTGAGGACCGGACTAATGCACAATACAATACAATACAATTTATTCTTGTATAGCCCTAGGTCACAACAGAAGTCATCTCAGAGGACTTAACAAAACCATTGAAATCACCAACACATATCAGAGAATCAACAGTTAAAACACATGAAGAATATAAAGCACACACAGAAGAAAATGTCCATACATGTTGTAGAATGCTAAAGTGTCCTGAATCATCACCAATCCTTTCCGTTGGACACTAACTGTCCAACAAGACCCTCCTGCATCGACAAGGAAAAACCCTTAAAAAAACCCAGTGGGAAAAAGTGAGAAACCTTGGGGAGAACTAGGCAAACCCACAGGGAGGGAGACCCATTTGAGAAAGGGATCCGCTCCTCCGGACGGACAGGCTAATGATCTAGGACCTAAGCTAGCTACAGAACCTGGACCAGTGGCCGCTGAACGTGGACAGGTCCGGTGCAGGACTAAAGCACTCCCAGGCGGGTCGGGCGGGGCAGTCCTCAGGTGTAGATGGAGGAGGCCAGGCTCAGAGATCCCGTCATCGTACCATGAAACAGACAATGGGACAACGGGTGAATAGCAATGAACAAACTACAGTCAAAATCCTAATAATGCTAAACAGGTAAAGTAGGAAGGAGGAGAGGATAGTGCTCAAGTTACCATACTTCTCCCAGCAAACTGACTCCCTATGCAGCTTGACTGACAGTCTGAGGAGTTTAGCCTTCCCTGAGTCTTACCTTCCTAGCCATATGCTAAACTAAAGAGGACTGTTTTAAACCTAGCCTTGAATAAAAGAGAGCGTATCTGAAAGGAGGCGAGACAACAGCAGCCACGGCTAGGCTAGCCTAAGTTACAGCACCAAGATTCATGGATTGCACACCAAGTGTGCAAACTTAATTATATATTATATATCATATACATCATATATACCATACATACCATATATATCATATATAATACATAACATAACATACAGCATAATATATAACATAATATACAACATAATACAGCATATATATATAATATATACACCATATATTATTTATTAGCTAATTATATGCTAAATTAAAGTAGAGTGCTTTAAGCCTGGCCTTGAATGTGGAGACCGTATCTGCTTCCTTAACATAAATGGGAAGCTGATTCCACAGTAAAGGAGCTTGGTAGCGAAATGCTCTGCCGCCAACAGTGATTTTTGAGACCCTAGGAACCACAAGTTCCTTTTTGTGAGCGCAACGCTTGACTTGGTTGATACGACACTAACGTGTCTTGGAGATAATAAGGAGCCAAACCATTTATGGCTTTATATGTTAAGAGATGGATTTTAAACTTTATTCTGTACTCCACAGGGAGCCAGTGGAGTGATTTTAACACCAGAGTTATGTGCTCCCTCCTTTTGGTACCTGTTAAGATCCTAGCTGCTGTATTCTGAACGAGCTGGAAGCTCTTCAAAGAGGCTTTAGGGCATGCTGCCAATAAAGCGTTACAGTAGTCAAGCCTTGAGGTGACAAACGTGTGAATGAGTTTTTCCGCGTCACTTTTAGGAAGGAAATTCCTAATTTTAGCGATATTCCGTAAGTGGAAATACGTTGTTTTAGTTGCTTGGCTTATATAAGCCTTGAAGGAGAGTTCTTGGTCAAAAATGACTCCAAGATTCCTCACAGTGTTACTGGGTATAATACTGACATTATCGAGAGTGATTATCTGGTTAGTAAGGGAGTCACGCAGGCGCTTCGGATCGAGTAGGATCACTTCTGTCTTCTCCGGGTTGAGAAGTAGGAAGTTAAGTGTCATCCACATTTTAAGGTCCTTTATGCAGGCACTAAGCTTTTCTAGCTGATCTGTCTGATTTGGCTTCATCGACATATAAAGCTGTGTGTCATCTGCATAGCAGTTTCCTAACCTAACGGCAGCATGTAGAGAGTGAAAAGAATCGGTCCGAGTACCGAACCCTGCGGCACACCGAATTCTACTCCAAAATAAGGCGACGAGTTTTGATTCACATTGACGAAGTGATACCGATCTGATAAATAGGATTTAAACCAGCCAAGGGCTGTTCCTCTAAGACCTATATCACATTCTAGCCTCTGCAGTAGAATGCTGTGGTCTATTGTGTCAAATGCAGCACTAAGGTCCAGTAGGACCAGCACTGACACTTGTCCATTATCAGCAGCTAGTAGTAAGTCATTTGTGACTTTGACTAGTGCCGTTTCAGTCTATGATGAGCTCTGAATCCTGATTGAAAGACTTCAAACATATTATTTTCCTGCAGGTGGCAGCGAAGCTGCTCAGCTATAAGTTTTTCCAGGATTTTTAGATATGAAAGTGAGGTTTGAGATCGGTCTGTAGTTTGTAAGTATTTCTGGGTCCAGGTTTGTTTTCTTCAGAAGGGGTTTGATTACCGCGGTTTTAAAAGGTTGTGGGACATAGCCACATTGTATGGATGCGTTTATTATATTTACGATAGGCTCAATTATCAAAGGAAGTATGTCTTTGAAGAGCCATGTCGGGACTGCGTCTAACATGCAAGTTGAGGCTTTTGAGGATGTGACCACAGAGATCACCTCTGCTTGGCTCACAGCCATGAATTTATCGAGGCCCACTGAAGAGTCTAAGTGGGAAGTCAACTATGCTGCTTCAGCCTGTCCACTACCAACAGCAGGAGTAACCTCCTCCAGTTTGTCACGGATGGATGTAATTTTATTATTAAAGAAGTGGAGAAAGTCGACACTGCTCAGTGAGCTTGGAATTTTAGGCTTGATTGCGCTATGGCAGTTTGAGTTTAGCGACAGTGCTAAACAAAAATCGACTGTTATTTTTATTCGCTTCTATTAAAGTTGAATAGTATTGAGTTCGAGCCCTGCGAAGGGCCTTCTTGTAGTTTCGGAGACCTGCTTTCCACTCCCTGTGGACAGGCTCCGAGTGGGAGTGGCGATATAGCCTCTCCAATTTTCTGACGTCCTGTTTTAAAGTGTGGAGTTGAACACTGTACCAGGGCGACGATGATCTAAGCCTAATAGTTTTCTGTTTTAAAGGAGCTGCTGCATTTAATGCAGATTTTAAAGACTCCATAGTGTTGTCCACCGTTTGGTCAATGACTGAGGGACTGCAGCAGCTGTGAACAGGTTCACCTGCAGCAGTATTCAACATAGGCTGTATTAGTTCTTTGAACCTTGTGATAGATTTATCATTTAAGGTTCTTTTCATTATGGTTTTAGCTTGCGGCGCAGGAAAGTCCTCCAAATCGAGATCAAACGTGATCAAGAAATGGTCAGACAGCAACGAGCTTTGACGCTGGATGTCAACATTGGAGACATCACAGCCGTAGGTCAGGACAAGGTCCAAGGTGTGGTTATGAATGTGAATAGGTTCCTCAACATTCTGAGTAAAACCAACACCATCTAGTACGGCGCTGAAAGCTTTGTTTAAGCTGTCAGTGCTGTCGTCCACATGTATATTGAAGTCTCCAGTTATAACTATGTTTTCCCATTCCAAAACTAGGTTTGAAATGAAGTCAGAGAATTCTGTTAGGAACTCGCTGTAAGGACCAGGAGGTCGGTATAAAACTATAAATAACACCGCTTTTTGTTTTCTCCACCCAGGACAGGTGATTGAAAGTGTTATGTCTTAAAACGAGGGAAAGCATTGTTAGTTTTGGGACTAAGAAGTAAGTTGGTGTGTGATATAATCGCAACGCCACCGCCGCGACCTGTAGTTCTGGCTTTCTGGTAGTTAACATGCGTCGGAGGAGTGCACTCATTCAATCTGACGTAGTCGTCTTTTTGGAGCCAAGTCTCCGAGAGCGCAAACAAATCCAAACCCTTGTCTATAATAAGTTCGTTTATGAGAAGCGATTTAGACGAGATTGATTATGACGTTCATTAATCCACATTTAACAACCCTATTTTTAGAACTATTTCTGCCTGTCTTTTATTAAGTTACTGTGTCAGACAACCAGGTCAGATTTCCTTGCATATAGTGCTTTAGACTTCAAGCAAGGAACACACACAGTTTCAATCTGACTAGGTTCTGAGGCTAGTAACTGAGCACACACACACACACACACACAGTTTCAATTTGACTAGCTTCTGACGCTAGTAACTGAACAGATGGGGGCTCAGAGGTTGTGGCAAAGCAGCTCTGCACCCGGGCCTCAGTTCTGCACCGTCATTTGAGCCGGGCAGAACAATTTAGAGCCAATGTGGTCGTATTTCCTGGTTCTGCTGCATGCAGCTGCTGCATTTTGAATGTACTGCAGCTGTTTTACAGCCTGTTTGGACAGACCTGTGAGCAGGCCATTGCAGTAGTCTAACCTACTGGAGACAAATGCATGGATAAGAATCTCCAAGTCTTCTTTTAGACATTATGTTTTTGATCCTGGCAATGTTTTTTAGATGGTAAAAAGCTGCTGATGGTACTGATTTGATGTGGCTATTAAAATTTAAGTCGGAGTCCAGTATTACCCCTAGATTTCTGACCTTGTTTGAAGGTTTTAGGGAGAGAGACTGGAGGTGACAGATGACGCTCTCTCTTTGTTTCTGGGGACCAAAGACAATAATTTCAGTTTTGTTTGCGTTTAGCTGAAGGAAGTTATTTTGCATCCACTCACTGATCTGTTGGATACAGTGAAGGAGTGAGTCCACTGGTCCATGTTCTCCTGCAGTCAGTGAAACATAGATCTGAGTGTCGTCTGCATAGTTGAGAAAGGGCACTTTGTTTCTGCGTATTAACTGACCTAACGGCAGCATGTAGAGATTGAACAGAAGAGGTCCCAGGATCGACCCCTGTGGTACTCCACAGGTCAGGGCCATATGATCTGAGACACAGTTTCCAATCTCCACAAAGTACTTCCTGTCTTCAAGGTAAGACCTAAACCAACTTAGAGCGGTGCCAGCGACACCAACCCAGTCCTCTAGTCTCTGTAAGAGGATCTCATGGTCGACAGTGTCAAAAGTTGAACTCAGATCTAACAGGAAATATAATGCACAAACGACACTCACGGACCACTTTATGCTGGTCTCCCCCGTCGCTATCAGGTTGGACATGTTGAAAATCTTTAAAAAATTGAAATCATTTCTCAATCAGTTCTCGATTATGGACATGAATTAAAAAGCGTTAAAATGCATCCTCAATGTCTCCCTAAATATGCGCAGTGGAATTGAATGAACTCCCGCCTGTCCTGGTGGTGACTAGGGTTTAATATTTTTCCCGAAAATGAGACGTATCATATCCCGGGAAAAGACAACGCCTTTCCCGGGAAATCCCGGGAAATAGCTGTTGTTTGTAGTTGTTGTTTTTAGCCCAAGTAATGTATGATATCACTCAAATATATAATCCAACAAAAGCTGCCATCTCCACTAGTGTTTCACCAAGCGACTTGCTAGCTTTTCTAAAGTAGCCATAGCGTTTTCAGACGTTTTGTTGATGGGCTTTCTTCAGGAATTTCACTATTATGAGATTCTAAATGTCTGCGCAATCCACTTGTCGAAAAGTTACGTGCGGTGTGGTTTGGAGGCACTGACTTCAGCCCAATCAGATGAACATATATCATATAAATCAACAGAACCTACAGAGCGGCTTATTCACAATTAGTTTGGCTACAGCAGAATGTTTTCCATGGCCCGCATTGTTTGCTCAAACAAAACGCAAAAATTCGTAAAAGGCACATTTCCAATTGTGTTATGGGTCTTACCTTAGTTATTAATGAACAGCACAGACCACTTCAGTTCAGACCAGTTTCATGTTTAAGTCCATATAATAGTTTGAGCGCAGATATGTAATCCCCCATTTGGAAATAAGCCCAAAGAGTTTTAAAGCGTAAAACAAAACGGGTGCCACCTCCATAAACTCCTCCGTGTGTTCGCTGCAGCCGGCTCTCGGGCGCATCCAATTTCTAATATCAACCTTCTTACCCTTCTCCTCTCTTCCTTATCATTCCTATCGTCATTGTAAGCAGAACATTACCCTAAATGCATTTTATATGATTTTAAAATGTGTTATATGTATGTTAGCCAAACCTGTTGCTGCCCTTAGCAGATGGAAAAAAAGAAAGGAGCTTTCTGATAGAATTGGACGTAACCAAATTCTGGGCTCACATGTGCCCCGTACCCTGAGCCTGGCCTCATTACAAGTCGTGGTTTAGCGCGATTAAGACCCATATTTGTTGTCAAAAACACAATTTAGGAGCCATCCTCTCAGCTGTAGACATGTTGATTGTAAATGAAATATGTTTGAACTTTGAACAACAATAAACGTGCTTTATAATAGGAGCGCACTGTATTTTTTTTTTAACTTTCATTTCCCGTTTCCCGTCATAACATTTCCCGGGAATCGGGAAATAGTTTTCATCAGATTTCCCGGGAATCCCGTATCCCGGGATTAAACCCTAGTGGTGACCCTCTTTGTGAAGTGGTGCATTGCTGTTTTTCCTTCAGTTTGGTTTGAATTTTATTGCCTAAAAAAGTTGAGTGGCGTCACATGCTTGAAGAATTTTTTTAATGACATATTTTAAATATCTAAACAACATTTAGATGAATTCGCCACCAAGCCAGTTGAGAAATGGACCTTTAAAGAAAATAAGAGCTCTCCTTTCTGGGGCCAGGATTTGGTTGGAGATAGAAAAATAACCTGTCTGCCTATTGACCTCAAGACGGTGTCCACTCATTCAGTTGCTACCTTTTGTTTTAAGGTACTACATATTTTATACAGAATATACAATTTAGCAGGAGTCTACAGCGTTGTATAGATTATGTTGATTATAGCACTGAAATAGGTACCGTAATGGGTTAGAACAATAATAATGAAGTCATAAAGGATTTTATATCCAGCTATCCATTTTATTCCACTATATTCTTCTCAAGGTAGTGTGTGAGCAGTGAGTTCAGGTGGTAAGAAAAGTGCTTGAAGTGTTGTGAGAGGTTTTACTGCCTTAAACCCTATTCGAACGGGATTAGTAGTAATAATAGTAATTATATAATTACCTGTGGACCCCTGGTAATTTGTGATAATCGTGATAATCGAGGACATCTGAGAGCTTACAGTGCATTCACACAGGATAAGCAATGTCTGTAATTTTCACTGACATCTCACATAACGGGCTCACGTGCGCGGGTCTATCCGCATCACGCAGTTCATAAAGACTGGCGTCTGACCACAGCAGCCACAGAGACCATGAGGACAGACACATACACGTGGATTTTACTGCTCTACAGTTCTCTGGCCCGTAATTTCTGTAATGTTTAAACAATACTTTTTGTACGGACTACCCGTGAATGCCCCACATACTCTGCTAACGTGCGCTAGAGCCGACCAATAGTAACGGCTGCAGCAGCACGTCTGTACTGTTTTAGGACAGGGTGCAAAGTAAACGTACAAATGCAACCCATCGGTCTGATCATTTAGTGTCAGTGACACATTACGTCCTCTACACTTATCCATAGACCTCACAGTGACAGCAGCAGCCGCGACTACACAGATGTGTTCACAATTAATAGTTACCTAATGTAACTTAAGTTCTACGAATAGGTGCGTAGTCCCTTAGCGGACTTCGGTAGTGGGATATCACGTGACCCCCAGGTCACAAGCCAGAGAGATCAAAATAATTTGCTCCAATCACTAGCGATCCTCCTCTATAAAGGCCCCTGCACAAGGCCGCACCCCCTCTTGAACTCTGCCAAGCCGGGCTGGCCTGATGGGCTCGTAGCTAAGGGACTACGCACCTATTCGTAGAACTTAAGTTACAATAGGTAACTATTAATTCTACGTCATGGTGCTACGTCCCTAAGCGGACTTCGCTAGTGGGACACATGCGGAGGCCGTAGGAACATGTACTCCCAGCAGGCCAGCGAAGAGTGATTGGAGCCCCGTCCGAGCAACCCTCTCACAGTGAGAAGACTCAGGACAGAAACCAAATCCACGCGTGTTACGGGGCCGCTCCTCTCAAGGACACCCCCTAGTAACACCGACCGAAAGTCACCATAGTCCCAGGACGCCTCTCCCAAGAGCTCCTGACGTGGACCACCCAACTGACCAACACACATAATACCGCACCCACAGGACGCCTCTCCCAAGAGCTCATGAACTAGGGCGGAAGAGCCAACCGTAATTTCTTAGACGAAGAACTCACGATTCCAATCAGTCCGCTGCACCAAGCACGGAATGGGCCACCGACCGGTCCGACATCCAAAAGGTAAGACCGGACAAAGGAAGAGGACGAAGCCCAAGAAGCCGCACGGCAAACGTCCACCACCGAAGCCCCCCTGAGGAGGGCCGTAGAGGCCGCCACTCCACGCGTGGAGTGCGCCCTAAAAGCCATCGGGGGCGTCAGGCCCTGAGCCTGATAGGCCAACCGTACAGCCGAGGCGACCCAGTGCGCCAGATGTTGAGACGACAGCGGGGCGGCTCTGTTCTTGGGGCCCAGACACACAAACAGCTGATCCACAAATCTGAAGGAAGATGTTAAGGTCAGGTAACGCCTAAGCATTCTGACAGGGCACAGAAGGTGCCGACGCTCCTCCTCGGGGGAGGAATGCAGCGGCGGATGGAAAGCCCTAATCCTGATCACTCTCAACCTGAAGGCCGAAGTAATGACCTTAGGGAGAAAGGCCGGATTGGGCCACAACTCTACCAGTCCGTCCCCCTCTCCAAAGGACAGGCAAGACGCATGTATGGAGAGCGCACACAAATCGCCTGCCCACTTAGCAGACGCCAACGCCAGCAAGAGGGCAGTCTTAAAAGCAACACACTCGGGACTCGCCTCCGACACTGGTTCAAAAGGCGGGCCCAACAGACCCCTAAGGACCACTCTGAGGTCCCACACTGGGGGCGTTCTCTGAAGCGGGGGCCTCTTCCTGCGGGCCCCCCGCAAAAAACCTTTCACTAAAGGATGAGAACGGGCCGTGAACCCATCGAAGCCACCGTGACCCAAGGTAATGGCTGCCGCGAACACCGCCAGGGTACCGACAGCCCTCCCCTTTTTCAAAGAGTTCCTGTAGAAAGCCCAGGACTCCCTCCAAGGGGCAGCGCCTGGGATCCCAAGAGCGAGCACTGCACCAGACGCTGAAGAGCCTCCATCTGGTGTTGTAGGCTCTCACCGTGGACGGCACCCTCGCCCCCTGAATAGTCTCCATCACCGCCGGAGGAAGACCCAGGTCTACGAGGTTCCGCCTCTCAACCTCCAAGCCCAGAGCCTGCGGTCGATAAACGGGCGTGAGAACAGGGCCCCCTTGGACTAAAGCCCCCGGCTCCAAGGTTCCATCACCGACATGCCCCTCAGGAAAGGAAACCGCCGGGCATGCGGACTGTCCGGAGCCACCAAGATCACTGATCTCCCCTCTTGCTCGATCCTCCGCAGCAGGACCGGCAGGAGACGAACTGGTGGGAACGCATACAGCAGGCCCCCTGGCCATGGGTAGTGAGCCATGGCGTCCACCCCTAGGGACGGCTCGTCCGCGGCCCTTAAGGCGAACCAGGACGGGCACTGTGCGTTCTCTGCACTGGCAAAAAGGTCGACCACTGGACGGCCGAAACTCCGCCAGATCTCTGCAGTTATCTGCGGGGCCAGGCCCCACTCGTCCTGGAGTGGGCTGCCCCTGGACATTCTGTCGGCCCCCACGTTCCGGGCACCCGGGACGAGGCATGCTCTTAGGGACAGGAGGTGAAGCTCTGCCCACAGCAGAATCACTGTCGCCATGCGATGGAGAGCGGGGGATCTGGTGCCTCCCTGTCTTTTCAGATAAGACACCACCGTGGTGTTGTCTGAGCGAACCATCACATTCCTCCCCTGCAGCTGTGGGGCAAAGTGCAGCAGCACCCTGTGCACTGCCTCCATTTCCAGAAGGTTGATGTGGCGGGCTGAGTCCGACCAGCAGCCTCCTACGGAGCTCTGACCGAGGACCCCGCCCCACCCTTCGAGTGACGCGTCCGTGAACACCTCCACGTGAGACACAGCGCTGACCAGAGACACTCCGGTCCGCAACAGACCCGGAGTGAGCCAAAACCTGATGTCCGATGCTGCGATTTGGGGAACCCAGATCGGCCTCCCCCCGTCCCGTGAGGGGTGAAGCCTGAGACGTGAGAACCATCTCTGAAACATTCTCATGTGGAGGAGGCCTAACCGTACCACAGTATGAGCTGCCGCCATCATCCCCAGAAAAGATCTGAGGCGCCGCGCGGGGACCTTGGGACCCGCCAGCACCTCCTTTGCCAGACGGGTGATGCTCCTCCGTCTGTCCTCGGACAATGCAGCACCGAACGTCACCGAGTCCAGCTGCAGGCCGAGATAAATCAAGCGCTGAGCCGGCAGCAGCCTGCTCTTTTCTCTGTTCACCACAAACCCCAGACGCTGTATGTGGGACAGGACCCAGTGTGTGTGACTCACGGCCACTTCTCTGGAGGAGGCCAGTATTAACCAATCATCTAAATAGGTTAAAATTCTTACCCCCGCGCGTCTGAGCGGCACCAGTGCTGCATCCACGCACTTTGAGAACGTCCGAGGCGCGAGCGCGTAGCCGAATGGGAGACGGCAGTATTCGTAGCTCCTTTCTCCCACTGCGAATCGTAGGAACTTCCTGTGTTCCGGAACTATCGCCACGTGAAAATAAGCGTCCGTCAGGTCTATGGAGCACATCCAGTCTCCCTGCCTGACACACTGTAGAAGCTGCTTTGTGGACAGCATCCGAAACTGACGCTTGGAAATGCACTCGTTCAGAATGCGCAGATCCAAAATGGGACGCACCCCGCCTGACTTCTTTGGCACCAAGAAGTAAGGGGAGTACAGCCCCCTGGTGGCGTCCTGTGGGTCTACCTCTACTGCTGCGCCTCGACTCAGCAGAGAGGAGACCTCCGCTTGCAGTGCCACTAATGACCCCCGTACCTGAGAGCGTGCTGCCCGTACGCCTCGGAATGGTGGTGGTTTCCGGGAGAATTGCAGTGCGTAGCCTCTGCGCATGGTTTCTCCAACCACGGGTCTGACAGTAATCCCTGCTCCCTCCAGATGTTGTAGAAATCTACGAGGGGCGGAACGGGAACTGGAACACGAGACGTCACAGCTCCACCCTCTCCTGGTGTTCCTAGCAGGGAGGGGGGGTGAACGAGAGGGCAGAGGGGCCTCCTGCGTCACGTCGTGTGCGCCGGGGGCGGTCACGTGTTCCGCAGGCCCGACGTTATAAGATCCCCCCCCCCCCCCCCCCGGCTCTTGCCTCATGGAGGAGCCCCTGGAATGGGAAACCCCGTGCTTAGCCTCGTAGCTAGGAGGGGCTAGCACGTGTTTAGCTGAAGTACACACACCTCTACTCACCAACACTCTCCGCTTGACCTCTCTCTGGGAGGGCATAGCATGGATCAGAGAACCGGAACTCGTAGCCCGCGTAGCGCACTGCACGCCCTGCTCAGGGGGCTGCAGGCCTAGCGAGGCCACGTTATGTGCCCGGGAAGTAACACAATCAGATACATTCTTAATCCTGTCCCGCTCGGAGGGAAGGAGAGGTCTGGCGCCGGGCCACACGGATGCGGAGGGCAGCAGAGCCAAGCGGACTGACACCACCGGCCCAGGACCAGTCCTGCGCTGCAGTACATGCCGTATCCCAGAGCAGGCCTCTTGGCTGCTAGGGGCTTTGGCCACTCACGTGTCGCGTAATGGAGGATCGGGTCCATCCGCGGGCACAACGTGGGTTGCTTCCTTCTCCTCCCTGAAGTGGTGGCGCCCATCGAGGTGAAGTCCTCCACCGCCTGGTCCGGCTGCGGTGGTAGAGGAGCGTTCAGCGTGGCCGCCGTGGAGGAGTAGAGACTGGGCATGTGATCCAGTGGGAACCGGTCCGGCTCCGGGTCTCGCTGGAGTTTTCCGGGCGCTGGAGCACCGGAGAACGCACGCCTGCGCTCACTCTCCTCTCCGGGGAGAGCGAGACACGAGGAGCAGCTATCGCTCTCTGCCGCATGGCCCGAGCCCAGGCACAAGAAACAGCGTGAATGCTGGTCCGTGCGCGGGAGCCTGACCCGACACTCCAAGCAACGACGACGTCCGACGCCGGAGGGCGAAGGGGAAATCGGACGAGCAGTCGAGGCAGACATCTCAGCAAACAAAGTAGATGTAGTAGATGTAAGTATGATCTCAATCGGCGCCAGAGTGAAAGAAGGGGTGCGGCCTTGTGCAGGGGCCTTTATAGAGGAGGGTCGCTAGTGATTGGAGCAAATTATTTTGATCTCTAGCGTGTGACCTGGGGGTCACGTGATATCCCACTAGCGAAGTCCGCTAAGGGACGTAGCACCATGACGTAGAACCGCGATACGCAACTTCTTTGCTCATTGACAAAAACCACGCAGAAAGTAAAGAGAAAGCGGCAATAGCGATCACAATCACTGACATGCAGATTCGCACGGGATAAGTATTATCGGAGGACGTCTGTGTTTGGACAAATACAGGAGGTAATTTGCGGTGAAATTATTACTTTACAAATTGCATTCGTGCGGGACTAAAATCTCAGATGTCCTCTGCGATTATCACAAATGACCAGGGGTCCCCATGTAAAACTAATCTCGTCCGAATAGGGCTTTAGACATAGATCTGCTACTTCCCAGATTTAGCTTATTATGGGTTAATTTTAGTGTTACCCCTGCAATAATTAAGTGATCAGTGTAATTGAATTTCATCATCATGTGGTCGGACACTCCTTTTAATGTATTCATTATTTCACAAGAGAAGAAGCATTTACAATTCACATAAAACCTGATGCGACTGAGAAGGATCTCTTACAGATCAGACACTACCCGTGATGTTTTCATAACTTGTCTAACAGGATGCAGTGATCAGGTCAAAGGCCGCACTGAGGTCCAGTAAAATAAGCTCTGTACTTCTACCAGACGCCACTTGATGTCACTATGCCCTCTGAGCAGACTGTATCAAACATGTAGTGGCTGCGGAGCACACAGATAATTTCTTTCCTTCTCTCTAATATTTTTGCAATAAACTAAACGTTATTAATTAAGCCTCTAGTTGCCGGGTGGGATTTTGTGTTTGTAATGTGAGGGAAAACATCTCGAGACCAAATTAGTCATATGGAGCCTGCAGGACCAACTGACAACCATACTTATTTCACAAACCTAGTCGCCAGAATATTATTTGGGCCAGATGAGGTTTTCATATGTGTGATGATACTTAAGATTGTACAAGGATACAATAGGTATGAACAACAACCGTGAAGTCAAAGCAAAAACATAACAACTCAAATCAACAACAGATGTTGAGTTGTTTTGTTTTTGCTTTGACTTCACGGTTGTGGTATGCCTGTCAACAATAAAAAGTCTTTATCTTCATAGTTGTAACATAACATGACAAAAATGTAATTAAAATTTAGCTCTTGTTCACATGGGACTGAAATGTGGCTCCTTGAAAATAATAATGTTCTTGTGGTTCATGACATTGTCTTTTTTTGTAGGGGACGTGCTCAACGACAGCCATGCAGAGGTCATTGCCCGTAGAGGATGCATTAGGTAACAGGCCTTTCCCTCAGAACATATCTATCTAAAAAGCACTTTCATAACTCCAAAGTTTCCTTGGAATCATGTCCCAGCCTGCTACTAACAACACATCCACTCTCTGACTGTCCTTTACGTCATCATTTGACGCACTATTTCCACACTTCTGCGCGCTGTTGTCTACCTTAAAATGCTGTGGAGGTGCATTTCTGTCACAAGTCTATACGACACTTCGTTTTGGGGCCAAATTGTCCTTCAGCAGCAGTACAAGTTGGTGGTAAATCTCTTGGTTTCTCTGGGCTGATGTGCCGACCAAACTGAGGACACTCCAGGCTGTCTCCTTTGAATTCATTGGGATTTAGTCAAAGCTTGTTCCTACCTAAAATGATTGTATTACCTTGGCTAGTTCTGTTCCAGTCAAGACACGGCACAAACTACAAATCTAGCAAAATATAATACCCCACTTCTACCATTTAGATGGGAGTATTGGTGATGTAATGATGAGTAATAATGCATAGCGTTTGTCCGTTTAGTTGTTGGTTTGAAGGACATGAGGATGTGTGTGTGCAGATACCTGTTGGAGGAGCTGCAGCGGGCGGTTTCAGGCCGACCCAGTGCGGTGCTGGAGTGCCAGGCTAGACCAGATCAGACCTGCTTCAGACTCAGACGTGGGGTCTCTTTTGTGCTCTTCACAAGCCAAACACCATGTGAGTAAGGAAATAAACATAACGCACACAATCTCCCTTTCTGCTCCAACCACTGCCTCTGATACTCACTACTTTTACTCACTTGACGAGGGAAAATAATGGTTTGGTTGAGTTGGCTGAAGTACTGTTGAATAGGCCATTAAAAAGAGTTTGTTCATCACAGGTGGGGACGCAACCATTTTCCCCATGGCTCAGACTTTGCTGACCTGTCCTCCCATCAGCGCCTCTGCTAAGAGGAAAGCCTCCGAGACCAAGGCAGACTGGCCCGAGCCGAAGCTGCCCCGCTTTATCACACACAAGACAGGAAACGAGGCAGCGCAGAGGGGGAGGACCCGCTCCTCAAGGACAGGTACAATACCACTACAAAAATGCACAACAGACATGTACTACAAAAAATGTACTGGAGACATAGTAGAGACTTGCACTACAAACATGTATGATAAACAACTAACCTGATGTGCCTCAGAATATGTAATAGTTCTTTATAGAATCAGTAATTGAGGAGGGGACGTCTCTTTCCAAATCACGTAAATCTGAATAATGCACCACAGGTGTGCTGCAGTCATCTCAGTTAGTATTTTAGCAAAGGGTATGTACACTTGATATTTTCATGTTTTATTTTTAGTGAAATGGCAGAGACTTCAGAAACTTCATCCACTTTGTCAGTAGAGGTTATAGAACCCAATACTGTTGTTAAATAAAGACTGTTTGAAAACACCGGTTCAGTTTGGAGAAAGAGCCGTGCCCATGTGTTGTATTGCTTTTGTTAAAGCAGTTTGTTCAGCCAAGAGTAGCATAACATGGTGACGTGATGTATTTCCTGCAAACGGCGTACGCTGAGAGATGTATGCAAGTTGTGTGACGAGGTGAGGAGGGGTTGAATTATTTCGAGAGTACTGTATATGAATTTGAAAAGAATTAATCTCCTTGTCCATCTGTCTTTATCTAGCTATAGCTGACACTCTGGGTACAGAAGATGAGCTGGGGGCCGACGTGCACAGGACCGGGGCCAAGTGTATCCCTGGAGGCCCTTCAGATGCACTGCTGCCTGGTGTGGGATACCACAACACAGGGCTCCTGCGGCTGAAGCCAGGGCGAGGGGAGCCCACCACGTCCCTATCCTGCAGTGACAAACTGGCCCGTTGGGGGGTGTTGGGGTTCCAGGGTGCCCTCCTCTCCCATTATCTCCAAGAGGCCATCTACTTCAGTGTCATTGTAGTGGGGAAATGTGCTTACAGTCAGGAGGCCATGCACAGAGCTGTCACTTCACGGTATGTATAATCCAACTGTCAATTTAGTTTATTTGAATAGACATAAGCATTAGGGCCGGGACTTTAGCATGTTAATTAAGATGAATTATTACACAAAAATTAGCGCGTTAAAAAAATTTACGCGCTTTAATCGTCATCTCCCTTTTTGCACCACGGAACGTTTCTCACTGGATGAGTTTCAGACGGACCGATTGTAGTGGAGCACCGCGCGACCTCCAGACTTGGGCCCTGTCCCAATACCCACACTGCACCCTACATTCCTCTACGAAGAGTGCATTTGTCAAGAGATGGTCATTTTCAGACCTAAACTTTATAAAAATTAAAGGTAATTTTGTCCGACCCTGTGGGAAACAACGCTCTAGAGCCAAGGGGCTGCTATATATATATATATACAGTGAAAGTATTGCGAAAGTATTCAGCCCCCTTGAACCTTTCAACATTTCGCCTCATTTCAGGCTTCAAACATAAAGATATAAATATTAAATTTTTTGTCAAGAATCAACAACAAGTGGGACACAATCGTGAAGTGGAACGAAATTTATTGGATTATTTAAACTTTTTTAACAAATAAAAAACTGAAAATTGGGGCGTGCAATATTATTCGGCCCCCTTGCGCTAATACTTTGTAGCGCCACCTTTTGCTGCAAATACAGCTGCAAGTCGCTTGGGGTATGTCTCTATCAGTTTTGCACATCGAGAGACTGGAATTCTTGCCCAATCTTCCTTGCAAAACAGCTCGAGCTCAGTGAGGTTGGATGGAGAGCGTTTGTGAACAGCAGTCTTCAGCTCTTTCCACAGATTCTCGATTGGATTCAGGTATGGACTTTGACTTGGCCATTCTAACACCTGGATACGTCTATTTGTGAACCATTCCATTGTAGATTTGGCTTTATGTTTTGGATCATTGTCCTGTTGGAAGATAAATCTCCGTCCCAGTCTCAGGTCTTTTGCAGACTCCAACAGGTTTTCTTCCAGAATGGGCCTGTATTTGGCTCCATCCATCTTCCCATCAATTTTAGCCATCTTCCCTGTCCCTGCTGAAGAAAAGCAGGCCCAAACCATGATGCTGCCACCACCATGTTTGACAGTGGGGATGGTGTGTTTAGGGTGATGAGCTGTGTTGCTTTTACGCCAAACATATTGTTTTGCATTGTGGCCAAAAAGTTTGATTTTGGTTTCATCTGACCAGAGCACCTTCTTCCACATGTTTGGTGTGTCTCCCAGGTGGCTTGTGGCAAACTTTAAACGAGATTTTTTATGGATATCTTTGAGAAATGGCCACTCTTCCATAAAGGCCAGATTTGTGCAGTGCACGACTGATTGTTGTCCTATGGACAGACTCTCCCACCTCAGCTGTAGTTATCTGCAGTTCATCCAGAGTGATCATGGGCCTCTTCCGCATCTCTGATCAGTCTTCTCCTTGTTTGAGATGAAAGTTTGGAGGGACGGCCGGGTCTTGGTAGATTTGCAGTGGTCTGATACTCCTTCCATTTCAATATAATTGCTTGCACAGTGCTCCTTGAGATGTTTAAAGCTTGGGAAATCTTTTTGTATCCAAATCTGGCTTTAAACTTCTCCACAACAGTATCTCGGACCTACCTGGTGTAGTCTTCATGGTTCTCTCTGCGCTTTAAACAGAACCCTGAGACTATCAAAGAGTAGGTGCATTTATACGGAGACTTGATTACACACAGGTGCATTCTATTTATCATCATCAGTCATTGAGGACAACATTGGATCATTCAAAGATCCTCACTGAACTTCTGGAGTGAGTTTGCTGCACTGAAAGTAAAGGGGCCGAATAATATTGCACGCCCCACTTTTCAGTTTTTTATTGGTTAAAAAAGTTTAAATTATCCAATAAATGTCGTTCCACTTCACGATTGTGTCTCACTTGTTGTTGATTCATGACAATTTTTTTTTTTTTTATATCTTTATGTTTGAAGCCTGAAATGTGGCAAAATATTGAAATGTTCAAGGGGGCCGAATACTTTTGCAAGGCACTGTATATAGCAGCCCCTTGGCTCTAGAGCGATAGAGGCACAGATATACCATACCAGACGAGACCCAAGTCTTCAGATGTGCAGAGGCACCTGAGACAATCCAACACATAACTGCAGGGTGTAAGGGAAAGCCCACTTGGAACGCCATAACCAAGTGACTGGTATAGTGTTCTTACCCATCTGTTCGCTGGAAACTTCCCCACTGTCGGACAAATAAAGGATCTCTTAAACCCCAAGGTCAAGATGGGAAACTTCTCCAAAGGTGGTGAGAATGATGAGATCCTGTGGGACTTCCAGATTAGAGTTTCGCTTTTCACTTCAGCGCTCAGCAGTCGGGCCGTTCCGGGCTCGGGCTCCTTTTTATTTTTACTTTTTTTATTTTTTTTTATTAATATTTTTTATTATTTATGATTTTCATACATAATGATATGCATATATGTATTTATTAATAATAATGTCCATTGATTGACCACAAGTTATTTAAAAAGTTGATATATTTATAACACCGTAACCGGCGTGTCCTACAGCCGCAGAAAGCCATGAACGCATCATCCCTGTTTTTCCTGTTGAATGCATAGACTGTATTGTTGAATGCTACGGTCAACAGCGAACACACGGAACATTAACAGAAATGGATCAGGTGGACGTACAAAACACATTCAGAAGTGGCTAAACTTGCAATTGGATGGTGAGTGCGCACAACAAGGGAAATCAGATGTGTCGGGCTTCTGTCGGGCTCGGGCCTATTATACAGCCTTAATTGGTCGGGCTTATACGGGCTCGGGCTTAGTATTAGCGGGCTCGGGCCGGGTCGGGCTTGATTTTTCAGGCCTGAACGAAACTCTATTCCAGATACAGGTCTAACAGGTTTGAGACAAAGAGGAGGAGTGACATGTTTGTGTTGATTTTTGTCAGAAATTGATAATATTGACATGAAACTACTCCAGGTCTGATGACGTGTAATCTCAGAGAGTTGGTCCACAATCCATAATCAGTTTCATAATCAGTATGGATGTGTCTCAGGTGCTGTCATGTTGCCAGTCTCCCTGATGGCTTTTCTGTCTCCTCACCGGTGTTCCTCCAATCCAGCCTGGAGTTTCCCTTCAGCCAGGCCCAAATAGAGCGGTGTTACCGGGCAGGGCAGGGCCGAGTCTCTCCTTGTGGTGCAGGTACTGTATAACTGCTTCATCAAACCCTGTGCTCCACGACACCTGAAAACGTAATATTTTTGTCTCTGTTTTGTTTTTGTGAGGTAGCCATCAGTTGGTGCAAAGTGATGGAAAAACCGTTAGACATCACTGCCAATGGCTTTAAGCATGGCGTAACCAAGAAAGCCCTGGGCACTGCAAAATCCAGGTGAGCAACCTCTTAAACAGTTGCCCACATACTGGCATTTCATATTGTGTTGTCAAAAGTCTCACAATATTGTGGGGAATACAACATTTTCAAGTTGAAGTCATTTGCTCCGAGGTTGTGTCAAATACATTGATTGCAAAAGGCAGGTGGTGTAGCTTGTCTGACATACAGTATATACGCTTTGGCTTCACTGAAAGCGTCCTGGGAATGATTCTACCTGGGGAATTAGGTCCCTGGTGGATCAGGGCCTTTCTGTATGGAGTTTGCATGTAATCCCTTTTAATTTGGGTGCTCCGGTTTCCACTAAAAACATCCCGCGGAACACGGTCGAATGCCTTCTCCAAATTCACAAAGCACATGTGGACAGGTTGGGGAAAACTCCCATGAACCCTTGAGTATCCAATGGAGAGAGTAGAGCTGGTCCAATGTTCCGCGGCCCGCACAAAAACCACACTGCTCCTTGTTGCTGCCGGATTTGTCCCGGAAACCGGATTCGTCCGGAAGTTCAGTTTGCGCATGTCAGAAAGTGTAAAATGTTTTATTTTTTTTGTCATGTAATTTTTTTTATTTTTTTTATATAACAAGACAGTTTGTCTTGTTATATACAGATTATATTATTGATTTGTGCACATATGTATCAAGGTTTATTACGAGAATGGTGGAAAAAGAGCTCAGAGAAGAAAATCTTATTATTCTTCTTTCACATGAAAATAACACTTGATATTTAGCATTCAATAGAATAAAATAAAAATTCACCCAAAATACTTGTTTAGAGCAACTGAAAGAATACAGTAACCAATGTAAACTTGAGGGCTTTAAGCTAAAGAGAGGGCTTTTCTAGCAAAAAATTATGAAAATAAACATTTAGAATTCAACAGTTATGTTGAACATAGGCCTGGCTTACTGAAAAAATCATCTTCATTCACTTAAGACTGACACTTTCCTTTCCCCTTAAGAAAACTGTCTGTCTCTTTGTGTGTGCTTGTGAACATTTTCCTTCTGCCCGTGTCATTCTCCATTGACTAAACTAGCACAGCTAGCATTTAGCGCAGCTAGCATGTTCACCGATGCAGAAGCACCGTCTAATAATTAAATAAACTGATGGTGCACCTCCGTGAACACATACTGCTGTTATATAAAGTCTCTGGAAAGTCTCTGGACTCAAAGCCGCTGCAGATCTGCAGTATTGGAGAAGAACTTTACACAAAAACCCGCTAACTAAACGCCGCTAGCTAGACCACCACCCCAGAAACTTGTCAGCCAAGACAGCTAGGGAGATAGAAGTATCCACCCCAACATCGAGGCCGACCAATAGTCATGCTCAATGGACTCTCCGAACTCCTCCCAGTCCCTGGGAGGACTTGCTGCCGGTACCAGCACCAGAGATCTTGCGACCACAGCTATGAGCTGCTGCATCGATGATAGATGTGGAGAACATTGTCCACTCAGACTTTATGTCCCCTTACTCCCCCGGGACCTGGGAGAAGCTCTCCCTGAGGTGTGTGTTGAAAGTCCGTCTGACAGGGGGCTCATCTAGACCCTCACTACACGCTTGGATCTGCCAGGTCTGACTGGCTTCCTCCCCTGCCAGAGGATCCAACTCACTACCAGGTGGTGATCAGTTGACAGCTCCGCCCCTCTCTTTACCCGAGTGTCCGAGACATACGGCCAAAGGTCAGATGACACGACAACAAAGACGATTATCGACCTCCGGCCTGGTGCCACGTGCACTGGTGGTCGAACATGATGTTCGTGATGGACAAACTTTGACTAGCACAGAAGTCCAACAACTGAACACCACTCGGGTTCAGATCAGGGGTGTCGTTCTTCCTGATCACCCCTCTCCAAGTGTCACTGGCATTTCCCGCGCAATGAAGTCCTCCCCCTGCCTACTTGGGAGTCCCAGGGACTCCCAAGTAGGCAGAGTTCTCTGCAATGTTGTTTGGCCCTTAGGCCGCCACAACAGTGAGAGACTTTTCCCCCACCCAAGAGGGGACCCTCTGTCCTCCACTTGTTACCTGTACTAAAGTTGGACTAACTCACTTTGTGATTTCGAAGCAGAAGTTTCAAATGTGAGCGCTGCCCTTGCTCTTTCTGCTTCCCTCCTCGCACTCACAAAACTTTCACCCCCCACTACCCCAGACTATCCCCCTATAGTCCCCCTATGAAAATGAAGCATGGCTTGATTTTTCTGCATGACAATGATCCCAAACACCGCCAGGGCAACGAAGGAGTGGCTTTGTATGAAGCATTTCAAAGTCCTGGAGTGGCCTAGCCAGTCTCTAGATCTCAACCCCATAGGGAGTTGAAAGTCTGTTGCCCAACAACAGCTCCAAAACATTAAAGGGGGTCCTCAAACTTTTTAGCCCGCGACCCCCATAATAAATGCGCTACTGCCCCGCAACCCCCTCACTTTCCCCACCCCACCTCAACAGCCCGGCTTGTGAAATGTAAATCCTGTACAGTATGTGTTCTCTGGCGAACTGTCTTCCACACTCCTCCATAGACTACACAGAGACAACATCAGCAGCCGAGTCCCCGCACACTCTGCCCGGTGTGTACATAGACCCGTGATACAAGCTTCACTGTTCTCTGCTTCCCTCTGGGATGTTCCCTCCACCGCAGTCTTCGCACTATAGGCCTCACCTCTGGCACATTTGACTTTTCCCCCTCCGGGTTTTTCTGGTGTGGATTATAACCAGGGATGTACCGATACCGACACTAGTATCGGGTATTGGGGTGATACCATAGGCTTGGACTCGTGCTTGTACTCGTGCTTGTATTCCGGTAACCGATACCCACATTTTTGATTGACATTTATTTTAGTTTTTTTGATCATTTTTTAAAATTATTTTCAAGGAGAGTGCAGGGATGAGAACAGCTCACCAAACATATATAATGTTTGGTGAGCTATTCTCCAAATAATAATAATAATAATAATAACAAAAAAACTAAACACAAATTTTCCAAGCAGTGTTTAAATACCACCTGATCACAGGCACACAATGTTTTATGATTGTCAATTATGATCATTATTGAAGCTTTTAGTAGCTTAAATGCGTACAGTTTGATAGAACAGTACTGGGAAAGGGATTAAATTAGTGTGTAAACAATGACACCAGCAAAAAACAAAAGGGAGCAAAACAAACCTCAACCCCCACACCCTACCACCCGCCATGCAGTATATTAGACATCAATATCTAGGTATCGAAAAGGTATTCCTTCTGCTCTAAGAAGCCCTACACTAATAGCACAGTGCTTGGATAATGGTGGAAAGTACTTTGTCCCAGTATTGTTCGTTTGTCACATTTGTGACAAGACAGCAGACAGCTGTGCGGCACGTGTTGCCATGGTGATCTTCCAAAGTCGGCATCGAGAAAGCAAGCTACCAGCAAGCAGGTTAGCAGCGAGCGGACAAGATGTCTGCCGTATGGTAGTTTTTTAAAGTCATCGAGAGTGACAAGAGTAAAACGGACTGTACTTTGTGTAAGGCAAAACTGTCACGAGGTGGGTCCAAAACATACTTGTATAACACCAGCAACTTGATAAAACTTACCACTAGGGATGTAAAAAACTATGAATTTTCATGACCGACCACCAAGCCTCATTAACCGGTTGAAACCGGTTAACCGCGTAGATTCCACGTTCTTTGAAATAACAGCCATTTCGAGCCGCGTACTTCTCATAAGTGCAGCTCTGCATTCTAATGGATCAGAGCCGAGACAGCAGCACCAACCCGCAACATCTTCGGCACTTTTGCGCACAGATAACTGCTTTTTTAATCTTTCCATACTTCTGTGGTTGACACTTTTTAGCAGCAAACAACGGCTCGTCCACATGGTCAGAGCAGCGAGTGACGAGCCGCGTCTCGCAGGTCTCCGCTAAAGTTTAAAAGTGATGTGTGTGGAGCTGATCTAATGACAAGGACTATACACACAAACATGTTCCATGTGGTTTGACTGAAGCCGCGTGTTTGGATACTTTGGGCTGCGTGACACAGAGGAGCGCGACAGACCGGTATACAATACATGTGTACAATACATGTATGTGTGTGTAAATGTAAGCTCCAATGTAGTTCTAACCCGCGTTGTGCAACTTTGGCGGACAGAGGGGAGAGATGATGCGTGTGGATGTTACGTATAAATGGAGGGGGGAAAGTGTGTGTGTGTGCGTGTGTGTGTGTGTGTGTGCGTGCATGTGGCGCGTGCGGCATGAAAGTCGGCCCGGAGTTTACTAATACATTGGTGCACACAGCTAGAGACGGACCTGCTCGTCACACCGTGCAAATAGGGCTTAAAATAGCGTTATTAAGAAACCTCCTCCTCCCCCTTTTCTTTTTTTTAACCGACAGCTTTGACCGGTTAACGCTGTGACGGTCAACCACCGGTTAAACGGTCACCGATTTACATCCCTACTTACCACCATGCAGAGTAACCTTTGATAGCATTGCAGCTATTTCCATGTACGATTTGTATGAGTGGAATATGACATTGGCTGTTATTGATTCAAGATTCAAGATTTTTATTTGTCAAACCAAGTGAATGGTTTGAAATTATATTTCTCTCATCCTTGATTGTGGAGCGGGGGGTGGGAGGGAGGGCAGGGAGTTCAGCTTCCTGATGGCCTCGTGAATGAAACTGATTTTAAGTCGACTGGAACTGTTCCGTAAATTCTGCAGTCTCCTTCCTGAAGGCATTACCCTGAAGAGCTTGTGTGATGGGTGCGTAGGGTCCCTGGTGATTCTCACGGCTTTGCGGGTGAGACAGGTGGAGTACATGTCCTTAATGGTGGGGAGAGGGGCTCCACAGATCTTCTCTGCTGCTCTCACGATGCGCTGGAGGCTCCTTCGGCAGGAGGCAGTGCTGGTGCCGTGCGACCCAGTGCTGGAGCTGGTCAGGATGCTCTCTACAGTCCCTCTGTAGAAGTTGCACACAACGGAGGCCGGGACTCCTGTAGCGCCTCTTGTGACGCCTCCACTGTGCTGCAGATGCGTGGGGCCCTCGGTGACCTGTCAGCGCTTCAGAAGATGATATCTCTGGATTTGTAGGTCTTAAATACTGCTCAAAAAGCCTTTAGCTCAGATGCTAACTGTGTGTTTACTTTTAAAAACACATCCTCTGTTCATTGCTAGCAAAGAAAAAAAATCAGCTGAACTCCACAAAAATATGGCAAAGATGTACAACAACATCTTGCAAAACAATGCGGATCACAAAAACTGCAAATGCAGTTTGCAGAAAAGGGTAGAAACGTCACCTTGTCAAGAGAGAGAGAAGCCGCAGCATGTTCATGCGCCGCCATGGTAACAAGGACCAAAGCTCATTGTTTTATTATTATTATTTATTAATTATTATTGTATTATTATTATTGTAACTGTGAAAAAACTAGTCACATTTCAACAACATAATCTCTTTAATACATGTTGTCAGCCGCTGGTTCAAAACTACAGGTTATCTGGACATCAGCACAAACAGACAAGTTACAGACTACAGTCTAGTCTGGGTCTCTGCTAGATGGAAAGCAGCAGAGTGACAAAGAAATGGACCAAAGAGCTCTCGTCTTATACCATGATAATTGAAGACATATGTCCCAACATCCTTAGGTGAAGACAATACCTTCTCTGTTTCAGGACAAACAGTAGCCCCTCTCAAAGTAAGCCTGAGGCTACTCTAAACAGATGTTCTCTGCGCTCTTCTTAATTTAACTTCCTGTGTTTAATGGCTGGGGGATGGGAGAATGCTGCTGATGCGTCCATCACATCCCATCACACACGTAGGTTAACCCAAAGCTGTCTAAACTTTTAATATATTCTAATTCACTTTAATGAAAATCCAACAACTCTACTAACATTTCCCTCCTGTTTTTCATTAAAAGAATTAATCACATTCAATGTTTAGTAAACCAACTTAAAGATGGAACACAATGAAATTAATACAAACACAGTATTACATTTGAATCCAAGTTGTGTCGACTCAACTTAGAGACCCCTCTTCACATGTGTCTTATAAAAATCACATTGGTTACAGAAACACACACAGAAAAGAACTCAAAAAAGTTTTTTTAGAGATCATTTCATATGTATAGAATTACTCCCCTATAAACCATATCTCCCCCCTGTTTGAGACTGTTTGAGATTAAAAATGGCTCAATAACTAAACATAATTCCTAATTATTCATGTGCATGAAATGAAAAAGACACAAATCAAAATGTATAAACTAAACGTTCATTTGAAATGTATTAAACTAGAACGTTTTAACCTGAAATGTATTAACTTGAAATGTGTCAACTTTGGTTAGCAAATTAAACACCACACCAAAAAGCCTCTTGTCCAGTAACGCCTGTTGTAGAAACGCCTCCACACCCCAATGTCTTCTGCAGCCAGCAACGTCCAGCACCATCCTGCACAGCCCCATCATGTCCAGAAGCCTCTGTCCTGTTCACACACTTTAGAACCGACAGCAAAAACTGGAAACCTCCAGTCCTCAGATCTTTGCACAAAGGTGATGTCTTCGGTCAACCCAGTCTTTCAGATTTTTTTTTTTGGAAATCTGCAAAATGTCCCAAAAACACACAGAGTCAAGTGGTTGATTTGAGTCTGACCTCTGGATGACCCTTTGCATTATTGCTTCTGTCGTTGCAGCATTTAGCCTTGGTTTGGCCTGCTGGTTTGCTGGTTGATGATTGGTGGGGGTGGGAGTGGGCGTCTCCTTCACAGGAATGAACTCTGAGCTTTTTGAGCATCAAAAGTGGTTTTTTAGGTGTTTCCCTCAAACAAAACACACAAAGTACACATTTGTTAATACATTTCAGACTTAGTTCAGTAAACCCCAAAAGAAAACCTTAGCAGTTAATGAAAACTGTTGCTGAAGACAGTCCTATTACTGTAATTTTCTTGTCTCAGAAATGAAAACATCACAATTAACTATTGAAATAATGTATAACTAGTTATATTCAGAATCAAACAGATTTGCATTTCTTTGATGTAAACATTAAACATGCTACAGTAACTTCCCTTACTGTTAAATTTAAACCTTTCAAATGAAACTAAACATATTTATTATTCAAATCTGAAAAATTAAACTGCTTATTTTCAGAGTGTTTCCCACTTATCTGATTGTTCTGAGTCAGCATCAGTCAGAGAGGACTTCTTAGGCGTCTGATTCGTCGTTCCCAACCACAGCACTTGAACTTGTAATTGATCTGTGAAGTTTAAAACACTCTCGTGCCCAATGGTCAAAAGAACCACAATTAAAGCAGCCTTGCTTCTTTTTGCCACTGCTTGGCTCTCTCTTCCCCATCTGGATGCACTCTGCTCCCAGACCTGTCTTCCTGGTTGGAGTGGAGTGAGGCAGTGGCTGTGGCTGGGAAGGATCAGATGATCTGCCCCCAAGTGTCTCTCTTTGACTGGCTGTGATGGACTCAGAAACAGAAGAAAACATTAGTGTTGACTCACTCATGACTTCTTTGCATTGTTTAATCTTAATACATGCATCTAGAAACTTCTTCTGCTGTTTCAACATTTTTCCCTGCACATCTAAAATGTTTTTTAAATCACTCAGCTTTCCCAGACTGAGTGAAGCCATGTGTTCTTCACAAAAATCAAGTGTTAATTCTAACCTGCTGTTAACATTACAATTATCCATTGCTACTTTGTTAGTCTTTCTCCTAACATACTCAACACTTTCTGTACAATCCCTCTTCCAGTGTCCTCTCTTGTGACATTTTAAGCATAAATCATTGCTTCTATCTTTACTATCACCCTTTCTTTTTATCCTTCCTGAAACTGACTCCTCTCTCGCTCTCTCTTCCCACCTTTCCTATTCATCTTATTTGCATTGCACTTCACCCACATGTGTGGACATAGTGAGGAAGACTGCGTGGCGGTGGCAATAGAACCAGTTAGTAGCCTGGCATCCTCCAACCAGCTGTGACACACTGTGTGGACATATACTGATAAAGTAGTGTGGCGTTTTTGAGAAACTTGTCAACACAGGATTGAAAAGTAATTACCAAGTTAAGATAATTATTAACACACCACACCACACACATCCTACACCATGGTCTCCACATTTCTGATCATAAAGGAACATGCCATCACATTTTTGTGCACATCTATGGCCCTTTTGGGACAAGCAGACAGTCATTATATTGTGTTTTGTCAAATTTGTATGTAGAAGAGGGGCTTAAACAAAAATGAACAAATTGTATTCTGGCTTTTTTGTAACATGTTTTTTTATGAATTTGTTGTTATTCTGAATGGCTCTGAATGTAGACACTGAATAAAGTTCAACACAAAAACAAATCCTCTTTTATTATATTCATGAGAGAAGGCTTCTGAGGAGAGCGCCCAATCATTCCCATCTCTCTTGGCAAGCCTTTCTGCCTCCCTGCTGCCTCCTCTGTAAATGCCTACCAGATCATTTGCAATCATTTTTAAACTCACAGTCCATAAAGAACAACATGGCAGATTAGGATTGTGCAGTGCACAGTGAATATGTATCCTTCTAATTATTTTAAATAATCTTACCATGGTTCATACGGTGGGCCCCTTTTTGAATTTTTCCATTGCCTCTGTGCTGAGCAGGTGAAATGCCTCCGGCCAGAGTGTGACTGTCACTAGATAAGAGTAAAATGGGTGTTACCATTCAAACAACAACAGTTCACAAAACCAAAAAAAGCAGCCTAAAAAAGGTGTTGTGTCCGGTTTAATATATTGTCGTGACTTGCACTTATGACTTTATGGTCTCTGTCATCAACAATGTTGCAATGCAGGAGTTTTTAGTACAGTGTACGTCCAGGAAACATGTTACCATGAGCATGTTTATGTTTGAGGGGGGTTCAGTGTTTTATGCACACTTTCCCATTTTTTTTCAATAGTCCCCGGTGCCAGACCCTGGTGGCGCTCGGGCCTACAAAGTAAACAAACATTTATTAAATCATGCTATACTTTCCGGTAAGGCGTGTAGGGACCCAATCAGAAAGGAAGGGGGAGGGAGCTTGGGTGTTTTTTTTTTCCAAAATCAGTACTCTCTGTTTCTCTTTCTGACAAACTCTAGACAATCACTTTAGAACAAATGTCAATTATTGCACAACACCGTGATTCGAAGTTAAAAATAGCTCCATGGACAAACAGATGCTTTCTTTGGGTCTTGCACGTGTGTGAGCATTTGTGCTTCTCGCCATGTTTAAAATGCGTTACACACTGTGAGCCGTTGTTCCTGCTTCGCACTGGAGCATGATTACCATCACTGACAATAGTCGGATGCAACTGGCAAAGAGACATAAAAAGCCATTTGTGCACACTCAGAAAAAACAAATATCTGGGACAATCATCCAATACTCAGGTCAGGGACTTCTGTAAACTGTGATAGGAAACATCGTTGAGCTCCATCACCATAATTGCCTAACTAATTCTCCACTGTTCTTGGACAACATGTAAAGAGTTATGGTTTTTCTGATTATCCATTTTAACGATGCAAAAATGAATTGGGCAATATTATATTTGTATTATATATACTATGTTCCTATTTTTACTATGTACCTGGACATGTCGGATGGCACTTGGACTTTAGAAGAAACCCATACAAATTGCTTTCTCTGCAATGTATTTAGTTCACTTCTTAAAAACATTTCTAGTCAGGGTGATGTGCCATTTAGTATTAATACACTGTAACGGAGGGACGCCTAAAAATAAATAAAACACGTTGTTGGTTGACACTTACTGTTTGCCGTACGGTCCTGCCATGTCTTCTCTTCAACGGATATACTTGCAGAAGTTCAAGTGGATTCAAAATTCATGTAGTGGCGTGTCGGGTAGTGACGTCACGTACCCGTCAACGCTACTATCGACACGCCTCCGTACTGCAAGCGCAGACCAGACCTTCTCGTTTCCTTCGCTGCGCCCAGAGCTTTCAGTAGTGGAGCATGGAAGGTATTTTGAGGCAGGGGCCCGTCCCAAGGGGGTGCGAGGCCCTGTGCGAAATCCGAAACGCGAGGCCTGCCTGACACTTTTTCCCAGATCTGAGGAAGTTTTTCTGTTATAATCTATGACATGAATTCAAGCACCACCTCGCGCGGTGCTTGACGAGATCAGCACGCGCGTAACCGAGTGTCTCGCTCCTATGGCGTTTGGCGCGCGCACGTACACACGCACACCACTCTACGTGCAATATTGGTGCGGTCTTTTAAGCTGACTTGTCTCTTTTCGTCCTGCTGGCAAAATGGTAGAGCAACGCAAAAGATTGAACCAAAAGGAGTCTTTTTCTTCTAATAGTTAGATTTGGGCAAATATGTGCCCAAAAATGGCTATGAGGCGGAGTCAATATTATTATTTTATCATTCAAATCGTTTTTGCCATGCCTCCACACACTCTGACAACATACACTCTCCTCCTCCACACTGACAACACAAAATTATCTTCACCTCCTCCTCCACACACTCTGACCACAACAAAAACATCTCCAGCTAGCTAAAGCTTGACATACTGTGTGGTTTGCTAATGCTTTTAAAAATATGTTTTTGTTGGGGAGATTCGGACTAAACATTGGCAATAGCAAGCCGCTCAACACCTGTCACACCCGCTGTTCCTCCTCCTCCTCCTCTGCTCACACAAAGGGGTCTGCTCCTCTGCTCACACCTGTATCAATGGCTCCTCCTCCTCCTCCTCTCCTCTCCTCTGCTCACACAAAGGGGTCTGTCCTCTGCTCACACCTGTAACTCACTGCTCTCCTCCTCCTCCTCCTCTCCTCCTCGGCTCAACACACAAGGGGTGCTGCTCTCTGCTCCACCGTCTCACTGCTCCCCTCCGCGAGTACTCCATTCTCCTACCACAGCGATCATTCACGTTACTTTCTTTGTATCTCACTCAGACTGCTAAAGTGATCTGACAGTTTTTCGGAGGACCGTTGCATACAGAGCTGCCCGCGCGCCTGCCTGTTTACAAATCGCTTTTGGTGAAATTTGAACTTTACTTGAAACATGTTTCTTTTGCACAAACGAAATCAAAGAGGTCCAGAGAAAGGGGTTTAGGGTCAAATTTGGAGTGCAGTCTGCCCTTTGGGGACCTTGAACTAGTGTATTTTATAAAATAAAAAAAAAGAAGGAAGATTGCGGGCCTGTGTGGTGCGAGGCCCTGTGCGACGGGCACAGGTTCGCACAGCCCTTAGGACGGGCCTGATTTTGGGGAGGAGGGGTTTATAAGAGAGGGCATTATTTTATTTTCTAACTTAACAAAAGCTAAATAGACTGTACCATTAGGTCCAAGGCATGGAGTTAACACTCCGATCCAGTAGGTGGCAGTATACGGCCAATATGTTCCCCCCCACCTCTCAATCTTAGCCCGCCATTTAAAGAATCAGAAAGCAGCCTCCATCAGTCTGCGCATGCGCCTCGCATTCAGTCTTTGTCTAGCGTCTGAGGAGGTGGTCACGTTTTACAATCTTAATTGATTTCGGTTTTAATACTTAGAAAACTTTGAATTATCCAAATTTAAAATGTTATTTATGTTGTAAACAAATGCAAATGTACAATCAGAGCGCTTTTGAATCCATGTTTTAGTCTGTAGTTTACAGTGATGGGAAGACGGAATGTTTTAAGTGTGCAGGCCTTAAGCCTAGTGATTTCTATGTGGTTTATTGATAGTGTTAGTATACTCTGTCTGCTAAATCCTGACATAGTTTTATGAGATTCATTATTTTATATGTCATTTAACTGTGATGCGCAGTGAATAAGACACAGGTTCTTGTCTGGAAACCTAGTTATTATTAAACAGTTTTCGCACCAACACAGCAAAACAATAATAGTGGTAATAACAATACGAGTGTGTATATATGTTAGATATAAGTTATATATATGTTAGATAGTAAGTCTTCATATTTGTTAGATAGTCCACAGTCTCCTGTATATCAGCTCTGAGCCCAAATGCTTTTTCCTTTCGCAAGCACAAGCTCTCTGTCCATCGTGCCTCGTCCACCGCTCTGCTGCAGCCGCTCCGTGCTTCCTTCAATACACACAACGGACCAAATCACAGCGGAGTCCTTGCGGCGACACTTAAAGGAGCAATATGTTAAAAATTGGCCAAAGGTGGTACTTGCAGTCAACAGGTCAATTTTTTGTAAGTCCTTCTCTCACCTCTCCGCTCAGGTTGCCAGATTCACACCAAATCCAGCAGCAAAACACAGGGAATTATTTTTATCAGTTGTATGTCCCCGTCTCCATTCACATTGCCATGACAGCCGGTGCTAATGCTGAATGAATGTTTTGATTCATGTTTTTTTAATATTATTATTTGGACATTTGAGATAAAAAAACAAAAACAAAATAAAAGCAATGTATATACATAGTATATGCAAAAATAAATAAGCATTGATGTTCAAAAATAGGAGTTGGGAAGAATGGATGTTTTGGAACGTTATTTCTTCAGCGTATCAACATCAGGGTTTTGTCTCCAAGAGGATCTCACTTTACATTTTATTTATTCCCTTACATGTAAAAGTCCCCACATCAAAAAGAGACTAAACATTATGTTTATTGGGGTACATGTGGTCTTAATGATATATTTTTACAATTAAGCTATAAATCTGCAAAAACAACGTCTTGACCTTCATTCTTTTACCGTTTTTAAGAGCCATCTGGTCAAGAATGTCGATATCATGCAATAAATACCAAAAGAATAGCCGGGAATCGAACCCGGGGTCCTGCATCGTAAGCGCACAGTTTAGACCACTGAGTTCTAGTGGTTCCCAAAGTGGGGGGTCTGACCCCCCGGGGGGTCGCGGGAACCCCTGGGGGGGTCGCAAGTGATTTCCACACAAAAAAGACTATTAACTATATTTTAAGAACGTTATTAATTTTGTCCAGTCATTGCAGCGGCAATCAAAATCATCACGTAACACAGCTCACATGCGCAGCGACAAAAGCGTGTCCTGCTGATGTTTGCTAAAAACTTAAAGGTGTTTTGGAGGCTACAAATTAATAATACTCTTTTAAAATGAAACGTGGTTAATATCTACAACAGAAAAAACCGGTGGGGAGAAAAGTCACTTGTATCAGGGGGTGTATGGTGCGAAGAGAGGGAGACGAGGGCGAGGTAGGGAGAGAGGGCAGAGGAGGGAGAGAGGGCCGAGGAGGGAGGGCAGAGGAGGGGAGGAGAGGGCGAGGACGGGAGGGAGGGAGGGAGTGCAGAGGAGGGCGAGAGGGCAGCGTGAGGGAGGGCGGACAGAGGAAGGAGGGAGGAGAGAGGGCCAGCGGAGGAGGGCCAGCGGAGGGAGGGGGGCAGAGGAGGGAGATGAGGGCAGCCGGAGGAGAGAGGGCAGCGGAGGGAGAGAGGGCAAGAGGAGGGAGAGGGAGGACAGAGGAGGGAGAGAGGGGCAGAGGAGGGGAGAGAGGGCAGCGCTAGAACAGAGCTCCGTTAAAGAGGCCCGCGCTTTTCGGAGTCAAAGGTTTAAGAGGTCCGCACATTAAAAGGGGTGGCCGGTTTATGCTTTGAAACTTGACAGTAACTTTGGAAAGATGAAGCCGCGGGGATGAACGCATAAACGTAACAGCAGAAAGCGGCCACCGCCTTTTAATGTGCGGACCTCTTTAACCGGAACTACGGAAAGCGGGCCTCTTTAACGCGTGTTCTACCGCTGCCCTCTCTCCCTCCTTACTGCCCTCTCTCTCCTCCTGTCCTCCCTCTCCCTCCTCTGCCATCTCTCCCTGCCGCTGCCCTCTCTCCCTTCCCGCTGCCCTCTCTCCCTCTCTGCCCTCCCTGCCCTCGCCTGCCCTCCCTCCGCTGCCCTCTCTCCCTCCCTCTCTCTCCTCTGTCCTCCTCCCTCCTTGCCCTCTCTCCCTCCTCTGCCCTCCTCCCTCCATCCTCCTCTGCCCTCTCTCCCTCTTTCTCGGCCCTCCTCTACTATGCCCTCTTCCTCCTCTGCCCTCACTCCTCCTCTGCACTCTCTCCCTCTCTTCGGCACTTCAGCCCCTGATCAAGGGACTTTTCCTCCCCCTCCGGTTGTCTGGTGTAGATATTAACCACGGTTTCATTTTAAAGCAGGTATTTCTTTATGTGGAGCCTCCAAATACACCTTTAGTTTTAGCAAACAACAGCAGGACACGGCTTTGGCGTGCGCATGTGGCTGTGTTACGTGATGATTTGTTTGACGCTGCAATGACTGGGACAAAATTACTAACGTTATTTAAAATTTTAATTTATAGTCTTTTTTGTGTGGAAATCATCTTGCGGACCCCCACAGGGGTTCCCGCGCCCTCGGGGGGTCAGGACCCCCACTTTGGGAACCACTAGACTTAGTGGTCTAAACCTGTGCGCTTACGATGCCTGGAAACCCGGGTTCGATCCCGGGCTATGTCTTTTTGTATTTATTGCATGTTATCACAGTCTATGACAGATTGCTCTAAAAACGGTACTAAGATGAAGTTTCAAGACGTTTTTTTGCAGATAATAGCTTAATTGTAAAAATAATCATTTAAGACACCTCAATGTACCCAATTAAAATAATGTTAGTCTCGTTTTGATGTGGGACTTTTACATGTTAGGACTAAAATAAAATGTAAAGGTGTTAATCCTCTTGAGCAAAAACCCTGATGATTGGATACGCTCTGAATGAAATACGTTCCAACATCCATTCTTCCCACTCTATTTTGAACATCAATTGCTTATTTATTTTGCATAAACTATGTGTTATTACATTGCTTTTATTTTGTTTTTGTTTTTTATTCAAAGTCCAAATAATACTAATAAAAAAACATTAATTCAACACATTCATTCAGAATTAGCACGGGCTGTCAGCGGCCAATGAGGACTGGAGACGGCCGACAACTGATAAAAATAATTCCCTGTGTTTGCTGTGGATTTGGTGTGGAATTGGAACCTGAGTCAGGGATGAGTGAGAGAGGACTACAAAAATATTGACTCGTGACTGCAGTACCACACTTTGGCCAGGATTTTAACCATATTGCTCCTTTAAGGGTCGCGCAAGGAAGCTCCGCTGTGATTGTCCGTGTGTGTGTATTGGAAGGAGACGGAGCTGGCTGCAGCGAGGAGCATGGGACGAGGCACTATGGAGCAGGAGAGCTTTGTGCTTCGAAGAGAAAAGCAGTTTGGGATCAGAGCCCGATATCAGAGACTGTGGACTTCTAACCATATTTATAAACTCATATCTAACATTTATATAAACTTATGATTAACATATATACACTCGTTATTGTATTACCGCACTATTATTGTTTTGCTGTTTGTGCTGAAAACTGTCCTTAATTGAATAACTATGTTTTTCAACAGACTTGTCTTTATCACGCATCACAGTTGATTTGACTTATTAAAATAATGAAAATCCTAAAAACTATTGTCAGGATTTAGCAGACAGAGTAATACTTAACACGATCAATAAACCACAGTAGAAACCAACTAGGCTTCTGCTTGCCCTCTGCAACACTTATACATTCGTCTTCCCATCACTGTAAACTACAGACTAAAAACATGGATCAAAAGGCTCTGACTTGTAATTTGCATTTGTAACAACATTAAATTTACATTTTAATTTGGATATTCAAGCTTTTCGTAATTATTAAAACCGGGAATCAATGTAGAGTGTATAAAAACGTGGACCCACTCCTCAGACGCTAGACAATGACTGAGCGAAAGCGCATGGCGCAGAGCTGATGGCAGGGCTCTTCTGTTTCTTTAATGGCGGGCTAAGTGCTAAGAATCAATATGCCGTATACTGCCAACCTACTGATTCGGAGGATGGTTTAGTATTCGTGTGTTATACTCATGCCTTTGGACCAATGTTACAGTCTATTTATCATTTTTGTTGAAGTTAGAAAAGGTAAAATAATGCCTCTCTGATTAAACCTCTCCAAAATCAGGCCCGTCCTAAGGGCTGTGCGACCTGTGCACGTCGCACAGGCCTCGCACCACAAAGGCGTCCTCGCAATCTTCCTTCCTTTTCTTTTATTTTATAAATACACTAGTTCAAGGGTCCCCAAAGGGCAGACTGCACTCCAAATTTGGAAACCCTAAACCCCTTCTCTGGAACCTCTTTGCTTCGTTTGTAATCCAAAAGACATTGTTTCAAGTAAAAGTCAAATTTTCACCAAAAGCGATTTGTAAACAGGCAGGCGCTCGCGGGCAGCTATGTATGCAAGGCGTCCTCCGAAAAAAAACTGTCAGATAACTTTGGCAGTGTCTGAGTGAGATACAAAGAAAGTAACGGGAATGATCGCAGTTGTAGGAGAGATGGATACTCGCGGAGGAGGAGCCGTAGTGTGACAGGTGTGAGCAGAGGAGCATACCCTTTGTATGGAGCAGAGGAGGAGGAGGCGGAGGAGGAGGAGGAGCAGTGATACAGTGTGAGCAGAGAGCCAGGACCCCTTTGTGTGAGCAGATGGCGGAGCGAGGAGGAGGAGAGGAGGAGCAGTGATACAGTTGGTGAGCAGAGGAGCAGACCCTTTGTGTGAGCAGAGGAGGAGGAGGAGGATCAGCGGCTTGTGGACAGGGTGTGTGAGCGTGCTATTGCCAATGTTTATGTCCGAATATCCACATCAAAAAATATTTTTAAACGCATTAGCAAACCACACTGTATGTCTTGCTATAGTAGCATGGAGTGTTTTGTTGTGGTCAGTGTGTGTGGAGGAGGAGGTTGACGAGTATTTTGTTGTTGTCAGTGTGGTGGAGGAGGAGTGTATGTTGTCAGAGTGTGTCGGAGGCCATGGCAAAAAAAAACGTATTGGATGAGAAAATAATATTTTTGACTCCGCTCATAGCCATTTTGGCGCATTTTGCCCCAAATCTAACTATTAGACGAAAAAGACTCCTTTTGGTTCAATCTTTGAGTTGCTTACCATTTTGCCCCAGGACGAAAGAGACCATGTGCTCAGCTAAAAAAAGGTCAGCGACCAATATTGCACGGTTAGAGTGTCGTGTGGGGTGTGTACGTGCGCGCGCCCAAACGCTCTGCATTGGAGCGATGACACACGGTACGCGCGTGTCTGATTTCGTCAAGCACCCCGCGCGAGGTGGTGCTGAATTCATGTCAAAAAAAGATTATAACAGGAAAAACTTCCTCAGCTCTGAGGAAAAAAGTGTCAGGGCAGGGCATCGCGTTTCGACGGTTCGCACCGGGCCTCCACCCCCTTGGGATCGGGGCCTTGCCCAAAATACCTCCATGCTCCACTATTGAGGAAGGCTCTGGGGCGCAGCGAACGGAACGAGGAAGGGTCTGGTCAGCGGTTGCTGTACGGTGGCGTGCGAGTAGTAGGCGTGGTCGGGTAGTGACCGTCACTACCCGACACGCTACTACTATGAATTTTGAATCACATTGAACTTCTGGCAAGTTATCCGTGAAGAGAAGACATGGCAGACCGTACGCAAAACAGTAAGTGTCAACCAACATACGTGTTTTATTTATTTTTGGCGTCCCTCCAGTGTACAGTGTATAATGAATAAAATGCACATCCCACCTGACTAGAAATGTTTTTTAAGAAGTGAATAATACATTGCAGAGAAAAGCAATTTGTAGGGGTTTCTTCTAAGAGTCCATGTGCCATCGACATGTCAGGTACATAGTATACTAGGTACATAAGTATAATATATACAAATATAATATTGCCCAAGTCTTTTTTGCATCGTTTAAAAATGGTGAATAGGAGGAAAAAACTAAACTCTTTAATGTTTTTCCAAGGAACAGTGGAGAATATTAGTTAGGGCAATAGGTGATGTAGGCTTCCCGAGTTTCCTATCACAGTTACAGAAGTCACTGACCATAGTTATTGGATGATGTTCCAAGATATTTGTGTTTCTGAGTGTGCACAAATGGATGTTTATGTCTGCTTCTCAGTTGCTTCCGGACTATGTCAGTGATGGAAATCAATGTCCAGTGCGAAAGCAGGGGAACCCGCTCACGTGTGTAACCTGTTTAAACCCCCCATGGCGAGAAGCACAAATGCTCACAACACGTGCAAACCCATTTGAAGGGCATCTGTTTGTCATGGAGCTATGTTTTAACTTCGAATCAGGTGTTGTGCAACTTATTGTCATTTCGTTCTTTTAACGTGATTGTCTAGAGTTTGTCAGGAAAGAGAGACGGAGAGTACTTGATTGAAAAAAAAAAAGACAACCAAGCTCCCTCCCCCTTCCTTTCTGATTGGGTCTACATCGGCTTCTCTTCGGATGTATAGCATGATTTATATAATGTATTGTTTTTACATTAGTAGGCCCGAGCGCCTCCAGGCTGACATCGGACTATTGTAATGAAAGTGTGCATAAAACCACTGAAACCCCCTCAAACATAAAACATGTCATGGTACATGTTTCCTGGACGTAATGTACTAAAAATCTGCATTTGCAACATTGTTGTGATGTACAGAGACCATAAAGTCATAAGTGCAAGTCACTGACAATATATTGAAACCGGACACAAACACCTTTTAGGGATGCATTTGGTTTTGTGAACTGTTGTTGTTGAATGTAACACTTTTCTCTTATCTAGGTGACAGTTCAACTCTGGCGAGGGCATTTCACCTGCCTCAGCATGAAGCAATTGAAAACATTAATAAAAGGGGCCAAAGTATGAACATGGTAGTGATTATTTAAATATTGATGCGACATATTTCACTGTGCACTGCACAATTATCTGTGTTTGTTCTTTATGGACAATGAGTTTTAAATGATGCAAATGATCTGGTGAGGCATTTACAGAGGAGGCTAGCAGGGTAGGCTGAAAGCTTTCCAATGAGAGATGGAGCTTGGCGGCTGTCCTCTGAAGCTTTCTCTCATGATTATAATAAAAGAGAATTTGTTTTTGTGTTGAATGTATTTCAGTGTTGACATTTTCAGAGCCATTCAGATACACAAATCATACAAAAATGATGTACTAAAATGCCGACAACCAATTTTGTTCTTTTTGTTCATCTCTCTTTCTACATACAAATTTGACAAAACACATAGTAATGAATGTCTCGCTTGGTCCCAAAAGGCCTCAAGTTGGCCACAAATGTTATGGCATGTTTCTTTATGATCCAGTAATGTGGAGACCATGGGTGTTGGAGTGTGTGGTTGGTGGTGGTGGTGTAATAATATCTTTAACGTGTAATGTACTTTTCATATCCGGTGTTGGAAAGTTCTCAAAACGCCACACTAATTTATTCATTTATTCCACACCAGTGTGTCACCAGCTGGGTTGGAGGCTGCAGGCTACTATCTGTGCTATTGGCGCCACCACCAAGCAGTCTCTCACTATGTACACACATTGTGGGTGAAGTGCTTGCTCCAAGAACATACCAGACTGCACTTGGGGAGCCAGATTTTTGAGCCACCAAAACCATAGGCCCCTTTTATAAATGAATGTACACATTAGGACATAAGCACTGGCATTATTTGACTCATTAACTTTTGTCCTGAGTGCTTCAAATCTTTGATTGTTTGTCTGAGTAATGGCAGCTTTTGTAGGCAAATCTTACTACTTTGTATTTACAGAAACTTCGTTCCATTTTCTCCCAATAAATAATATTGACCATGACACTGCGCCATAAAATTCATATATTGCGCTAAATTCATTGGGCATAGATAGTAGCTCACTACTACTCATACCCGTATTATATATTGATCCCAAGCTCATCCACGCGGACTTTGTGGGCGTGTCGAGTAGTGACCGTCATACCGACACCGCCCACTACTCGACACGCTCCGTTACGGCAGGCCGCAGACAGATACACTTGAAAAGTCTTACAACTCTTAAATCGATTAATCCCAAATTTATAAGACACATGTTTTGCCTAATTTCAGCATTTTTAGATATTTTCTCATCCACTTTTCACTCTATGTTCTGCTCTGGGACCCTCACTGAACGCTTGCCGGGCATCGAATCTCTCGATCTGTGACATCATAGCTAGACCCCGCCCCCTTGTTAATCCGCACAAACCACCAAAAACAACCCAATATTATTTAAAAATGCACTTCTATGCCCAAGTGGAGACTACGGACTTTGTGGAACATTCGTAACAGCGCAGCCGTTTACAGGAGAACCGTCAATAATGATCCTTTAGAAAGAAACACATCCTTGAAGAAGAACACAACCCAGGATTCCTTCGCACAAACCCAACATGAGAACAAGGGCTTTCCTGGTTATCAGCCCGAAAATGGGTAAAAATATTATTCAAAAACTCCCAGACATTTCCCTTTAATCTGCATCGTAGAGCGGGAGGAGGAGACTTTTGTTTTAAAATGACGTATATTTCAAAGTGGTAACCATGGAAATCGGTGAGATCCTTCCATTCAGTCGTCAAAAAACCTGCATATAAGAAATATACAGCAATGCAGAGGTTTGAACGGGCCACGCGGGAACAAGGTGAGATTATGAGCCTTTGGAAAGTGAAAGTAAAAGTATAAACACGGCTCAGTGCTTTTGTACCTGTGCAAAAGTTATTTCATACAATTTATACAAAATAAAAACCTGAAAATGTTAAAATGAGATTCGAATGAAACTCCTTTGTAAACTAAATCTGATATTTGATGTTTTTTATCGTTAAGATGTTGTTTTATGTGAGAATTACAATTTTCACGGTTTAGCCCAGGAGAGACCAGAGAGACCCGAGAGACCCTCGAGAGAGTGACCAGAGAGAGACCAGAGAGAGACCAGTGAGGTAGAGAGACGAGAGGAGGCCAGGAGAGAGGCCAGAGAGAGGCCAGAGAGAGAGGCAGAGAGAGGACCAGAGAGAGCCAGTAGAGGGGGGGGATGGGACCAGAGAGTGAGACCAGAGAGAGGAGACCAGAGAGAGACCAGAGAGAGACCAGAGAGAGGCAGAGAGTGAGGCAGAGAGGACCAGAGAGGAGACCGTGGACGAGACAGAGAGAGACCAGAGAGAGAGGCATGAGAGACCAGAGAGAGACCGCGAGAGGCCCAAGAGAGAGAGACCCAGAGAGCACCAGAAGAGGACATCAGAGAGTGAGCCCAGAGAGACAGAGAGAGACCAGAGTGAGGGTCAAGACGAGACAGACGAGAGAGACCAGAGAGACACCAGAGAGACACCAGAGAGATGAGACCAGAGAGAGAAGGACCAGGGAGAGAGACCAGAGAGAGACCAGAGAGAGACAGAGAGAGACCAGAGAGAGAGAACCAGAGAGAGAGACCAGAGAGAGACCAGAGAGATGAGACCCAGAGAGGACACAGAGATGAGACAGAGAGAGGACCAGAAAGAGCCCAGAGAGAGACCAGAGAGAGACCAGAGAGAGACCTCTGTGTTCTGTTTGATTTTGCTGATCCGGGTGAGTCGGACGAATCGACAACTTGGGTAATAGTCCTTTGACGAGGCTTAAAAACATAGATCTGAATTGTTGTGATGAAAAAACAGTTTTTAAACATTTTTTATTAGACACTTCAAGCTGGCTGACTAAAAGTTTTGTGTTCGAGACTGACATGTTGTTTGTCGCGATAGAAAAAGTGGAGAAATGTGTTTATGTGGATAAATCCGACGTCATCTCCCCAGGTCATTGTGCTGACGTGATCCACAGTCCCTGTGAGTCATTATTTTTGACCCTTTGGGCTCAGAAGAAATAAGTATTAGATTTTTCATGAGCTTTGGAAAATAGAGGACCACAGCTTAGTTCGCACCAAATGTTAATGCTATAAGGACCACGTGAACCTCTGAGGAGCAAAGGGTGCTGGCCTCCTGCTGTGACTCAGAGGTGCACAGGGACTGGCCTACCTGCTGGGGACTCTGAGGAGCACGGGGACTGGCCTCCTGTGGGACTCTGAGGGAGCAAGGGACTGGACTCCTGCTAAGATGCGGAGCACAGGGGACTGGGGCCTCCTGCTGGGACTGAGGAAGCACAGGGACTGGCCTGCTTCTAAGGACCTCTTTGAGGTGCACAGGGACTGGCCTTGCTAAGGATCTGAGGAGCACAGGGACTGGGCCTTTTGCTGGGACTCTGAGGAGCCACAGGGACTGCTCCTGCTAAGACTGAGGAGCACAGGGACTGGCCTCCTGCTGGGACTCTGATGAGCACAGGGGACTGGCCTCTGCTGGGACTGAGGAGCACAGGGACTGGTCTCCTGCATGGGGGGATGAGGAGCACAGGGACGGTCTCCTGCTGGGACTCTGAGGAGCACAGGGGGGACTGCCTCCTGCGTTAAGACTACTGAGGAGCACATGGATGGCCTCCTGCTGGGACTCTGAGGAGCACGGGCTGGGCCTCCTGTGGGATGAAGCACAGGGATGGCCTCCTGCTGGGACTCTGAGGAGCACAGGGACTGGCTACCTGCTGGAATGAGGAGACAGGGACTGGTCTCCTGCTGTGGTAGGACTGAGGGCACAGGGGACTGGTATCTGCTGGGGACTTTCTGAGGAGCACAGGGACTGGGCCTCCTGCTGGGACTGAGGAGCACAGGGAACTGGCCCTCCTGCTGGACTCTGTGGAGCACAGGGGACTGGCCCTCTGCTGGGACTCTGAGGAGACAGGGACTGGCCTCCTGCTGGGACTCTTGAGGAGCCCAGGGACTGGTTCCTGTGGTCCAGAGTCAGGACTAATACATGGGGAGCCAAGGTTGGGTTTCAGTGTTTCAGATTTATGCAGCCTAAAAACAGTCTTCCCGAAAACGTGATTCTGAGACGGGCATATTCAAATCCAGGTTTAAAAACAGCATTTTAATCCTGACTTTCTGATTTAAGCCTTCGTCTTGTGAGTTGCCGTGTGTGGACTGTGGCTATACCAATAACTTGCCTAATGCTAAAGGGTTATGAACATGATGGACAATCAGTGACTTTTCCGCGTGGGCTAGCACCGTTTTTTTGTGTTACAAATTGAGTAAACTTCTGAACCATCAAACGACAGAATAAAATTAACATATGTACATGTAGATCGGATACAGGTGTAACAAATAAAAGAATACAGAAAACATAAGGTGAACAGAAACCCTGAACAGAACCCATGAGAACAGACCATGAACAGAAACCATGAACCGTCAGAGCTGAGGAGTCTATTCTGTGTCGTCCTAAAATACAACAAATTTTCACATCTGGTCCCAAAGAGTTCCAATCCACATGGACGGCGTGCTCCGGTGTCTGGCCTTGACTGCACCTTCCTCTGATTGGCTGCGTCGTCCTGGAGAAAGGTACTTGTAGAAGGAAGAAAGCGTTTGTTGCCTGGGGGAGTGGAATGCTTCTAGGGCACAGCGCCATTTTTGGTGTCCACGGAAATCACAGTAGCATCTTTGTGTTTTCCCCACGTTTGATTTTGAATGTATAGACCAGGGTGAGAGACCAGGGGAGAGGGACCAGGTTGGGAGAGACCAGGTGCGATGAGCCAGGGGACTGGAGACCAGGGGAGAGATCAGGGGAGAGACAGGGGAGAGACCAGGTTGTGGAACTTGTTGTTTTTAGGACGGACACAGATTGACTCCTCTGCTCTGAGCGGGTTCATTGTTTGTTCATGGTTCTGTTCTATGGTTCGGTTAATGGTTCAGTTCAAGTATGTATTCTGTATTCTTTTATTTTTTACACTGTATCCGTATCTTACATGTTCATATGTTATTTTATTCCTGTCGTTTTGATGGTCAGAAGTTTACTCAAATTGTAACACAAAATGCTGGTGCGAGCCACGCGGAAAAGTCACTGATTTCATATGTTCATAAACCCTTTGCATTTAGGCAAGGTTATTGGTATAGCACAGTCCACACTCGGCAACTCACTAGACAAGGCTTTAAATCAGAAAGGCAGGATAAAAATCTGTTTTTTAACTGGATTATTGAATATTGCCCGTCTCACGTTTTCTGGGAGACTTTTTTTAACTGCATAAATCTGAAACACTGCCTCCCATGTTTAGTCCTGACTTGGGAACAAGCCAGGAGGCCAGTCCCTGTGCTCCTCAGAGTCCCAGCCGGAGGCCAGTCCTGTGCTCCTCAGGAGTGCCCAGGCAGGAGGCCAGTCACTGTGCTCCTCAGAGTCCAGCAGGAGGCCAGTCCCTGTGCTCCTCTAGTCCCAGCAGGTGGCGTCCCTGTGCCTCCTCAGAGCTCCCAGCAAGGAGACCAGTCCCTGTGCTCCTCAGTCCCAGCAGGAGACCAGTCCTGTGTCTCAGACCCAGCAGGAGGGGCAGTCCCTGTGCCTCCTCGAGTCCCAGCTGGAGGCCAGTCCCTGTCTCCTCAGTCCCAGCAGGAGGCCAGTCCCTGTGCTCCTCAGCGTCCACAGCAGGAGGCCATCCCTGTGCTCCTCAGGTCTTGCAGGAGGCCAGTCCCTGGTGCTCCTCAGAGTCCAGCAGGAGAACCAGTCCCTGTGCTCCTAGAGTCCCAGCCGGAGACCAGTCCCTGTGCTCCTCTGTCCCCAGCAGGAGGCAGTCCCTGTGTCATCAGAGTCCAGGCAGGCGGCCAGTCCCTGTGCTCTCAGTCTTCGCAGGAGGCCAGTCCCTGGCTCATCAGAGTCCAGCAGGAAGCCCAGTCCCTGTGCTCCTCTGAGTCTTAGCAGGGGCCAGTCCTGTGTCCTCCGAGTATTAGCAGGAGGCCAGTCCCTGTGCTCCCAGTCCCAGCAGGAGGCCAGTCCCTGTGCTCCTCAGTCTTCGCAGGGAGGCCAGGTCCCTGTAGCTCCTCAGAGTCAGCAGGAGGCCAGTCCCTGTGCTCTCAGAGTCCCAGCCTGGAGGCCAGTCCCTGTGTCCTCAGAGTCACTGCGGAGGCCAAATCCCTGTGCTCCTCAGAGATTTCCAGTGGTTCTTATAGCATTAACATTGGTGCGAGATTAAAGCTGTGGTCTCTATTTTCCAAAGTCATGTAAAAAATCTAATCCTTATTTTCTGTCTGAGCCCAAAGGGTCAAAATTAGTGACTCACAGGGATGTTGGATCACGTCAGCACAAAAGACCTGGGGAGATGACGTCGGATTTATCCACAATAAACACATTTCTCTCACTTTTTCTATCGCGACAACAATCAATTTTCAGTCTCGAAACAAAACTTTAGGTTCAGCAGCTTTAAGTTTCTAATAATAATGTATAAACTGTTTTTAATTTTTCACAACAATTCTATTTATGTTTTTAGGCCTCGTGCAAGGACTTTACCAAGTTGTCGATCGTCTGACACCGGATCAGAAAATCAAAACAGACACAGTGTCTCTATCTGGTCTTCTCTCTGGTCTCCTATCTGGGTCTCTTCTGGTCTCTCTCTGGTTCTCTTGAGTCTCTCTCTGTCTCTTCTCTGGTCTTCTCTGGTCTCTCTCTCTGTATCTCTCTCTGGTCTTCTATGGTCTCTCTCTGGTCTCCTCTGGTCTCTCTCCCTGGTCTCTCTCTCTGTCTCTCCTCTGGTGTCTCTCTGGTGTCTCTTGGTCTCTCTCTCTGGTCTCTCTGGTTCTCTCTGGTCTCTCTCTGGTCTCTCTGGCTCTCTCTCTGATGTCTCTCTGGTGTCTCTCTGGTCTCTCTCTCTGGCCTCTCTCTGGTCCTCTCTCGGGGTCTCTCTGGCCTCTCTCTTGGTCTCCCCCTCCCCCCCCCTGGTCTCTCTCTGGTCTCTCTCTGGTCTCTCTCTGGCCTCTCTCTCTGGCCTCTCTCTGGTCTCTCTTGGTTCTCTCTGGTTCTCTCTTGGTCTCACTCTCTGTGTTCTCTCGGGTCTCTCTCTGGTCTCTCCTCTGCCTCTCTCTCTGGCCTCTCTCTGGCCTCTCTCTGGCCTCTCTCTGGTCTCTCTCTGGTCTCTCTTGGTCTCTTCTGTCTCTCTCTTGGTCTCTCTTGGTTCTCTGGTCTCTCTCTGGTCTAAAAAGTGAAAATAGTAATTCTCTCCTAAACTACATCTTAACATAAAAAACACAAATAATCAGATATAGTTTCAAATGAGGTTCCGTTTCGATTCTCATTTATCATTTCAGTGTTTTATTTTGTATACAAATTTATGAATAAAACTTTTAGCACTGGTACAAAAGCACTGAGCCGTGTTATACTTTTCCTTTTCACTTTCAAAGGCTCTATAATCTCACCTTTTCCGCGGTGGCCCGGTTCAAAACCTCTGCATTGCGGTATATTTTTATATGTGTTTTTTGCGACTGAATGGAAGGCTCTCACCGTTTCCATGGTTAACCACTATGAATTTACGTCATTTTAAAACAAAGTTCCTCTCCCTCTCTACGATGCGAGAATAAAGGGAATTGTCTGGGAGTTTTTGATAAAATATTTTTACTCCATTTTCTGGTGATAACAGGAAAGCCCTTGTTCTCATGTTGGGTTTGTGCGAAAAAAAAAAAACAGGATCCTTGGGTTGTGTTCTTCTTGCTAGGATTGTGTTTCTTTCTTAACGATCATTATTTGACCGGTTCTCTTACGGCTGCCGCTGTACGAATGTGTCCACAAAGTCCGATTCTCACTTGGCATAAAGTCCATTTTTTTAAATAATATTGGTGTGGTTTTGTGGTTTGGTGTGATTGACAAGGGGCGGGTCTAGCTATGATGTCAACAGATCGGAGAGGATTCGACCCGGAGCGTTCTGTGAGGGCCAGAGCCGAACATAGAGTGAAAAGTGATGAGAAACATAGTCTAACAAATGCTGAAATAGGGGAAAACAAGTGTCTTAATTTGGGATTAGATCGATTTAAGAGTTTTAAGACTTTTTCAAGTGTTCTGTCTGCGGCCTGCAGTACGGAGGTGGCGAGTGTGGGCGTGTCGGGTAGTAGACGTCACTACTCGACACGCCCACTCCGCGTGTCATGAGCATGGAATCTATGTATAATACGGGTATGAGTAGTAGTGAGTACTATCTATGCCCCAATGAATTTATGGCAATAATGAATTTTATGGGCATGTCATTGTCAATCTTATTTATTGGTGGAAAATGGACGATTTTGTAAATATCAAAGTTAGTAAATTTGCCTACAAACGTGCCATTACTTCAGATATCAATCAATAGGGATTTGAAGCAGCTAAGGACAAAAGTTAATGCGTCAAATAATGCAGTGATTATGTCTAATGTGTACATTCATTTATAAAAGGGCTATGGTTGGTGGCTCAAATCTGGCCTGCCCCAAGTGCAGTCTGGTATGTTCTTGAGCAATGCACTTCACCCACATGTGTGGACATAGTGAGAGACTGCTTGGTGGTGGCCAATAGCACAGATTAGTAGCTGCATCCTCCAACCCAGCTGTGACACTTGTGTGGAATAAAATGAAATAACGTAGTGTGGCGTTTTGAGAAACTTGTAACACAGGATTGAAAAGTACATTACAAGTTAAAGATATTATTACACCCCACCACCACCACACACTCCTACACCATGGGTCTCCACATTACTGATCATAAAGAGAACCTGCCATAACATTTTTGGGCCCAACTTTTGGACTTTTGGGACAAGCAGACATTCATTACTTCTTGTGATTGTCATATTTGTATGTAGAAGAGGGAGATTAAACAAAAAGGAACAAATTGTTTCTGGCTGTAATGTACATGCTTTTTTATGATTTGTGTTATCTGAATGGCTCTGAAATGTAGACCACTGAATAAGTTTCAACACAAAACAAAATTCTCTTTTATTTATAATCTGAGTGAAAGGCTTCCAGAGGGGGGGTGGAGCGCGCCAATCTCCATCTCTCTTGGAAAGCTTTCAGCCTCCTGCTGCCTCTCTGTAAATGCCTCACCAGATCATTTGCAATCATTGTAAACCACTGTCCATAAAGAACAATCAAGATTTAGATTGTGCAAGTGCACAGTGAAATATTGTCATCAAATTTTAAATAATTCTTACCATGGTTCATACTTTTTTTTTGGCCCCTTTATGAATTTTTCAATGCCTCATGCTGAGGCGGTGATATGCCCTCGGCCAGAGTGTGAACTGTCACATAGATAAGGTAAACTGTGTTACATTCAAACAACACGTTCTTCAAAACAAATGCAGCCCTAAAACGGTGTTGTGGCCGGTTTAATATATTGTCAGTGACTTGCACTTATGGACTTTTATGGTCTGTCTCAACAAAGTTGCAATGCAAGAGTTTTTAGTACAGTGTACGTCCAGGAAACAGGTACCATGAATGTTATGTTTGAGGGGGGTTCAGTGATTATGCCACACTTTCATTCAATAGTGCCCTGTGCCTGCTGGTGGGCGTCGGGCCTACATAATTGTAATCAAATAACATTATATAAATCATGCCTATAATTACGGTAAGAGCGTGTAGGACAATTCAGAAGGATGGGGGAGGAGCTTGGGTTGTTTTTTTTTTCAAATCCAAGTACCTCTCTGTCTCTCATTCAGACAATCTCTAGACAATCACTTTAAAGAAAACAATGTACAATATTGCAAACACCTTGGATTCGAAGTTAATTTTTTTTTTTAAACATAGCCCATGTCAAACAGATGCCATTTCATGGGTTTGCACGTGATGAGCATTTGTGCTTCTCGCCATTGTTTAAAAACAGGTTACACACGTGAGGTGTTCCCCTGCTTCAGACACTGGAGCATGATTCCCATCATGACAATAGTGGATGCAACTGAAAGCAGACATAAACATCCATTTGTGCACACTCAGAAACACACATTATCATGGAACATTCATCCCAATAACTATGGTCAGTGACTTCTGTAATGTGTAGGAAAACATCGGTGAGCTACATCACATAATTGCCTATCTAATTCTCCCACTGTTCTTGGAAAATCATGTAAAAGAGTTATGTTTTTTCTCCGTAATACCCATTTTAACGATGCAAATGACTTGGGCTATATTATATAGTATAGATTATACTATGTACCTATTATTTACTATGTACCTGACCTGTCGATGGCACATGGGACTTCTTAGAAGAACCTACAAAATTGCTTTCTCTGAAATGTATTTAGTTCACTTCTTAGAAAAACCTTTCTAGTCAGGGTGATGTGCATTTTTATTCATTAATACACTGTAACTGGAGTGCCGGCTAAAAATTAATAAAACCACGTTGTTGGTTGACACTTACTGTTTTGCGTACGCGTCTGCCATGGTCTTCTCTTCATCGGATATAATGTGCAGAAGTTCAAGTGTATTCAAAAATTCATGTAGTAGGCGTGTCGGGTAGTGGACGTCTCTACCCGACACGCCTACTTCTCGGACACGCTCCGTACTGCCAAAGCCGCAGACAGACCCTTCTCGTTTCCTCGCAGCGCCCAGAGGCCTCCTCAGTAGTGGAGCATGGAGGTATTTGGCAGGCCCGTTCCAAGGGGGGTGCGAGGCCCTGTGCGAACTCGAAACGCGAGGCCCTTGCCCTGACACTTTTTTCCCCGATCTGAGGGAAAGTTTTCTGTTATAATCTTTGCATGAATTCAGCACCACCCTCGCGCGGTGCTTGACGAGATTCAGCACGCGCGTAACGAGTGTCCTTCGCTCTATGCAGGCGTTTGGCGCGCGCAGGTACACACGCACACACACTCTAGCTGTATTGGTCGCGGTCTTTTTTAGCGAACATGTCTCTTTCGTCCTTTGGCAAAATGGTAGAGACTCAAAAGGATGAACCTAAAAGGTGTTCCATTTTTCTTTAATTGTTTAGATTGGGGCAAAATGGCCAAATGGCTATGAGGCGGAGTCAATATTATTATTTTCTCATCAAATAACCGTTTTTCCATGGCCTCCACACCTTGACAACATACACTCCTCCTCCTCCACATGGACAACTACAAAATACTCTTCTCCTCCTCCTCCACACACTCTGAACCACAACAAAAACGACTCCAGCTAGCTAAAGCTAGACCCCATTAACCAGTGTGTTTGCTAATGCTTTTAAAAATATGTTTGTGATGTGGATAGTAGGACTAAACATGGCAATTAGCAGCGCCTCACACACTGTCACACCGTGAATACTCCTCTCCTCCTCTGCTACACATAGGGTCTGCTCCTCTGCTCACACCTGTATCAACTGCTCCTCCTCTCCTCTTCCTTCATCCTCCTCTGCTACACAAAGAGGGGTCTGCTTCCTCTGCTTCACACCTGTATACACTGCTCTCCTCCTCTCGCCTCTCCTCCTCTGCTCACAACAAAGGGGGGTCTGCTCTACTGCTCACACTGTCTCACTGCTCCTCCTCCGCGAGTATCATCTCCCTACACTGCGATCATTCCGTTACTTTCTTTGTATCTCACTTCAGGGACCATGCTAAAGTTATCTGACAGTTTTTTCGGGAGGACCGTTGCATACATAGCTGCGCGCGACGCTGCACTGTTTACAAATCGTTTTGGTGAAAATTTGACTTTATTGTTAAAAAAGTTCTTTTGATCATAACGCGAAATCAAAGAGGTCCCAGGAAAGGGTTTGGGTTCCAAATTTGAGTTGCTGTCTGCCCTTTTTTGGGGACCCTTGACTAGGGTATTTATAAAATAAAATAAAAGAAGGAAGTTGCGAGGCCCCTGTGTGGCTGCGAGGCCCCTGTGCGCGGCACAGGTCGACAAGCCCTTAGGCGGGCTGATTTTGGGGAGGGGTTTAATCAAGAGAGGCCTTATTTTTTTCTAACTTCAACAAAAAATGATAAAAGAACTGTAATCATTGGTGCCAAAAGGCATGGGAGTATAACACTCCGATTTCAGTAGGGTGCGGATACGGCAATATTGGATTCTTAGCCCGCATTAAAGAAACAGAAGCAGCTCATCAGTCTGCGCATGCGCCTCGTCAGTCTTTGTCTAGCGTCTTGAGGAGGTGGGTCACGTTTTTACACTTACCTGATTTCGGTTTTATATTAGAAAACTTTGAATATCAAATTAAATGCTTATTTAGTTGTTACAAATGCAAATGTACAAAGTCCGGCCTTTAGAATCCATGTTTTAAGTCGGTAGTTTTACAGTGATGGGAAGTCGGAATGTTTAAGTGTGCGGCCTAGCCTAGTGTTTCTACTGTAGGTTTATGTGATAGTGTTGTATCTACCTCTGTCTTTAAATCCTGACCATAGTTTTATGGATTCATTATTTTATAAGTTCATTTCAACTGTGATGCGGTGATAAAAGACACAGTTTTGTTGGTAAAACATTAGTTATTATTAAAACAGTTTTCAAGCACAAACAGCAAAACATTACATGTAGCTGATAATACAATACGAGTGTATATATGTTAGATATAAGTTATATATATGTTAGTATAAGTTCTATATAAAGTTAGATAGTCCACAGTCTCCTGTAGTATCAGGCTCTGAGCCCAAAATGCTTTTCCTTCGAAGCACAAAGCTCTCTGCTCCATAGCGCTCGTCATGCTCCTGCTGCAGCGCTCCGTGCTTCCTTCCATACACACACACGGACCATTCACAGCGGAGCTTCCTTGCGGCGACCCTTAATGGTAGCAATATGTAAAAAATCTGGCAAATGGTGGTACTGCAGTTCACATAATATTTTGTAGTCCTCTCTTCACTATCCCTGACTCCAGTTTGCCAGATTCACAACCAAATATCCAGCAGCAAACACAGAATTATTTTATCAGTTGTTTGTCTCGTCTCCATTCACATTGCCATGGACAGGCCGTTGCTATGCTGAATGAATGTTTGATAATGTTTTTTTAATTATTATTATTTGGACATTTGAGATAAAAAACAAACAAAATAAAGCATGTAATTACACATAGTTTATGCAAAATAAATAAGCAATCGATGTTCTAAATAGGTAGTGGGAAGAATGGATGTTGGAGTATTTCTTAGCGTTATCACATTCAGGGGTTTGCTCAAGGAGGATATCACCTTTACATTTTATTTATCTCCCTAACAGGTAAAAGTCCACTTCAAAAAGTGACTAACATAATTTTAATTGGGGGGTACATGATGGTCTTAAATGATTATTTTTACAATTTAAGCTAAACAATCTGCAAAAAAAACCGTCTTGGACCTTCATTTTTACCGTTTTTAGAGCAATCTGTCATAGAATGTGAAACATGCCAATAAATACAAAAAGACATAGCCGGTGATCGAACCCGGGGTTCCTGCATCGGTAGCGCACAGTTTAGACATAGAGTTAGTTGGTCCCAAAGTGTGGGTCCTGACCCCCGGGGGGGTCGCGGGGAACCACCTGGGGGGTCGCTAAGTGCTGATTTCCACACAAAAAGGGTACTATAATTATTTTAATCTCGTTAGTAATTTAGTCCCAGTATTGCGTGCGTCAATCAAAATCATCCGTACCACAGTCACTATGCGCAGCGACAGAAGGTGTGTGCCTGTGTTGTTGGCTAAAAACTAACGGTGTTTGAGGCTAACAAATAAATAATACCTGCTTTAAAATGAAACGTGGTTATATTACAACAGAAAAACCCGGAGGGGAGTAACGTCCACTTGTATCAGGGGCTGATGGTGCGAATGAGAGGGAGGAGGGCAGAGGAGGGAGAGAGGGCTGAGGAGGGAGAGAGGAGGCAGAGGAGGGAGGGCAGAGGAGGGAGAGAGGGGCAGAGGATGGAGGGAGGGAGGAGTGCAGAGGGGGAGAGAAGGGCCAGGGGACGGGGAGGGAGGACAGAGGAAGGAGGGAGGGAGAGAGGGCAGCGGAGGGAGGGCAGCGGGAGGGAGGGAGGGCAGCCAGAGGAGGGAGAAGAGAGGGCAGCGGCGCGGAGAGGGCCAGCGGAGGGAGAGGAGGGCAGAGGAGGGGCAGATGGTAGAGAGGGAGGACAGAGTGAGGGTGGAGGAGGCAGAGGAGGGAGAGAGAGGCAGCGGGGTAGAACAGCGGTTAAAAGAGGGCCCGGCTTTTCGGAGTCAAAGGGTAAAGAGGTCGCACTTTAAACAGCGGCGTGGCCGGTTTATTGCCTTTCTGTCTGTAACTTTGGAAAGGAAAGCCTGCGGGGATGGAACCGCCATAAAAGTATACAGCGAAAGCGGGCCACCCGCTTTTAATGATGCGGACCTCTTTACCGCTGACTCCCGGAAAGCGGGCCTCTTTAACGCGTGTTCTACCGCTGCCTCTCTCCCTCCTCTGCCCTCTCTCCCTTCTTGTCCTCCCTCTCCCTCCCTCTGCCCTCTCTCCCTCCCGCTGCCCTCTCTCCCTTCCGCTGCCTCTCTCCACGCCTTCTGCCCTCCCTCCCTCCGCTGCCCCTCCTCCGGCTGCCCTCTCTCCCTCCCTCCTTTCCTCTGTCATCCCTCCTCCTCTGCCCTCTCTCCATTCCTCTGCCTCCTCCTCGCCATCCCTCTCTGCCCCTCTCTCCCTCCTCTGCCCTCCCTCCTCTGCCTCTTCCCTCCTCTGCCCTCTCTCCCTCCCTTGCCCTCTCTCCCTCTCCCCCCTTCGCACCATCAGCCCCGATACAAGTGACTTTTCTCCACCCTCGGGTTTTTCTGTTGTAGATATTAAACCACGTTTCATTTTAAAGCAGGTATATTTATTTGTAGCCTCCCCAAAACACCTTGTTTTAGCAAAACAACAGCAGGACACGCTTGTCGATGCGCCATTGTGGCTGTGTTAGTGATGATTTTGATTGTACGCTGCAATGACTGGGGACAAAATTACTACCGTTATTAAAATTTATTATAGTCTTTTTTGTGTGGAAAATCATCTTGCGACCCCCCAGGTGGTTCCCGCGACCCCGGGGGGTCAGGACCCCCAATTGGGAAACCCACTAGCTCAGTGGTCTAAACTGTGCGCATACGATGCAGGAACCCGGGTTCGATCCGGGCTAATGTCTTTTTGTAATTTATTGCTTGGTTATCACCAATCTATGATCAGGATTGTCTAAAAACCGGTAAATGATGAAGGTCAAGACGTTTTTTTGCAGCATTATAGCTTAATGTAAAAATAATCATGTAAGACCACAGGTACCCAATTAAAATAATGTTAGTCTCCTTTTTGTTGTGGGACTTTTACATGTTAGGGATTAAATTAAATTGTAAAGGTGATATCCTCTTGAGCAAAACCCGGATGTTGATACCTGAAGAAAATACGTTCCAACATCATTCTTCCAACTACCTATTTTGTAACATCAATTGCTTATTTATTTTGCATAAACTATGTATAATCATTGCTTTTTATTTTGTTTTTGTTTTTTATCTCCAATGTCCAATATATAATATTAAAAAAAAAACATTAATCAAACATTTATTCAGCATTAGCACGGCTGTCATGGCAATGTGAATGGAGCCGGACAAAAACTGATAAAAATAATTCCACTGTGTTTGCTGTGGAGTTGGTGTGAATCTGGAACTGGAGTCCATGGCTGAGTGGAGGAGAGGACTACAAAATATTGACTGTGACAGCGAGTACCACCTTTGGCCAGATTCTTTACATATTGCTCCTTTAAGGGTCGCGCAAAGGAGCTCCGCGGTGATGGTCCGTGTGTGTGTGATTGGAAGGAAGCACGGAGCGCGCTGCAGCAGGAGCATGGACGAGGCACTATGGAGCAGAGAGCTTTGTGCTTCGAAGGAAAAGCAGTTGGGGATCAGAGCCTGATATACAGGAGGATGTGGATATCTAACATCTATCTAACTTATATCTCACATATATATAACTTTATCTAACACTATATACATGCGTATTGTATTTCCAACTATTATTTGTTTTGCTGTTTGTGCTTGAAAACTGTTTTCATAATACTATGTTTCCAACAGAAACTGTGTCTTTATTCACCGCATCCCAGTTGAATATGACTTTAAAATAATGAATCCATAAAACTGTTGTAGGATGTTGCAGGGAACAGTAGTAATACTAACACTATCTAAATAAACCTACAGTAGGAAAACACTTGGCTTAAGGCCTGCACACTTAACATTCCGTCTTCCCATCACTGTAAACTACCGACTATAAATCATGGATTTCAAAAGGCTCTGACGTGTACATTTGAATTTGTAACAACATAATAACATTTTAATTCTGGATATTCAAAGTTTTCTATTTTATTTAAACCGAAAATCATGTAGAGTGTAAAATCGTGACCCACTCCTCAGACGCTAGACCCCAGATGAGCGACGGCGCAATGCGCAGACTGATGGAGGATGCTTCTGTTTCTTTAATGGCGGGCTAAAATCAATATTGCCGTATACTTGCCCACCTACTGGAATCGGAGTGTTATATCCATGCCTTTGGACCAAATGTTACAGTCTATTTATCAATTTTGGTGAAGTTAGAAAATAAAATTAATGCCCTTCTTGATTAAACCCCTCTCCCAAAATCAGGCCCGTCCTAAGGGCTGTGCGACCTGTGCCGTCGCACAGGGGCCTCGCACCACACAGGGGCCTCGCAATCTTCCTTCCTTTTATTTTATTTTAGAAATAACTAGGTTCTGGGTCCCCAAAGGGCAGACTGCACTCCAATTGGAACCCTAACACCCTTCTCTGGACCTCTTTGATTTCGTTTGATCAAAAGAACATTTTTTACAAGTTAAAGTCAAATTTTCACCAAAAGCGATTTGTTAACAGGAGGCGCTGACGGGCCAGCTTGTATGCCACGGGGTCCTCTCGACAAAAAAACTGTCAGATAACTTTAGCAGTGTCTGAGTGAGATACAAGAAAGTAAACGGGTTATGATCGCAGTGTGAGGAGAGATGGATTTTACTCGCGGAGGTAGGTAGCAGTGGCCGAAGTAGTGTGAGCAGAGGAGCAGACCTTTTGTGTGTGCAGAGGAGGGGAGGAGGAGGCGAGGAGGAGGAGCAGTGTTACAGGAGGTGTGAGCAGAGAGCAGACCCCTTTGTGTGAGCAGAGGGAGGAGGAGGGAGAGGGGAGGAGGCAGCAGTGATACAGGTGTGAGAGGGAGCAGACCCCCTTTGTGTGAGCAGCGGAGGAGGAGGCAGGATCAGCGGTGTGTTGTTCGCCTTTGTGTGGGGTGTGACAGGTGTTTGTGAGCGCTGCTATTGCCAATGTTTAGTGCGAATATCCACCATCAAAATCATATTTTTTAATAGATTCTAGCAAACACACTGTAGTGTCTAGCTTTAGCTAGTTGGAGTGGTTTTTGTTGTGGGCAGAGTGTGTGGAGGAGGAGGTGAAGAGTATTTTGTTGGTTGTAGTGTGGAGGAGGAGGAGTTGTATGTTGTCAGAGTGTGGGGGAGGCATGGCCAAAAACGTTATTTGTCTGAGAAAATAATAATATTGACTCCGCCTATAGCCATTTTGGGCGCATTTTTGCCAATCTAATATATTAGAAGAAAAGACTCCTTTTGGTTCAATTTTTGAGTTGCGTCTACACATTATGCCACAGGACGAAAGAGACATTGTCAGCTAAAAAAGACCGCGGACCTAATATTGACGTAGAGAGTTGTGCGTGTGTACGTGCGCGCGCTCCAAACGCTGCATAGGAGCGAAGACACTCGGTACGCGCCGTGATGATATCGTTCAAGCACGCGCGAGGGTGGTGCTGAATTCATCGTTCAAGAGTTATAACAGGAAAAACTTTCCTCAGATTCTGGGAAAAATGTGGTCAGGGCAGGGCCTCGCGTTCGAGTTCCCAACAGGGCCCTGCACCCCCTTGGGACGGGCCTGCCCAAAATACCCTCCTTGCTCACTACTGAGGAAGGCTTGGGGCGCAGCGGAGCGAAAACGAGAAGAGGGTCTGTCTGCGGCTTGCAGTACGGAGGCGTGTCGGAGTAGTAGGGTGTCGGGTAGTGACCGTCTCTACCCGTCACGCCTCTACTACATGAATTTTGAATCACTTGAAACTTCTAGCAAAGTATATCCGTTGAAGGAAGACATGGCAGACCGTACGCAAACATAAGTTGATCAACACCAACAAAGTGTTTTATTTATTCTTAGGCGTCCCTTCCAGGTTACAGTGTATTAATGGAATAAATTGAACATACCTGAACTCAGAATTGTTTTTTAAGAAGTGAACTAATACATGCAGGAGAAAGCCAATTTGTATGGGTTTTCTTCTCAGAGTCCATGTGCCCACCGACAAGTCAGGTACATAGTATAATAGTTACATAGTATAATATATACAATAATAATATTGCCCAAGTCATTTGGCATCGTTATAAATTTGGTAATAAGCGAGAAAAACATAAAACTCTTTACATTGTTTTCCAAGAACAGTGTGAGAATTAGTAGGCAATTATGTGATGTAGCCTCACGATGTTTCCTATCACAGTTACAGAAGTCACTTGGACCAATTAGTTTTTAAAATATGGATGGATGTTCAAGTTATTTGTGTTTTGAGTGTGCAACAATGGATGTTTTTGTCTTGCTTTTCAGTTGCATCGACCTATTGTCAGTGCTGGGAATCATGCTCAGTGCTGAAGCAGCGGGAACACGCTCTCGTGTGTAACCTGTATTAAACATGCGGAGACAGCACAAATGCTCACACACGTGCAAACCCAATGTAAGGGCATCTGTTTGTCATGGTGCTATGTTTTAACTTCGAATTCCAGGTGTAGTGCAATATTGGTCCATTGTTCTTTTAAAGTGGCATTGTCTAGAGTTTGTCAGAAAGAGAGAACAGAGAGGTAACTTGATTTGAAAAAAAAAACAACCCTGCTCCCTCCCCCTTCCTTTCTGATTGGTCTACACGCTCTTACGGAAGTATAGCTTGATTTATATAAAGTTTGTTTTACATAGCTAGGCCACCGAGCGCCACCAGGCTGGCACAGGGATATTGTAATGAAAGTGTGCTTAAAACACTGAACCCCCTCAATCATAAAACATGATCATGGTACATGTTTCCTGGTTAACTGTACTAAAAAACTTTGCATTGACCATTGTTATGTACAGAGACCATAAAAGTCTAAGTGCAAGTCACTGTAATATATTAAAACCGGTACACAACACCTTATAGTGCTGCATTTGGTTTTGTGAACTGTTGTGGTGAATGTAACACGTTTTATCCGTATCTAGGGGTGACATGTCACACTGCTGGGCCGAGGCATTTCTACCTGCCTCAGCAGAGGCAAGGTAAAGTCATAAAGGGGGCCAAAGTTATGACCCATTGGCAAGATTAGTTAAATATTGATGGACATATTTCACTGTGCACTGCACAATCTAATCTCGTGATTGTTCTTTATGGACAGTGGAGTTTAAATGATTGCAATGATCTGGTGCAGGATTTACAGAGGAGGGCAGCAGGAGGCTGAAAGTTTCCAATGAGAGATGAGATTGGCGCTCTCCTCTGAAGCCTCTTCTTCCATGATATAATAAAAGAGAATTTGTTTTGTGGTGTTGAAACTTATTCAGTGTCTACATTTCAGAGCCATTCAGATTAACACAAAATTTCATAAAAAAAAGCATGTACATCAAAATGACAGAAGAACAATTTGTTCCTTTTTGTTTAATTCCTCGTTCTACATACAAATTTGACAAACACAATAGTCAATGGAATGTTGCTTGTCCCAAAAAGGCCAAAGTTGAGGCACAAAATTGTTATGGCATGTTCATCTTTATGTCAGTAATGTGGAGGACCATGGGTGTAGGTGTGTGTGTGGTGGTCGGTGGTGTAATATATCTTTAACTTTGTAATGTACTTTTCAATCCTGTGTTGACAAGTTTCTCAAAACGCCACACTACTTTATTCATTTATTCCACCGTGTGTTCTCACAGCTGGTTGGAGGATTGCCGGCTACTAATCGGTGCTATTGGAACCACAAGCATCTCTCACTGTTCCCACATGTGGGTGAGTGCATTGTCAAGAACATACCAGACTTGCACTTGGGGAAGCCAGGATTTGATGCCACCACCACTAGGCCCCTTTTATAAATGAAAAGTACAATTAGACATATGCACTGGGCATTATTTGACTCATTAACTTTTGTCCTGAGCTGCTTCAATCCCCTATTGATTTGATAGTCTAAGTATCTGGCAGCTTTTGTAGGCAAATTACTACCTTCTTGATATTTACTAAATTCGTCCATTTTCCCCAATAAATAATACTGACAGATGACATTGGCCATAAACAATTAATTTATTGCGCATAAATTCATTGGGCATAGAATAGTACTCACTACTACTATACCGTAATTTATTAAAAAAATAGATCATGCTCATACACGCGGGGAGTGGGGTGTCGAGTAGTGACGTCATTACCCGACAGCCCACTACTCGACACGCCTCCGTACTGCAGGCCTCAGAAGATCCACTTGAAAAGTCTTAAAACTCTTCTATCGATCTAATTCCCAAATTACGGACACATAGTTTTGCTAATTCAGCATTTTTATACTATTTTCTCAATCACTTTTCACTCTATGTTTCTGCTCTGGCCCTCACAGAACGCTCCGGGTCGAATCTCTCCTATCTGTGACATCATAGCTAGACCCCGCCCCCTTGTCATATCAGCACAAACCACAAAACAACCCAATATTATTTAAAAATTGATTTTATGCCAAGTGAGAATACGGACTTTGTGGACAATTCGTACAGCGCCTATGCCGTACAGAGAAAAACGTCAATAAATGATCTTTAGAAAGAAAACACCAATCCTCGAAGAAGAACACAACCCACGGATCCTGTCGCAACAAACCAACATCGAGAACAAGGCCTTTCCTGGTTTTCAGCCAGAACATGGAGTAAACATATAAATTCAAAAACTACCAGACATTCCCTTAACTGCATCGTAGAGAGGGGAGGAGGAGACTTGTTTTTAAAATGAGTATATCAAAAGTGGTACCATGGAAAACGGTGTGAGATCCTGTCCAGTCAGTCGTCAAAAAAACAGCATATAAAAATATACAGCATTGCAGAGGTCTTGAACCGGGCCACGCGGGAAAAGGTGAGATTTAGAGCCTTTGAAGTGAAAGTAAAAGTATTAACCCGGCTCAGTCTTTTGTACCTGTGCTAAATGTTTATTTTCATTACAATTTATACAAAATAAAAACTGAAATGTTAAATGAGATTCGAAACTGAACTCATTTGAAACTATATCTGATATTTGATGTTTTTTTATGTTAGATGTTGTTTAGGTGAGAATCTACTATTTTCACTGTTTAGGACCAGAGAGAGACCAGAGAGACCAGAGAGGAGACCCAGAGAGAGAGACCAGAGTGAGAGACCAGAGAGAGACCAGCGAGAGACAGAGAGAGGCCGTGAGAGCACAGAGAGGGCCAGAGAGAGAGGCCAGAGAGAGACAGAGAGAGTCCAGAGAGAGACCAGAGAGTGAGACCAGAGAGGAGAGACCCAGAGAGAGACCAGAGAGTAGACCAGAGAGAGGCCAGAGAGAGAGGCCATAGAGAGACCGAGAGAGAACAGAGTGAGAGGACGAGAGAGTCTCCAGAGGAGGAGAGTGGCCAGAGAGACCAGAGAGAGACGAGGTGAGGCCAGAGGAGAGAGACCAGAGAGACACCAGAGGGAAGAATAAGAGAGCGAGCCCAGAGAGACCTGAGAGAGACCAGAGAGAGACCAGAGCAGCCAGAGAGAGAGAAACTCAGAGAGACACCAGAGAGACACCAGAGAGAGGAGACCAGAGAGGAGAGGACCAGGAGATGCCTGAGAGAGACCAGAGAGAGACCAGAGAGAGACTCCGAGAGCAGACGAGAGAGAGACAGAGAGAGGAGACCAGAGAGAGACCAGAGAGTGGACCAGAGAGAGTCCGACGAGAGACCAGAGAGAGACCAGAAAGAGAACGAGAGAGACCAGAAGAGAGACCAGAGAAGAGCACGCACTGTGTCTGTTTGATTTTCTATCGTGTCGACGATTCGACAACATCTGGTAAAGTCTTTGACGAGGCTAAAACCCATTGAATAGAATTGTTGTGATGAAAAACAGTTAAACATTATTTATTAGAAAACTTAAAGCTGCTGAACTAAGTTTTGTTTCGAGACTGAATTGTTGATTGTCGCGATAGAAAAAGTGTTGAGAATGTGTTTATTGTCGATAAATCCGACGTCATCTACCCAGGTCATTGTGCTGAGTGATCCAACAGTCCCTGTGAGTCACTATGTGACCATTTGGGCTCAGACAGAATAAGTATCTAGATTGTTACATTGAGCTTTGAACAGAGAGACACTGCTTTAAGTCTCGCACCTAATGTTATATGCTATAAGAACCACGTGGAACTCTGAGGAGCTCAGGGACTGGCCTCCTGCTTTGTAGCCTTGTGGAGCACAGGGACTGGCCTCTGCTGGGACTCTGAGGAGCACAGGGACTGCCACCTGCTGGGGGACTCTGAGGAGCACAGGGACTGGGCCTCCCTGCTAAGATCTGAGGATGCCAGGGGACTGGCCCTCCGGGGGACTGAGGGCACAGGGATGGCCTCCTGCTAAGACTCTGAGGAGGCACAGGGACTGGCCTCCCTGCTAAGACTCTGGGAGCACAGGGAACTGGACTCCTGCTGGGGACTATGAGGAGCAAGGGACTGGCCTTCCTGCTAAGACTGAGGAGCACAGGGACTGCCTCCTTGCTGGGACTTGATGAGCACAGGGATGGCCTTCCTTGCTGGGACTGGCGAGCACACGGGACTGGTCTCCTGCCTGGGATCTGAGGAAGCATCAGGGACTGGTCTCCTGCTGGACCTCTGAGGAGCACCGGGACTGGCTCTGCTAAGATCTGTGGAGCACAGGGTTGGCCTCCTGCTGGACTCTGAGGAGCACAGGGACTCGGCTCCTGCGGGATGAGGAGCACTGGGGACCTGGCCTCCTGCTGGGACTTGAGGAGCACAGGGACTGGCCCTCATGCTGGGGACTGAGAGCACAGGGACTGGTCTCCTGCTGGGACTGAGGTGGGGAAAAAGGGGGCACAGGGGATCTGGTCTACTGCTGGGACTCTGAGGAGACAGGACTTGGCCCCTCTGCGGGGACCTGAGGAGGCACAGGGACTGCCTCCTGCTGGGACTCTGAGGAGCAAATGGGGACTGGCCTCCTGCTGGGACCTCTGAGGAGCACAGGGACTGGCCTCCTGCTGGACTTCTGAGGAGCACAGGGGGCTGGTCTCTGCTGGTCCCAGTGTCCAGGACTAAACATGGGGAGGCAGTGTTTCAGATTTATGCAGCTTAAATCAGTCTTCCAGAAACCGTGAACGGGCAATATTCAAATCCAGGTTAAAAACAGATCTATTTCTGACTTTCTGATTTAAAGGCTTGTCTTGGGAGTTGCCGTGTGTGGACTGTGCTATACCACTAACCTTGCCTAATGCTAAAGGGTTTGAAAACATCATGACATCAGTGATTTTCCGCGTGGACTCGCACCAGCATTTTTGTGTTAAATTTGAGTAAACTTCTGAACCCATCCAACCGACAGAGATAAAAAAACTTATGTACATGTAGATACGGATACAGGTGTAATAAAATAAAAGAATACAGAATACATCAAGGGTGAACAGAACGTTGAACAGAACCTCATGAACAGAACCGATGAAACGAGAACAATGAACACGCCAGAGCATGAGAGTCATTCTGTGTCCGTCCTAAAAAACAAAACAAAGTTCACAATCTGGTCCAAAGAGTTCATCACATGGACGGCGTGCTCCCGTGTCTGGCCGTGGGATCTGCCTTCCTCTGATTGGCTGGTCCGTCCTGAGAAGGTACTTGTAGAAAGAAGAAAGCAGTTTGTTGCTGGGGGACTGTTGACTGCTTCTCGGCGCACAAGAGCCATTTTTGGTCACGAATCCACAGTTGCCTTCTTTTTGTTTTCCCCTCCGGTTTGGCTTGAATGGTTAGACAGGGGAGAGACAGTGGAGAGACCAGGTGAAGAGACCAGGTGAGAGACCAGGGGAGAGACCAAGGGGAGAGTTCAGGGGAGGAGACCAGGGGAGAGACCTGGTTGTGGCACTTTGTTGTTTTTAGGAGGACACAGAATGACTCCTCTGCTGTGACGTGTTATGGTTCTGTTCATGGTTCGGTTCATGGTTCTGTTCATGGTTCTGTTCACCTGTATGTATTCTGTATATCTTTGATTTTTAACCTGTATCAGTATCTTCATGTACATATGTTATTTATATTCTGTCGTTTGATGGTTCAGAAGTTTACTCAAATTGTAACACAAAATGCTGGGCGAGGCCACGCGGAAAAGTCCTGATGTCATTGGTTCATAACCCTTTAGCATTAGGCAAGGTTATTGGTATAGCCCTGTCTACACACGGCCAATCACAAGAAAAGGCTTAAATAGAAACGTCAGGATTAAAATCTGTTTTTAACCTGGATTCTGAATATTGCCCGTCTCACGTTTTAGGAAGACTGTTTTAGCTGCATAAAATCTGAAACACTGCTTCCCACTGTTTAGTCCTGGACTCTGGACCAGCAGGAGGACCAGTCCCTGTGCTCCTCAGCGTCCCAGATGAGGGCAGTCTGTGCTCCTCAGAGTCCCATCGAGGAGGCATCCTGTGCTCCTCAGAGTCCCAGCAGGAGGCCAGTCTGTGTCCTCAGTCCCAGACCAGGCGGCCAGTCCCTGGGCTCCTCAGAGTCCAGAGGAGAACCAGTCCCTGTGCTCCTCCAGTCCCAGCAGGAGACCAGTCCTGTGCTCCTCAGTCCCAGCAGGAGGACTGTCCCTGTGCTCTCTGAGTTCCCCAGCAGGAGGCCAGTCCCTGTGCTCCTCAGTCCCAGCAGGAGGGCCAGTACCTGTGTCCTCAGAGTCCAGCAGGAGGCCATCCCTGTGCTCCCTCAGAAGTCTTAGCAGGGAGGCCAGTCCCTGTGTCCTCAGAGTTCCCAGCAGGCGACCAAGTCCCTGTGCTCCTCAGTCCAGCATGGAGACCAGTCACTGTGGCCCTCAGTCACAGCAAGGATGCCCAGTCCCTTGGGCTCATCGAGTCCCGCAGGAGGCCTGTCCCTGAGCTCCTCTAGTCTTAGCAGGAGGCCAGTCCCTGTGCTCCTCAGAGTCCAGCAGGAGGCCAGTCCCTGTGCTCCTGCAGAGTCTTAGCAGGAGGCCAGTCCCTGTGCTCCTCAGAGTCTTAGCAGGTGGCGTACCCTGTGTCCTCAGTCCCAGCAGGAGGCCAGTCCCTGTGTCCTCAGTCGTAGCTGGAGGCCAGTCCCTGTGCTCCTCAGAGGTCCAGCAGGAGGCCAGTCCCTGTGCTCTCAGAGTCCCAGCAGGAGGGCCAGTCCCTGTGCTCCTCAGAGTCACAGAAGGAGGCCAGTCCCTTGCTCCACAGAGTTCCCACGTGGGTCTATAGCATTAACATGTGGGTGCGAGATTAGAGCTGGGGTCTTCAATTTCAAAGCTCATGTTAAAATCTATTTACTTATATCTGTCGGAGCCCAATGGGTCAAATAGTGACTACAGGGCCTGTTGGATACCGTCAAGCCAATGACTGGGGAGAGGCCGTCGGATTTATCCACAATAAACACATTTCTCACACTTTTTCAATCGCGCAAAAATCATAAGTCTCGACAACAAAACTTTAGGTTCAGCAGCTTTACAGATTTCTAATAACTAAGGTTTAAACTGTTTTTCAATCACCAACAATTCTATTCTTGGTTTTTAGCCTCGTCAATGGACTTTACCAAGTTGGCGATTCGTCGACACGGATCAGAAAATCAAACCAGACACGTTGGTCTCTCTCTGGTCTCTCTTCTGGTCTCTCTCTGTTCTTTCTGGTCTCTCTCTGGTCTCTCTCTGGTCTTCTCTGGTCTTCTCTTGGTCTCTCTCGTCGCTCTTCTCTGGTCTCTCTCTCTGGTCTTCTCTGGTCTCTCTCTGGTCTCTCTTGGTCTCTCTCCTGGTCTCTCCTCTTGGTCTCTCTTTGGTGTCTCTCCTGGTGTCTCTCTGTCTCTCTCTCTGGTCTCTCGGGTCTCTCTCTGTGTCTCTCTTCTGGTCTCTCTGGCTCTCTCTCTGATCGTCTCTCTGGTGTCTCTATGGTCTCTCTCTCTGGCTCTCTTGGTCTCTCTCTGGTCTCTTGGCCTCTCTCTCTGGTCTCTTCTCCTGGTCTCTCTCTGGTCCTCTCTCTGGTCTCGCTCTGGCCTCTCTCTCTGGCCTCTCCTCTTGGTCTCTCTTGGTCTCTCTCCTGGTTCTCTCTCTCTGGTCTCACTCTCTGGTCTCTCTCTGGTCTCTCTCTGGTCTCTCTCTGGCCTCTCCTCTCTGGCTCTCTCTGCCTCTCTCAGGCCTCTCTCTGGTCTCTCTCTGGTCTCTCTCTGGTCTCTCTCTTCTGGTCGCTCTCTTGGTCTTCTCTCTGGTCTCTTCTGGTTTCTCTTGGCGTAAAACTAGTGAAATAGTAATTCTCACCTAACAACATTTTTAACCTAAAAACATCAAATATCTAATATAGTTTCAAATGAGTTCCGTTCGAATTCATTAACATTTCAGTTTTTTATTTTGTATAAATTTGTATGAAATAAACTTTTAGCACAGGTACCAAAAAGCACGGAGCCGTGTTATACTTTTACTTTCACTTTCAAGGCTCATATTCTCACCTTTTCCCGCGTGGCCCGGTTCAAACCACTGCAATCTGCTGTATATATTTATATGCTGTTTTTGTCGATACTGAATGAAGGATCTTCACCGTTTCATGGTTACCACTTTGAATATACGTATTTAAAACAAAGTCTCTCCTCCCTCTCTACGATGCAGATTAAAGGGAAATGTCTGGGAGTTTTTGATATTATTTTTCCTCCTTTTCTGGCTGAATAAACCAGGGAAAGCCTTGTTCTCATGTTGGGTTTGTGCGACAGATCTTGGGGATGTGTTTTCTTCTAGGGATTGTGTTTCTTCTAAAGGATCATTATTTGAAACGGTTCTCTGTACGGCTGCGCTGTTCGGAATGTGAGTCCACAACAGTCGTATTCTCACTTGATAAAGTCATTTTTTAAATAATATTGGGTTGGTTTTGTGGTTTGTTTGTGATTGACAAGGGGGCGGGGTCTAGCGATGAGGTCCAAGATTCGGAGAGACTTGACCGAGCGTTCTGTGAGGGCCAGAGGCAGAACCATAGAGTGATACAGTGATGAAGAAAATAGTCTAAAAAATGCTGAAATTAGGCAAAACATGTGTCTTAATTTGGGGATTAGATCGATTTAAGAGTTTTAAAGACTTTTTCAAGTGTATCTGTCTGCGGCCGTGCAGTACGGCGGCGTGTCGAGTAGAGGGCGTGTCGGGTAGTGTCGTCACTATCGTCACCGCCCACTCCCGCGTGGTATGAGCATGGATCTATTATAATACGGGTAGGTAGTAGTGAGTACTATCTATGCCCAATGAATTTATGCGCAATAATGAATTTTATGGCGCATGTCATTGTCAATATTATTTATTCGGGGGAAAATGGACGAATGTTGTAAATATCAGTAGTAAATTTGCTCTACAAAAGCTGCCATTACTTCAGACTATCAATCAATAGGGATTTGAAGCAGCTCACGCGACCAAAAGTTTAATGGTCAAATAATGCCAGTGCTTATGTCTATGTGTACAATCATTATAAAAGGGGCCTATGGTTGGTGGCTCAAATCTGGCTGCCCCAAGTGCAGTCTGGTATGTTCTTGAGCAATGACACTTCACCCACATGTGTGGACATAGTGAGAGACTGCCTGGTGGTGGCAATAGTCACAGATTAGTAGCCGGCATCTCCAACCCAGCTGTGACACCACTGTGTGGATTAACATGACTAAAAAGTAGTGTGGCGTTTTGAGAAACTTGTCAACACAGGATTGAAAAGTACATTACAAGTTAAAGATATTATTACACCACCACGCACACACACACTCCTACACCCATGGTCTCCACATTACTGATCATAAAGAGAACATGCCATAAAACATTTTGTGCCGAACTTTGGCCTTTTGGGACAAGCAGACAATTTCTTACTATCTGTGTTTTGTCAAATTTGTATGTAGAAGAGGGAGATTAAACAAAAAAAGACAAATGTTTTCTGGCATAATATGTACATTGCTTTTTTATGAATTTGTGTTATCTGATTGGCTCTGAAAATGTAGACACTGAATAAGTTCAACACAAAACAAATTCTCTTATTATAATCATGGAGAAAAGCTTCAGAGGATGAGCGCCAATTCCATCTCTCTGGAAAAGCCTTTTCAGCCTCCTGCTGCCTCCTCTGTAAATGCCTCACAGATCATTTGCAATCATTTTAAACTCACTGTCCATAAAGACAATCCACAGATTAGATTGTGCCGTGGCATCAGTGAAATATGTCCATCAATATTTAATAATTTACCATGTTCATACTTTGGCCCCTTTATGAATTTTTCAAGTTGCCTTTGATGAGGCAGGTGAAAATGCTCGGCCAGAGTGTGACTGTACACGGATAAGAGTAAAATGTGGTACATTCAACAACAACAGTTCACAAAACCAAAGCAGCCCTAAAAGGGTTGTGTCGGTTTAATATATTGTCAGTGACTTGCACTTATGACTTTTTGGTCTCTGTACATCAAAACCAATGTTGCAATGCAGGAGTTTTTAGTACAGTGTAGTCCCAGGAATCATGTACCATGACATGATTCTGCTTTCGAGGGGGTTTCAGTGTTTTTGCACAACTTTCATTACAATAGGTCCCTGTTGCCAGCCTGGTGGCGCTCGGGCCTACTAATGTAAAACAACATTTATGAAATCATGCTTATATTCGGTAAGAGAGTGTAGACCAATCTGAAAGGAAGGGGGAGGGAGCTTGGGTTGTTTTTTTTTCAAAATCAAGTAACTCTCTGTCTCTCTTTCTGACAAACTCTAGACAATCACTTTTAAAGGAAACAAATTGTACAATATTGCACACACACTCGGATGCGAAGTTAAAACATAGCGCCATGACAAACAGATGCCCTTTCATGGGTTTGCACGTGTGGGTGAGCATTTGTGCTCTCCGCCATGTTTATAAACAGGTTACACACCGTGAGCGTGTTCCCCTGCTTCAGCACTGGAGATGATTTCCCATCACTGACAATAGTCGGATGCAACTGAAAGCAGACATATAACATCCATTTGTGCACACTCAGAACTCATATATCTTGGAACATCATCAATATAATATGGAGTCAGTGACTTCTGTAACTGTGATAGGCAACATCGTGAGTACATCACATAATTGCCTACTAATTCTCCACTGTTCTTGGCAAACAGGTAAGAGTTATGTTTTTTCCTTATTACCATTTTAACCGATGCAAAATGACTTGGGCAATATTATATTGTTATTGATACTATGTACCTATTATACTATGTACCTGACATGTCGATGGCACATGTTTAGACTTCTAGAAGAAAACCCATACCAAATTGCTTCTCTGCAATGGTCATTAGTTCATTCTTAAAAAACATTTCTAGTCAGGGTGATGTGCTTTTATTCATTAATACACTGTAATGGCGGGACGGCCTAAAAATAAATTAAAAAACCGTTGTTGGTGACACTTACTGTTTGCGTACGGTCTCGCCATGTCTTCTCTTCAAGGAATATATTGCAGAAGGTCAAGTGGATTCAAAATTCATGTAGTAGGCGTGTCGGGTAGAGTGACGTCCACTACCCGACACGCCTACTACTCGACAGGCCTCCGAACTGCAAGCCGCAGGACAGACTTCTCGTTTCTTCGCTGCGCCCCAGAGCCTTCTCAGTAGTGGAGCATGGAGGGTATTTTGGGCAGGCCCGTCCCAAGGGGGGGTGCGAGGCCCTGTGCGAATCGAAACGCGAGGCCCTGCCTGTCACTTTTTTCCACAGATCTGAGAAAAGTTGGTCCTGTTATAATCTTTGACATGAATCAGCACACCTCGCGCGGTGCTTGACGAGAATCAGCACGCGCGTAACCGAGTGTCTCTCGTCCTATGCAGCGTTTTGGCGCGCGCAAGTACACACGCACACACACTCTACGTGGCAAATATTGGTCGCCGGTCTTATTAGTCTGACACTGTCTCTTTCGTCCTGTGGCGAAAATGGTAGAGTATACTAAAAAGATTGAAACCAAAAGTAGTCTTTTTTTTCTAATAGTTCGATTTGGGCACAATGCGCCAAATGGCTATGAGCGGAGTCAATAATATTATTTTCTCATCAAATAACGTTTTTGCCATGCCTACACACACTCTGACAACATACAACTCTCCTCCTCCCACACTGACAACAACAAAATACTCTTCACCTTCCTCATCACACACTCTGACACAACAAATACACTCCAACTAGCTATAAGCGAGACATACAGTGTGTTTGCTAATGCTTTTAAAAATATGTTTTGATGTGGATATTCGGACTAAAAACATTGCAATAGCAGCGCTCACACACCTGTCACACCGATGATCCTCCTCTCCTCCTCTGTCACACAAAGGGGTCTGCTCTTGCTCACACCAGTATCACTGCTCTCCTCCTCCTCCTCCATCTCCTCCTCTGCTCACACAAGGGGTTGCTCCTCTGCTCACACACCTGATATCACTGCTCCTCCTTCCTCCTCCTCCTCCCTCCTCCTCTGCTCACACAAAGGGGTCTGCTCCTCTGCTCACACCTGTCTCAAACTGCTCCTCCTCCAGAGTATCCCATATTCCTACACTGCGATCCTTCCCGTGACTTTCTTTGTATCTCACTCAGACATGCTAAAGTTATCTAGACATGTTTTTTCGGAGGACCGTTGCATACATAGCTGCCCGCGCGCCTGCCTGTTTACAAATCGCTTTTGGTGAAAATTGACATTACTTGTAAAAATGTTCTTTTGATCAACCGAATCAAAGAGGTCCAGAGAAAGGTTTGGGTTTCCAAATTTTGGAGTGCAGTCTGCCCTTTGGGACCACTTGAACTAGGTGTATTTATAAATAAAATAAAAGGAATGGAAGATTGCGAGGCCCTGAGTGGTGGCGAGGCCCTGGTGCGACGGCACAGGTCGCACAGCCCTTAGGACGGCCTGATTTTGGGGAGGGGATAATCAAGAGAGGGCATTATTTTATTTTAAACTTAACAAAATGATAAATAGACTGTAAACATTGGTCCCAAAGGCATGGAGTATACCACTCCGATTCAGTAGGTGGCAGTATACGCAATATTCCATTCTTAGCCCGCCATTAAAGCAAACAGAAGCAGCCTTCCATCAGTCTGCGCCATGCGCCTCGCTCAGTCTTTGTCTAGCGTCTGAGGAGGTGGGTCACGTTTTTACCCTATTACATGATTTCGGTTTAATATTAGAAAAATTTGAATATCAAATTAAAATGTTTTTTAATGTTGTTAAAATGCCAAATGTCAAGTCAGAGCCTTTTGAATCCATGTTTTAAGTCTGTAGTTTACAGTGATGGAAGACGGAATGTTTTATGTGTGCAGGCCTTTAAGCCTAGTGTTTCTACTGTAGGTTTTATGTGTTAGTGTTAGTATTACTCTGTATGCATAAATCCTGACAATGTTTTATGGATTCATGATTTTATAAAGTCATTTCAACTGTGATGTGTGAATAAACGCACAGTTCTTGGTTGGAAACATAGTTATTATTAAACAGTTATCTAGCACAAACCGCAAACCAATAATTAGTGGGTAATACAATACGAGTGTATATATGTTAGATATAAAGTTTTATCTATGTTAGATTAAGTTATATCTATGTTAGATAGTCCACAGTCTCCAGTATATCTAGGCTCTGAGCCAAATGCTTTTCCTTCGAGCACAAAGCTCTCTGCTCCATAGTGCCTCGTCCATGCACCTGCTGCAGGCCGCTCCGTGTTCCTTCAATACCACACACACGGGACATCACAGCGGAGCTGACTTGCGGCGACCCTTAAAGGAGCAATATTTAAAAATCTGGCCAAAAGGCTGGTACTGCAGTCACAGTCAATATTTTGTAAGTCCTCTCTCATCTCCTGACTCAGGTTGCCAGATTCACCACCAATCCAGCAGCAAACACAGGGAATTATTTTCCAGGTTGTTTGTCCGTCTCTTCACATTGCAATGACAGCCGTGTAAGGTGACTGAATGTTTTGTTAATGTTTTTTTATATTATTCTTGGAACATTTTGATATAAAAAACCAAAAACAAATAAAAGCAATGTAATTATACATAGTTTATGCATAAGTTAAATAAGCAATTGATTGTTCAAAATTAGGTGTGGGTAGAATGGATGTTGGAACGTATTTCTCAGCGTTATCAACATCAGGGTTGGCTCAAGGGATATCACCTTTACTTTTATTTATTCCTCTAACATGTTAAAAGTCCCCCACATCAAAAGAGCTAACATTATTTTAATGGGGTACGTGTTGGTCTTAAATGATTCATTTTTACACATTAAGCTAAAATCTGCAAAAAAACGTCTGACCTTTCATCTTTTACCGTTTTTTCTTGGAGCAATCTGTCATAGAATGTGATAACATGCAATAAATACAAAAGACATAGCCCGGGGATCGAACCCGGGGTTCCTGCATCGTAAGCGCACAGTTTTAGACACCTAGAGTATAGTGGTTACCCAAAGTTGGGGGGGTCCTGGACCCCCGGGGGGTCGGCCGGGAACCCCTGGGGGGGTCGCCAAGATGATTTACCACACAAAAAGATATAATATATTTTAATATCGTTAGTAATTTTGCCCCAGTCATTGCAGCGTTCAATCAAAAATTCATCACGTAACACGAGCTCACTTGCGCAGCGACAAAGCGTTTCGTCCTGCTGTTGTTTGCTAAAACTAAAGGTGTTTGGAGGCCTTACAATATAAAAAAATACCTGCTTTAAATGAAACGCTGGTTAATATCTACAAAACAGAAAACCCGGAGGGGGAGAAAAAGTCACTTGTATCAGGGGCTGATGGTGCGAATGAGAGGGAGACGAGGGCAGTGGAGGGAGAGGAGGGCACAGGAGGGAGAGAGGGCAGAGGAGGGAGGGCAGAGGAGGAGAGAGGGCCCGAGGAGGGGGGTGAGGGAGGGAGGGCAGAGAGGAGGGAGAGAGGCAGAGGAGGGAGGGAGGACAGAGGAAGGAGGGGAGGGAGAGAGGGAGCCAGCGGGAGGGGGGCAGCGGAGGGAGGGAGGGCAGAGGAGGGGACAAAGGAGATGAGGGCAGCGGAGGGGAGAGAGGGCAGCGGAGGGAGATGAGGGCAGAGGAGGGAGAGGGAGGACAGAGGAGGGAGATGAGGCAGAGGAGGGAGATGAGGGCAGCGGGTGTAGACGTTCCCTAGGAACAGCGCGTTAAAGAGGCCCGGGCTTTTCGGAGTCAAAGTAAAGAGGTCGCACAATTAAAAGGGGTGGGCGGTTTATGCCTTTACTGACAGTAACTTTGGAAAGAGAAGGCCGCGGGGGATGAACCGCATAAAGTAACAGCAGAAAGCGGCCACCCGCTTTTAATGTGGGACCTCGCTTTACCGCTGAGCTCCGGGAAAGCAGCGGCCTCTTAACGCGCGCTGTATTACCGCTGCCCTCTCTCCCTCCTCTGCCTCCTCTCTCCCTCCTCGGTCCTCCCTCTCCCTCCTCTGCCCTCTCTCCTCGCTGCCCTCTCTCCCTACGCTTCGCCCCTCTCTCCCTCCTTGCCCTCCCTCCCTTCCGCTGCCCTCCCTCCGCTGCCCTCTTCCCTACTCTTCTCTCTGTCCTTCCTCCCTCCTATTCTGCCCTCGCTCCCTCCTCTGCCCCTCCCTCCCTCCTCCTCCCTCCTTCTGCCCCCTCTCTGCCCTCTCCTGCCTCCCTCCTCCTGCCTCTCTCCCTCCTCTGCCCTTCCTCTCCCTCCTCTGCCCTCTTCCCTCTCTTCGCACCATCAGCCACTGATACAGTGACTTTTCTCCCCCTCCGGGCGGTTTTTCTGTTGTTAGATATTAACACGTTTCAGTTTAAAGCAGGTCATTATTTATTTGTAGCCTCCAAACACTTTAGTTGTTAGCAAACAACAGCAGGACACGCTTTGTCGCTGGCATTGAGCTGTGTTCGTGATGATTTGATGACGCTGCAATGGATGGGACAAAATACTAACGTTATTAAAACATAATTTTATAGTCTTTTTTTGTGTGGAATTCATCTTGCGACCCCCCCAGGGTTCCGCGACCCACGGGGGGTCAGGACCCCCACTTTGGGAACCACAAGACTCTAGTGCGTCTAAAACTGTGCGCGCTTACGATGCCAGGAACCCTGGGTGCGATCCCGGGCTATGTCATTTTGTTATTTATCTGCATGTTATCACATTCTATGACAGATTGCTCTAAAAACGGTAAAAGATGATGGTCAGAGTCGTTTTTTTTTTGCAGATTATAGCTTAATTGTAAAACTAATCATTTAAGACCACATGTACCCCAATTAATATAATGTTAGTCTCTTTTTGATGTCGGGGACTTTTACGAATGTTAGGAATAAATAAAATGTAAGTTGATATTCCTCTTGAGCAAACCCTCGATCGTTGATACGCTGAAGAAATACGTTCCAACATCCATTCTTCCCACTCCTATTTTTGAACATCAATTGCTTATTTATTTTGCCATAAACTATGTATAATTACATTGCGTTTATTTTGTTTTTGGTTTTTTACTCTCAAATGTCAATAATAATATAAAAAAACATTAATCAAAACATTCATTAAGGCAATTAGCACGGCTGTCATGGCCATGTGAATGGAGCGGACAAACAACTGATAAAAATAAATTCCCTGTTGTTTGCTGCTGGTATTTGTTGTGAATCTGGCATCCTGAGTCAGGGAGAGTGGAGGAGCTAAAATTATGACTGGTGCGACGTGCAGTTCCACCTTTGCCCCTGATTTTTACATATTGCTCTTTTAAGGTTTCGCAGCAAGGAGCTCGCTGTGATTGGTCCGTGGTTTGTGTGTATTGGAGGAGAGCACGGAGCGGCCTGCAGACAGGAGCATGGACGAGGCATATGGAGCAGAGGGCTTTGTGCTTCGAAGGAAAAGCTAGTTTGGGCTCGAGCCTGAATATACAGGAGACTGTGGTCTATCTAAATATAGTAGAACTTTTATATAAACATATATATAACTTATATCTAAATATATACATCGTATTGTATTCCCACTATTATTGTTTGTCTTTTGTGCTGAAAACTGTTTAATATATAACTATGTTTTCAACAAGAACTGTGTCTTTATTCACGATCACTGTTGAATGACTTATAGAAAAATAATGAATCATAAAAAACTAATTGTCAGGATTTATAGCAGACAGAGTTAATACTATCACTCATCACATAAACCTACAGTAGAAAACTCAGGGTTAAGGCCTGCACACTTAAACATTCCGTTTTCCCATCATGTAAATACAGACTTTATAAACATGATTCAAAGCTTCTGGACTTGTACATTTGCCATTTGTAACAACATAAAATACATTTTATTTTGGATCATTCAATGTTTTCTAATTATTAAAACCGAAAATCATTGTAGAGTGTAAAAACGTGACCCCCTCCTCAGACGCTAGGACCCAAAAGATGAGCGAGCGCATGCGCAGGACTGATGGGGCTGCTTCTGTTTCTTTAAAGGCGGGCTAAAGAATCAATATTTGCGCCGATATCTGCCCTACTGAATCGGAGAGTTTAACTCCAGCCTTTGGACCCAATGTTACCAGTCTATATCTCTTTTTGTTGAATTTAGAAAATAAAATAATGCCCTCTCTGATTACAAAACCCCTCTCCCAAAATCAGGCCCGTCCTAAGGGCTGTGCGACCTGTGCCCGTCGCACAGGGCCTCGCCACCACACAGTCGGGGCCTCGCAATCTTCCTTCCTTTATTTTATTTTATAAATACACTGTTCAAGGGTCCCAAAGGCAGGACGCACTCCAAATTGGACCCTAACCCCTTTCTTGGACCTCTTTGATTTCGTTTGATCAAAAGACATTTTACAAGTAAAGTCAAATTTTCACCAAAAGGATTGTAAACAGCAGGGCGCTAGCTGGGCAGTATGGTGTATGCAACGGGTCTCCGAATAAATCTGTCAGATAACTTTAGCAGTGTTCTGGTGGATACAAAGAAAGTAAACGGGAATGATCGCTGTGTAGGAGAGATGGGATACTCGCGGCCAGGAGGAGGCAGTGAGACAGGAGTGAGCAGAGGAGCGACCCCTTTGTGGTGTGAGAGGAGGAGGAGGAGGAGGAGGAGGAGGAGCAGTGATACAGGTTTGTGTGCAGAGGAGCAGACCCTTTGTGTGAGCAGAGCGAGGACGGAGGAGGAGAGGAGGACGGAGCAGTGATACTAGGTGTGAGCAGAGGAGCAAGACCCCTTTGTGTGGAGCAGAGGAGGAGGAGGGAGGATAGCGGTGTGACAGGTGTGGTGGCGCTGCTATTGCCATGTTTAGTCGAATATCCACATCAAAACATATTTTTAAAAGCATTAGGCAAACAACTGTATGTCTAGCTTTTGCTCTAGCTGGAGAGTTTTTGTTGTGGTCAGAGTTCTGTCGTGGAGGAGGAGGTGAAGAGTTTTTTGTGTTGTCAGGTGGAGGAGGAGGAGTGTATGTTGTCAGAGTGTCGTGGAGGCATGGCAAAAATCGTTATTGATAGGAAATAATAATATTGACTCGCCTCATAGCCCATGTTGGCGCATTTTGCCCCATATCTAAACTATTAGAAGAAAAGACTCTTTTGGTTCCAATCTTTTGAGTTGCTCTACCATTTTGCCACAGGACGGAAAGCGACATGTCAGCTAAAAAGACCGCGGCCCAATATTGCACGTAGGTTAGAGTGTGTGTGGCGTGGTGGAGTGCGCGCGCCCAACCCGCTGGCATAGGAGCGACGACACGCGGTTACGCGCGTGTGATCTCTTCATAGCACCGCGCGAGGTGGTGCTGGAATTATGTCAAAGATTGATAACAGGAAAAAACTTTCCTCTAGAATCTGGGGAAAAAAGTGTCAGGCAGGGCCCTCGCGTTTCGAGTTTCGCACAGGGGCCTCGCACCACCCCTTGGGACGGCCTGCCCAAAAAATACCCTCTCATGGCTCCACTACTGAGGAAGGCTCTGGGGCGCTGCGAAAAGGAAACGAGATGGGTCTGTCTGAGGCTTGCAGTACGGAGGCGCGTGTCGATTAGTAGGCGTGTTCGGGTACGTGACGTCACTACCCGACACGCTACACATGAATTTTGAATCCACTTGAGCTTCTGCAAGTATATCCGTTGAGGAAAGGACATGGCAGGACCGTACGCAAACCAGTAAGTGTCAACCAAACAAACGTGTTTTATGTATTTTTTAGGCCGTCCCTCCAGTTACAGTGTATTATGAATAAATGCACTATCACCCTGACTAGAAATGTTTTTTAAGAAGTGAACTAATACATTGGCAGAGAAAGCAATTGTATGGGTTTCTCTAAGAGTCCATGTGCCATCGACATGTCAGGTACATAGTATAATAGGTAATAGTATAATATATACAAATATAATATTGCCCAAGTCATTTTTGCATCGTTAAAAAGTGGTAATAAGGAGAAAAACATAACTCTTTACTGTTTTCCAAGAACAGTGGAGAATTTAGTTAGGCAATTATGTGATGTAGCTCACGATGTTTCCTATCACAGTTACATGAAGTCACTGCCTTAGTTATTGGGATTGTGTTCCAAGATATTTGTGTTTCTGAGTGTGCACAAATGGCTGCTTTTATGTCTGCTTTCGTTGCATCGCTATTTGTCTGTGATGGGAATTCAGGATCCAGTGCTGAAGCCGGGGAGGAAACACGCTCCGTCGTGGAACTGTTTTAAACATGGCGGAGAAGCACAAATGTCACACAAGTGCAAACCATGAGAGGGCATCTGGTTGTCATGGAGCTATGTTTTACTTCGATCCAGGTGTTGTGCAATATTGTACACTTTGTTCTTTAAAAGTGATTGTCTAGTGTTTGTCAGAAAGAGAGGACAGAGAGGTACTTGATTTGAAAAAAAAAACAACCCTAAGCTCCCTCCCCCTTCCTTTCTGATTGGTCTCACGCTCTTACGGGAAGTATAGCATGATTTATATAATGTTTGTTTTTACTTTAGTAGGCCGAGCGCACCAGGCTGGCACAGGGACTTTTGTAATGAAAGTGTGCTAAAACACTGAACCCCCCTCAAACATAACCATGTCATGGTACTTGTTTCATGGGGGGGGGAACGTTACTGTACTAAAACTCTGCATTGCAACATGGTTGACTGTACAGAGACCATAAAGTTCATTAAGTGGCAAGTCCACTGCATATATTAAACCAGGACACAACACCTGTTAGGGCTTGCATGTGGTTTTGTGAACTGTTGTTGTTGAATGTAACACATTTTTCTCGTATCTTTGGTGACAGTTCCACACTATGGCCCGGGCATTCACCGCCTCAGCAAGAGGCAATTGAAACATTCATTAAAGGGGCCACAAGTTATGAACCATGGTAAGATGCTTAAATATTGAATGGACATATTTCACTGTGCACTGCACAATTAATCTGTGATTGTTGCTTTATGGACAGTGAGTTTAAAATGATTGCAAATGATCTGGTGAGGCATTTACAGAGGAGGCAGCTAGGGAGGCTGAAAGCTTTCCAAGAGAGATGGAGATTGGCGCTCTCCTCCTGGACTGCCTTCTCTCATGATTAAATAAAGAGAATTGTTTGTGTTGAACTTATTCAGTGTCTACATTTCAGAGCCATTCAGATAACACAAATTTCATAAAAAGCATTGTACATAAATTGCCAGAAAACAATTTGTTCTTTTTGTTTAATCTCCCTCTTCTACATTACAAATTGACATAAACACAAATAGTAATGAAGGTCTGCTTGTCCCAAAAGGCCAAAGTTTGGGCACAAAAATGTTATGGCCATGTTCTCTTTATGATCAGTAATGTGGAGACTATGGGTGTAGGGTGTGTGGTGGTGGTGGTGGTGTAATATATCTTTTAACTTGTAATGTACTTTTCAATTCCTGGTTTGACAAGTTTCTCAAACCGCCACACTACTTTATTCATTTATTCCACACAGTGTGTCACAGCTGTGTTGGAGGATGCCAGGCTACTATCTGTGCTATTGGCCACACCAAGGCAGTCTCTCACTATGTGCCACACATGTGGGTGAAGAGCATTGCTCAAGAATACTGGATGCACTTGGGGCAGCCCGGATTTGAGCCACAACCATAGGCCCCTTTTATAATGAATGTACACATTAACATAATGCATGGCAGTATTTGACTCATTAACTTTTGTCCTGAGCTGCTTCAACTCCCTATTGATTGATAGTCTGAAAGTAATGGCAGCTTTTGTAGGCAAATTTACTACTTTGATCTTTACAAAATTCCGTCCATTTTCCCCAATAAATAATATTGACACTGACAGGCGCCATTAAAATTCATTATTGCGATAAATTCATTGGCATAGATAGTACTCATACTACTCTACCGATATTATAATAGATCCATGCTCATACACGCGGGACCTGTGGGCGCTGTCGAGTAGTGACGTCCACTACCCGACACGCCCACTACTCGACAAGCCTCCGACTGCAGGCCGGACAGATACACTTGAAAAAGTCTTTAAAACTCTTAAAACGATCTATCCCTCAATTTAAGACAAATGTTTTGCCTAATTTCCAGCATTTTTACGGGCTTATCTTTCTCATCACTTTTCACCTTATGTTTGTCTCTGGCCCCTCTCAGAACGCTACGGGGTCGAATCTTCCGATCTGAGACATCTAGCTAGACCCCGCCCCCCCTTGTCAATCAGCACAAACCACAAAAACAACCCAATATTATTTATAAATGACTTTATGCCAAGTGAGAATCGGACTTTGTGGACACATTACTAACAGCGCTAGCCGTACAGAGAACCGTCAATAATGATCTTTAGAAAGAAAAACACAATCCTAGAAGAAGAAACAACACCCAAGGATCCTTGGCGCACAAACCCCAACATGGAGAAACAAGGCTTTCCTGGTTATCAGCAGAAAATGGAGTAAAATATATATCAAAACTCCCAGACATTTTTTTCCCCCTTTAATCTGCATCGTAGAGAGGGGAGGAGGAGGGACTTCTGTTTTAAAAATGACGTATATTCAAAGTGGTAACCATAGGCAACGGTGGATCCTTCCATTCAGTCGTCAAAAAACGCATATAAAAATATTTTTTTTTAAACCCCAGGGCCAATGCAGGGTTTGAACGGGCACGCGGGAAAGGTGAGATTTATGAGCCTTTGAAAGTGAAAGTAAAGTAATTAACACGCTCATGCTTTTGTAACTGTGCTAAAAGTTTGATTTCATACAATTTATACAAAATAAAAAACTGAAAAGTTAATGAGATTCGAACTTGAACCTCATTGAAACTAATATCTGATATTTGATGTTTTTTATGTTAAGATGTTGTTTTAGGTGAGAATTACTATTTTCATGTTTAGTCCGAGAGAGACCAGAGAGACCAGAGAGGAGCCCAGAGAGAGAGACAGAGAGAGACCAGAGAGAGACCAGAGAGAGACCAGAGAGAGGCAGAGAGAGAGAGGCCAGAGGAGAGGCAGAGAGAGAGGCCAGAGAGAGACCAGAGAGGAGGACCAGAGAGAGACCAGGAGTGAGACCAGATGAGAGAGACCAGAGCCAGAGACCAGACGAGAGACCAGAGAGAGGCCAGAGAGAGAGGCGAGAGAGGACCAGAGAGAGGCAGAGAGGAGACCAGAGGAGACCAGAGGAGAGAGGCCAGAGAGACCAGAGAGAGACCAGAGAGAGGCCTGAGAGATGAGACCAGAGATACACCAGGGTTGTCATCAGAGAGAGAGGCCCCGAGGAGACCAGTGAGAGACCAGAGAGAGCCAGTGCGGACCGAGAGAGAGCCCAGAGAGACACAGAGAGACACCGAGTGAGAGACCAGTGAGATGTAGGACTAGGGAGAGAGACCAGAGAGAGACCAGAGATGAGACCGAGACGAGGACCAGAGAGAGAGACCAGAGAGAGGAAGAGACCAGAGAGAGACCAGAGGAGAGACCAGAGAAGACCAGAGAGAGAACCAGAGAGAGACCAGAAAGAGACCAGAGAGAGACCAGAGAGAGACAGCGAGAGACCACTGTGTCCTGTTTGATTTTCTGATCCCGTGTCGACGAATCGTCAACTTGGGTAAAGTCTTTGACGAGGCTAAAAAAACTAGAATAGACTTGTTGTGATGAAAAACAGTTAAACCATTATTTTAGTAGAAACTTAAGCTGCTGAACCTACGTTTTGTTTCGAGCTGAAAATGTTGTTTGGTCCGCGATAGAAAAAGTTGTGAGGAAATGTGTTTATTGTGGATAAATCCGAGTCATCTCCCCAGGTCATGTGCTTGACGTGATCCAACAGTCCCTGTGAGTCACTATTTGACCTTTGGGCTCAGACAGAAAATAAGTATTAGTTTTTTACATGAGCTTTGAAAATAGAGGACACAGCCATGCTTTAAGTCTCGCACCAAATGTTACTGCTATAAAGGAACCACGTGGAATACTCTGAGGAGCACTGGGACTGGCCCTCCTGCTGTCGACTCTAGGAGCACAGGGACTGGCCTCCTGCGGGACTCTGAGGAGGCACAGGGAATGGCCTCATGCTGGGACTTGAGGAGCACAGGGGTACTGGCCTCATGCTAGACTGAGGAGCACAGGGACTGGGACTCCCTGCTTGGGACATAGGGCACAGGGATGGCCTCCTTTGCTAAGACTCTGAGGAGCACAGGGACTGGCCTCTGCTAAGACTCTGAGGAGCACAGGGACTGGACTCATGCTGGGACTCTGAGGAGCACGGGATGGCCTCTCCTGCTCAGACTGAGGAGCAACAGCGGACTGGCCTCCTGCTTGGACTCTGTTGAGCACAGGGACTGGCCCTCCTGTGGGTAGGATCTGAGGAAGACAGGGATGGTCTCCTGCTGGACTGAGGAGCACAGGGCCTGGTCATCTGCTGGGACTTGAGGAGCACAGGGACAGGCCTCTGCTAAGACTTGAGGAGCACAGGGATGGCCTCTGCTGGGACTCTTGAGGAGCACCAGGGATGGGCTTCCTGTGGGGGACTGAGGAGCCACAGGGACTGGCCTCCTGCTGGGGACGTGAGGGCACAGGACTGGCTCCTGCTGGGACTGAGAGCACAGGGATTCTGGTCTCCTGCTGGGACTGAGGAGCACTGGGGACTGGTCTCCTGCTGGGATTGAGGTGCACAGGGGATGGCCTCTGCTCGGGGACCGTGGACGCACCAGGGACCTGGCCTCCTGATGGGACTATGAGGAGCACAGGGACTGGCCTCCTGCTGGGACTTCTGAGGAGCACCAGGGGACTGGCCTCTGCTGGGGACTCTGAGGAGCACATGGGGTCTGGTCTCCTGCTGGTCCCAGAGTGGAATAAACATGGGGATAGGCAGTGTTTCAGATTTATGCAGCTATCAAAAACAGTCCTTCCTGAAAACGTGAGACGGGCAATATTCAAATCCAGGTTTAAAAACAGATTTAATCCTGACTTTCTGATTTTAAAGGCCTAGTTCTTGTGAGTTGCCGTGGTGGACCCGGGGTGTGCTATACCCATAACCTTGCTAATGCTAAAGGGTTATGAACATATGACATCAGTGACTTTTCGCGTGGCCTGCACCAGCATTTTGGTGTTACAATTTGAGTAACTTCTGAACCATCAAACGCAGATAAAAATTAATATGTACATGTAGATACGGATTACAGGTGTAAAAAAATAACAAGAATACAGATTACATACAGGTGAACAGAACATGAAAGAACCATATGAACAGAACCATGAAACAGAACATGAACACGCTCAGAGCAGAGGAGTCATTTTCTGTGTCGTTCCTAAAAACACATAGTTCACTCATCTGGTCCACAAAGCAGTGCCATCACCACCTGGACGGCGTTGCTCCGGTGTCCTGGCCGTGACTGCCCTTCCTCTGATTGCTGCACGTCACGTTCCTGAGGAAAAAGGTACTTGTAGAAGAAGAAAGCAGTTTGTGTTGTGGGGACGTGAATGCTTCTCGGCAAATGACGCCTTTTTGTGTTCCACGGAAATCACAGTTGCATCTTTTTGTTTTTCCCCCGTTCGGAGTTTGAATGGTATAGACCAGGGGAGAGAACCAGGGGGAGACCAGTGAGAGACCAGTGACAGAGACAGGGGAGAGGACCAGGGAGAGATCGGGGAGACGAGAACAGGGGAGAGACCAGGTTGATGAACTTTGTTTGTTGTCTAGGACGACACAGAAATGATCCTCTGCTCTGAGCGTGTTCATGGTTCTGATCATGGTTCTGTTCTATGGTTTGTTCATGGTTTGTTCACCCTGTATGTAATCTGTATTCTTTTATTTTTTCACCTGTATCCGTATTTCTACATGTACATATGTTATTTTTTATTCTGTCGTTTGACGTTCAGAAGTTTACTCAAATTGTAACACAAAAAAATGCTGGTGCGAGGCCACGCGGAAAAAGTCACTGATGTCATTTGTTCATAACCCTTTAGCATTAGGCAAGGTTATTTGGTTATAGCACAGTCACACACCGGCAATCTCACAAGACAGGCTTTAACTCAGAAAGTAGGATTAAACTCTGTTTTTTAACCTGGATTTGAATATTGCCAGACTCACGTTTTCTGGAAGGACTGTTTTTAGCTGCTAAATCTGAAACCCACCTGCCTCCCCTTGTTTAGTCCTGACTCTGGGGACCAGCAGGGGTAGACCAGTCCCTGGTGTCCTCAGAGCCCAGCAGGAGGCCCGTCCCTGTGCTCTCGAGTCCAGCAGGAGGCCAGTCCTGTGCTCTCAGAGTCCCAGCAGGAGGCAGTCCTGTGCTCCTCAGTACCAGAGGAGGCCAGTCCCTGTGCTCCTCAGGTCCCAGCAGGAGACCAGTCCTGTGCTCCTCGTCCAGCAGGAGACCGTCCTGTGTCTTTTTGTCTTTTTTTTCCTTTTTTTACTCCAGTCCCAGCAGGAGGCCAGTCCCTGTGCTCTCAGAGTCCAGCAGGAGGCCTGTCCCTGTGCTCCTCAGTCCCAGCAGGAGGGCCCAGTCCCTGTGCTCCTTCAGAGTCCCAGCAGGAGTCCATCCCTGGCTCCTCAGAGTCTTAGCAGGCGGCCAGTCCCTGTGCTCCTCAGGTCCCAGCAGGAGACAGTCCCTGTGCCTCCTCCATCCCAGCAGGAGACCAGTCCCTGTGCTCCTCAGGTCCCCAGCAGGAGGCAGTCCCTGTGCTCATCAGAGTCCCAGCAGGAGGCCAGTCCCTGTGCTCCTCAGTCTTAGCAGGAGGCCAGTCCCTGTGCTCCTCAGCGTTCCCAGCCGGAGGCCAGTCCCTGTGCTCCTCAGAGTCTTAGCAGGAGGCCAGTTCCCTGTGTTTTTACTCCTCAGGCTTAGCAGGAGGCCAGTCCCATCGTGATCCTCCAGTCCCGCAGGAGGGCCAGTCCTGTGCTCCTCAGTCTTAGCAGGAGGCCAGTCCCCTGTGATCTCCTCAGAGTCCAGCAGGAGGGCCAGTCCCTGTGCTCCTCAGAGTCCCAGCAGGAGGCCAGTCCCTGTGCTCCTCAGGTCACGCAGGAGGCAAGTCCCTGTGCTCATCAGGAGTTCCCCGTGGTTCTTAGAGCATTAACATTTGGTGCGAGACATAAAGCTGTGGTCTCTATTCAAAAGTCATGTAAACATCTTATACATATTTCTGTCTGAGCCCAATAAGGGTCAATAGTGACTCACAGGGACTGGTGGTTCACGTCAGCACAATGACCTGGGGAGATGACGTCGGATTTATCCACAATAAACACATTTTCTCACACTTTTTCTATCGCGACAAACACATTTCAGTCTCGAAACAAAAACTTTAGGTTTCAGCAGTTTAAGTTTTATAAATAGATGTTTAACTGTTTTCATCACACAATTCTATTCTATGTTTTAGCCTCGTCAAAGGACTTTTTACCAAGTTGTCGGATCTTCGACACGGATACAGAAATCAAACAGACACAGTGGTCTCTCTCTGGTCTCTCTCCTGTCTCGCTCTGGTCTCTTTCTCGGTCTCTCTCTGGGTCCTCTCTCCTGGACTCTCTCTGGTCTCTCTCTCTGGTCCTCTCTCTGGTCTTTCTCTGGTCTCTATCTCTGGTCTCTCTCTGGTCTCTCTCTGGTCTCTCTCTGGGCTCTCTCCCTGGTCTCTCTCTCTGGTTCTCTCTTGTGTCTCTCTGGTGTCTCTCTGGTCTCTCTCTCTGGTCTTCTCTGGTCTCTCTTGGTCTCTCTCTGGCTTCTCTGGGCTCTCTCTCTGTTGTCTCTCTGGTGTCTCTCTGGCCACTCTCTCTCTGGCACTCTCTGGTCTCTCTCTGGTCTCTCTGGCCTCTCTCGCTGGTCTCTCTCTGGTCTCTTCTGGTCTCTCTCTGGTCTTCTCTGGCCTCTCTCTCTGGCCTCTCTCTGGTCTCTCTCTGTCTTCATCTGGTTCCTCTCTCTAGGTCTCACTCTCTGGTCTCTCTTGGTCATCTCTTGGTCTCTCTTGGCCTCTCTCTCTGGCCTCTCTCTGGCCTCTCTCTGGCTCTCTCTGGTTCTCCTCTGGTCTCTCTTGGTCTCTCTCTGTCTCTCTCTTGGCTCTCTCTCTGGTCTCTTGGTCTCTCTCTTGTTAAACAGTGAAAATAGTCAATTCTCACTAATACAAATCTTAACATAAAAAAACATCAAATATCAGCTATAGTTTTCAAATGAGTTCAGTTCGAATCTCATTTAACATTTCAGGTTTTATTTTGGTATAATTTGTATGAAATAAAATTTTAGCACCAGGTACAAAAGCACTGAGCCGTGTTAACTTTACTTTCACTTTCTAAGGCTCATATTCACCTTTTCCCGCGTGGCCCGGTTCAAACCTCTGCATTGCGGTATATTTTTATATTGCTGTTTTTTGACGGAGCTGAATGGAAGGTTCTCACCGTTTCCTGGTTACTCACTTTGAATATACGTCATTTTAAAACAAAAGTCACCTCCCCCTCTCTCGATGCAGAGTTAAAGGGGATTGTCTGGGTGTTTTTAGATAAATATTTTTACTCCCATTTTCTGGCTGATAACCAGGAAAGCCTTTTGGGCTCTCAGTGTTGGGTTTGTGCGACCGGATCCTTGGGTTGTGTTATTATTAGGATTGTTGTTCTTTCTAAGCGATCATATTGACGGTTTCTGTTACGGCTGCGCTGTTCGAATCGTGTCCACAAAGTCGTATTCTCACTTGGCATAAAGTCATTTTTTAATTAATATTGGGTTGTTTTGTGCGTTGTGCTGATTGAAAGGCCACGTGCGGGGTCTAGCTTTGATGTCACAGATTCGGAGGGCTTCGACCCGGAGCGTTTCTGTGTGGGCAGAGCAGACAAAGAGTGAAAAGTGATGAGAAAATAGTCTAAAAATGCTGAAATTAGGCAAAACATTGTGTCTTAATTGGGATTAGATCGATTTCGTGTTTTTTAAGACTTTTTCAAGTGTATCTGTCTGCGCCTGCAGTACGGAGGCGTGTCGAGTAGTGGGCTGTGTCGGGTAGTGGACGTCACATACTCGACACGCCACTCCGCGTGTATGAGCATGGATTATTATAATACGAGTTGATGAGTAGTAGTGAGTATATCTTATGCCCAATGAATTTATGGCGCAATAATGAATTTTATGGGCGCATGTCATTGTCAATATTATTTATTGGGGGTAAATGGACGAATTTTGTAAATATTCAAAGTGTTCAAATTTGCCTACAAAAGCTGCCATTACTTCAGACTATCAATCAATAGGATTTGAAGCAGTAGGACAAACAGGGTTTATGAGTCAAATAATGCCAGTGCTTATGTCTAATGTGTACTTTCATTTATAAAAGGGGCCTTATGGTGGTGGCTCACAAATCTGGCTGCCCATGTGCAGTCTTGGTATGTTCTTAGCAATGCACTTCACCAACCTGGTGGACCATGTGGAGACTGCTTGGTGGTGGGCCAATTGCACAGAATAGTAGCTGGCATCCTCCAACCCAGCTGTGCACACTGTGTGGAATAATGAATAAAGTTAGGAGGCGTTTTGAGAAACTTGTCAACACAGGATGAAAAGTACATTACAAGGTTAAGATATTATTCACCACCACCACCACCACACACTCCTACACCCTTGTCTCCCCACATTACTGATCATCAAGAAGAATGCCATACATTATTGTGCCCAACTCTTGGCCTTTGGACAAGCAGACTTCATTACATTGTGTTTTTGTAAAATTTGTATGTAGAAGAGGGTGATTAAACAAAAAGAAACAACTTGTTTTCTGGATTTTCTGACATGCTTTTTATGAATTTGTGTTATCTGAAATGGGACCTTGAAAAGTAGACACTGAATAAGTTCAACACCAAAACAATTCTCTTTTATTATAATCATGAGGAAAGGCTTCAGAGGTCGGAGCGCAGATCTCCTCTCTCTTTGGAAAGCTTTCAGCCTCCCTGCATGCCTCCTCTGTAAATTCCTCACCAGATCAATTTGCAATATTTTAAAACTCCATGTCCATTATAAGAACAATCACAGATTTGTTGTGCAGGGCACAGTGTAATATGTCCATCTAATTATCTTAAAATATCTTACCATGGTTCATACTTTGGCCCCTTTTATGAATTTTCAATTGCCTCTTGCTGAGGCAGGTGAAATGCCCTCGGCCAGAGTGGTGAACTGTCACCTAGATAAGAGTAAAATGATGTTAATTCATCAACAACAGTTCCACAAAACCAAATGCAGCCCTAAAAGGTGTTGTGCTTCCCGGTTTAATATATTGTCAGTGACTTGCACTTAAGACTTTATGGTCTCTGTACATCAAAATGTTGCATGCAGAGTTTGTAGTACGTGTACTCGTCCAGGAAACAGGTACCATGACCATGTTTATGTTTGAGGGGGTATCAGTGTTTTATGCACACTTTCATACAATAGTCCCTGTGCAGCATCGGTGGCGCTCGGGCCTACTAATGTAAAACAAACAATATCATAAATCATGCTATACTCGGTAGAGTTGTAGCGGGACCCAATCGAATGGAAGGGGGAGGGAGCTTGGGTTGTTTTTTTTTTTCAAATCAAGTACCTCTCTCGTCTCTTTCTGACAAACTCTAGACAATCACTTAATGAAACAAAGGTACAATATTGCACAACACCCTGGATTCGAGAGTTAAAAATTGCTCCTTGGACAAAACAGTAGTGCATTGCCATGGGTTTTGCACGATGTGTGTGCCATTTTGTGTTCTCCGCCATGTTTTAAAAACAGGTTACAGTGGCGTGTTCCACTGCTTCAGCACTGGAGCATGATTCCCATCACTGACAATAGTCGGATGAATGAAAGAGACATAAACATCCATTTGTGCACACTCAGGAAACACAAATATCTTGGAACATCAATCCAAATACTATGGTCAGTGTCTTCTGTAAATGTGATAGGAACATCGTGTGGAACATCACATAATTGCCTAAACTAATTCTCCACTGTTCTTGGTAAAAACATGTCAATTGTTATGTTTTTCTCTATTACCATTTTAACGATGCAAATACTTGCGGAATATTTATATTGTATATATTTATACTATGTACCTGATTATTAATATGTACCTGATGTCGATGGCACATGGATTTAGAAGAACCCAAACAAATTGCTTTCTCTGCACTTGTATTAGTTCACTTCTTTAAAAAACATTTCTATCAGGGTGATGTGCAGAGTTATTCATTATACACTGTAACTGGAGGGACCGGCCTAAAAATAAATATAACACGTTGTTGGGTTGACACTTATGTTTGCGTACGGTCTGCATGTCTTCTCTTCAAGTATCTACTTGCAGAAGTTCAAGTGGATTCAAAATTCATGTAGTCAGGCGTGTCGGTAGTGACGTCACTACCCGACACGCTACTACTCGGACACGCCTCCGTACTGCAAGCCGCAGACAGACCTTTCGTTTCCTTCGCTGGCCCCAGAGCCTTCCTCATGTAGTGGAGCAATGGAGGCGTATTTTGGGCAGGCCCGTGCCAGGGGGGTGCGAGGGCCTGTGCGAACTCGAAACGCGAGGCCCTGCACTGACACTTTTTTCCCCAGATCTGAGGAAAGTTTGTCCTGTTCTAATCTTTGACATGAATTCAGCACCACCTCGCGCGGTGCTTGACGAGTTCAGCACGCGCGTAACCCGAGTTGTCTTCGCTCCTTATGCAGCGTTTGGCGCGACGCACGGTACACACGCACACACACGCTACTGCAATATTGGTCGCGGTCTTTTTTAGCTGACCTGTCTCTTTCGTCCTGTGGCAAAATGGTAGCGCAAACTCAAAAGATTGAACCAAAAGGAGTCCTTTTTCTTCTAATAGTTTAGATTGGGCAATTGCGCCAACTGGCTATGGGCGGAGTCAATATTATTATTTTCTCATCAATTAACGTTTTGCACATGCCCTCCACCACTTGACAACATACACTCCTCCTCCTTCCACACTGACAACAACAAAATACTCTTCACCTCCTCCCTCCACAACTCTGACCACAACAAAAACACTCCAGCTAGCTAAGCCTAGACATACAGTTGTTTGCTAATGCTTTAAAATTTGTTTGTGATGTGGTTATTCTGGACTAAACATTGGCAATAGCAGCGCCTCACACACCTTCCCACCGCTGATCCTCTCTCCTCCTCGGCTCACACAAAGGGGTCTGCTCCTTGCTCACACCATGTATCACTGTCCTCCTCCTCCTCTCCTCCTCCTCCTCTGTCATCACAAGGGTATGCTCCTCTGCTCACACCTGTATCACTGCTCTCCTCCTCCTCCTCCCTCCTCCTCCTCTGCTCACACACAAAGGGGTCTGCTCCTCTGCTCCACACCTGTCTCACTGTCCTCCGCGCGAGTATCCCATCTCTCCTACACTGCGCTCATTCACCGTACTTTCTTTGTATCTCACTTCAGACACTGCTAAAAGATATCGCCAGTTTTTTCGGCAGGACCCGTTGCAATACATAGCTGCCCGCGCGCTGCTGTTTACAAATCGCTTTGGTGGAAATTTGACCTTTACTTGTAATAATGTTCTTTTGATCAAACGAAATCAAAGAGGTCCAGAGAAAGGGGTTTAGGGTTCAAATTTGGAGTGCTGTCTGCCTTTGGGGACCTTGAACTAGTGTATTTATAAAATAAAATAAAAGGAAGCAAGATTGCCGAGGCCCTGTGTGGTGCGAGGCCCTGTGCGGACGGCACAGGTCGCAACAGCCCCTTAGGACGGGCCTGATTTTGGGAGAGGGTTAATCAGAGAGGGGCATTATTTTTATTTTCTAACTTCAAAAAAAAATGATAATAGACTGTAAATTGGATCCAAAGGCATGGATATAACACTCCGAGGGTTTCAGTAGGTGGCAGTAATACGGCAATATTGATTCTTAGCCGACATTAAAGAAACAAGAGCGCCTCCATCAGGTCTGCGCATTGACGCCTCGCTCCAGTCCTTTGTCTCGCGTTGAGGAGGTGGGTCACGTTTTTACACTTACATGATTTCGTTTTTAATTAATTAGAAACTTTGAATATCAAATTAATGATATTTATGTTGTTACAAATGCAAATGTAAAGTCTGGAGCCTTTTGAATCCATGTTTTAAGTCTGTAGTTTAAGTGATGGGAAGACGGATGTTTAGTGTGCAGCTTAAGCCTAGTGTTTCAACTGTAGGTTTAGGTGATTTAAGTGTTATGTATTACTCTGTCTGCTAAATCCTGACAATAGTTTTATGGATTCATTATTTTACTAAGTCATTTCAACTGTGATGCGGTGATAAAGACACAGTCTTGTTGGAAAACATAGTTATTATTAAACAGTTTTCAGCACAAACAGCAAAACCATAATAGTGGTAATACAATACGAGTGTATTATATGTTAGATATAAGTTATATATATGTTAGATATAAGTTTTATATTATATGTTAGATAGTCCACAGTCTCCTGTATATCAGGCCTCTGAGCCCAAAAACTGCTTTTCCTTCGAAAGCACAAGCTCTCTGCTTCCATAGTGCCTTCGTCCATGATCCGCTGCAGCCGCTCCTTGCTCCTTCCAATACACACCACACGGACCAATCACAGCGGAGCTTCCTTAGCGGACGACCCCTTAAAGGAGAATATGTAAAAATCTGGCACCAAAGGTGGTACTGCAGTCACAGTCAAGATTTTGTAGTCACTCTCTCACTCTCCTGGACTCAGGTTGCCAGGATCACACCAAATCAGCAGCAAAACCAGCGAATTATTTCTATCAGTTGGTTTGTCCTGTCTCCATTTCACATTGCATGATCAGCCGTGTAATGCATGAATGCATGTTTTGATTAATGTTTTTGTGATTATTATTATTTGACATTTGAGGATAAACAAACAAAAAACAAAAATAAAAGCAATGTACTTATACATAGTTTATGCAAAATAAAATAAGCATTGGATGTTCAAAATAGGAGTGGGAAGAATGGATGTTGGAACGTATTTCTTCGCGTATCAAACATCAGGGTTTCGGCTCAACGAGGATATCACCTTACATTTTATTTATTCACTAACATGTAAAAGTCCCACATCAAAAAGAGACTACTATTATTTTACTTGGGTACATGTTAGTCTTAAATGATAATTTTACAAATTATGCAATAATCTGCAAAAAAACGTCTTGACTTCATCTGTTTACCGTTTTTAGAGTACCAAATCTGTCATAGGAATGTGATAAACATGCAAATAATACAAAAGACATTAGCCCGGGATTCGAACCCGGGTTCCCTGCATCGTAAGCGCACAGTTTAGCACCACTAGAGTCTAGTGGTTCCCAAAGTGGGGGTCCTGACCCCCCGGCGGGGTCGCGGGAACCCCTGGGGGGGTCGCAAGATGATTTCACACAAAAAGACTATAATATCTTTAATAACGTTAGTAATTTTGTCCGAGTTCATTGCAGCGTCAATCAAAATCATCAGTAAACCACAGCTCACCATGCGCAGCGGACAAAGCGTGTGTCCTGCTGTTGTTTTGCTAAAAACTAAAGGTGTTTGGAGGCTACAAATATAATAATACCTGCATTTAAATGAAAACGTGGTTAATATCTACAACAGAAAACCCGTGAGGGGGAGAGAAACGTCACTTGTAATCAGGGGCTGATGGTGCGAAGAGAGGTGAGTGAGGGCAGAGGAGGGAGAGAGGGCAGAGGAGGGAGAGAGGGCAGGGAGGGAGGGCAGAGAGGGCAGAGGAGGGCAGAGGAGGGAGGAGAGGGAGGGAGCAGGAGGAGGGAAGAGAGGGCAGTGGAGGGGAGGGAGGGTCCTGAGGAAAGGAAGGGAGGAGACGAGGGCAGCGGAGGGAGGGCAGGCCGGAGGAGGGGAGGGCAGAGGCGGGGAGAGTGAGGGCAGCGGAGGAGAAGGCAGCGGAGGGAGAGAGGGCAGGAGGATGGGAGAGGCGGAGACAGAGGAGGGAAGGAGAGGGCAGAGGAGGGAGAGAGGGCAGCGGGGCGTAGAACAGCGGCGTTAAAGAGGCCCGGCTGTTTCGGGAGTCAAAGGTAAGAGGTTCGCCACATTAAAAGCGGTCGTGGTCAGGTTTATGCCTTTATGACAGTAACTTTGGAAAGAGGAAGCCGCGGGGATGAACCGCATAACGTAACAGCAGAAAGCGGCCCATCCCGATTTTAATGTGCGGATCCCTTTACCGCTGACTCGGAAAAGCCGGGGCCTCTTTAAACGCGCTGTTCTACGCTCCCCTCTCTCCCTTCCTCTGCCTCTCTCCCTCCCCTCCGGTCTCCCTGCTCCCTCCTCTGCCCTCTCTCTCCCTCCGCTGGCCCTCTCTCCCTTCGACGCTGCCCTCTCTCCCGCCTCTGCCTCCCTCCCTCCCGCTGCCCTCCCTCCGCTGCCATCTCTCCCTCCCTCCTTCCTCTGTCCTCCCTCCCTCTCCTGCCCTCTCTCCCTCCTCTTGCCCTCCTCCCTCCCTCCCTCCTTTCTGCCCTCTCTCCCCTCCTACTGCCCTCCCTCCTCTCTCCCGGCCCTCTCTCCCCTCTCTGCCCTCTCTCCTTCCCTGCCCTCTCTCCTCTCTTCGCACCATCAGCCCCTGCTACAAGTGACTTTTCTCCCCCTCGGAGTTTTTCTGTTGTTAGATATTAACCACGTTTCATTTTTAAAGCAGGTATTATTTATTTGTAGCCTCAAACACCTTTAGTGTTTAGCAGAACACAGCAGGACAACGCTTTGGTCGCTGCGCAATGTGAGTGTGTACGCGATGATTTTGATTGACGCTGCAATGACTCGGGGACAAAATTACTAACTGTTATTAAACATATATTATAGTCTTTTTTGTGTGGATATTCATCTTGCGACCCCCCCAGGGGTTCCCGGCGGACCCCCGGGGGGTCAGGGGGAAACCCCCCCCACTTTGGGAACCACTAGACGCTAGTGGGTCTATAACTGTGCGCTTACGATGCAGGAACCGGGGTGTCGATCCGGGCTATGTCTTTTTGTATTTATGCATGTATCATTCTATGACAGATTGCTCTAATAAAACAACGGTTAAAAGATGAAGGTCAAGACGTTTTTTTCTTTGCAGATTATGCGTAATTGTTAAAAATAATCATTTAAGACCACAATGGACCCCAATTAAAATAATGTTAGTCTTTTGTGAATGTGGGACCTTTTACATGTGTAGGGAAATAACTAAATGTAAAGGTGAATCCTCTTGAGCAAACCTGTATGTTGATACGCTGAGAAATAGGTCCAACAATCCATTTTCCCACTCTATTTTGAACTCAATTGCTTTTTATTTTTGCATAAAACTATGTTTACTACATTGCTTATATTTTGTTTTTTGTTTTTTTATCAATGTCCAATAATAATATAAAAAAAAACATTAATCAAACACAATTCATTCAGCTTTAGCACGGCTCTGTATGGCAATGTGAATGTGACGACAAAACAACTGATAAAATAATTCCCTGTGTTTGCTGATGGATTGGTGTGAAATATGCAAACCTGAGTCAGGGAGAGTGAGGACGAGGACTACAAATATTGACTGTGACTTGCAGTACACCTTTTGGCACTGATTTTTACATATTCTACTTTTAAGGTCGCGCAAGGAAGCTCCGCTGTGATTGGTTTCTCCGTGTGTGTTGTATGGAGGATGCACGGAGCGGCTGCAGCAGGCGAGCATGGACGACGGAACTATGGTGCAGATGAGCTTTGTGCTTCGAGGACAAGCAGTTTGGGCTCAGAGCTGATATACAGGAGGATGTGGACTATCTAAATTATATAACTTATATCTAAATCAATATATATAATCTTTGATCTAAACATTATACACTCGTATTGTATTACACTTTTATTTGTTTTGGTGTTTGTGCTGGAAAACTGTTTAATAATAACTATGTTTTCTACAAGAAACTGTGTCTATATTCACCGCATCAAAGTTGAAAAGACTTATAAAATAATGTAAGCCCATAAAACTATTGTCAGGATTTAGCAGACTGCAGTAATACTAACACTTATCAATTAAACTACAGTAGAAACACTTAGGCTTAAGGGCCTGCACCACTTAAAACAGTCCGTACCAGACTACATCACTGTAAAACTACAGACTTAAAAATGGATTCAAAGCTCTGACTTGTACATTTGCATTTGTAAACACATAAATAGCATTTTAATTTTGGAGATTCAAAGTTTTCTAATTATTAAAACCGAAATCATGTGTAGAGGTAAATTACGTGACCCCCTCCTCAGCGTAGACAAAGATGAGCGAGGCGCGATGCGCAGTCTGATGGAGGTGCTTCTGTTTCTTTATTGGCGGGATAAGACTCAAGTTATTGCACGTATACTGCCACCTACTGAATCGGCGTGTTATTACTCCATGCCTTTGACCAATGTTACAGTCGATTTATCATTTTGTTGGAAGTTAGAAAATAAAATTAATGTCCCCTCTCATGATTAAACCTCTCCCAAATTCAGGCCGTCCTTAAGGGCTGTGCGACCTGTGCCGTCGCAAGGGCCTCAGCACACAGAGGGGCTCGCAATCTTCCTTCCTTTATTTTATTTTTATTAAATACACTAGTTCAAGGGTCCCAAAGGGCAGACTGCCCTCCAAATTTGGTAACCCTAAACCCCTTTTCTGGACCTCCTTTGATTTCGTTTGCATCAAAAGAACATTTTTACGTAAAAGTCAAATTTTCACCAAAAGCGATTTGTATAAACAGGCAGATGCGCGCGGCAGTTTGGTATGACGGGCTCTCGAAAAAAACTGTCCGTATAAACTTTAGCAGTGTCTGAGTGAGATAAAGAAGTAACGGAATGAATCGCAGTGTAGGAGAGATGGTTCTCGCGGAGGAGGAGCAGGTGAGACAGGTGTGGCAGAGGGAGCAGACCCCTTTGTGTGACCGCAGAGGAAGGAGGAGGAGGATGGAGGAGGGGAGCGGAGTGTGGATACAAGGTGTGAGCAGAGGAGCAGACCCCTTTGTGTGAGCAGAGGGGGAGGAGGAGGAGGTGGAGGAGGAGCAGTGATACAGGTGTGAGCAGAGGAGCTAGACCTCCTTTCGTCGTGGCAGAGGAGGGAGGCAGGAGGAATTCAGCAGGTGTGATGACAGGTGTGTGAGCGCTTGCTATTGCCAATGTTTAGTCCGAATATCCACCATCAAAAACAATATTTTTAAAGCGATTAGAAAATTAATTTTTTTTTTTTTTTAGCAAACACCATGTATGTCTAGCTTAGCTAGCTGGAGTGTTTTTTGTTGTGGTCAGAGTGTGTGGAGGAGGAGGTGAAGATATTTGTTGTGTCAGTGTGGAGGAGAGGTGTGTATGTGTCAGAGTGTTGTGGAAGGCATGGCAAAAACGTTATTTGATGAGAAAATAATTTTATTCGGACTCCGACTCATAGCCATTTTGGCGCATTTTGCCCCAAATCTAACTATTAGAAGAAAATAGACTCCTTTTGGGTTCAATCTTTTGAGTTGCTCTACATTTTGACACAGACGGCGAAAGAGACATGTCAGCTAAAAGGACCGCGGACCAGATAGTAGCACGTAGAGTGTGTGTGCGTGTGTCACCGTGGACGCGCGCAAACAGCTGCATAGGAGCGAAGACACTCGGTTACGCGCGTGCTAGATCTCGTCTAGCACCGCGCGAGTTGGTGCTGAATTCATGTTCACATGATTATAACAGGAAAAACTTCTCCTCAGATCTGGGAAAAAAGTTGTCAGGGCAGGGCCTCGCAAGATCTCGAGTTGCGCACTGGGCCTCGCACCCCCCTTGGGACGGCCTGCCAAAATTACCCTCCATGCTCCACTACTGAGGAAGGCTCTGGGGCGCAGCGAAGGAAACGAGAAGGGTCTGTCTGCGGCGTGCAGGACGGAGGCGTGTCGTAGTAGTAGGCGTGTTCGGGTAGTGACGTCACTACCCGACCACGCCTACTACATGAAATTTGCTTCCACTTGAACTTCTGCAAGTATATCCGTTGAAGAGAAGACATGGCAGACCGTACGCAAACCACGTAAGTGTCAACCAACAAAGTGTTTTATTTATTTTTAGGCTCGTCCCTCCTGTTACAGTTGTTTTAATGAATAATGCACATCACCGCTGACTAGAAATGTTTTTTAAGAAGTGAAACCTATACATTGCAGAGGAATGCTATTTGTATGGGTTTCTTCTAAGAGTCCATTGCCATCGACCTGTCAGGTACATAGTTTAATAGGGTACAAAGTATAATTTATTACAATTATATATTGCCCAAGTCATTGTGAATCGTATAAAATGGTAATAAGGAGAAAAAAAACATAAACTCATTACATGTTTTCCAAGAACAGTGGAGAATTAGTTAGTCAATTATGTGATGTAGCTTCACGATGTTTCCTTATCTACAGTTACAGGAAGTCACGGTGCCATAGTTATTGGATGATGTTCCAAGATATTTCGTGTTTCTTGAGTGTGCACAAATGGTTGTTATGTCTGCTTTCAGTAGGCATACGACTATGTAAGTGATGGAATCATGACTCCAGTGCTGACGCAGAAAGGAACACGCTTCACGTGTGTAACTGTTTTAAACCATGGCGGAAGAAGCACAAATGCTAAACACGTGCAAACCCATGATAAAGGGCATCTGTTTGTCCCTTGGAGCTATGTTTAACTTCGAATCCAGGGTTGTGCTATATTTACATTTGTTCTTTAAGTGATGTCTGGAGTTTGTCAGAATCGAGAGACAGAGAGGTACTTGATTTGAAAAAAAAAAAACAAACCCAAGGCTCCCTCCCCCCTTCTTTCTGATTGGTTACACGCTCTTACCGGACGTATAGCCTGATTTATATAACTGTTTGTTTTACATTAGTAGGCGGTTCCCGAGCGCCACCAGGCGGCACAGGGGACTATTGTATATGAAAGTGGTGCATAAATCCACTGAACCCCCCCACCAAACAATTAAACATGTCATGGTAATGTTTCCTGGACGTACACTGTAATAAAAACTCTGATCTGGACAACATTGTTGATGTTACTGAGACTCATAAAGGTCATAAGTGCAAGTTCACTGACAAATATTAAACCGGACAACAACACCTTTTAGGGCTGCATTTGGTTGTGTGAACTGTTGTTGTTGATGTAACACATTTTTACTCTTATCTAGGTGACAGTTCACACTCTGGCCGTGGCATTTCAATCCTGCCTTCAGCAAAGAGGCAATTGAAAAATTCATATAAAGGGGCCAAAGTATGTACCATCGTAAGATTATTTAATCTTGATGGACATTATTTCCATTGTGCACTGCCACAATCTAACTGTGATTGTTCTTTATTGGACAGTGAGTTTAAATTGATTGCAAATGATCTGGTGAGGCCTTTACAGAGAGGCAGCAGGGGGGCTGAAAGCTTCCAAGAGAGAGGGAGATTGGCGCTCTCCTCTGATGCCTTTCTCTCATGCTTATAATAAAAGAGAATTTGTTTTGTGTTGAACTTATTCAGTGTGCTACATTTCAGTGACTTTCAGATAACCACAAATTCATAAAAAAGCTTGTACATAAATGCCAGAAACAATTTGTTCTTTTTTGTTTAATCTCCCTCTTCTACTACAAATTTGACTAAACACTAATAGATAAAGTATGGTCTGCTTGCCCAAAAGGCCAAAGTTGGGCACAAAAATGTTATGGCATGTTTCTTATGATCAGTAATGTGGAGCCCCATGGGTGTAGGAGTGTGTGGTGGTGGTGGTGGTTCTGTACTAATATCTTTAACTAGTAATGTACTTTTCAATCCTGTGTGACAAGTTTCTCAAAACGCCACACTACTTTATTCATATCTTCCACACAGTGTGTCACAGCTGGGTTTGGAGGATGCCAGGCTACTAATCTGTGCTATTGGCCACCACAAGCAGTCTCTCACTATGTCCACACATGTGGGGTGAACGTGCATTGCTCACGAACATACCAGACTGCACTTGGGGCAGCCAGGTATCTGAGCACCAACCATAGGCCCCTTTATACAATGACTATGTAACATTAGAACATAAGCACTTGGCATTATTCGACTCATTAACTTTTGTCCTGAGCTGCTTCAATTCCCTATTGATTGATTGTCTGAAGTAATGGCAAGCTTTTGTAGCAAAATTTACACTTTGATATTTACAAAATTCGTCCATTTTACCCCAATAAAATAATATTGACAAGACCCATTTTCGCCATAAAATTCATTATTGCGCTAAATTCATTGGGCATAAGATAGTACTCACTACTACTCATACCTGGTATTATAAATAGGATCCTTGCTCATACACGCGGGAGTTGTGGGGGCGTGTCGAGTAGTGACGTTCACTACCCGACACGCCACTACTGAACGCCTCCGTTACTGCAGGCCGCAGACAAGATAACTTGAAAAAGTCTCTTCTTAAAAACTCTTAAATCGATCTTCTAATCCCACATTTAAGACACATGTTTTGCCTAATTTCAGCATTGAGATATTTTCTCATCACTTTTCACTCTATGTTCTGCTTCTGGCCTCACAGAACGCTCGGGTCGAATCTCTCCGCTCTGTTGACATTCATAGCTAGACCCCGCCCCCTTGTCAATTCAGCACCAAACACAAAAAACAAAACCATATTATTTTAAAAAATGACCCTTATGCCAAGTGAGCATAGGACTTAGTGGACACATTCTAACAGGCGCCGTACAGAGAACCCGTCAATAATGATCTTTAGAAAGAAACACAATCCTAGAAGAAGAACACAACCCAGGATTCTGTCGCACAAACCCAAAATCCGAGAACAGAGGCTTTCCTGGTTATCAGCCAGAAAATGGTAGTAAAAAATATATATCCCAAAAACGTCCCAGACATTTCCCTTTAATCTGCATCGTAGAGAGGAGGGCAGGTAGGGAGACCTTTGTTTTAAAATGGTACGTATATTCAAAGTGGTAACCATGGAAACGGTGAGATCCTTCCATTCAGTCGGCAAAAAACAGCAATAAAAATATACGCAAGGCAGAGGTTTGAATCCGGCCCACGCGGGAAAGGTGAGATTATGAGCCTTTGAAATTGAAAGTAAAAGCCTATAAAAACGGCTCAGTGCTTTTGACCTGTGCTAAAAGTTTATTTCATACAATTTATACAAAATAAAACCGAAATGTTAAATGAGATTCCGAACTGACCTATTGAATCTTTATCTGATATTTGATGTTTTTTATGTCTAAGATGTTGTTTAGGTGGAGATTTACTATTTTCCACTGTTAAGACCAGAGAGAGACAGAGGCACCAGAGAGAGGAACCATGAGAGAGAGACCAGAGAGAGACCAGAGAGAGACCATGAGAGAGACCAGAGAGAGGCAGTGAGTGGCCAGACGAGAGGCCAGAGAGAGAGGCCAGAGAGAGACCAGAGAGAGACCAGAGAGAGGACAGAGTGTGAGGACCAGAGAGGAGACCAGCGAGAGGACCAGAGAGAGACCAGAAGAGGCCAGAAGGAGGAAGAGGCCAGGAGAAGAGACCAGAGAGAGTACCAGAGGAGAGGACCAGACGAGGACCAGAGAGAGAGGCCTGAGAGAGGACCAGAGAGGACCTGGAGAGAGGCCAGAGAGAGGAGACCAGACGAGGACCCCAGATGAGACATCAGAGAGAGAGCCCCAGAGAGGGGGGGACCAGAGAGAGACCAGAGAGAGACCAGAGAGACCACGCGAGACGAGACCAGAGAGACACCGAGAGACACTCCTGAGAGGAGAGACCAGGAGAGAGAGGACCAGGGAGAGAGACCAGAGAGAGCTGCCAGAGAGAGCCCAGAGATTCAGAGAGGAGACCGGAGTAGAGCGACCAGAAGAGAGACAGAGAGTGACCAGAGTGGAGAGACCAGAGAGAGACCAGAGAGAGACCAGAGAGAGACCAGATAAGAGACACAGTGAGAGACCAGAGAGAGACAGAGAGAGACACTGTGTCTGTTGATTTTTCTGATCCGTTTGTGTCGACGAATCGACCAACTTGGTAAAGGTCCTTCTGACGAGGCTAAAAAACCATAGATAGAATTGTGGTGATGAAAAACAGTTAAAAACCTTATTTATTAGAACTTAAAGCTGCTGAAACCTAAAGTTTTGTTTTTCGAGGACTGAAATGTTGTTTGTCGCGATAGAAAAAGTAGTGAGAAATGTGTTTATTGTGGATAAATCCGACGTCATCTCCAGGTCATTGCTGCTGAAGTGATCCAAACAGTTTTACCTGTGAGTCACTATTTGACCTTTGGGCTCAGACAGGAAAATAGGTATTGATTTTTACATGAGCTTTGAAAATAGAGACCACAGCTTTAAGTCTCGCACCAACTGTTTATGCTAATATAGGAACCCGTTGGGAACTACTGAGGTGCACAGGACTGGCCTACTGCTGTGATCTGAGGAGCACACGGGACTGGCTCTGCTGGGCTCTGAGGTGCACAGGGACTGGCCTCCTGATGGGCCTCTGTGGAGCACAGGGACTGGCCTCCTGCTAAGATGCTGGGTGCACAGGGACTGGCTCCTGCTGGGATGATGAGCACAGGGACTGGCTCTCTGCTAAGACTCTGAGGAGCACAGGGATGGCCTCCTGCCTAAGACTTCTGAGGAGCACAGGGTGGCCTCCAGTGGACTCTGAGGAGCACTAGGATGGCCTCTGCTAAGATGAGGGCCACAGGACTGGCCTCCTGTGGGACTCTGATGAGACTGGGACTGGCCTCCTGCTGGGGGATGAGGAGCACAGGACTGGTCTCCTGCTGGGACTGAGGAGCACAGGGACTGGTCTAATGATGGGACTTGGGAGCACAGGGTCTGGCCTCCTGCTAAGACTCTGAGGAGCACCAGGGATGGCCTCTGTAGGGGACTCTGAGGAGCCACAGGGACTGGCTCCTGCTGGGGACTGAGGAGCACAGGACTGGCCTCCTGCTGGGACTCTGAGGGCACTGGGGTCTGTGCCTCCGGCTGGGACTTGAGGAGCACCAGGGACTGGTCTCCTGCTGGGACTGAGGGAGCACAGGGTATCTGGTCTCCTGCTGGGGACTCTGAGGAGCACAGGGAGTCTGCCCTCCTGTGGGACTCTGAGGAGCACAGGGACTGGCCTCTGCTGGGAACTCTGCAGGAGCACAGGGACTGGCCTCCTGCTGGATTGAGTGAGCAAGGGGGGAAAAAACTTTTTGGGCCCTCTGCCTGGGAACTTGAGGAGCACAGGGACTGGTCTCCCTGCTGGTCCCGAGTTCAGCGACTAAACATGGGGAGCAGTGTTTCAGATTTTATGCAAGCTAAAAACAGTCTTCCAAAAACGTGTGACGGGCATATTCAAATCCAGGTAAAAACAGATTTAATCCTGACTTTCTGATTTAAAGCCTTGTCTTGTGCAGTTGCCGTTGCGTTGTGTGTGGACTGTGCTATACCCAATACCTGTGCCTAATGCTAAAGGGTTACGAACATATGTCATCATTGACTTTTCCGCGTGGCCTCGCACCAGCATTTTTTGTGGTACAATTTGAGGTACACTTCTGAACCAATCAAACGACAGAATAAAATATAAACTATGTACATGTAGATACGGTAGGTGTAAAAATAAAAGAATACAGAATACATACAGTGTGAACAGAACCATGAACAGAACCATGAACAGAACATGAAAGAACCATGAACACGCTCAGAGCAGAGGAGTCATTCTGTGTCCGTCCTAAAAAACAACAAAGTTCACAATCTGGCCCAAAGAGTTCCATCCACATGGACGGCGTGCTCCAGGTGTCTGGACGTGACTGCTTCCTCTGATTGGCTGCGTCCGTCCTGAGAAAGTGGTGCTTGTAGAAGAAGAAAGCAGGTTTGTTGTACTAGGGGACGTGAATGCTTCTCGGGCACCAGACGCCAATTTAGTTGTCCACGGAAATCACAGTTGCATCTTTTTGTTTTCCTCCCCGTTTGGATTGAATGGTTTAGACCATGGGGATGAGACAGGGGAGAGGACCACTTGGTGAGAGACCGGTGTGAGACCAGGGGAGAGGACCAGGGGGGTTCAGGGGAAGGACAGGGGAGACCAGGTTGTGAACTTTTGTTGTTTTTAGGGACGGACACAGAAGGACTCCTCTGCTCGAGCGTGTTATGGTTCTGTTCATGGTTCTGTTCATGGTTCTGTTCATGGGTTCTGTTACCTGTCTGTATTCTGCTATTCTTTTATTTTTCTACCCTGTATCCGTTATTCTACCTCTGTACCATATGTTATTTTTATTCTGTCGTTTTGATGGTTCAGAAGTTTACTCAAATTGTACCCACAAAAAATGCTGGTGCGAGGCCACGCCGGAAAAGTCCCACAGATGTCATAAGTTCATAAACCCTTTAGCAGTAGGCAAGGTTATTGGTATTGCACAGTCCACACACGGAATCACCAAGGGACAAGGCTTTAAATCGAAAGTCAGGATTAAATCCTGTTTTTAAACTGGATTAGAATATTGCCCGTTACACGTATTCTGGAAGACTGTTTTTAGCCTGCATAAAATCTGAAAACACAGCCTCCCCCATGTTTAGTCCTGACTCTGGGACCAGCGGAGACCAGTCCCTGTGCTCCTCAGAGTCCAGCTGGAGGCCAGTCCCTGTGTCCTCAGAGTCAGCAGGAGGCCAGTCCTGTGCTCCTCAGAGTCCCGCAGGGGCCGTCCCTGTGCTCCTCAGTCCTTTCCCGAGCAGGAGGCTCAGTCCCTGTGGCCTTCCTCAGGAGTCCCAGCAGGAGGACCTGTCCCTGTGCTCCTCAGTCCCAGCAGGAGGACCAGTCCCTGTGCTCCTCAGTCCCAGCAGGAGGCCAGTCCCTGTGCTCCTCAGAGTCCCAGCAGGAGGCCAGTCCCTGTGCTCCTCAGTCCCAGCAGGAGGCCCAGTCCCTTGCTCCTCAGAGTCCCAGGCAGGCAGGCCATCCGGTGCTCCTCAGGTCTTAGCAGGAGGCCCAGTCCCTGTGCTCCTCAGAGTCCCAGCAGGAGGACAGTCCCTGTGCTCCTCAGTCCCAGCAGGAGGACCCGTCCTGTGCTCCTCGAGTTCCAGCAGGGAGGCCAGTCCCTGTGCACATCAGTGTTCCAGCAGGAGGCCTAGTCCCTGTGCTCCTCAGTTTAGCAGGAGGCAGTCCCTGTGCTCCTCAGAGTCCCAGGCAGGAGGCCCAGTCCCTGTGCTCCTCGAGTCTTAGCAGGAGGCCCAGGTCCCTGTGCTCCTCAGAGTCGTAGCAGGAGGCCCTGTCCCTGTGCTCCTCAGTCCCAGCAGGAGGGCCAGTCCCTGTGCTCCTCAGTCTTAGCAGGAGGCCAGTCCTGTGCTCCTCAGAGTCCCAGCAGGAGGCCAGTCCCTGTGCTCTCAAGAGTCCCTGCAGGAGGCCAGTCCCTGTGCTCCTCAGCGTCACAGCAGAGGCCAGTCCCTGTGCTCCTCAGAGTTCCACGTGGTTATTATAGCATTAACATTTGTTCGAGATCTTAAAGCTGGGTCTCTATTTTCAAAGCTCCTGTAAAAATCTAATACTTATTTCTATGTCTGAGCCAAAGGGTCAAATAGTGACTCACAGGGGACGGATTGGATCCGTCAGCACAATGACCTGGGGGAGATACGTCGGATTTATCCACTAATAGAAAACACCATTTCTCACACTTTTTCTATCGCGACAAACAACAGTTCAGTCTCGAAACAAAACTATAGGTTCAGCAGACTTTAAGTTTCTAATAAATAATGTTTACCTGTTTTTCATCACACAATTCTTTCTATGTTTTTAGCCTTCGTCAAAGGACTTTACCAAGTTGTGATGTCGTCGACACTGGAATAGAAAATCGAATCAGACTCAGTGGTCTCTCTTGGTCTCTCTCTGGTCTCTCTCTGGTCTCTTTTGGTCTCTCTCTGGTATCTCTCTGGTTCTCTCTGGTCTCTCTCTATGGTCTCTCTTGGTTCTCACTCTGTCTCTCTCTCTGGTTCTCTCTCAGGGTCTCTCTCTGGTCTCTCGCTGGTCTCTCTCCGGTCTCTCTCTCTGGTCTCTGCTCTCTGGTGTCTCTCTGGTGTCTTCTGGTTCTCTCTCTCTGGTCTCTCTGGTCTCTCTCTGGTCTCTCTCTGGTCTCTCTGGGCTCTCTCTCTGATGTACTCTCTGGTTGTTCTCTGGTCGCTCTCTTGGCATCTCTCTGGTCTCTCTCGGTCTCTCTGGCTCTCTCTCTGTCTCTTCTGGTCTCTCTTGGTCTCTCTCTGGTCTCTCTCTGGCCTCTCCTCTTGGCCTCTCTCCGGTCTCTCTCTGGTCTCTCTCTGGTCTCTCTCTCTGGTCTCACTCTCTGGTCTCTCTCTGGTCTCTCTCTGCGTCTCTCCTTCTGGCCTCTCTCTATGGCCTCTCTCTGGCCTCTCTCTGGCCTCTCTTGGTCTCTTCTCTGGTCTCTCTCTGGTCTCTCTTGGTCTCTCTCTCTGGTCTCTCTTCTGGTCTCTAGGGTCTCTCTCTGTCTAAACAGTGAAAATAGTAATTCTCACCTAAACACATCTTAACATAAAAAACATCAAATATCAGGATATCGTTTAAATGAGTTCAGTTCGAATCTAATCTTAACATTTCAGTTTTATTTTGTATAAAATTGTATGAAATAAACTTTTAGCCACAGGCCCCCCCCCCCCCCCCCCCCCCCCCCCCCCCCCCCCCCCCCCCCCCGCCGGAGATACAAAGCACTGATGCCGTGTTTTATACATTTTTACTTTAACTTTCAAAGGCTTTTACATAATCTCACCTTTTCCCGCGTTGGCCCGGTTCAAACCTCTGCATTGCTGTTATATTTGTATATGCTTGTTTTTAGACGACTGAATGGAAGATCTCCACCGTTTCCATGGTTACCACTTTGTATATACGTCATTTAAACAAGTCTCTCCTCCCTCTCTACGCTGCAGATGAAACGGGAAATCTGTCTGGGAGTTTTGGAGATATATTTTTTACTCCATTTTCTGGCTGATAACCAGGAAAGCTTGTTCTCATGTTGGGTTTGTGCGACAGGATTCCTTGGGTTGTGTCTTCTTCTAGGATCTGGGTTTCTTTTAAAGTCATTAGATGACGGTTCTCTTGTACGGCTCGCCTGTTACGAATGTGTCCACAAGTCGTATTCTTCAACTTGCATAAAAGTCATTTTTAAATAATATTGGGTTGTTTTTGTGGTTTGTGCTGATGACAAGGGGCGGGGTTTAGTATGATGTCCACAGATCGGAGAGATTGACCCGGAGCGTTCTGTGAGGGCCAGAGCAGAACATGAGTGATGTGTCTTAACTGTTGATTCTCTGATCTGTGTTGGTGATTTCAATGTCCTCTGAGATGACTACTGTTGTGATTTAGGAAAATACAAGAATAAGTTGTTTTTGGTTGGCTGGTTTTGACAGTATTTTACCATATAGCCCCTTGCCAAAAATAAAATTCATTCATTTTTTTAAACATAATTATGCCTTTATAAGGGTTAAAGTTTACATTTGAAAATATTGTATCCTGTGTTTTTTTTAAATTGATCACATAGTGTGTGTGATGACTTTAAATGAGCGATAGGGGCATAACAGAATAGGTTCATTCATATGCAGCTCTGTTCAGTGTAGATAGTGATTTTTGTGATCTTGATGGATTACTTCTTACAGGTGTATAACTGTTACACATCTAAATTATATTGTTAAAAGCTACGAAGGCTCTTTATAATGACCTAAGAGCACTTTATGATGGCGACAGCAGCAGACAAGCATAATGCATAAAGTGGTTTGTGAGTTTTGTTTGTGCATCATAATGAATGTAATCATCAGGGACATACCTGAAGCACGCATGGCCATCTACCCAATACATTTAGATGATTTTAGTAGCAGGGGGAACCGGAGCACCCAGATACAGGGAGAACATTCAACCTCTCCATGTGTTCTACCTGCATTTTATATGATTTATATTAGAAAAAAAGTGACCCCTCCTCCTTTAGAGGAATTTTGCAGATCTAAACATCTCCATCAACCAAACATCAAGATTTAAACATTTATTTCATCTATGTACAAGACAAATGCAGAAGTCCACAATTAAGATAAAAATAAAACTCTTATCAGGCAGCAAGAGTATTCAGAGGATCTGTGTACTGAAGCCACCTCTGAACTGAAGCCACCTCTGAAATGAAGCCATGCAGAGGCTGTGGCCATGTGAACCTTGTGGAGAGTCAGCAATGTGTGTCCACTCCTGACCAAAGCCCTCTGTCCCTCTTGTCCAAAATCCTCAGTCACTCCTGTCCAAAGCCCTCGGACACTCTTGTCCAAAACTCTCAGTCACTCCTGTCCAAAGCCTTCAGTCTCCTCGATGGCAAACATGAGCTTCTCGCGAAGCTGCTCCAGGCTACGGTACGGAGGCAGGTCCAGACGGTTGAAACTGGAGTGGAGACAGCAAATCAATAGTGATTAATCAGAAGGTATCTAGTCATTAATGCAATTTAATATTATAATAGTTTGACAGCACTAGATACACGGTTAAAGTCTAGCTCACCATGTGTGGCTTCGTGGAAGCCAAGTCTCCTTCCCCACTTTATCAATGCAGAACTTCTGAGGACCATTGCTCCCTGCAGCAAATGAAACGTTACCTTTATCTTTATATTAAACATGCGAGGGGCTTAGGGCACTACATGGATAGTCCTTACCAAAGACTTCACTGGGGAGAGGACTTTAATGCAGTCATACAACAGGACTTTACCTATGAGCTCCGCAAAGCCTCCAACCGGCAGCCGACACGTGCCAGTGACAAACTGAAGCAGACGAATTCTCTTCTCGTTGTCCATGTCTTTGACCACCTACACACACGCACGCACACACACACACACACATAAACCTCTCTGGTGACGGACAGTGAGCTGTCATGAGAAAGGCTCTGGAGCGTACCTGCCAGAACCAGTGAATCTGTTTGCTGTTCTTGGTGTAATGTCTGTAGATGGTGTTCTTCTGCCAGTCTGTCAGGTCGATCTCCTGCATTCCACACAGCATCAACTGCACACACAGGAACACACTCACACACTGTCCTTTTAAGTGGCCCCCGGCCACTAACACAAAGTTGCCTTTGAGATCATGAACACCAGATCACGGTGTCATCCAGCCAACTTCAGCTCTGTAAAGCTCTGAGCTGTAGCTTGTAAAGCCTGAAGCCAGTCACAACAGTTTTACAATCCATGTTGTCTGCCCCTAGTACTTAAGGATCTGCAATAAATCCTGAATATTAATGCCCTGGCAAAATACTTGAAGATTTTTTTTAGAACAAGGTCCAAATGTTTAAAGTAATAATATAATTTACCATGCTGCTATCCAGAAAATATAACAGCAATATGTGTTTATAATATTTCAGGTGTTCATTTTGACATGTTAAGATGAATTATGTTAAAAAAACGGCTTTGAAGTCGCACTTTTTCACTTCCGCATAGAAACGCTAGGAGGCGCCAAAATTGCAACGATGACGTAGGTGAATAACATGAATCTATTATAATAACTGGATAGGGTATTACTAGCTTGTAGCTGAAGAACTCATGTGCTCGGGGGATTCTCGCGGTACTGCAGACTAAACAAGACTAAAATCCATTGCGCAGAACCGGGAGGATCAGACGATGCCCAAATACAGGCAAGTTTCCCATGGATCTTTGAGAGTTGCAGGCAACTTCCGCTAATCTTTCCGGCACCCATGCCGGCACAAAGCGCCACTGAGCACAACCTTTCATTTGAATACGGCCATCTTGGATCGCCGGGGATTGGTGAATGATCCTTCACAGCCGCCATGGCTGGAATCTGTAGTAGCAGTGAGTTAATTGATGTTGAATCTGGGGAAGAATCTGAGGTTTCACAGTCATCTGAACAAGATACAAACATATTTTCATCAGTTTTGTACATAATAGTATGCAACTGTTTTAACCTTTTAGCCTTAAAGTAGCAGTATGTAATTTTTGCATATCAAGTCATCATTAAATGGCCCCCATATTTCAAAAGGTGTTATTAAATCATGCTCTTTTTGAATACATCTTTAACTGATAACAGTAGTTCAGCCAAAATATTTGAATATCAAAATTAGTTTTGCGACCCGTAAAAGTTGTTATCGTTTTCATTTAGATGTCCTACCCTCCGCTGTTTCGCCAATCAGGAAGTGAGTGATCGGGTTGCCAGAACTCCTCGCGGCTAATCTCAGTGGTAAAATAACATGTGGCGGCAGAACTAGAAAAGGTCCTATTATGACTCCATCCATCCATCCATTTTCTGCCCTTTAATCCATTTCTGGGTCAGGGGGGTGGCAATCAGAGATGCCACCAAAGTCTCATAGCACCAGCCCCTCACTGATCCTCTGCAGGTGGTGAGTCCACAGGAGGACGGCTGCTCTTTGAGTGTGAGCATAGCCTTGATCTTTCAGTGGGGGCTTTTGGGCAAAGTGGGGTTAAGTGTCTTGCCCAAGGACACAACGACAGCAGTCATCAGTGGGAGTCCTATTATGACTCTCAAATCATTAATGACAAAACAAAGACTAAAACAAGGATTTATTTCGGGACGCCTTTGAAAAATGGAGACAGCGGATAAAAGTTTTGTGTGATGCAAAACTTGCTGAATTGACCCCGTTTCCCCACACACAGTCTGACGTGACTGATGGTGGCCTAATGGTTAAGTCATAGAGCTTACACTCCAGCAACCCGGGTTTGAATCCGGGTTGTGTCTACTTGCATAAGGTTACATTTTATGACAGATTGCTCAAAATCAGGTAAAAGAGAATAATCAAGACTTTTTTTGCAGATTAAAGCTTATTTGGAAAAAGAATAATGGGCTGTTTTAGACATGTATGTCTAAAAACTAGGGAATACATTAAATTGAAGGGTATATGCTCTGGAGGAAACCCTGATGTTGATCCGCTGAAAAAATATGTTTCAACATCCATTCTTCTCACTCCTATTTTGGAAATCAATTGCTTATTTATTTTGCAAAATCTATGCATAATTAAAATTGCTTTTATTTTGTTTTTCTCATCTCAAATGTCCAAATAAAAAAACATTCATTCAAAACATTCAATCAACATTAGCACGTCTATCATGGCAATGTGAATGGAGACAGACAAACAACTGATAAAATAATTCCTTGTGTTTGCTGCTGGATTTGGTGCATATCTGGCAACCTGAGTCAGGGAGAATGGGAGAGGACTAGAAAAAAAAATTGTTTTTGGCCAGATTTTTACATTCGGCTCAGATTGAAGCAGTGTGTCCCAGCGGTCCCCAGTGTTGGGCAAGTTAGCTTCTTGAAATAAAGATATCCTAAAGCATGCTAACAAGGTTAAGATTAATTTTTACATTATGCCAGTCTTACTTTGAGTTGCCTTTGATTTCTTTACCACAATGTACATTGTAATATCCATAAATGCTAACACCTATTAACGGTTTAATTAACATTTTTTTCAATGATTGCATCACATGTATCATGTTAGCTCTTGTTTCTATGCTTCAACTTCAGCAGCTTTTTGTTCATATAGTATGTTCATAAAAGTGAAACATTTATTTAATTCAAGTTATTTTGATTAGCATTTTTGGATATTACAATGTACATTGTGATAAATAAATCAAAGGCAACCAAAGATAGACTGTCATAATGTAAAAATGAATATTAACCTTGTAAGCATGTTTTAGGATATCTTGATTTCAAGTAGCTAACTTGCCCAACACTGGGGACCGTTAGGCCAAGTAATTAGCTTGAATCCCACACATAAGGCTAAAAGGTTAAAAGAGACGCACACAACTATGTACAAAACTGATGAAAATAAGTTTATACCTTGTTCAGATGACTGTGAAACCTCAGATTCTTCCCCAGATTCAACATCAATTAAGTCGCTGCTCCTACAGATTCCAGCCATGACGGCTGTGAAGGATCATTCACCTACGTCATTGCTGCAATTTTGGCGCCCCTTAGCATTTCTATGCGGAAGTGAAAAAATGCGACTTCAAAGCCGTTTTTTAACATAATTCTTCTTAACATGTCAAAATGAACACCTGAAATATTATAAACATTGTATTTATATATTCTGGATAGCAGCATGGTAAATTCTAGTACTCCTTAAAGGATAAACAAGTTTCACTATGTTCCAACAGATTCCTTTTTAAAAACAGACTTAAAGCTGTGTTTAGCTCCATCAACACTCAAATCTGGAACATCCTTGTTGGATTTCTGTCAAATCTTTAAATTGTTTTAAAGAACAGAACAAAACAAGGAACAAAGTGGTAACATGATGAAGAAAAAATCTATCTAGAAACCTCTCTATAGATATTCACACAATACCTCCAGCTCCTTCTCGTCAAAGTATCGTAGCCATTCCAGGGGAACTACTTCATTAAAGCCATCCAGGAATGCTTTGGTCTGCTCCTCCACGCCACGAGTAAACCGCCAATCACTGAGCAGCCTGAGGAACAAACACACACTGAGAAGTCTGAAGAACACACACACTGAGCAGCCTGAAGAACACACACACAGATCAGCCTGAACACGCACAATTATGGATCAGCCTGAACATGCACAATCACTGATCAGCCTGAACACACACAATCACTGATCAGCCTGAACACACACAATCACTGATCAGCCTGAACACACACAATCACTGATCAGCCAGAACACACACAATCACTGATTAGCCTGAACACACACAATCACTGATTAGCCTGAACACGCACAATCACGGATCAGCCTGAACACACACAATCACGGATCAGCCTGAACATGCACGCAAGCACACACACAGAGCAGAGTTCCGCTGACCACAGCTTACTCTGAGTACACAGAGCATGGAGCTCACAGAGCTTAGAGCTATGGTGACCACAGCTTACCCTATGTACTCCTCCTTGTTGTTGTCAGTGACCAGCATGTTCTCCCCGTCTGCCTTGAGTTGGTGCGTAGACACCTTCCCCAAGATTTCCATGTCCTGTGCAAAGTAGAGTTCCAGGCCGCACTCCTCCAAACTGTTCTCCCTGAGGTCAGCACATGTATTTACAGTTCCTGATGTACAACATGTGAAAAATGCAGTAAGAGATGACTACTAAGAGATAAAATATTGTAGGAGAACATGTCTAACTGTTTATCTCAGGTTCTCTACATGTTATACAAAAGTAAAACATAAGATAAGATCAAACTTTATTGATCTCACAATGGAGAAATGTACATGTTACATTTGGCATGGATAGAATCATTCAGATTGTGCAAAAAGACAGATGTGCAACATGATAAGGTTAAAAATATAGTATGTGCAGGTATTATGTACAATAAAAAAGTGGCAATAGCAGTGCTGATTCTTCACTCTTAGTGCAGGTCACCACTTAAAGTGACTTATGGTACAGTCTGACAGCGGTGGGGATAAAGGCCCTGCTGTAACGCTCCTTCTTGCACTGAGGGTGCCACAGTCTACCACTATAGGAGCTCCTCTCTACAGTCCTGTGCAGTGGGTGGGAGGTGTTGCCCATGACTTTGACTAGCACCCTCCTGTCCTTCACCTCCTCCACAGAGTCCATGGAGCAGCCCAGAGTGGAGCTGGCCCTGCTGACCACCATGTTCAGTCCCGCTCTGTGCTGCCCGGGGCCCAGCACACGCGTTGGTGTTGTGGGACAGTCCAGTTTATTGTTAATGTGAACACCCAGATACTTGAAGCTGTCCACCAGCTCAATGTCCTCCCCCTGGATGTTCAGCAGCGTGTGGGATAGTGTTTTTTTTCTCCTGAAGTTGATTGTCATCTCCTTGGTCTTACTGGTGTTCAAGCACACGTGGTTGCGCTCACACAGTCGACAAAGCTCATGATAACCGACCAGTATTCCAGTTCGTTCCCCTCACACACACTGTTCACAATGGCAGAGTCATTCGAGAACTTCTGAAGTTGGCAGCTGTGTGTGTGAAGTCCAAAGTGGAGATGGTGAAGAGAAACGGTGAGAGGACAGTGCCCTGAGGGGCCCTAGTACTGCAGACTACCACCTCAGACTCACAGCTGCACGTACTGTGGCCGGTCCGAGAGGTAGTCGATGGTCCATGCAGTGAGGATATAGCCCCTTGCCTCAGCTTTTTGGTTTTCGCCCATTCCTCCATGCAGATCTCCACTAGAGCAGTGATGTTTTGGGGCTGTTCCAAAGATTTTCTATTGGGTTAAGATCTGGAGAATGGCTAGGCCACTCCAGGAACTTGAAATGCTTCATACAAAGCCACTCCTTTGTTGACCGGACGGTGTGTTAGGGATCATTGTCAAGCTGAAAGATCCAGCCACGTTTCGTCTTCAATGCCCTTGCTGATGGAAGGTGGTTTTCATTCAAAATGTCACATTGAAAGTGAGGTCACCGTCGCCCTTTACGCTGGTCATCCTCGTCCCTTTTTAGAGAAAAACAGCCCCAAAGCATGCTTCCACCCCCATACTTCACAGTAGGTCTGGTGTTCGTTGAATGCAACTCAGCATTCTTTCTCCTCCAAACACGACGAGTTGAGTTTTACCAAAAAGTTTCTATTTTGGTTTCATCTGACCATATGACACTATGCGACATCCTCCCAATCCTCTTCTGGATCATCCAAATGGTCTCTAGCAAACTTCAGACGGGCCTGGACATGCACTGGCTTAAACAGGCTTTGTTACTTTAGCCCCAGCTCTCTGCAGGTCATTCATTTGGTCCCCCCGTGTGGTTCCGGAATTTTTGCTCATTGCTCTTGTGATCATTTTGACCCCACGAGGTGAGATCTTGTGTTGAGCCCCAGATCGAGAGAGATCAGTGGTCTCTGAGTAATTTCTTCACACCAAGCAGCTTACCTTTTGCGGATTCAGTCTTCCCAGTCTGGTGCAGGTCTACAATTTTGTTTCTGGTGTCTTTAAGGGTGACAACTCTTTGGTCTTGGCCATAGTGGAGTTTGAGGTTGTGGACAGGTGTCTTTCATACAGATAACGAGTTCAATTAGGTCCCATTAATACAAGTAACAAAGAGCCTCTTGGAGGAGTTACAGGTCTGTGAGAGCAAGAAATCTTGCTTGTTTGTAGGTGACCAAATAACTTGCACAATTAGAGTAAACTTTTTTCCCCACTATATAAAGTAATGTTTTTTAGTCATTTATCTTATCTTAAACACTGTTACATATTAGCAATTAAAATGTATGCCAAAGTGAATTGTAGACTTTTATTTATCCTTTCAGTCTAAAAGATTTGTTTAACTGTTAACTACACTGATTTAGTCAGCTAGAATATGTTATAGACTTAAAATATCGAACACATTTCATAGAAAGAACTTGAACATTGACCAGTCATGGGCCATGAAAAAACAAAAGTTCATTATAAGTTTATAGTTGGCACTTACTTGACCCACATAATGGAGTTATAGAACTCTGGATCGATGGACTCCAGGTCTTTCAGGGTGGGTTTTTTGTCCAACATTCGTTTGTAGAAAGGCAATGTGAAGCCTGTGTCTATGAACTTCCCATGGTACAGCGCCTAAGGAGCAAACATGAGTGAGTCTGGAAGCTAATGCTACACTAATATACAACTGGAACGTAAAAAACCATCATTAATCATACAACTTATGTACATTTGAGAGGTTCTGGTCAGATTGTTACTTGAACAATTTCAGTAGGGGTAATGAGGCGTTCAGACCGCCGACGCTTGAATACAACTTCCATGCGCACTAGACGCGCATTCACAAAATTTCAGACACAGAAAGAAGTGCTGCCCTGCTTTTGCGCACTGCGGAATTGTCGGGGCGGGCTTTGATGCTAACGCAGTTAAGCTAGCGGCTTTTTGTGTAAAGTTCTTCTCCAAGAATGCAGCTCTACAGCGTCTCTGTGTACAGAGACCTTCCAGGGACTTCCTATAACAGCAGTATGTGTTCACTTAGCTGCGCCATAAGTTTATTTTATTAAGTCCTAATTAAAGGCGCTATACCCGTTTCTGCAAGGTTTGAATGGTTAGCACCGCCCCCAAACTCGCTCACAGACTTGCGATCTGAAATGTATGCCAACATTAGCATGCTAACATTAGCATTAGCGCAACTTCGTAAGCTGTACAACAATCACTGATGAAATGGTACTGAAGCAACGCACTGCTAACGCAATATATATGTAAAAGAATATGGCTAGACAGACTTCTTTCCATCAAATAACGTTTCTGTCATCGCCTCCACACACACTGAACACAACATACACTTCTTAAGCCCAAAATCCACTGCACTCAAAGTGAGTACAAAAGCTTATACAGTGCCTTGCGAAAGTATTTGGCCCCCTTGAACCTTTCAACATTTCGCCACATTTCAGGCTTCAAACATAACGATATAAAATTTTAATTTTTTGTCATGAATCAACAACAAGTGGGACACAATCGTGAAGTCGAACGAAATTTATTGGATAATTTAAACTTTAACAAATAAAAAACTGAAAAGTGGTCCGTGCAATATTATTCGGCCCCTTTACTCTCAGTGCAGCAAACTCACACCAGAAGTTCAGTGAGGATCTTTGAATCATCCAATGTTGTCCTAAATGACTGATGATGATAAATAGAATGCACCTGTGTGTAATCAAGTCTCCGTATAAATGCACCTGCTCTTTGAGAGTCTCAGGGTTCTGTTTAAAGCGCAGAGAGAACATGAAGACAAAGGAACACACCAGGCAGGTCCGAGATACTGTTGTGGAGAAGTTTAAAGTCGGATTTGGATACAAAAAGATTTCCCAAGCTTTAAACATCTCAAGGAGCACTGTGCAAGCAATTATATTGAAATGAAAGGAGTATCAGACCACTGCAAATCTACCAAGACCCGGCCGTCCCTCCAAACTTTCATCTCAAACAAGGAGAAGACTGATCAGAGATGCAAGCAAGAGGCCCATGATCCCTCTGGATGAACTGCAGATAACTACAGCAGCAGAACGAAATTTATCCAATACATTTCGTTCCACTTCACAATTGTGTCCCACTTGTTGTTGATTCATACTTATAAAATGATCAAGTCAAAATGATTTACCAACTAAAAAATTGCAAAACATATATTTATTTCTAAATATATTGAGGATTCTTAATATCTACAATGTATGTTGATGTACATGCAAAACCGAATGATTTATGAAATAATTTGCATTTAACCATTGTTACTCTAAATAACTGCTAGAAATGCTAGTTACTTGGGCACATTAACCAGTCCTTATGACATCACATATATAGTAAATTTGAAGTTGAGTGATAGGATAGATATACTTTATTGATTGATTTATTGATATTGAGTGCATGAGATCAAATCTCGTCTCCTGGTGTGCAGCTGGATCAAGCCCCGCACTTCAGATGCCTCCAAGTAAAAGCTGTACTTTATCAATATAAGACATAGCAAACTCAACACTGAAAGGCACAGTCTGAAGGTCGAACCCGGGACCTTCTTGCTGAGAAACACAAATGCAAACCATTGGACACCCTCACATCCCGCTCAGGTGCACTTCCAAAGATCGAGCGCTCATGAAATCCCCATCATTAATCAGAACTATCGTTTCCCCCGAGTACTCAATTGTCCCCTACTTCTAATAACGTGTTCAATAGGTGAGGATGGAGTAAGTTACAGATGAAAATGAGCAACAAAGCATTTACAGCTCCTGCTATTCACAAAGTTCAAATAAACAGCATTTGGAACCAGATGGGGCCATACCCAATGATGATAGATTATGTGTCTCAGCTCACCATGGCAATGAAGCGGCCGATAAAACGGAAGTAAGTGAGGTGGTCCGGATTGATGGAGGAGGCTGGGTTTATCTGCAGGCAGTAGTTGTTCTTTCCCGCGTACTCAAAAAGACAGTACATGGGGTTGAGGACTTCGTGGGACAGCAGGAAGAACCACTCCCTGGACACAACACACATGCAGTCACAAACGGAAGCAGCATGTCACTTCATATCAATGATTATTCTAATTTTTCACAGCACATTTAAAACATTGCTATAACCATTGAATCTACTGTACTAACACTCCAGATTCAAGATGAAGTTCCAAACGGATAAAAAGTTATTTGAATTGAATGAATTGAACTGGATGAGTTTGTGCTGTGCACCATGCTTACAGTTCCCACGGTTTGTAGTAACAACAGGAGCGAGGAGTAGATCACTGCAGAGACCGGGAAAAACAGATCCTACGCGGAAAGCTTCAGCACACCTGAAGCTTTGAGGTCAGTGTACGCCAGCCCCACGGGTCTTGACTAAGCCCCCGTGATCCAAGATGACGGCCTATTCAAAAATTGCTTGTGCTCGGTGGCACATGGGACCACCATGGGAACCGAAAGAATGGCGAAACTCGCATATTTACAGTGCCTTGCGAAAGTATTCGCAAGGCACTGTAAATATGCAGTGTAAATACGCAAGTATTGAACCTTTCAACATTTCGCCACATTTCAGGCTTCAAACATAAAGATATAAAATTTAAATTTTTTGTCAGTGGGACACAATCGTGAAGTGGAACGAAATTTATTGGATGATTTAAACTTTTTTAACAAATGAAAAACTGAAAAGTGGGGCGTGCAATATTATTCGGCCCCTTTACTTTCAGTGCAGCAAACTCACTCCAGAAGTTCAGTGAGGATCTTTGAATGATCCAATGTTGTCCTAAATGACTGATGATGATAAATAGAATGCACCTGTGTGTAATCAAGTCTCCGTATAAATGCACCTGCTCTTTGATAGTCTCAGGGTTCTGTTTAAAGCGCAGAGAGAACCATGAAGACAAAGGAACACACCAGGCAGGTCCGAGATACTGTTGTGGAGAAGTTTAAAGCCGGATTTGGATACAAAAAGATTTCCCAAGCTTTGAACATCTCAAGGAGCACAGTGCAAGCAATTATGTTGAAATGGAATGAGTATCAGACCACTGTAAATCTACCAAGACCCGGCCGTCCCTCCAAACTTTCATCTCAAACAAGGAGAAGACTGATCAGAGATGCAGCCAAGAGGCCCATGATCACTCTGGATGAACTGCAGATAACTACAGCTGAGGTGAGAGAGTCTGTCCATAGGACAACAATCAGTCGTGCACTGCACAAATCTGGCCTTTATGGAAGAGTGGCAAGAAGAAAGCCATTTCTCAAAGATATCCATAAAAAGTCTTGTTTAAAGTTTGCCACAAGCCACCTGGGAGACACACCAAACATGTGGAAGAAGGTGCTCTGGTCAGATGAAACCAAAATTGAACTTTTTGGCCACAATGCAAAACGATATGTTTGGCGTAAAAGCAACACAGCTCATCACCCTGAACACACCATCCCCACTGTCAAACATGGTGGTGGCAGCATCATGGTTTGGGCCTGCTTTTCTTCAGCAGGGACAGGGAAGATGGCTAAAATTGATGGGAAGATGGATGGAGCCAAATACAGGACCATTCTGGAAGAAAACCTGTTGGAGTCTGCAAAAGACCTGAGACTGGGACGGAGATTTATCTTCCAACAGGACAATGATCCAAAACATAAAGCCAAATCTACAATGGAATGGTCCACAAATAGACGTATCCAGGTGTTAGAATGGCCAAGTCAAAGTCCAGACCTGATTCCAATCAAGAATCTGTGGAAAGAGCTGAAGACTGCTGTTCACAAACGCTCTCCATCCAACCTCACTGAGCTCGAGCTGTTTTGCAAGGAAGAATGGGCAAGAAGTCCAGTCTCTCGATGTGCAAAACTGATAGAGACATACCCCAAGCGACTTGCAGCTGTAACTGCAGCAAAAGGTGGCGCTACAAAGTATTGGCGCAAGGGGGCCGAATAATATTGCACGCCCCACTTTTCAGTTTTTTATTTGTTAAAAAAGTTTAAACTATCCAATACATTTGGTTCCACTTCACAATTGTGTCCTACTTGTTGATTCTTGACAAAAATTTAAATGTTTATATCTTTATGTTTGAAGCCTGAAATGTGGCGAAATGTTGAAAGGTTCAAGGGGGCCGAATACTTTCGCAAGGCACTGTAGTCATGGCTCTAGTCCTCTCGGTTCGACGCAGTGGACAAGCTCCTTTGCAGAAAAACTAACGAGCACACGTGTGTGGCTCTCTCATGGTAGCACTTAAATCAGGCGCTGCTGATCAGAGCGAAGCTAAAGTGCAAAGATTTATAGAAAACCGACGGAATTAACAAGAAAAAAGTTCAGGATGACAAGGAACACATCCCCACAAAATCCCACCTTTATGAAAGCTGTAGATTCTCTGTCAGCTGAGGGTGAGCTGTTTCATCCAATCCAATCAACTTTATTTATATAGCACATTTCATAAACTCAGTTTCCAAAGAATTGGTGTAAAGTGATTGCGCCACCTGCTTCCTGTTAAAAGTCGTGCCGCTGAGTTTTGGACCAACTGCAGACGGGAAAGTGCGTTTTGGGGGATGCCCGCAAAAAGTGCATTGCAATAGTCCATTGAAAAAATAAAAGCGTGCATGACCTGCTCAAAAAGATTGAAAGATAAAAAAGTTTGAACTTTAGATAAAAGTCGCAAATGATAAAAACTTGATTTTAAAACACGATTAATCTGCTTATCAAGTTTAAAATCACTGTCTAAGATGACTCCAAGGTTGGTGACAGTGGAGCGCACACGGTCTTTTAAAGGCCTTTAAAGGGGGTCAAGGGGGGTCAATGAGGGGGGCGCTAGGACCAAATAAAATGACCTCCGTCTTTCATTTCATTTAGTTTAAGAAAGTTTTGGGCCAACATCACTAGACAGTTGAGTAGGGGTGTTTTTTTCATCAATGGCATGTAAATCTGACAATCGTCAGCATAAAAATGATAAGACATGCCATGTTTTCCTGCCCAACCCGCCTGGGAGCGCTTCAGTTCTGTAGCTTAGGACCTGGTTCATTAGCCCGTCCGTCTGTGTAGAAGCTCACTTTCCCCCCCTGGGTTTTTGTGAGTTTTTCCTTGCCGATGCAGGAGGGTCTGTTGGGAAGTTAGTGTCCAACTAGAAGGACTGTGGTGATTATACAGGACACTTTAACATTCTACAACATGACATTTGACATTTATTAACATGCATGACATTTATCAACATTCAGGGTCATTGGTCTCTCCCTATGGACCAATACATATGTTTATATTTTGTACTGTTGATTCTCTGATCTGTGTTGGTGATTTCAATTTGTTAAGTCCTCTGAGATTACTTTTGTTGTGATTTAGGGCTATACAAAAGTTTTTTTTTTTTTTTTTTAAATGTCACTAAGTGGGAGGAGGTACAGGGCAAAAAGCAAAGGGCCAAGAATCGATCCCTGGGGAACTCCACAGTGCAAAGGGGCAGAGGTGGAGGTGGACAGTAAAAGACCGCCCTGACAAGTATGACCAAAAGCAGTCCAGGGCAGTCTCCCTGACACCCACACAGTATTTAAGACGATTTAAAAGAGTTGCATGGTCCACAATGTCGCAACAATCAAGTCTAAAAGCACTAAAACATCAGAATTTCCAGAATCTGCCAATAAAAACAGGTCGTTGAAAACCTTTAAAAAATGCAGACTCTGTGCAAAGCTTTGTACCCTGACTGGAAAGGGTCTAAAGTGCAATTTTCATTTAAAAAAGTTTGCAACTGAGAAATTAAGCTTTTTTCTACAATCTTTGAAACAAAGGGGATTTTTGAAATAGGACGATCACTTGATATAATTGAAGGCTGAAGTTTTAGATTACATCGAGTTCTATGGGACATTTTTCTGGGTAGCCCAAGTGAAATTAGTCTGCACTATCCAGTTATTATAATAGATCCATGGGGGAGACCCACACTAAAGTCTGTGTACACCAAGCACAGGTGATTCAAGATGGAGTCCTATTCAAATCAATGGCTTGTGCTCAGTAGCGCATGTGACACCATGGACGCCGAAAGATTAGCAAAACTTGCCAATATTTGGACCTCGCTTTGTCCTCCCGGTTCTGCGCAGCAGACAAGTTCCCATGATGCTTTGCGCCAAATACTCTCTTAGGGCACGGTCACATATGTTTTTACAAACAAACTGGGCCAAGTGGGCCGGATCGTCGCCACAGGGGTGTGAAAACGGTCCGCAGTCACATGAACGTGTATTCGCAAACGTGCCAGAGTAACTAAGCTGTAGTACAACACTCGGCCCAGATGGTGGCGCTAATACTAACTCCAGCGTCAACTTTGTTGTCCTGGTTGAGTTTCCATTTCTCAGAGCTCACTACGGATCTCATTGTTTAGGGAAAGACACATTGCTCTGATGCAAAGTGCAGCAGTTCAGTGGGTAACGTGTGTGCGTGTACGCGTGTGTGCGCACACACACACACACACACTCTTTAATAACGAGCGTAAGTGCGCTGGGAAATGAATGAATGAGTATGAAAGCCCCGGACCACGGTCCGGGGCTTATTTGAAAGGTTTAACACAAGCGGAGAATGCGAAAGTGCAGGAGAATGTGTGAAAATGCCCCTCACAACGGAAGACGTAATGTGACGCACAAAATCAAGCCCCCACCACACCTCATCCCCCACTCCCCACCACCCGCCACACTGACGCCCCTCATCGGCACTGCGAAGTGTGCTCTGGCCCAAGTCTTGAACCGGGCTCGAGCCCACATGCCGCAGTCACATGGGACCTAAAGCCCGGCTCAAATCGCGAAGTGGGCACTGGCCCACTTAAACCGGCCTTTAGGCTGCGCATGTGACCGCAGCCATATACATGCACAGAGGGGCACGGCGGGTCCTGACCAATCAGACGCTGCTGATCAGAGCAAAGTTAGAGCGGGAGATAATCAAGCAGAGTTTGTTGCATTAAAGTGTGGATTTATAGAAAACCGAAGGATTGAAAGGAAAACTAAATGCCAGTACCCAGCCTTGCTCCGCCCACATGAACATTTGAAAATTCTCTATAAAAAGGGCATTGCCCGGAGCACCAAGGGACAAGATGAGGGCTTAGAGTTGGGCGTGGTCTGGGCTGTAATTGACACCTCACTTGTCAATCACAGCCCACATAAACAAAATCAGACAGTTGTCTTTGCTGGCACAGAGACGGACGTCACGCTGCACAAAGAAACGTCACTTTGCACACCAGAGCCAATGAAGAGGCCAGGCACCTAATACCAATGTAGTGCCACCAAAAATGTAGAGAGGGCAGTTGTAGGCTCAAAAGTGAGATTTCCTCTTTTTTGCACTAAAATGTCAAATAACATGTGGAGAGCACCATAAGAAACATATATATGCAGTTTATGAGTTAAAAAAATAGATTTGGTGATTTGATGCAGATATTCTAAACCCTGGTGTCGCTTCCTGAACGTTTAGTCTTGCAATGTTTTGTTGTTCTAATTGTATAAAAATACTTTTTGATGGTATGTTTAATTATATGAATAATGTATATTTAGTATTTGTTATGCATGCCTAATTCCACAAAAAAGAAATAATCTGGTCCACAGGCAGTCAAACTTTGTTTGTTTCTGCTTCTGATATTCTTCACACGAGTAAGTGACATTCCAGGAGACTGAGATCAGTCAGTTTAGAGTTCAAGCAGAGTTTGTGTGAATGTAGCCTTGTGCTCAGTGATGATAACTCTGATGGTCACACAATACTATGGCATAACAGTGACACATTACACATTATGTTTTATTGCTAGTGTCTGGTCCAAAAGGACTGCTTCAAGGTTAGCAACTTTATAGTTCACTGAAGAATTCTAATGAAAATGATTTGTGCCACCAAAGAGTATCTTCTAAATAAGTGGGAAACAAAGTTTACTAAACAAAAATATAAAATAATGCAAAAGTGGGTACGTAACAAAGAAATAATTCTACCAAATACCCAACCATATCTAAATTTAATCCTAAAATGGATAGTACCTATTTCAAACAATTACTTTAATTCTACCATATTTATTACTCAAACCATTCGTGTTAAGAATAAATAATGCATATTTGTGCAACTATATTTTAAATTTACTTAAGGACATGACCAGATTCGAATAATCATTAGAAAAGCATTTGAAAGACTTGGCTCATTAGAAGTTCTGTGAATAGCCAGATCTACTTTAGTGCCATACAAATCAAGTTCCACCGCTATCTTTTCAAATTTACTGCCAATTACAAAACATGTCCTATTATAGATTTTTTTTTTTGTTTTAAGTACACATTTGTTAAAAAAAAAAAAAAAAAAAAAAAAACATCTCTTGGAAAAACAATGAACAAAGTACCAAATAAGATCATTTATTTAGAGGTCCCCACAGACACAATGACATGATGAGCAGAATGTGAATGATGGACACATGAATGGATACAAATATGACGTGGAGTGTGGACAGACACGGCCATCACGCAGACACCCCCCGCGGCCTGTCCGTGGTTCTACCCTGTGGTAGAACAGCATGAGGTCACCTACCATAGGGTAAAACCACTGATGGGACACTGGGGACAGAGACACATGGAGGAAAGCGAGGAGAGCGAGCAATCAAAACCACATACCAACGTGTACATAAGCATGCACACACACAAACATATACATTAGCATACATACACAGAACACACACACACACACAGTGCTTTGCGAAAGTGACAATACATCTTGAAGTTTTGCAAATGTTGTCGTGTTACAACCACAAAGAAATATTTTTGATTTCTAACTGAAATACTGCAGACACACATAGCTCACTCCGGGCAAACATTAGTCATACCCTAAACAGATCTAGCCTTTATGGACGAGACGGAATGAGTTTGTAGTGGCACCTAACAAAATCACTTCTGCAATGCACGGTACAGAAACATACACACACAGGGCACTGGAGAGAGCAGGTGTGCAGGCCTACTCCACAACCCACACTCACTGATAGGGCTTCTCTCACCTTTTCCTCTTTAATACTTTTAAAAATCCTTTTCAAGTGCATGTTTTCATGCCATGTACTGTATATGTTTGATATAAACAAATCAAATGTTTCATATATAGTCGGGGGCAACAGTAGCTCAGTTGGTAGAGCATTGGCCTTTGGGCGTGAAAGTCGTGGGTTTGAGCCCACAATGGGACCTACTCCAACTGCTCCCACAAAGGCCGCCTGCTGTCGTTGTGTCTTTGGGCAAGACACTTAACCCCATGTTGCCTGAAGCCCCTGATGAAAGAACAAGGCTGCGTCAAGAAGCCATCTTCCCATGGACGAGCATTGGTTGGCAGCTTTCATTGCCACCAATATAGTTTGACTTAACATACGCTTCATTAGCTTGGTCTCCGGCAGGAGGTAAGGGGAGGATCAATTTCCCCCTGTCAATAGCCCTAGGAAGTCCCTCATCATATTTGTTTAAAAGCCTATTTTTTTAACTTGTAAAAAATAAACAATAAAACATGTAAAACAATTCCCACATGAAAATTAGAGCGGCATATGCAGCAGATGAACATAGAAAATTGTTGATTTGATTCCGTGAAAACATTGCTTGAAATGAGTGGCATTGAGGTTGTAATAAAAAGAATTGCTGCCGCTCGCCCCACAAATTATGTTCTGGCAGAAACCCTGATTAGTGATGTCTAGCAGAGCTTTTATTTTCGGTAAAATTTGGTTTAAGTGAATAAGAGGTGTAGGGCATCTCAGGAACTGTTGCCAGTCTGACTGAAATGCGTCAAGCTCATCTGCCTTTCTTCATTTAATTTGTTTTTATTAGCATCTGTCTCAGAGGACTCAAGAGGCTGCAAGACCCCATGACATGATTGTAGACGTGGAAGTTCTCTCCAGCCCCTGGTGTGGCACATCGCACACACTGACCTGGCGATGCCCCCGTAGTCCAGCCCCTCCTCCCCCCGCATGATGATGTAGAGTCGTCTGCGGAGGTCGTACGGCTTCACGTTCATGATCTAACACACACACATACACAGAGTCAGCTACTTCACCTTCCTGATCTAACACACACAGTCAGTGGCTTCACTTTCATGATCCACACAGTGAGCGGCTTCATGTTCATGATCTCACACACACACGCACAGTGTGAGGCTCACTGCTCACCTGTTGAAAGGAATCCTCAAACAGCGTCTGTCGCGACACTGAGATCTTCACATGGCTCGGCAGTGCATTGGACTGGACACATACATCATTGTTTATTACTTTGATAGCATAATCAGTATTCCACTAACAAGTTATAATTACCTGGGAATCATTATTATCAAATGTTTTGTGATTAAATAAGGGTGACAGTGGCTCAGTTAGTAAAGCATTGGCCTTTGGGCCTGAAGGTCGTGGGTTCAAGCCCACCACCAGACCTACTTCACAACTCCCATTATTGTCTGCTGTCGTTGCTATGTGTACTGGGTGCAGCTCTGACTGCCACCCCCCGACCCAGAAATGGATTAAGGGGAAGAAAATGGATGGATGGATTGTAATTAAATATGGCACATTTTGGGTCAATGTGTACTTCTAGTACTTTCTGACTCACTGAAGGCAATGTAGAGAGAGTGTAGAGAAGAGTAGAAACCCACACTCACAGGTTTAACAAAGAAAGTACAATACTAGAATCCAATATGATGTTGGTTGTATTTAACCTAATTACTAATAATAAACTAATAATAATGTTGCATGGGGCGACAGTGGCTCAGTTGTTAGAGCATTGGCTTTGAACCTGAAGGTCGTGGGTTCGAGCTCTCCATAAGACCTTCTCCACCGACTCCCACTGATGTCTGCTGCCGTTGTGTCCTTGGGCAAGACACTTAACCCCACTTTGCCTGAAGCCCCCGCTGACATATCAAGGCTGTGCTGTCATCAACAGAGCAGCCATCCTCAGGTGGACTCACCACCTGCAGGAGGATCAGTGAGGGGCTGGTGCTATGTGAATTGGGTGCACCTCTGAGTGCCAGCACCCCCAACCCAGAAATGGATTAAGGGGAAGAAGCGACCACATTAGTCCAGTTCTCAGGTCTCTGCACTGGCTTCCTGTTCCTCAGAGAATAGACTTCAAAGCAGCTTTACTTGTGTACAAGTCTCTCCATGGTCTCGCGCCAAGGTACATCCATGACATGTTTGTGCCATATGAACCGACCCGGACTCTGAGGAGCACAGGGACTGGACTCCTGTTAGTGCCCAGAGTCGGTACTAGACATGGGCAAACTGCATTTCAGATTCATGCGGCTAGAGTCTGGAACCGTCTTCCTGAGAATGTGAGACAGGCGTCTACTCTGGCATCTTTTAAATCTAGGCTCAAAACAATTCTGTTTAGCTGCGCATATACAACTGAATGATTTTATCTTTTCATCTTTGTTTTTATCTTTAATCTTTTTAATGCACTGTGACTATTTATGATTTTAGTCCCATCTGTGATTTTAATGTTTAAAGGTTTTTAATTTTTGTGATTTTATTTTTAATGTTTTTAATATATCTTGTGCTCTTAATGTGTTTGATTTATGCATGATGTGATAGGGGATGTGAAGCGCTTTGCGTTGCCTTGTGTAGGAAAGGCGCTCTACAAATAAACGTTGATTGATTGATTGATTGAAAATGGATGGATGGATGTCTCAATTCATCAACTTTCTTTCTTCCTACTTTCTCCCAATAAAACATATTTAAAATCATACAGAACAAAACCTGTGATCTATGTTTAGAACAACAAAGGAAACATGTTCAAGTTCAAATCTGTATCAACATCAATATCTGGACTTTGAACAGGCTATTCTAAAACATGACTGGTTTAAAACAAATCTCATGTTTGTTTTAAACCAGTCAACTAAAAGTTGAACATCCAGCATCAAGTCTTTTGGAGACAGCATTTCTTCCAAGATTCTGTTCAGTCTCCAATAAATTCTGATCAAGAACACAACAGCTATCATCACACTGAGAGCTAATAGTTAGGTCGACATATAACCATTCATCAGGCTGTTCTGGGGTATAAATACTTTTTCAAACATAATTGTTTACATCTAAGGTCTTAATATGGCACAAATTCATCATGCTTTTGACTCCCGAGACAGCCCAGTCTCATCATTGAGAGGTGACATCATACAATACAATACGTACGTAGCACAAGAAGCGAAACTGATGATACTTCCACCTGAAGCTCCGGTCGTATGCCCTCGGGGAGCAGCTCTCCCGGGATCTGCGCACACACGCACACACAATCATCACTACAGGTAGTACTAGTAACAGAGATCTATATGTTGTTGAAAAGATGACAAGATGATGGCGCACTATGATTTGATTCAATTGTGATAAATTGTGCACCCCTGAGAGCAGAGATCGAACATGTTTTTCAGTGGAGTAAAGTAAACAATCTCCAGCTGAACATCGCAAAAACATGTGAACTTGGTTTTGACTTCAGTCGTAGCAGTTCTCACACTCCTGTAGTTATTGACAACTCCCAGGTACAGATCGTAGAGGAGTGCAAGTTCCTGGGTTTAACTCTGTCTAACGACCTGAAATGGGTTAAAAACACTGACCGGGTTGTTAAGAAAGTACGTCAGCGGCTCTTCTTTTTGCGTAAACTTAGAGAATTTACCACTAACTCTAAGATTCTGCTTAACTTTTATCGCTGCACCATTGAGAGTTTACTTGTTGGTTCTGTGTCTGTGTGGTTTGGAAACATCACAGATAAAGAAAAGAGAGCTTTAAACAAGGTGCTCCGCTCTGCAAAGAGGACCGTGGGCTGTGAGCTTCCTGTTCTGGAGGTTCTTTACAAATCCAGACTTTTAAACAAAGCTCTTAAAATCATCAATAACTCTTCTGGCCACCCTGGGAAAGCCATGTTCCAGCTTCTTCCCTCTGGCAGAAGATATCGCTCGCTGAGATGCAAGACATCTCGCTATGCTAACAGCTTCTTTCCACAGGCTGTTAGGTGCCTAAACAGAGCACTTTAATTCCTGCTTTTACCCCTTGTATCGTTTTGTTGATCGGTGCCACAGTGTCAGCTGTTTTTTTATTATTTTATATTCAGTGTATGTGTATTTTATATTACATTGTATCGTGCTTTTTATTCTGTCGGTGCACACAGAGTACCTTTTTTTTGCAAATGTATTCCAATGTAGTTTTTATACTGCACATGGCCAATAAATGACTCTGATCTGAATCTGACAATAATATTCTTTAGAAGCAAATACATCAACTGTCATAACATGACTGGTCATGTTCAAAGTGTTTAAATAAACAAAACTGACTAAAAATGCAGTATTACCTTTTATCAGCAGAAGATAAGATAAGAGATAAGGCACACTGAAATGATGGCACATAACTATTCACCTTTTTTAACTGAAGTTTTCTAAAGTACATTGGTTCCCTTTTCCACGAGGGTGGGAGTGGGGGGGGGGGGGGGGTGCAGGCAAGAGAATTACCCAGACTCAAACCCGGGCCGAGGGTCTTTAAATGTGGTGGTGCGCGAGTTGTGGTCCACAAAATAGCGTACTCCCTCAGGAGTGTACTTCGTCTCCCATCCTGGAGGAAGAGGATGCTCCTTCACCAGCCTGCAAACACAACAAGCACACATGAGTGACATCTGGAACACAACTGCTCACAGGGAGCAGTTGTGTGACGAAAGGTGTGTGGCTTGTGGTAATGTCTCATACAACTATTAATTATCCTTCTAGTTCTGTATTGGAAATGGACCCCTAAATTGCCTACTATAGTGGGCCTACTTGCCTTTATATTTTAAATCACAGGCATATTATTATTAATATATATTTATATTTTGATATAATACAAATATCACTCTAATATGCTGGAAAATGAGAGTTTGATACCATTTCCAGGCAAAAACATGAATGTAGGAACACACTCACCCTTGGGTGCGCGGGTCGTCCCACTGCGTAGTGCGAGTGTTGTGATTAACGAAGTACATTCTGCCATTGTCCTGGCGCTTTTCTGTCAACACAAATACAAACATATGTGATCATATCACGTCAGTTCTCTATACTGGACTAAACTCTGTAATAAAAGAAACTTTAAAATATGTCTTTTAGAGCAGTGTTTTTCAACCACTGTGCCGCGGGACACTAGTGTGCCATATGATGTTGTCTGGTGTGTCTTGTTGTTTTGAACTGTGGAGTAACCATGTAATACTTGTTCCTATCAGTAGCTGGGAGCAGATAGTTAAGTAATTTGACCACCCGCTGTAACAGGTAGCGGGAGCATTGTAGCAAGAAATCTAAGAATTGGACGTGACCACCAAATGTAACAGGAGCATTGTGGCTTGTGAGAAGTGAAAGTGATTGAGAAGGAATTATGTTATTTATGAACAGGATTCACATTCACTGCTCTGACCCCGGGGCAGGTGTGGCCGTGTTGTACTAACAGCCGCTTTGACAACAGCTCAGGGAACGCACATCCGTAACGAAGTACCGAGTGCCAACCATAGACGCGCAGACAGAACCATGGACTCTTCCTCAGGACTTTCTCCCATGTTTCTCCCTTGTCTCCCCCGTGTCTTTCCTGTGTCTCTCCCGTGTGTCCCCCTGAAGCGCAACCAAATCTCCAGAATTTAAAGCTCGGATACCTAAATTTTCCCCATGCATAAACAATGCATGTTATTTGTGCACAAAAGTAAAATGTTGTGAACAAATCAAACAGAATACACAAATGGAAATTTTATTATCATCATTTTGCATACTTAAGACCCCTCTCAGTCATTATTTGACTTTTTGGGCTGAGTGGATTTTTTAAATGTTTTATTTAAACAGTTAGTGCTACTTTATTCCCAAACTCTTTTTAACTCATTGTATTGAGAAATATTAATCAAAGCTTTATGTGAAGGCCTGGATTTAACTTTGATGAGAATGACTTCATATTGTGAATATAGGCTGAAGGGTATATATTTTTACATTTTCTCCTGGTAGTGTGCTGCGAGATTATTTCAATGAATGAAGTGTGCCTTGGCTCAAAAAGGGTTGAAAAATACTGTTTTAGAGTACAATAAAATGAGTGGTCCTGCCCCACGATATGAGCTTATTGACTCATGCCTTAAATTGTAAATATATTTCTAATATCCAATGCTATTTCTGTGTTTGTCAAGTACCCTGGGTTGCTTATGCATGAAGAGGGCTTTATGAATATATTTGCCTTTCCTTCAAAGATAGATTTATATTTCTAGTTTCAGTTATCTGGGTTCTCAGCAGCACTTCCCAATACCAGACCCTCATTTATTTTTCCCAGACTCTGGGTGCATTTTTGAATTGTTTTTCTTGAGTTGAGTTTTCTTGAGTTGCTTTCTTGAGTTCATCAAGTGTGACTTGATGAAGTTCTGTCTTAAACAAGCCCTGTGATGATAAGCGTAGAAGCATCTCAGAGCAGCTGCCCCTCCCATTGCAGCGCTCACATCTTTTTCTCATTAACAGCTGTGCGTAGAGGCTCTTTCTCCTCCCCCATCTTCCCGTCCAGATACAGCTTCTCAAACATGGCCCTTTCATTCCACTCGTACAGAGGTGTAAGCTGGCCTTACTGCTCTGGGCTTCTGGAGTCTGGGCCAACGCAGTGGATCCAGTCATGTAGACACAGCACTGACACCAGCATGTTAACATGAGGCTGGAGCAATGCTTCTCAAACTGTGGTACGTGTGCACTGGGGGTGCACAGAACCCAGCCGCAGTAAACTATTAAAAAAATATCTTGAGGACAATATAGATCCATAAATATCATGTTTTAGTCCTGGTATATGTCTATAGTGTGTCTATAGTACCAGCATACAATAAAGATGAAAAAAATTAAAACGAAGCATTTGAGTGAATTAGGGACGTCTTAAAATAGGATTTGCATATAGAAAAAACCTCATGGTATCCTGTCTGTTTGATGATGATGATACATGATACTACAAAAATGCTACTACAGTAGAAATTAAGTGCAACAAGCGTCTTACACTAGCAAAACAGTTGAGGTCAATGCTGCCCAATAAAAACAAAATACACATTACATGTGTGAACATTTTATTCACATCAATAGGTAGATTTGAATGAATAAGCAATGACTTGATAGTTAAAGCTGGGGTGCACAACTTTTGATCATAGACTTAAATTCTGCATATTTTATGGATTTCATTATCCTTATATTCCCTCTTTTCAGTTTTGAAAATTAGGTAATTCAGTAGTAAAATGCTCCCATAATAATCCTGGTGTATCAGTGGCAGTTAACATGCAGATGGGTGATGGGTGCAGATGGGTCTAAAGAACACTCACCCCAGCCTGGAGGTAGCGGGCCGAGAGGGTCATTCTCCACAGGCGCTCCGGATGGCTGCAGACAGAAAACAGAAAGACCCTGTTAGCTCTGTCCTGTACACTCCTCTTCCAGGGACCAGTGGGCAGCGAATGACTGCGCTTCCCCACGATGCAGCCTCTAAGCCCGCAGGAGGAGGATAAAACAACAGTTCCTATGAGCTCAGAGCCCTCCCCTCGTGCCCCACACCCCTTTGGCTTCTCCCGCTCACTGCAAAAAACCCACCACACATGTCTTCACAAGTAACAATATCATTGTTTTGGTACGGTTTTAATCTTCATCTACAAGTAACATTACGGGAAAGTGAAAAATAAGACCAGTCATTACTTAAATGTAGTAGATTTTAGTCCGATCCTACTCTAATCCAGGTCTTGGAGATACTTGCTGATTTTGCTTAATAGAAATATAGTTCAAAGACCATGGCCTATGAAAGATCTGGCTAAAGGTATAGAATGATCATGACCATTTGTTTCAAAAATGTCACTTTAAGAAAACCTTATTTTGTCCCATAGCGGGGAAAGCTTCATAATCATAAAAGGCGTCATTGGATTTGATGTCCCACAAGCTGAAAATCTCGCTGCTATAGTTGCTGCTGTAGTTGCTGCAACTATATGCACTTCTTTAATTCAACAAGACATATTTGCAGTTCAAATGTGTGTTTTTGGTGAAAAACACACATGATGGCCAAATTAAATTGGCAAAGGAACTTGCTTGTTCCATTGTCGAATATCATTTTAAGATAATTATATTTCAGATAAAGATATATACAATTTGTCCTTCTGGTGACAATTGGAATCAAATACATTAGGGTGATTTTTTGCAGTGCACAGTGGCGACCGCTGCCTAAAGCACTACTGTGAAAGTAGGCAGGGAGGTGTGATGTCTGAGGGAACTGAGGGAACATTCATGCAGCTCCCAGACTGGACAGCCCCATGGCCCCCACCCTCACCTATGCGCCTCACCCACCCCTGCCCCTGCACAGACAAAAGCCACCTTTATTCGCATTGGGCCTGGAAATTACTAGCAGTTTACAGAGCCCGCGCTGGTCTGTACACACAGGGGAAAAGTGTGGAACGTTTACAAGCAGCACACAGTGGTCCAGTGTGCAGTGTCCTGCACTGGAACATACAAACACACACATATCGAGTGGAAACACAGTGAAAAGAGGCTTGTTAGGAAAAGTCAATCACATCACCTCCAAGTTAGTAGAAAACTCAGCAGCCATCCTCAACATCTCAACAAGACACACACATACATGTCTGATTTGACAAATGTCTGTGTGTGTGGGGGTGTGTTGGAGGATCTTTCTGAATGTCGATCTGTGCGTGTTGGAGGATCATTCTGCATATTGATGTGTGTGTTGTCAGATAAATATATAAATATACTTCCATACAAAAAGGTCATGGAACCTATACTTAGTGTACTTTGTAAAACGTAAGTCAGAAAGAAGAGTTTTGTTCAGGACTATGTCACAATAGTTGGGCTGAGAACAGTGGCTATAGTCATGTTGTAACATACTCTTGTCATGGAAAGTGTGAGGAGCTGTTGTAAGAGTGGCAACAGCAGAGGAAAGGGGCCCCACCCATATGCCTTCACTCTGCCTAAAAAAGGCAAAGGGTGCATATAATGATATAAAGACATGATGACTTCATCCTGGCCAGAAGGTTGGATCTTTGAGCAGCCTCAGGAGAAAGCTGGGCAGATGGAAGAGAAGGTTTGTGCAGAGGCTGGGAAAAGCAGCCATGAGGCAGTGGGAAGCAACTAAGTGTTGTGGCACATAGCTGTAAAATATAGGTTAGGTGCACAGAATATTCCACAAAGGCCTTGCATGAAGCCCCTGCGACCTCCAAAAGGACAGCATAGCAGCAGAGGTAAAGATATACTTAATTGTCCCTGGAGGCCAGGAGCCTGGAGGAAACCCATCCTGACACAAGGAAACATGCCAGGAGCGCCAGAGGCCTCAAGCACGCATGAGGCCTGGACATTTTTCCAATTAAATTGTGATTTGGGTTTTTAATAGTGTTGTCAGTTAAACGCATTATTAAACCCATTTTAATGGCTTATTTTTTCCTTGCAAGATTAACGCAAACACAAAAGCTCTTGTCCGCATGTGGACAGAGACTTTCTAGTCTCTGACCACTGCTGTGGTCAGAGACTAGAAAGAAAAGGAAAACAAAGTCTAGAATCATTTTGAAACCTGCCAGCCCTCCTTCTAATGTTTAATCCAAGTGTTCTGTGCATGTGGAGCTGATCTGTCAAAGACCATGAGCACAACCACAAGAGTGGGTTATATTTTGGGCTGACGAACGCCTGGCTGCTCACATCCCGCTGTACATGCTTCAAGCTTCCACCACATCTGAAATGAGCCCTGCGGCGCCCTAGGCACACCGCAAGCTTTTCTGCCGTAGGGGATGTACAGCAGAATCTACGAAAACAGCACTTACTGGTGACTACTGGACATCCATCAGCAATCACAACTATCTTGAGGTCACAGTCATAATCAAAGGACATTTTGAATAAGGAATAAAATGGATTCATTGTGAGTTAAGTAAGACCAGTGGAGGAGCCAGACTTTTAAACAGAGGGTGCCCAGGGGATGGCAAGGGTTTTTTTAAGGGGTCCACATTTATATTATTCAGAAATTTAACTTCACACAAAAACTGGCATATCTTATCTTTATTCTTTATATAAAGTGAACTGAGTGCACTTGGAAACTACAAAGCAAAACAGTGCATTTAAAAAGTAGTCTGAACCAAAAAATGCATCATGCCTACCACTTGGTCCTTTTGGTATAGAATGAGCTGCTTTGGAGCTCGTGGGGAGTTCAGAAGCTGCTTCTTGTATTTCCTCTTCCTCAAAAGAAATGTCTGTACCTGTCTGCGACTCCCTCTCATCCTCTGAAACTGATTTATATGAGCTATATTTTCATACAGCTCATATGAATTAGGATAATAAAAAAGGATCAAGGCTCCTGTGGACTCACCACCTGCATGAGGATCAGCGAGGGGCTGGTGCTGTGTACAGCTCTGACTGCCACCCCTCCTGACCCAGAAATGGATTAAGAGGAAGAAAAAGGATGGATGGATATTTTAAGACAACACAACGAACTCATGAAAATTCTCAAAACATACTGCCTCCGAGTTTGACCTTCAGGTGAGGTTTCCTCATCCTGATCTACAGGCATTTTCTAAACAAAAAAAGACGCAAAAAAGACCCTTTTCTTTTCATGTTTACACTAAAGGGAAGAGGGCGATGATACAATGTTCAATTAATAATGGAGAATACACACACACACACGGGGTGGCAAGGGTATTTTCAGAGGTGGCAGTGGCCACCCTGGCTACCCCTCTGTGTATCGATGCACACAAGGGGCAAATTCAGGATGCATTGGCTCTTGTCTCTCTGTACCGATTAGATTCTTGCGTTGTATCGGTCTTAGATCACTTTAAATCACCTGCTCAGACCAGTTTTTTTCACTGAGCGTCTGTGTTAAGATCTGATTGGCCCTGGCTCTGTCGTGTTCACGGGGGAGTAGTGAAGGAAACGTTCTCTCACTGTCCGTAGCGGCAGCATAGACTAGCGGGGGTCCCGAGCCCTCTGCCCGCAGGTGCACGGTTCCGCAAGAACCACAACAGGCGCTCGCGAAGCATGATCTATAAATAGTATTGGTCCCAGTTTTTGATCTTCACCCCTCCGCTCAGTGGTTGGCTTTTGCGAAAGAGCAGAGTCATGCAATCTATGCAAGAGAAGAGAGTCTAATGCTGTTTGGATCTTTAAAGCGAGATATGAGCCGTTAGAGAGTCCTGTTTGTGAGAGAGGCAGACGCTTGTCAACGGGCAAAAAATACTTGTTCAATAATCTCATTTCAATTTTAAAACGGCAAGAATGATGCACTTCTATGGAGGACCAAAACTGTCACAATAATAAATTAATTTCACAATCTGCATATCATTATAAATATAATGCTACAAATTATGAGATTTAATTTATATTGAAGTTTTTTGGTTCAAAACAACAAACTAAATAATACATCTTTATTATTTATTTTTTGACTGCTTTTATTTATTTCCTTATTCATTCAAAGGTTAAGATAAATAATATAGATATATTATTTAACCCTCTATGCACATGGGTCATTTTGGGGAACCTTCCTCGCCTGGTTTTCTTTGTGTATAATTGCTCATAAAACAGTCATCTTTTGATGCAGAGTCGAGCAGTATACTTTCAGTGTACTTTCAGTACAACCTGGGGTTTTAGAATATTCATATTGTAAAGCTGTCATATGAATTATATAAAACTTATGGAATCATGAAGTCAAAGAAAAAAATCAAACGGAAAATCAATTTAACAAAAATGTATTGAAAAAACACAATGAAATGCTATAAACAACTTTTTACACTGCATAGAAATGTTATTTGAGGTCATGGGGATAATGGGGAAAAAAATTGAATCTGTGACTATTATAATTTCTACAAAATTCCACTATAAACACAAAAATCACTGTACTCCTGATGCCCTTCCTGAAGCAGTTTGTCTATGATGCTGGGGTTGCTTCTGTATCACAGCTGTAAAAAACTTAAAACATAAGAAACTAAGAAAAAAAAACAAAAACAAAACATGCATATATTTATATAAATCATATACACATAATGTAATTTTACTGTATTTATTATCGTCTTTATCAATAATGCGCACTCTTCAGCCGGTTATTGCAATCGCAGCTGTAGTTTCAACTGTGGGAGAACAAGTACACACAGAGGAGTGAGACATCTCACTCTGACGATCTTTGGCAGTCCCCGTGTGTTTATATCTCACAGCTGTTTGTACCTCACGGGGCACCGCTAAGATCCAATTAGACACAGACTTTCAGACAAACGTAGTTTATCCCCCGTGCGTCGCAGAGACAAATCAAAGCCTTGAAAAAAAAGCCTTGAATGTGTACTTCACAGAGAATAAAAAAGTAAGTTGCTACGTTTTACCGTTCGCGAGTAAATTGATCATTTGTAAGACATGTGCGCATGCATCGTCGCCAATACCTGCGGGATTATAGGGTTAACTGCAGTTTTTTTCCCCAAATAAATAACTATGTAAAAAAGTAACGTGCAGAAATGGGGTGTCTGCAATGAAAACGGAGTTATAGTAACAGTCAAAGTAATTAGTTAGATTACTCGTTAATGAAAAAAGTTACGCCGTTATTCCCATCACTGTCCATAAATTGAAAAAGTGTGGGTCAGTCCTCACTGTGGGTTGGACCTCCTCACACTGTGGGTCAGACCTCCTCACTGTGGGTCAGACCTCCTCACTGTGGATCAGACCTCCTCACTGTGGGTCAGACCTCCTCACTGTGGGTCAGACCTCCTCACTGTGGAGAATGGAGAGATATCATGGAAACTTATGTATGCAGCCAATCTCTGATGATAGATGCTTTGGTCCAACTTTCTGTAGCTCCGCCCCCTTCATTTGCATTGCTTTACAAGACACGAGAAAGGAATGTGTCGTGAAATAAAACAGAACTTTGATTAAAAAGGAAATAAATTAAGATATGAAGAAAATAAATACATTCAGAAACAAAATGAGGATTTATTTGTTTGGCACAAAACTGCAGTTAAATAACAAAACCATATCTATTTTAAATCTTAACCTTTGAATGAACAGGGAAATAAATAAATGCAGACAGATAATAATAAAGCTTTATTATTTAGTTTTGAACCAAAAACTTATAATATATATTTATTAAATCTCATAATTTGTAGCGTTTGAAGAAGGGATCATGTAGGGCCACAGTTATGGACTCACTGCAGGGGGGGGCTTTGGGCTTGTAGTTGGTGATCTCCCGTAGGCCCCTCCAGACAGAAGCAGTATCGTTGCTCCTGTAGTCGTTCTGTGCCGGGGACTTGGCTGCTTTCAGTTCGTCCCTGAACTGATATTTAGCTGCTTTGTAGCCGCTCCGGTCCCCCTCCCTGAAAGCAGACTCCTTTGCTTTCCTGAGCTGCCGGAGTTTAGCAGTTGTTATAGATGACCCTGGTCCTTGTTGGAATAATGCTATCCTCGCAGAAGTGAATGTATGACGTCACAGTGTCCGTGTATTCATCCAAACTGTCTGTGGCAGCTCTGAAAAGGTCCCAGTCTGTAGATTCCATGCATGCGCGCAGCTCTTCCACAGCTTCATCAGACCACACTTTGGAGCTCCTCACTGCAGGTTTTGAGAGCTTTAGTCTCTGTCTGTAAGCAGGAACCAGATGTATCATGGAGTGATCTGAGAAGCCGAGGGCTGCACGTGGAACAGCGAAAAGCTCCGCGCACAGTGGTGTAGCAGTGATTCAGAGTGTTCTCCTCTCTGGTCGGGCATTTGATAAACTGTCTGTATTTGGGTAATTCCTGGCTCAAGTTTCCCTTATTAAAATCCCCCAGGATAATAATAATGTACAGATGCAAACATACTGCTGCTAATGTAGACTTTGTCTGTTTGTCTGCAATAAAAAGTAAAAAAAAAAAAAAAAAAAAAAAAATTTTTTTTTTTTTTTTTTTTTTAATCGCGCGATAAAAAAAATGACGGCGTTAATATTGATTTGCGTTAACGCGTTAATAACGCGCTATTTTGGACAGCCCTAATAAATATCTCAATATTTTTTTTCCAACTCCCGATAACGATATTGTCATATCATCTTTAAAATCAATAATTTTTACACAAAATGATCTGTAATGTTTTGCTGCCAGGGAATCTATAGATAGAGAAAGTGTAGATCTAAATAGAAGCTTTTTATTTGTAAAGTGCTTTACACTTCTTTGCAAAACATGCACAAACATATATTGACATTAAAAATCAAATTCAAGTAACACAGAAAGAACACATCCAAAAAGGCTTGCTCAATATTTACTGAAATGTACAAATAAAGCAGTGATTGGCTTTTTAGGCACACATTAGATCGAATGGGCATCTGTCCTTCTCTAATTGTAATACGTATGTAAAAAGAAAAAGGAAGATAATACAAAAAAGCATTTCTTCAAATTGACTTTCACAATATAATTGTCTACGATATATATTTTGCCCACCCCTAGGTCCAACACATTCTAAACTAAAGGCCATGTTAGAGCCCTGCACGGGCCTATTATTTGGGCCTGAGCCCGGCCCTGGCCCTAGGGGGTGGCTCCCCTGCCCGGCCCGGCCCGTCATGGTTTCTGAATTCTCAAGCCCAAACTTGTATCAAGCCTGACCTTTTTTTTTATATATACTCCGCTAAAACAATGTTTTAGCGGAGTATATAGTGCCGCGCACTGATATGAACAGGGCGGAGTTATACATGGTAGTGATGTGTTGCAATGAGTTCTGTGTGTATGGAGTGAACGGCCGCACCCTAATCTTTAATCAAACACACCACATAACCTTCATTCTTGAAGATTGTGGGAGCTTCCAGCCATGCAGATATTTTTCCTCCATAAAAAACTTTTCTAAAGAGTACTCAAAAATTGTTTCGCTATTTGGCATCTTCCTACATTTTTGTAATTAGAATCGAGCAACCATATTTTGCATAAACAGTAGGCAATATTGCACTTTTCATATACAAATATTTTATTCATTTATGTATCAATTAAAATCTAAATTCAGAAAATATATTTGTACAAGCTGACAGTGGTACAAAGCCACCATTCTGTGTTTGGAGTGTGCTCTATGCCTTGTGCTTTGACAGAAGAAAGCACTTACAGGTCAGTATGAAAGGCAGTCCAGAGCAGTGTGTAAACATGAGTGGAGGTGACATATGGAGACTTGTACTCACTACAGAGGCGTGATTCAGCTCTGCACATCAGACCAATGCCTGTTCAGACCAGGGCCAGCACACATGGGAACCAGCAGCCTCCTTAAGGCCAAAAGGAACACTGCTCCACCCTGCCATGGATGAGGGTGAGGGCCACTGAGGAGCCACTCTTAAAGACCTTTTCTGTATTTACTTTTGCAGTCAAATGCAAGAACAAGAGAAGAAAGTCATTTGAGAGGAGTAGTAGCAGCAGCAGTAGAAGCAGTAGCTTTGAGCATAATGGTTATTTACCATACAGTAATACCTATGGTTGGTGTGCCCTTAGGGCTGGACTCCTTTGGCTGCATCTCCGTTTAAACTTGTGCGCTCTCCTCCTGTGAGTAATCGGCAGCTGCAGCACGGAACTCTGGGTGCACGTTTACCACAACAGAAGTCATTCAAATTTTGTTTGGCTCTTTGTGACAGCTCTCTATTAAAGAGCCTGGATCGCTTCATACGGGACACAGATTTAAATGCCTCCTGTAGTTTCAAAGGGGCATTACATGTGTTGGCATGTGTCAACAATAAGACGAATTCCATTTTGTCCGTCTGCGTGCGTCTCCCTCTCCCCTCAACAGATAGTAAGGGGAACGGGGAAGATAGTGAATAAGGTGCTGTCTTTCTGAACTTTTCTTATTCATCAAACATGAAAAGTTCTGCTTGAGGTTTAAGTATCACAATGTGACATTTTGGAGAGGTTACTGGAAAGTCCTTGCAGTGAGCAAGACCAGACCAATGGAAAGCTACAAAATTATGGAACAGCCCGTCTTCTCAAGCAGAGCAAGGAAAATGGGGCAGACATAGGGCTGAGTGATCTGGGGGGGGGGGGGGGGGGGGCTAAATGTATAACCTGAATGGGTTGATAGTGCAACGGGGAGGTAGGAAAAGGACATAATTAATTACATTTACATTATAAGCCAAACATTGTGAAAGGCGAATGAATAGAGGTAAAAACTAGTGCTGTGAGTTAAATGCGGTAACAACAGCATTAACACGGACCCCTTTTAACTGCGTCATTTTTTTATTGCACAAGCTGCTCCTGTAAAGTCTATGAAAATGAGGAGAGAATAGCATAGGGCAGAGGACTACTATACAGAAAGTCAGACGAATGTGATTTTGTGCCTTTGTCATCAGGGTCTCTGTCAGACATTTTGACTGAAAGCCGCATCACTTGCGCGGTAAAAATATGCACGGGTCATTTTGGACTGACGAGCGCCAGGCCGGTGTGCATCTATGCCAGTGGGGACGGGTCCACCTCAAAAAGGTCCAAGAGCATGTGCGCTGACATGCTTGCAATTTTTTGCTTTTATTGCCTCTCAAAAACGGCTTTACAGGATGGCCCAAAATTTGGCTCTTGGCCTAGCGCTATGTTTCAAATGCATGTCAATGCTGAGGGTAGTTTCTTTTTTTTGTCCCAGCCTAGTTTAGACTTATGAAAGCACTAGTTAAAGAGCAACTAAACACCTGTGCCCAGCCTTACTCCGCCCACATGAAGATTTGAAAATTTTCATTGCCTGGGAGGACCAAGGGACAAGAAGGGGGGCTTAGAGTTGGGTGTGGTCTGGGCTGTGATTGACAGCTCACTTGTCACACACAAAAAACAGACAGTTGTCATTGCTGCTTAAAGCAATAGTTTACACATCAGAAAGTCTCATTCCACCCTTGTTTACACACTAAAATAATTGTAAAGCTACACATCTGAACCTAATCACACACAATAATCTCAGAATTACTCATGTAATTTAATTTCAATCTACTAGATCCACTTCTAACTGCAGCTGGGGCGTGTGTGAGAGTTGAATGGGTTTATATCACTGGCGCAGACAGACGCACGTCACACATACAAACTGACGTCATAGAGAATTACACTGGAGAGGCCAGAACCAAATTAAAATGTAGTACCACCAAAAAAAGGTAGAGAGGGCGCCAAATGTCTAAAAAATGACCAGGATATGTAGAGTGCACTACAATTAACATATTTATGCAGTTTATGAGTTAAAAAAAGTTGATTTGGTGTTTAGTCGCTCTTTAAATGAATGGGGCTCATGCCGGCAAACGCTTGCACAAAAGCCTCTTTTCACATTTTCCTGCCTGAGGGTGCGGCTCTCTGATAGCTGCACGTGCTTCCAGAGGAAAACATTAATCTCTTGCTCCTGCCGCATTCTTCGAGTCGCAGTCCCCCACTACCTCTACCGCGCTGCACATGCTATTCCTCCCATGAACGTGCATAACTATTGAAGCGGCATTGAAACACGACAACTTTAGATCCACGGATGTAACGAATGGTGCGGTTGTTTTTTCGTGCATTTCCCCAGAATGTTTTGCGGTTCATGCTCGACCGTGATAGGCGAGATGCCTCTACCTACATTCCCCAGAATGCCGTACGTTTTCTTCCTGTTTTTTTTTTTGAGGTAAGTTAAACGATCGAACATCCTATCGACCCCATTTTGTATTGATATTAGGGCCGGGACTTTAACGCGTTAATTACGATTAATTAATTTAATGAAATTTAAAAAATTGAGGCATTTTAATCGTATATTTTTTTTACCACAGCGGACCTCGTACCATCCATCCCGCGCGGCAGCCTCTGGGTGTTTTTCCGTAGAATCTCCGCAGGAATAGTGTGTTTGTCCCCGGGAAGGACCTCCGCTCTCTGCAGCGCCAGCAGCTGGTCCCGGGTGTAAACAATAGGAGCGCGTGGGCACATATCCGTTCACAGGTATAATCCACGTTTATGATCAGGACAACGGTTGAAAAACACGGCGTGTCTCACTTCCTAAGTGGGCACTAGCTTCATCCAGCTGTATTATAACAGCAGTTACAGAAGAAATACAAATAAGTAGCTAAAAAGTAAGAAAAGTGGGAAGGACAGGGGGAGCGATGCAACTCTGCAGCTGGCTCCCGCCAGCGCATGCGTAATGTGTTATCTTTCACTGTTCTCAGGTCAAATATTTTTATGCGATTAATTAATTACAAAGCCTCTAATGTATCGAGTACCAGTCCTAATTGATATCAAACATGTGTCTATGTCTCACCAAACATAACTGCTGTTCAAACGCATTCGAACAGCTCATTCTAAGAAGAAAGAACAGAAGGAGCACAAGCGCATGCAAGGTCAAATTAGACTGTGGTAAACGAGGTGTGATAATTATAAGTGACATTTACAATATGACCCACACTAAATAGATGTGTACTTTGTACCGCCTACAATACTTCTAATCTTCTGATCATTTAAGTAGTATTCATCTCCTGCCAATGAAATGTGAAGACAATATGCCATTTACTCAAATGTGATATTCTGAATGGTAAACACCTGCATAAATCCAAGGGAAATAAAGTGTGGACACTGTAAAAACAATAACAAAAGCAGAGATTGAGTAAAAGACGAATTAAAAACTTTTTTGGGAGGGGAGTGGATTAATACAAGCTTTTTCCATTATCCAAACACTTTTCAAACCAACTCAAGGGACAATTAGAACGAGGAAAAATGTAAGATTAATTTTGAGTTAGTATTAATGCGAGTAATCACAGTTAAATATTTGAATGGCACTAGTAGAAACCATAGATTGTATATATTAACGGACATAGTCACGCCTATCTCCGCCGTTCTAACTAATGGGCCAAAAATTGGGCTCTCATGGAGTTATTCAAAATGGCCACGGGGGCTGAGAATGTGAAAAAACGCATCTGCGCATGCGTCAGACGGCGCAAGCTCCATTCATTTAAACGAGTGACTTCAAAAATTCACAGCGAGTAAACTAGACCGGTCCAAAAAAAATCCCTCCTCTCAGCATTGACACACATGTGGAACGGAGCTTTGGGCCAAGAGCCAACTTTTGGACCATCCTGTAAAGACGTTTTTGAGAGAAAAGAAGATGCTATATGTTAGCATTGGCTAATTCTTATTCCGGGCATGTCAGCGCACATCATTTTGGCCACTTTTGAGCCGGGACCCGCTCCCACTGGTATAAACACATACAGTACTGTCTATCCCTGGGGCTCAGTTTGTCTACGGCACATGACTATAACTACTCTTTGGCCCTGCACAACGTTACTGTCCTGTGCTTATGTGACACACACAGGTCCATGGTCTGAGTCAAGACTTAAGTCATTATCAAAGACAGAATCTACATGAGCATGTTGCAGACACACGGCCCGCAGCCCGGGCGATATGGTTGAAAACTGTCACAATATAAGTGATTCATATCGGTCGATATAAATAATTATTGATAGTTTTTTCTTTAAAACCTTAATAAATACATTTGTCGAGTCCGCAAACTCAAGTTAGCAGCACATATTTATAGTCACAGGGGAATGGGAACTCAGGCTGGAGGCATATGTTCACAAGCACTCGAACAAGTTTTAGAGTGCTTTCAGTGTCTCTGGCTGCACGCTTGTGTCCTCGTGACCACTTTGCGGCTCTCTGATAGCGGCACGTGCTTCCAGAGGAAAAAGTTCATCTGAGTGAATATCACTCTCGCTACTCAGCAAGAAGGTCCTGGGTTCAAATCCCCCAGTTTCATGTTCTCCCCATGTCTGCGTAGGTTTCCTCTGTGTGATCCAGTTACCCCTACCAGTAAAAACATGTACAATGTGCACTTTATTGTCCCCGTGGGGAAATTTGTCCTCTGCATTTGACCCATTCTGATGCCACGAAGGCTTACGTCAGAAACAGTGGTCGCCGTAGTACAGCGCCCGGGAACCCATCTCCAAATGTTATTGCTCGGCTTGGTCAGGACTACCGGAGCTGGAGGATTTTACCTACTGAGCATATTTTTTGTGGTAGGGGAAACCGGAGAACCCGAAGAAAACCTACGCAGACATGGGGAGAACATGCAAACTCCACTCAGAAAGGCCCTGTTCCGACCGGGATTCAAACCCAGGACCTTCTTGCTGAGAGGCGAGAGTGCTATCCACTCAGCAATCATGCCGCCCCAAATCCCCAAAACAATTGAAAACCACATTGTGACTCTGGTCTGTGAAAGGCGGTATATAAATAAAGATGACTGTTGATTGTGGGTTTTTCTTTTTTTCTGCATTTCCCAGAATACCTCGAGAAGCCTCTGCCTACGTCCCCAGGAATATGCAGCAAACCACTTGATATTCACTCTGCTTTACTTCCTGTTTTTACGGCGTTATCTATTGTCAATCGCGATATCGTTATTGTTTTATCGCCAAGCCCTACACAGAAGTCCAACTGCAAGTGAAACAAACAAAAATGAATGACCTCTGACCACAATCACCTCAAAGACACAGTAACAATGAATTATCCAGATGAGTAACAGACATCGGATGGAAGTCTGATACACTGGTAGCAGACATGAAAAACTGGGGAACATGGGTCGCCACTAAGACCAGAACTTCTAGATGGGAGTAAGGGGCCTCTGTATGCTACCAACTCAGAGCCCAAAATATTTGCAAATACTTGACCAATAATGATGAAAATTAATTTTAGAGTCTAAAGAACATTAAAAAAAAAACAGGAGACTGACAAACTTCTGCAATCTGGCATGTTCACAGAAGATCCACCATGCATGTCCACAAACATGCACTTCCCAAACCAATAACAGTATTTGATATTTTGTGCTGTGAATGTCCATCCATGGAGCAACAAAACATTTGAACAATGAGCTAGACCCAGTAAAGGACTCATTTACACAAACTGTTGTAACGATGTGACAGCAATCTCCAAGCACTGCTCTCCTGCTCTGGAATATATTTTTATTAATTGCAAGCCATTTTAATCCCCACATGAGTTTGTTTAATTCATTCTTGCTTCTGTCTACATCTCGCCATCCGCGGACGCACTCGAGGCTCAGCGCATACTGGCAGAGTAAGTACAGTGCATGGAGTGTTTATACCTGGACTCCCTGATTATTATCCTGGGTGATTTTAATAAAGGAAACCTGAAGGGCTCGACACACAAGAGGCGACATCGCATCGCCTCCATTCATTTTCAATGGGACGTGCGCGACATAGCGTCAATCGCTAGCGAGCCTCCTGCTCAGCGACGGGCGAAAAACGTGCGTGTGAAATCCTCCCGCTCGTGCATGTATCGTGCACGCGCAGGTCAGTGACGCGATCCCAGAAAGTTGAAATTGGCTCAACTTTTCGACGCTGTCGTCAAGCCGCATCGCGCCCCGTCTGTCATGTTATCTGAGCGACAGCGTAGTTTCGCTGATCGCTCTCATTTGTCGCCTCCCGTGTAAAATACCGAAATACAGACAGTATATCACATGCCCAACCAGAGGGGAGAACACACTGGATCACTGTTACACCACTGTACGCAGAGCTCATCATGCTGTGCCTTGCACAGCTCTTGGCCTCTCTGACCACAAGATGATCTACCTGATTCCTGCATACAGACAGAGACTGAAGCTCTGTAGTCAGAAACTCCATGGTGTGGTCTGATGAGGCTGTGGAGAATGCGTGTGTGCTTGGGATCCACGGACTGGGACTCTTCCAGAGCTGCAACAGAAAGTTTCGACGACTACACTGACACTGTGACGTCCTACATTCACTTCTGTGAGGACAGCATAATCCCAACCAGGACCAGGGTCATCTATAACAACGACAAATCCTGGTTCAATGCTGAACTCAGGCAGCTCAGAAAATTAAAAGAGTCCACCTTCAGAGAGGGAGATAGCAGAAGGTATAAGGTGGTTAAATACCATTACAGGGACAAACTCAAGGCGGCAAAGGCCCACCACACAGACCATCTACACCAGCAGTTGGCTGTTGTACAACAACAGTCTGCCTCTGTCTGAAGGGAGGTGGACCGGCTGGTGTCCTGGTGCAGTGGTAACAACCTGGAACTGAAGGTTGTCTGGCCTACTCTGTCTTGCTACCCACAATATTTGTCCAATCTTTGACTTCAACATGTTCATTTCATTTTCTGTCAATGCAGCTTCTCACTGTGATGCTCTGGTGGGATCAATGGCAATAGGTTTCAGATTTTGGATGTATGCTTTCTGTTGCACTTGTATCTCATCCTTTACAGAATGAACTTCCATTCCAATGTAGCTGAAGTTGGTGTGCTCTTCACGTCCAACTTGAAAGGCAGTTTTGAGCTGAGGGATGACAGATGAGGAGAAAACATTGGTTTCGCCCCAAATAAAGTCATCCACGTGAGATGCGAGGATTCCCTTTACCTGGCCACACCGATCAAGCCAGTAAAATACAGCTGGGTCTACCTTGGACACTCTGGCTCCCAACTGCTGCATGGTGTCTCTGACTCTATACCAATACAAAGAAGCATCTGTGAGACCATAAACACACTTCAACTTCCATACATTTCCTTTGCTCTGTGCTTCCTGTGGTGGGCGGATGAAACTGTCCCTCTCCAATGTTTTACCTTGCAAAAATGCTGCTTTAATGTCTATAGAGTTAAGCTCCCATTTGTTTTGACTTACTACAGCCATAATCATTTTCAGTGATGATGAAAATGATCACTTTCTGTAGGCTTTGACTGTTCAGCTCTTCAAAGCCCCTTGCTACTAGCCTCGCTTCAGGTACAACCCTTGCAGCAGTGTCTTTAAGTGTGCACACCCACCTTGTTGAGACACATTTCTGACCTTCACTTTTAACTTCTTCAAAGACATCATTTTTTTCTCCAGTTTGCAAGTTCTGCATGTTTGGCTGCCATGAAGACATCGTCCTGTACAATAAATGCATTGTCACAATTTTTGTCGGTACACTAACCTATGACGAAATCACTTGAACATTGTTCATTATACCAAGATTTACTGACTGTGATGTACCAGCTCTGTTCTCAGGCTGACTGAACTGCAGATTATACCAATATTTGTGTTTTCCAGTTGCCTTTCCTGCTCGGCCAAGGACTTTTCCAGTACAACTTTGACCACTTTCATTGTCAATGTATTTAACCTCTTGGCCAATTTTCAGCTTTATGTTTTCACAGGAGGAGCTGGCTTGTGACTGCTCATCACTGCCCGTTGCACCAGATAGTTCATTAATCTCAACATTAGATGGGCCAATGTCTGCTTGTGTTGTGTCCTCATAGTCACTTTCTGCATCATAAAGATTTGCTGCTGGTGGTGCTGTCGGTGTCTCGAGTGTTGTCATTTTAGGTTCTGTATCAGCCATTTTAGTTTGTGTCTCAGTCACCTTTCTAAGTCTAGATTGATGCACCCTGACATAGGAGCCCCCATGTCTCACAAATACAACAGCCCCATCTTGACCTAGTACTACCCCTGGACCTTTCCACTCATTGAAATCAATCCTTTTATAGTAGACTTTGTCTCCTGTGACATACTTGTCATCAACTGGTTGTAGTTGCTTCCGAAGGGCTCTTCTGAGTCTCTCAGAGCATTCTGCCTCTGTAAACGCCTTTCTCATTGCATGTAGTGTTGTCATGTGTTGAGCTATCCAGGTGTTATGCTTGTTTCAAAGGCTGGGGGTTTGTCAGTGCGCACCGAGGGAAGGTTTGGATTTTGTCCAAACACCAGTTGATAGGGGCTATACCCATGTACATTGTGCATGGAGTTCTTGGCCATGAGTGCCCAGTCTAACGCTGTATGTCACAATTATTGTCTTTTTTAACGTTCAGAAGCATTTCAGTGAGCGTTTGGTTATGCCTTTCCAAAAGCCCGTTGCTCCATGGGCTATAAGCTGCAGTGGTTTTTATCTCAATGTTGAATTTTTCAGCCATGTCCTTGACAATCTCGTTATTGAATTCACCTCCATTGTCACTAAATAGCCGGCTTGGAGGACTATGAACACTGATCCAACAGTGAATGAACTGCTTAACTATCTCTTTGGGGTTCTTTGTTGTGACAATACTCCCAGCACTGAAGCGGGTGAAGTGGTCTATGACATGTAAATACCACACTTTGTGGTCAAGCTCATGTAAATCCACAGCCACAGTTTCATTATAAGTTGTGGCCATTGGCAAACCAAATATTGGCTTGTTTTTTGACTTGCAGTACCTTGTACAGGTTTCACAATTTTGGACAATTCTCTTGAGAATATCTATACTTTCTTTGTCCTGAGTGGCTGCGCAGGTGAGAAGCTTCTGCAACCTTTCAGCTCAGGTGTGTCCAAACTGCCTGTGTAGTTTCAAAAGGATTTTTTCCTTTTCTTTTGTGCTCATGTCCTCTTTAACAATGAGTACCTCTTCTTCATTTTGAGTTTCCTCTTTACTCTTATCTCTCAAGTTCACACAATAATATCCAGAAGATGTCAGCTCAAGTTTAACTGACTGTTTAAACATGGTGGCTTTGTCACATGCAATGCCTAATATTGCACTGGCCCTTTTTAGTGATGCCTTGCTCAATAGCATGGGAATGTTTGCAGGAACAACTGTTTCTATTTTGCATGGTAGTGTAACTTTTCTTGTAGAATGAACCACTTTGCTATCGCCAAATCTAAATGGTCTTGTACTTGTTTCTCAGACTATTTTTTGTAACTCACATTGTGGTAGTCCTCTTGTATAATCTTCAAGCCATTTCTCACCACACACTGTTCTTGTACAAGCTGTTTCAATCACTGCTGACCCTAAAGCCTCCACCATGAAGATATCTGTGTCTGAAAGAGTCTCATTCAAAAACAAAGTGATATTGCACTTCTCATATTCACTTTTGTGTCCTTTATCTTTTATTGTCTTCACATGTTCCTTTTTGTTTGGACAGTTTCTTGCCCAGTGAAATGTGCTCTGACTAACAGCACATTTTGTTCTTCTGCCAAGTTTATCGAGTGGGTTTGTTCCTTGCGCCACCGCTTGACTTTGTTGATAGTTTGATTTACCGTCTACCGTCTCTCTTCCCAGTGTATAGTGTGTAATAGGCGCGCTCGCTGTCAGCCGTTTGCGGCTCACTGCTGCCCTCTCGTGGTGATGTGACGTCTCCAAAAATTCTTTTCAATGCAGATTTTATATCAACAAATGTGACGGTGGGGCAGGCTGTAAGTGCTAACTGTTTGTCTTTTATGTTGAGACCGGCCATATCTAGCAACTTAAAGGCTAGCACAGCATCTGGGAGCTCCATTTTAAATTTACGCAGTCTGTTGTAACAGCGCTCAAACTCCACTATATAGTCCACCATAGACATGCCACTGTGTCTAGTTACACAATCAAACTCTGTATGCCTCATACTGGCGATCTTTTTCTTCTTTAAGAAACACAGAGTCCAATTTTGCCAAAAGTGCGGCCATACCAGTGTCAGCATTCAAATCACCGGCGGGAATTTCCAGCGCACTTTCCCTCGCGCGCCCCGCTAGCGACAAGGTAACGGCTAGCGCTTGTTTCTTCTGGTCCAAATCTGTGACCAACCTCCAGATTTCAATCTCATTCTTCCAAATTTCATATGACGTTTTCTCGTCAAATGGTGGCGGGATCTTGTAGTCACCACCAGCAGCCATCCTCTGCTACCAATGTTAGCTCAATAAACACACAGGTTTATGGAAACGATGTTTACTCAATTGCGATAGCAGACAAGTGAATACAGTCTTGTGTGAGCATCAACATGAACACCCAAACATCGCGATACTAACGCCGCTCCTCATTTGTGCACATAGAAACATAGCTTAACAACCGGTACAGTACAATGTAGAGGTTGTCCCCCAGCTGAAGGACAGCATAAAAGACCAAGAAGGGTTTCTTTGACCACAAGAAGAGCCTTGAACCTGCTCACAGTCCTCACATGGTGAAACAAATGTGGAAATCGACCTGTGGTATGAGCATGAAGATTCCACACTCAGCCCCAAGATCAGTTAGAAAAAACCCAGAGAGGTGAGGAGATAGACACACAAGTGATATACATTTGCAGCACAAAAATACACAAACCAACATTGACAACGGCCGGGGGTGTGTCAATTCCTCCCTCTAATCTTATATCTATATCTAACAATATAATATTGCAGTTGCTGATCATATGTGCTAATGAACGCTAGCATAAGGCAAAGTTGCACCAGCTAGACTATAGGCATAACATTGTGAACAGCCAGAAAGCACTTGGGCTCAAACAAAGTCATAAGCTGACGGGAGGTAGCGCAAACAACCTTTGTAACCTTTGCAAATGCAATCTTTTGACATTTTAGTCAAATGGTTGCATTCTCAAACCACACAATATTCAGTTATCCAATACTCTCTAAATATTGCAATAAATAAATACTGTACCGTAAGATCAATTTGGAGATCGTACTGTGAACTTTGGATACATTTACATCACAAGTTAAAACTAGAATTAGATTAGATCGTGTCAGACCCCTGTGGCCTCATAACCTCTTCAGTGGTCATATGCAGCAGAAATGTGTCACCTGGCCTCAACATTGCAATCTTGTCAAGACACCGCAGAGTGCAGCAATGAACACAAGTTCATGTATAAGACTACACTACACAACCGGCCCAGAAAACATCAGATTTAATTTAATTTTCAATGCAACATTGAATCTTTTCACTTTTGCTTCATGTAGTGAAACTAAATCATTTAACACATGTTGTTTAGTCTTGGACACTGATGAAAATGAGTGAGTAGCCTATATACGATGGGGCAAATGAGTAGGTGGCAGGTTCGATACTGACGTGACATAAACCGATATGACAGGGACTGGGTTAGCAGTCAGATTCTGCCTAAGGCAGTGTTTTTCAACCACTGTGCCGCGGCACACTAGTGTGCCGTATGATATTGTCTGGTGTGCCGTGAGAAATTCGTCTACTTTGTCTAAAAATAGCTGCATTCGCTGTTGACGAGCGGTGACTTGTTTTGAACTGTGAGTAACCATGTAATACTTTTTCAAATCAGTAGATGGCAGCAGATAGCTAAGTACTTTGAAACTGAAAAATTGGATGCGACCACTGGCTGTAACAGGTCAGCATTGTGGCGAGAAAGGTAAAATTGGATGCGACCAACAAATGTGGGAGGGAGCGAGACAAGAGCTTTGTGGCGAGTGAGAAGTAAAAGTGATAGAGACGTTTTTGAAAATGAATTATGCCGTTTCTGAACAGGATTAACATCCTCCGCTCTGCCCCGGGGCAGCTGTGGCCGCGTTGTAGTGGTTTAACTATGAAATGTACGATTTTTGTACAACAGCTCTCGCGAACGCACTTCTGAACTGGGTACCGAGCGCAGACCGTAGTCGAGTGGACAGAACCACAGACATGCGGACCGGACAGAACCATGGACTCGCGTTCAGGACCTCCCGTGTCCCTCATCCAAAACTTTAAAGCTCGGATACCAAAATGTTTCCCATGCACTAACAATGCATGTTCTTTGTGTGAGTTATTATTTGACTATTTGGGCAGAGAGTGGATTTTCTTAGTTTTTTTCCACACAGTTAGTGCCACTTTATTCCCAAACTCTTGTTAATTGTATTGAGAAATATTAAATAAAGCTTAATTTCAAGGCCTGGACTTAAGCATTTTGATGAGAATAACTGTATATTGTGAATATAGGCTACAGAGTATACTGTATACATTATAAGATAAGATATACTTTATATATCACACAGAGTATGTACAGTATATATTTTTTTACATTAGTACTGTATACATTTTTACATTTTCTCCTGGAGGTGTGCCGCAAGATTTTTTCAGTGAAAAAAGTGTGCCTTGGCTCAAAAAAGGTTGAAAAACACTGGCCTAAGGTATAGAATATAATATAGGTTAGATAATACCTGATATAGAAAGCGTTGGCTGAAGTGGTGCATAGCGCCCTGGAGCTGGCTGCGCTGACTCTGCCACTGCTGGTAGCTTCTCACAGACTCAGCTGTGGGCCTCTGCCATGTCGTGGTCCGCGTGTTGTGGTCTACGTAATAGAAGCGGCCTCTTTGGTCCACTCGCTTCTCCCAGCTGGGGAAAAACAAATGATCAAGGTTTTGGCCACAAAATACAATCCGCCAAAAGTGCTTTTTCTAAACAGTTTTCAGATATAATCTGTAAACTTGAAGCGCTTTTAGTGCAATGTAATTTGGGTTCTTCTTAAAGGTATACTAGAGGGTTCTGTTCTTCCGGTTGGATCACCTCAATTACTGGTCCTCATAATTGTCCATCGTACATGCGCATCCCTCAGTAAAACATCACGTAAAAGCCATTGTTCGTTTGACATTTATTGACGCACCCTAAGCGCTTTTCTCGGTGCTTGCAGCGCTTTGGATTCAATGGATCTTGCTGCATTAAAACAGCGCATTGGATTTGAAAAATCAATGAAAAGGTGATTCATTTTAGGACAATTACTTTTGTTTAACAAAGCAGCTTTTGTGAGCTATTGACCGCGGAAGTCCGCATATGGGAATATGACGCAAACTTTGCCAAACTTTTTCCATTCCATTCCATTTTCTTCTGCTTCATCCGTTGCCAGGTCGCTCGACCGGAAAAAGGTACCCTGCCCTCTCCAGGTGGGTGGAGAGGTCCTTCCTCAAGAGGAGGAGTTCAAGTATCTCGGGGTCTCGTTCACGAGTGAGGGAAGGATGGAGCGTGAGATTGACAGGCGGATCGGTGCAGCGTGATGCGGTCGCTGAATCAAACCGTTGTGGTAAAGAAGGAGCTGAGCCAAAAGGCAAAGCTCTCGATTTACCGGTCAATCTTCGTTCCCTCCCTCACCTATGGTCATGAGCTTTGGGTGATGACCGAAAGAACGAGATCGTGGATGAGCTTCCTCCGCTCTATCTCTTAGTGGCTGGGTGCTCCCTAAGAGATAGAGTGAGGAGCTCAGTCACACAGAAGGAGCTTGGAGTAGAGCCGCTGCTTCTCCACGTCGAGAAGAACCAGTTGAGGTGGCTCGGACATCTGTACTGGATGCTTCCTGGGAGGAGACCCTGGGGAAGACCCAGGACCCGCTGGAGGGACTATGTCTCTCAGCTGGTCTGGGACGCCTTGGGGTGTGTGGATAGGGAAGTCTCTGCTTAGACTGTTGCCCCCGCGACCCGGGAACAGATGAAGCGGAAAAAAATGTATGGATGGACTTTTACTTCTATTTAAATTACATAAATTACTGTAGTCAACTGAAGAAATGTCTGTAGATTTTTATTTATGCATTCCTTCTTGTGTTTATTGCTTTAACTTGTTTGCACCGAGAGACAAAGCAATTTCCTAGTTTGTGACATCCTGTTACTCACATGGCAATAAAAGGAATCTGATTTAATACGTAATCTTTAAATGACCAATAACTAATGTAGCTGACACATACCCAAGGGGCAGAGGTCTTTCCCAGGTGGTCGTCTTTGTGTTGTGGTCCACATAATAGACTCTGCCATGTGGTAGGACTCTCTGCTCCCAGCTGCAAAGCACAGGGAGAACAACAAAGAATAAAACATTTTTTTGTTTGGTAACCCCAGAAATGTGAAATATGAAAAAAAACAACTGTTGCATAAACTGGGAAGTTCCATTTCACACTTGATACTGAATTCAGAACCTCATGATAATTAATAGATATCGTTTTTCAGTCAATAATCAACCTATTGTACATGCTTTTCCCACTTGCAACCGTGGTCCATGGAGTAGCGTCCATGGATCTATAGATCATGTTTCAATGCCGTGTCAATAGTTATGCACGTCCGTGCGAGGAATAGAATGTGCGGCGTGGTAGAGGCAGTGGGTAGAGAGACTTGATGCTTGCGGCAAAAGCAGGAGATGAACTTTATCCTCGGGAAGCACCGGCTGCTCTCTGATAGCCGCACGGAGCCGTCCCAGGGACACAAGACACTCAATACAAGCCAAAACAGGAGCTAAACCAGGACTATCAATGGGGGAAACAGTGCTTTTGAACATACGGGGGAGTTCTCATTCCCCCGTGACTGTAAACAAGGGCTGCTAACGTGTGTTCGCCGACACAACAAATGTATTTTTAAAAAAAAACAATAATTATTGATATCAACCGATATGAAGCACTTGGATTGTGATATGATTTTAAGCCATATCGCCCAGCCCTAATTTCCAGGCCCATGTATAGATGTGTAGAGGCAATCCCATGGTGAGTGACAGTGCGCCGTACCCAGCTGGGAGCATGTCCACCATGGCCTCACTGTTGCTGCTTGGGGGGCCTTCAGGGGGGACTCCGGGCAGTGAGGGGTCATGCAGAGGCGGAGGAGGGGCCCCAACAACACTGTCTCCAACGTCACATGTCAGCTCCACTTTATCTACAAGAGGATAAATCATCATTAAAGTAATTTTATAGCTTTGACAGTTTGTTTTCATCAAAGCATTCATACAGACACAACTGTACAGTTCCTAAACATTGTGTGCGTCTACACAAGCTGGGTTCTTTAGTCATATTTAATGATTATTCTGAATGTGTGTGTAGGTTCATGTAGACCAGGTGTTAAAGCAAAGTGCTGCCACATGCACTTCGTGTTTTATTTAATGTTTTAGTGTTTAGTCAAATGCAATGTTCAGACTACAGGGCCTAACGCTCAATTCTTGGGTTTCATTAACCTGGCCTGTAGGGGGTGAATGAGCAGAGACGGACCAAGTCAGTTTTGCTCCCATTGAAAACCATGTAAATCTTGTCTTTTTTAGAGTCAAAAGGCTCTTGGAGGTTGTAACAGTCTTAATCGGGAGAGGCACACTCAATTCTAAGGGAGTACTAAAGAATATTTCTCAAAAGAGTTTTAGATTTTGGGCATTTTTTTGAAAAAATAACAGAAAAAATTGCTGCGTTTCATTCGGTTGGCCAGAAGGGGGGCGCTTATCTGGGAAAGCCTTGCTCGTCACCTGTTCACAACACAGCGCAATGAAACAAAGCAAGTATTACAAAGGGCTGACCAATATCGCAAAAAAAAATCAACTCGCACACAGGATATGACCTGTATAGTTTGGCAAAGTCTGACTTCAAATACAGACTGGAGGTTGTTTCCAGTGGTGGAGGCAATGGACATCATAAACTATCTGGTGCTAGAAACGTCCAACTACACTGCGACACAAATGAGGCCTTTCAAAAGCCTGGAGGCATATAATTATTTTGTCTCGGGTTGGGTCAACAATCTCCGAGTATAAAACACGGCAGACTGCACCGCCAGGGTAGGTCCGATCCGGTCCTGTCCTGTCCCACGTATATCATTCGCGCCACTGTCCCGACGTCATATGAAACCCAAGAATTTGGATTTTTATCACTGTTCACATTACACAATAAATGCACCATCTTTGTGGTTGTAGTGTGAACTGAATGCGTGGAAGTGATTTGAATGTGCAGAGAAGATGCATGACGTTAGTCTTACAAATACCACATACTGCCCCAGTTTGGCCACAGCTAATATCATTCTAACTAATAAATATACACAGAAGAAAAAAGCTGCCTAAAAACACTAAGATGGAGTACTGATGTATGATAGTCCTGCAACTACAGTGGGGCAAAAAAGTAGTCAGCCACCGATTGTGCAAGTTCTCCCACTTAAAATTATTGTCTGTAATTCTCTTCATAGGTACACTTCAACTGTGAGAGACAGAATGTGAAAAAAAAGTCCAGGAATTCACATTGTACGATTTTTAAAGAATTTATTTGTAAATCATGGTGGAAAATAAGTGTTCAAACAAGGAAGATCTGTGGCTCTCACAGACCTGTAACAACTTCTTTAAGGCTGCGGTCGCATGCACGGCCTAAAGCCCGGTTAAAGTGTGCCAGGGCCCGCTTCGCGATTAGATCCGGGCTTTAGGTGCCATCTGACCGCGGCATTCGCGACAGAGCACGATTCCTGGACTCGTGCTCTGGCCCGGTTAAAGACTGCAGCCAGGGCCGGCTTCTCAGCGCAGATGACGGGGGTCAGTGTGGCGGGGAGTGGGGGATTAGGTGCAGGGAGGACTTGATATTGTGCGCCACATTATGTCTTCCTGTGACACGCATTTTCACACACGTCTCTCCTGCACTTTTGTATTCTCCGCTGTGTTAAACCTTTCATATAAGCTCACGTACTGTGCTGGAGGGGCGCTGGGGGAGTGTCTGCAGGGCCAAAGAAAAGCGTTTCCTACGGGTATAGCTCTCTTCTGTCCTGACCGTTATTATTATAGATCCATGGTCCTGATCTCATTCCGTGGGGTCAAAATGATCATGAGAACGGTGATCACAAATCCCAGAACCACACGGGGGGACCTGGTGAATGACCTGCAGAGAGCTGGGACCAAAGTAACAAAGGTTACCATCAGTAACACACTACGACGACAGGGAATCAAATCCTGCAGTGCCAGACGTGTCCCCCTGCTGAAGCCAGTGCATGTCCAGGCCCGTCTGAAGTTTGCCAGAGAGCAGATGGAAGATACAGCAGAGGATTGGGAGAATGTCATGTGGTCAGATGAAACCAAAAAGTAGAACTGTTTGGTATAAACTCGACTCGTCGTGTTTGGAGGAAAAAGAATACTGAGTTGCATCCCAAGAACACCATACCTACTGTGAAGCATGGGGGTGGAAACTGGGGGCTGTTTTTCTGCTAAGGGGACAGGACGACTGATCCGTGTTAAGGTAAGAATGAATGGGGCCATGTATCGTGAGGTGGGTCTTCCAGCATAACAATGATCCCAAACACACGCCCGGAAAACGAAGAAGTGGCTCCGTAAGAAGCATTTGAAAGTCCTGGAGTGGCCTAGCTAGTCTCCAGACCTCAACCCCATTGAAAATCTATGGAGGGAGTTGAAAGTCCGTGTTGCACGGCGACAGCCCCTGAAACATCACTGCTCTCGAGAAGATCTGCATGGAGGAATGGGCCAAAATACCAGCTACTGTGTGTGCAAACCTGGTAAAGACCTATAGTAATTGTTTGACCTCTGTTATTGCCAACAAAGGTTATATTACAAAGTATTGAGTTGAATTTTTGTTATTGACCAAATACTTATTTTCCACCATAATTCACAAATAAATTCTTTAAAAATCCTACAATGTGAATTCCTGTTTTTTATTTTTATTTCTGTCTCTCACAGTTGAAGTGTACCTATGATGAAAATTACAGACCTCTGTCATTATTTTAAGTGGGAGAACTTGTACAATTGGTGGCTGACTACCAGCTCAACGTGCCCGATTCCACCTGCAGGTGGATCACTCACTTCCTGACAGACAGGAAGCAGCGAGTGCGTCTGGGGAAGAATGTCTCGGACTCTCGGATTAGAAATACAGGAGCCCCGGGAGACCACTAGGGGCGCGCTATGAGGTAGACGTGCAAACCACGAGGTCCCGAAATCCTCTTCAAAATTGATAAAAATCTGCATAACTTTTCATACAAAGTACTCCTCTGGTGAGTGGATAATACTTTGTCGTCAGCATCGTCCTGTGGACACAAACTTCAACGAAATGCCTCCAAAATCGGGAAAATCGCAGGTTAGCAACCCAGAGGCTAGCAAGTCAGGCACACCTAAGGCTAATAGCCCTGCACCAGAGGCTAACACTGCTACCATCGATGCTAACATGCTTCAGGCTTTCCGGGACATCGTAAAAGAAGTAATTAGAGAAGAAAACGATGGTTTAAGGGAAGAAATAAGCCGAGCAATTGCGCCAATTCATAAAGTGCTTGATGACTGTACAGATAAGCTCCGTGACCACGGCCAAGAACTCTTTGAGCTTGATACTCGGGTGACAGCTACAGAGGCTAACTACACGGAGCTGAGCAACAAGTATGACAAACTTGTTCAAAAGTTGGATGACATCGAAAATAGGGGCAGGCGGTGCAATCTACGCCTTTTAAACATCAACGAGGGGCTTGAACAAGGAGATCCAACAAAGTTTGTTGCGGACTTATTACACGAAGTTCTCGGTGGTCCCAATGGTCTGGAGAAACCTCCAATTTTGGATATAGCCCACAGGACATCAGCTCAACCCTCCGCGGCTGGAGGAAGACCACGACCACTCATCGTCCGCTTTCACTACTACCAAGAGAAGGAGCGCATTCAGCGTCTTGCAAGAGAGAAAGGCCGACTGGAGTTCTGTGGAAATCCGCTCCTCATCTTCCCGGATTTCAGTGCTAAACTGAACAGACGCCATTCAGCTTTTAACGAGGTGAAAGCGCTGCTCCGGGGGAAGGATAGAGTTTGTTATGGTCTGCTCTATCCAGCTCGGCTGCGAGTGTCCTGGGACGGGGAAACGAAAGTATTTGACAACCCCAAGAGTGTGAAAAATTACATTGACTCAAAAGTTTAGAGGGAAAAAAGGGAAAAAGAAAAAAACGACTACTCTGCTGATAGCGTGAATGTTTAAAGACAATCCAATTACAGTTACTTTTGTGTTATTGTTTATCTGAAGGGTTACAAGTTAATAAGTTATTTGTCTGATTACATTTTTTCTCTTAATTACATTAGTAAAATAATACTGATTTTGATGTGCAATCCATGAGTATTTGGTTTTTTTTGTTTTAATAAATTATTTTTGATATATTTCTGATATTTTTTCTATTACTAGTTTTTTTCCAATTCTATTTATTTTTAGTTTAAATCACGTTATTGACAGATTGATCACTAGACCATATTTTACTATTTTTTAAGATATTTTACCTGTGAAGAATTCTGTAACATTTTGTATTTATTTTATTTATTTTTTTTATTCACAGCAATTATCAGGTCTATATATGATTATTTTATTTATCTATTCATTTTATCCCCTATATTTCTCCACTAATTTAATTTTATTCACAACTACCGTTTGTTATTATTATTATTTCAGTTTTATTTACCTTTATTTTTATTTATTTTTCTTTCACTCCTACTAGGGTGAATCATAAATGGATCTCCTGATATTTTGTATATTTTACCTAATTTTTTGTGCGCACTCTTAATTGTGCAGGTTATTTTATTTGCCTTTTAAAGAAGGGACTGTGGTTGAGAAGAAGAGGACTCTCAATAGAAGTGAGGACACTTGGGGCATGTTGTGTTTGTTGATTGGGGACAACACCAGGGATATTAGGGAGGGGGGTGGGGGGCTATTTTTTTTTCTGTTTTGTTTCCGCCTTGCACTTTTTTTTACTGTAGTTAATTCTTTCTTTGTATCCGTAGTAGCAGAAATGTCGCATGCCAACTGGAATACTCATTCACTTGAAGACAACCATGGTTATTCTATCAGATAATTCTCAAGCTGGAGGTAATGGCCGTCATGTTAACTTCATAAGTTGGAATGTAAAAGGACTGAACCATCCAATTAAATGCAATAAGATACTTTCTCATCTGTTACACCTCAAAGTAAACATAGCATTTCTACAGGAAACACACCTCAAAAAGTTATCACAACCAAAACTAAAAAGAAATTGGGTGGGACAAGTTTTCCACTCAAATTTCAACGCAAAAGCGAGAGGCACTGCCATTCTCAGTCATAAAAACACTCCTTTTAGGGCTTCCGACACAATATCTGACCCTAATGGTCGTTTCATAATAGTAACTGGATCTTTGTTTAATATTCCTTTAGTTCTGGCCAATGTATATGCCCCTAACTGGGATGATCAAAATTTTTTCAAGAACTTTCTTCACTCTTTACCTCAAATCAATACACATTACTTGTTACTCTGTGGTGATATGAACACGGTGATGGACCCAGTTCTCGACAGATCATCTACAAAACCTCTTTCAGTCTCAAAATCCGCTCGAATTTTACAATCATATCTGAATATGTATGGAGTGGTCGATGTTTGGCGTCATTTTAACCCCTCTTTAAAACACTACTCATTTTTCTCACCAGTGCACCAAACATATTCACGCATTGACTATTGTTTTATGGATAAGAAAATGATCTCAAATGTTAAATCTTGCAGATATGAAAGTATAGTTGTGTCTGATCATAGCCCTTTGGTTCTAGAACTTAACTTTCCAAATGAAGCTTCTGTGTATTCATGGAGACTTGATCCATTGCTATTATCCGATAAAACATTTGTGGAATATGTTGGTGAACAAATCAATATTTTTCTAGAGTCAAATTTAACCCCCGGTATGGCATATAGTACTGTTTGGGAAAGTTTAAAAGCATTTCTGCGAGGACAGATCATTTCTTTCTGTTCATATAATAAAAAGCAGAAACAAAATCGTATTTCAAAGTTGACGGGACAAATTGCTAAATTAGATTCTCAACATTCCTTGACACCTACCCCAGAGTTGTACAAACAACGTAAGAGCTATTCGATAATTTTTTTGAAAACTTAGCAATTCCTACCTTTGAGCCAGTTTTTAAAGATAAATTAGAGGAGTCAATATCAATTGGGGAGGTTAAATTATCAATCAGTGCTATGCAAAGTTCAAAATCACCGGGGCCGGATGGTTATCCTGTTGAATTTTTTAAAACTTTTAAAGACATTCTTTCTCCCTTATTGAGGAATATGTACATAGAGTCCCTCGATAAATCAACCCTTCCGCCCACTCTCCGACAAGCCAGCATCTCACTACTGCTGAAACCAAATTAGGACCCACTGGAATGTTCTTCCTTTAGACCTATATCATTGTTAAATGTAGACTTCAAGATTTTATCCAAATTACTTGCTCTTTGCCTTGATAATTACTTACTTGTCAAAGGAAGGCAAGGTTTCTTTAATTTGCGTAGGTTTTTCAATATTTTATGTACACATTCAAACACAACTCCGGAGGTAGCCCTGTCACTTGATGCTGAGAAAGCGTTTGACCGGGTGGAGTGGGACTATTTATTTTATATTCTTGATCAATTTGGCTTTGGCCTCAAATTCATATCCTGGATGCGCTTGCTTTATTCTTCACCTATGGCTCGAGTACGAACAAACTCCTTATGTTCTCCGTATTTCCCACTCCACCGTGGTACAAGACAGGGTTGTCCTTTATCCCCATTTTTGTTTGCTTTATCAATAGAACCCCTGGCGGATAAAAAAGTTAAGGGGGTTAGTAGGGCAGGACAAGAACATAAACTGTCTTTATATGCAGACGACTTATTATTGTACATATCAAATCCCTTGAGCTCTCTCCCCCATGCTTTTACCATTTTTGATGATTTTGGCCGCATTTCTGGTTATAAATTGAATATGCATAAAAGTGAATTACTTGGAATTAACTTAAAGGCTAAAGAAATTTCATTTTCTAATTTCAACTTCAAAGTTAAAACAGACTTTATAACATACCTAGGTGTTAAAGTAACTCAAGATTTTAAATTATTATATGAAACTAATTTCATGTCACTTGTTGAGAAAATGAAAACTGACATACAAAGATGGAATAACTTACCATTAAGTTAGGGCGTGTCAACTCTGTTAAAATGACTATTCTGCCAAATTTTTTGTACCTTTTTCAATGTATCCCACTTTACCTACCAAAAAAGTTTTTTGTTTCTCTTGATAAACTTATCTCAACTTACATATGGAATGGTAAACCTCCACGAATCCGCAAAGAATTTATGTAAAGACCGAGATCATTAGGTGGTTTAGCCCTGACAAATTTTCAGTACTATTACTGGGCAGCAAATACACGAAATATGCTGTATTGGACTAAGGATGTGGCTCCCTCTTGGGTTAATATTGAGAAAAATTATTGTGGAAATACCTCTCTGCCAGCATTGTTAACAACATCACTCCCTTTAGATATTCACCATTTCAAACGTAACCCCCTGCTTTATGATTCGCTGAGAATATTGGTACAGTGTAGGAAAAAATTTGGCCTGCATACTATGTCAATAAAGGCTCCTTTGTATTCAAACCATGCATTTCCACCGTCCATGGTGGACTCGGCTTTTAAGATTTGGAACAACAAAGGGTTACACACCTTTAAAGATCTTTTTATTGATAATGTTTTTGCCTCATTCTTGCAACTAACCGAAAATTTTAATATACCTAGGCCTGTCGCGATAGTCAAATCAATTAATCGCACGATAAATAAAATTTGCTCAATAACTTTTCTGGCCGCGATAAATCCCATTTGCATGCTTGTTTGTTTCCCCCGTCTCTCTCGACAGAGAGCCGCAAAGTGGTCACGGGAACACTAGCGGTCTAGCAAGCAGACAGAAATTACTCAAAAATACAAAACACAGCCAAAACAGGACCTAAACCAGGACTTAACCAGGATTGACAATGAGGGACACAGTAGTTGTGAACATATGCCGGCAGCTGAGTTCTCATTCAGGCTTGATTAGTGACTATACTAGCGCAGCTAGCGTTAGCGTGTTCGCCGATGCAGAAGTACCGTACCATACCAATAAAATAAACTTATTGCGCACCTCCGTGAACACATACTGCTGTTATATAAAGTCTCTAGAAGGTCTCTGAACACAGAGATGCTGCAGACTTGCATTCTTGGAGTAGAACTTTACACAAAAAACCCGCTAGCTTAGCTGTTAGCATCAAAGCCCGCCCCGCTACTTCCGGTGGGCACTACCGCAGCAGGACTTCTGTACGCCCCATTGGTAAACCCACATGTCAGTCACTTGTCATTCGCCTGGTGTGTGGGGAGGTGGGACTACTCCTGAGAGATCCTGTCTTAAGCCACACAAAGTCAACATGTTGGTATTTCTTTCTCTTAATCTGCCATAAAGTCTGAGAAATTATTGACATTTGAGGCATCTGTTTCATATTTTCTTTACAAAGGTCCTGGCAGTTTTATTCCTGGTCATTTTTTGTTAAGAGACTGAGTCTATTTTCTTTATTGTTTTTGGTTTGTTAATTTATTGTGTTCTAGCGTTAAATATTCGTTAAAAATAAAAGTTTATTTCTCTTTGAAAAGGTGTACCTGCATTATCATTGTAATCGATGCAAATGATCTCAGAACGACAATATAATCGCTTATCGCAATAATTTCTGAGACAATTAATCGTCCAGCAAAATTTGTTATCGTGACAGGCCTAAATATACCTAAAACACATTTTTTTCGTTATCTGCAGTTACGTCATTTTATGAAAAACAAATACCCCTCCTTTCCTAATCTACCAGTAGCTTCAGCTATAGACGAAATACTAGATGTAAATGTTTCTAAAAAGGGAAGCATTCGAAAAATTTATCATATTTTGTTTGATATACAGTCTCCATCTTTGACTATTATTAAATCACATTGGGAAAAGGATCTAGCACTAAACGTAACAGATGAGCTCTGGGGGGCCATGCTTCGAGGAGTGCACTCCTCTTCTATTTGTGCCAGGCATGGGCTTCTTCAATTTAAGGTCCTCCACCGATTACACCTTTCTAAGGAGAAAATAGCTAAATTTTATCCGGGCACAGATCCTTTGTGTAATTGTTGCAAGTCTGATGTTGGTTCACTCATACATACCTTTTGGTCATGCCCTAACATTTATAATTATTGGACATCTATTTTTAAAACTCTTTCAGAGGCTTACAGCATCAGAGTTGTACCCAATGCTCTGACTGCGCTCTTTGGGGTGATGCCTCCTGGAGTAACTATCCCAAATTACTCCTTGCGTGCTGTGGCCTTTGCCTCTTTGATGGCACGACGTCTTATTCTTTTTAAATGGAAAGATGAGTCCTCTCCTACACATTCCCACTGGATCACTGATCTTATGCTACCAACCACTCCCCTCAGGCAGGAGGCTGCGGTCCATCAGGACTAGAACCTCCCGCCACAAGAACAGTTTCTTCCCCTCTGCTGTTGGACTCTTGAACACTTCTTAACGTAACGGGCGGCACGGTGGCTGAGTGGATAGCACTCTCGCCTCTCAGCAAGAAGGTCCTGGGTTCGAATCCCGGCCAGACCAGGGCCTTTCTGAGTGGAGTTTGCATGTTCTCCCCGTGTCTGCGTAGGTTTCCTCCGGGTACTCCGATTTCCCCTACCACTAAAAATATGTACAATAGGTCTGGCATGCGCCTCCTGTTCGGCGACCCCGCTCCCATCTCTGTGTGGAGTGAGAGGACAAGTGCCCAAAAAATAACAATTGTAAACCGCTTTGTGGCTCTGGTCTGTGAAAGGCGGTATATAAATAAAGCTTAAAGCTTAACCTGTCCCCCCGCCCTTTATAAAGTCACTTTACTGCCCATCATACGTCACTTTACTTCACTGTACTGCTGTCACCTTACATTGTGTGCACCATGTGCACTTGTATATTGTAAATAGTAATTGTATTCCTTAGAAGTGTTTTTTATTCTTTATTCTTAATTATCTCTCTATGACTATTGCACTGAGCCAAAGAAATGTCCAAGTCTGTGACATCCTGTGGCAATAAAAATTATTCTGATTCTGAAATACCTTTTTGCCCCACTGTAAATGAATGGATCTGCTCCAAACTCAAAAAGCTTGAGAACTCCATGTATGGGGTGTTTTCACTGGTGGCTCCGGACAGATGCATCTCCTTTCCCCTGGGAATTTTGGGAAATGAAGATGCAGCTCTCACCTGTTCTCTACCAGCACTCCGGGTTAGAACATTTAACGGGAAATCATGGGGTATACAACTTTCTGGACAGAGTAGGTGAAGGTTAACGCGTTTATTAAATGAATATAATATAGAAGCTACCATATTACACATATTTATGTCCACACCAAAAAAATTAAAGAATATTTTACTTTACCACCTTTAGCCAGCAGGCAATCAAAGGGATATTATCCCAAAAAACAAACAGTTGTTCAATGAAACCACATGCAGGTTGGATGAAAGTGAGCTAGCAGTTCAGGCGGATTACATAGCACTTATCCAAATGGTCTGGGTCACATGTGAGAACATCTGAACTTTGTTCAAAAGCAGATCAGATTCAAGTCTCATAAAAGCATTTTAATGTTTCACTTTGGGCTGCAGTCTGAACACAACCTAAATGACACTGATGAACAGTAGTTTACATTGTTGACAAACGATAGACATGACTGTTATACTTGGGACGTAAAAGAATTTGAGAACCTCTCATTATGAGACGAATTAGACACAGGCAGATCAGAAGGACGCAGCTATACCTGTGATGCCTGCTGGGTTGCAGCTCTTGGCTATACCTGTGCTGCCTGCTGGGCTGCAGCTCTTGGACTGGCTGAGCTGGGGGAGCAGTGGCTCTTCAGGTAGATCTCCGGTCATCACAGATTCCACTGGACAGGGCTGGGACACCACTGCACACACACGCTCAGTCCTGCCAACATAGACGAATGGTCAGTAACAATGATAATCACTTTGGGCCAGTCCCAGAATTGGGACAGACAGGTACAGCCGCGGATCACAAAGCAACCTGTCAAAGCGATGCACTTTCTGAACTACAGCCATGCATGGATCAACTGTATAATAACAACATACATCCATGTCTGTGAAGCACCTCAATGAATCGTCAAATGGTTTGGCCGCTTCGCAAAGCTTTGAATGTCACCAACAATGTTGAGGAAACTACTTATTAAAAAGTAACTTTTCTCTTTACTCTCTTTATTACGTTACTTTTGTGTTACTGTTTGTGTTACTTTTTTCCTTTGGAGGGCCACATTGGAATATTAGCCAGCTGTCAAGGGCCAGACATATTTTTTACAAAATTTTGTTTACACATTTAAACGGGCTTACCCGTTGGCTTTCAGCCAGGGGGCCCACAGAAAATGCATTTTATATTATTATTCATTATATATCGTAGTAAAGCTAGGTGGTGACAGTTGCACTGTTTCAAGGACATACTAGTGCAGGGGTGGGCAACTATTTTCTAAAGGGGCTGCAGGAGAAAAAAAATGTTGTGGAGGACCAGGTCAAAAATTGTAACCAACATTTACATAATATTTAGTTGCAATATATTTTAAAAATATAGCCTTCAATATAATTGTCTTGACAAGATATTTGACAATGGACTTTTTCTCTTTTGTGACATATGCGATTCATTGTCTGTTATTAGTGAACGTGCCAAAAGAAAATTAATATTGTTTTTTTGCTCCAAACAAGCAGCCATTCCTATATCATTGGGCCTCATTGTTCAAACTTTCGCAGAAAAGGGTGTATATTTTGGGTGTAGATTCCAAATACGCAAGATCCAACATGGGATTTATGAACGTGTGAGATGTTCCCAGATTTGAGCATAAAAAGCAGTACAGAAAATGCCAGAAAAAAAAAAATCCTTTTTGTGAAAAATGAGCAATGGGCCAGACATTCTATGGCAGACATGGGCAAAATATGGCCCGCAAAGGGAAACCGTATTTTTCCCACATCTGCCATAGACTGTCATTGACTTTGAAACTGGACGCAACGCATGGTTCGGTGTAAACGGCCCTTAACGTTCTGCACCAAGTGAAGCTGGGAAACTTATTAAGCCAATGAAATGCTTCGACACACCGTCACAATTGATCCACAAAGCGAAGCAGTGACTGTTCATGTGGTAGTAATCTTTAGTAGTAATAGTAATCTTTATTAATATATACCGCCTTTTCACTGCACATTGGAGTCTCAAAGCGGTTTACAATTGTGATTTTTTGGAGTGGGGGTGGACAGGAGGCACATGCCAGACCTATTGTACATATTTTTAGTGGTAGGGGAAACCGGAGCACCCGGAGGAAACCTACGCAGACACGGGGAGAACATGCAAACTCCACTCAGAAAGGCCCTGGTCTAACCGGGATTCGAACCCAGGACCTTCTTGCTGAGAGGCGAGAGTGCTATCCACTCAGCCACCGTGCAGTGCACGACTGATTGTTGTCCTATGGACAGACTCTCCCACCTCAGCTGTAGTTATCTGCAGTTCATCCAGAGTGATCATGGGCCTCTTGGCTGCATCTCTGATCAGTCTTCTCCTTGTTTGAGATGAAAGTTTGGAGGGACGGCCGGGTCTTGGTAGATTTGCAGTGGTCTGATACTCCTTCCATTTCAATATAATTGCTTGCACAGTGCTCCTTGAGATGTTTAAAGCTTGGGAAATCTTTTTGTATCCAAATCCGGCTTTAAACTTCTCCACAACAGTATCTCGGACCTGCCTGGTGTGTTCCTTTGTCTTCATGGTTCTCTCTGCGCTTTAAACAGAACCCTGAGACTATCAAAGAGCAGGTGCATTTATACGGAGACTTGATTACACACAGGTGCATTCTATTTATCATCATCAGTCATTTAGGACAACATTGGATCATTCAAAGATCCTCACTGAACTTCTGGAGTGAGTTTGCTGCACTGAAAGTAAAGGGGCCGAATAATATTGCACGCCCCACTTTTCAGTTTTTTATTTCTTAAAAAAGTTTAAATTATCCAATAAATTTCGTTCCACTTCACGATTGTGTCCCATTTGTTGTTGATAATAATTTTTTTTATATCTTTATGTTTGAAGCCTGAAATGTGGCGAAATGTTGAAAGGTTCAAGGGGGCCGAATACTTTCGCAAGGCACTGTACATGAAATTGTTCATTTAAAAAAAAAAAAAAAAAAAAAAAGCTTTAAACGAGAGCTTTGCCTTTCAACTCATCCATCCATCAATCCATTTTCAACCCTTTAATCCATTTCTGGGTTAGGGGGGTGGCAATCAGAGATGCCACCCAAGTCTCATAGCACCAGCCCCTCACTGATCCTCTGCAGGTGGTGAGTCCACAGGAGGACGGCTGCTCTCTGAGTGTGAGCATAGCCTTGATCTTTCAGCGGGGGCTTTGGGCAAAGTGGGGTTAAGTGTCTTGCCCAAGGACACAACGACAGCAGTCATCAGTGGAAGTCAGTGGAGAAGGTGCAGAGGTGGGAATTGAACCAACGACCTTCAGGCCTGAAGGCCAATGCTCTACCAACTGAGCTACTGTCGCCTCCTTTCAACTCAGCTATATTAAATTTTATTGCAGAGCATAGCTCAGAAACATTGGTAAAAACATGGTCTACAGTATACAGAAGAAGGTGCCTTTACCAGTTGATTTTAGCCAAGTACCAGTCTGTTTGATTATGACTTGAGTTGGTCCACATCCATTTGCAACACGGTGAATCCTATTCGTCTTTATCCCCTAATATCCACTTTAAGATGGATTGGATCAAAAGGATCTCATTTATATTCACATATTTGCTCATTTCAATAACACAAACGGATTTGCCTAAAAGGGCTGGTGAATGAAAGTTTGGAGGAGGCTGTACGTAGAAGAGCTGACCTGCTTTGCGAGGCCACACTGTGCTCAATCTGAGTGGTGCTGTCGGCTCCCCTGTCGGCTCCCCTGTCTGCTCCCCTGTCTGCTCCCCTGTCTGCTCCCCTGTCTGCTCCCCTGTCTGCTCCCCTGTCTGCTCCCCTGTCTGCTCCCCTGTCTGCTCCCCTGTCTGCTCCCCTGTCTGCTCCCCTGTCTGCTCCCCTGTCTGCTCCCCTGTCTGCTCCCCTGTCTGCTCCCCTGTCTGCTCCCCTGTCTGCTCCCCTGTCTGCTCCCCTGTCTGCTCCCCTGTCTGCTCCCCTGTCTGCTCCCCTGTCTGCTCCCCTGTCTGCTCCAATGTCGGCTCCAATGTCGGCTCCAATGTCGGTTCCCTCTGAAAACACAAGTGCATGGCATTAGTATCAGCTACAGTGTATGGAAGTGCATGGCATTAGTGCCAGCTCCACTGTATCAGGTCTGTTCTGTGTGAAGAGGACCAGCAGCCGTATGCTTTGTTCTCTCTGCTGCTGACTAAACATTGTATACACACCATGATCAACACAGGGAAATATATAACAAAATCGAAATTACAAACAAAAAATGCAATGCAAAACACACCATGAGTCTTCAACCTGAAAATATATTCATTATGTTCACAAATGTAGGGAAGATTGTTTTTTCTGAACAATTGACTGTCAACAACACTAGTCTCACAGGTGTGAGCATATGTGAGCAAAGATGGGAAGTACAGTATATTAGTGCTATTTATATGTGGGGTAGGATAGTATAACACAACACTGATATAGTGGACCAGTGTATAAGTGCATCTGTGTGAAGTAGATTCTCATGAGGTGAAGACTCAAGTCTGTAAAATGTAGTTAATAGCACCTCCCATGGATATGAATGCTTAGTGTCAATGAGGCTGCTCCGTCTTATAACTTCCTTATTGCCTCTTTGGCCTTGTGGCATAATTGTAAGTCTGGTTTTTACTAAATAACACTGAGGAACAACAGTTTACTTAGATGAACACTGATGGACAAGAGCCAGGAGATATTGAGAAGGTATCGTGAAAGATGAGTCCCTCACTTTAATTCCCTCCATTCCGGTGTATTATACCAGCTCTAGAGCGGCTTTTCGAGTGAGCACAATAATAATATGCGCACACATTCTATGTCACATTCTGGCTGCTTCATCCAACCCCTTTTCAACCATGTACTAACAATCTATCTTTTATTTTATACTGGGAGGTTGTGAGATTGACAATTAAAGGAGCAATATGTAAAAATCTGGCCAAAAGTGGTACTGCAGTCACAGTCAATATTTTGTAGTCCTCTCCCACTCTCCCTGACTCAGGTTGCCAGATTCACACCAAATCCAGCAGCAAACACAGGGAATTATTTTATCAGTTGTTTGTCCGTCTCCATTCACATTGCCATGACAGCCGTGCTAATGCTGAATGAATGTTTTGATTCATGTTTTTTTATTATTATAATTTGGACATTTGAGATAAAAAACAAAAACAAAATAAAAGCAATGTAATTATACATAGTTTATGCAAAATAAATAAGAAATTGATGTCCAAAATAGGAGTGGGAAGAATGGATGTTGGAACGTATTTCTTCAGCGTATCAACATCAGGGTTTGCTCAAGAGGATATCACCTTTCAATTTTATTTATTCCCTATTTTTTAGACAAACATGTAAAAGTCCCACATCAAAAAGAGACTAACATTATTTTAATTGGGGTACATGTGGTCTTAAATGATTATTTTTACAATTAAGCTATAATCTGCAAAAAAACGTCTTGACCTTCATCTTTTACCGTTTTTAGAGCAATCTGTCATAGAATGTGATCACATGCAATAAATACAAAAGGACATAGCCCGGAATCGAACCCGGGTTCCTGCATCGTAAGCGCGCAGCTTAGACCGCTAGGCCACCGGTTCACACGAACAGAGACACCGTGAAGAACGGCGTCAAACTAGAAAATTCTGCATCACACGTGAACTTTTATCAGCTGTCTCAATTGTTCAAAGGCATCGCGATATAAATCCTAGTTTTAGTCTTTGTTTTGTCATTAATTATTTGAGAGTCATAACAAGACCTTTTTTAGTTCTACGCCACATGTTATTTTACCACTGAGATTAATGAGCCGCGCGGAGTTCTGGCAACTCGATCACGGACTTACATGACACTTCCTGATTGGCGAAACGGCGGAGGGTAGGACATCAAAATCAAAAAAATAACAACTTTTACGGGTCGTAAAACTAATTTTGATGATCAAATATCTCGGCTGAACTACTGTTATCAGTTAAAGATGAATTCGAAAAGAGTATGATTTAATAACGCCTTTTGAAATATTCGGGTCATTTAATGATGACTTGACATGCAAATATTACATATTGCTCCTTTAAGTATTGAGCATTTGTGAAGTGGACATAACATACAAAATACACATTTTCCAGCTTTTGACTAGGTTATAATATACAGTGCCTTGCGAAAGTATTCGGCCCCCTTGAACCTTTCAACATTTCAGGCTTCACATTTCAGGCAAGTGGGACACAATCGTGAAGTGGAACGAAATTTATTAGACAATTTAAACTTTTTTAACAAATAAAAAACTGAAAAGTGGGGCGTAAAATATTATTCGCCAATACTTTGTAGCGCCACCTTTTGCAGCAATTACAGCTGCAAGTCGCTTGGGGTATGTCTATCAGTTTTGCACATCGAGAGACTGGAATTATTGCCCATTCTTCCTTGCAAAACAGCTCGAGCTCAGTGAGGTTGGATGGAGAGCATTTGTGAACAGCAGTCTTCAGCTCTTTCCACAGATTCTCGATTGGATTCAGGTCTGGACTTTGACTTGGCCATTCTAACACCTGGATACGTCTATTTGTGAACCATTCCATTATAGATTTGGCTTTATGTTTTGGATCATTGTCCTGTTGGAAGATCTCCGTCCCAGTCTCAGGTCATTTGCAGACTCCAACAGGTTTTCTTCCAGAATGGTCGTGTATTTGGCTCCAGCCATCTTCCCTGTCCCTGCTGAAGAAAAGCAGGCCCAAACCATGATGCTGCCACCACCATGTTTGACAGTGGGGATGGTGTGTTCAGGGTGATGAGCTGTGTTGCTTTTACGCCAAACATATCGTTTTGCATTGTGGCCAAAAAGTTTGATTTTGGTTTCATCTGACCAGAGCACCTTCTTCCACATGTTTGGTGTGTCTCCCAGGTGGCTTGTGGCAAACTTTAAACGAGACTTTTTATGGATATCTTTGAGAAATGGTTTTCTTCTTGCCACTCTTCCATAAAGGCCAGATTTGTGCAGTGCACGACTGATTGTTGTCCTATGGACAGACTCTCCCATCTCAGCTGTAGTTATCTGCAGTTCATCCAGAGTGATCATGGGCCTCTTGGCTGCATCTCTGATCAGTCTTCTCCTTGTTTGAGATGAAAGTTTGGAGGGACGGCCAGGTCTTGGTAGATTTGCAGTGGTCTGATACTCCTTCTATTTCAATATAATTGCTTGCACAGTGCTCCTTGAGATGTTTAAAGCTTGGGAAATCTTTTTGTATCCAAATCCGGCTTTAAACTTCACAACAGTATCACGGACCTGCCTGGTGTGTTCCTTTGTCTTCATGGTTCTCTCTGCGCTTTAAACAGAACCCTGAGACTATCAAAGAGCAGGTGCATTTATACGGAGACTTGATTACACACAGGTGCATTCTATTTATCATCATCAGTCATTTAGGACAACATTGGATCATTCAAAGATCCTCACTGAACTTCTGGAGTGAGTTTGCTGCACTCAAAGTAAAGGGGCCAAATAATATTGCACGCCTCACTTTTCAGTTTTTTATTTGTTAAAAAAGTTTAAATTATCCAATAAATGTCGTTCCACTTCACGATTGTGTCCCACTTGTTGATTCATGACAAAAAATTTAAATGTTATATCTTTATGTTTGAAGCCTGAAATGTGGCAAAATTACTTTCAAATACTTTCGCAAGGCACTGTATTTCCCTGCTCATTTGTATTCAGAGTCATCTGTATTATTACCCCGCAGATTGAGAATATTGAATGCAATACTCACTGTCTGGTGGAGTGCTGCTGTTGCTGCTGCATAGGGCTCTCAGATCCACCACCAGACCATCCAGACACACTGTGAGCTCACCGCCATTCACCACTGTGCCTTTGGTTTCTGACTGCAACGCTAAACTCAGATGGATGTTTTCCACTGATGAAGGCCGATATGCAAAGACAAAAGGGACCGAGTACGTACACAATAAATCAGCATTTCACAAATGGCCCCCTTCATTAAATTCATCTTGTCACAATTGCTTTAATAGTGAAATAGTCAAGACATTTGTTGTGCATATCCATTGAGTCAATTAATGATTGTCATTATCAAAAAACAATTACAATTAGTTTTATTACTCTACTTCACAACCAATTATCTATTGAATCTTGGGCGTCGGTCAGAGCAGCCAATAGAAGCGGTTCCACTCTCAATGTGGGCATCCCCAAATGTTTTCACTTTTTCCCCCTGGGTTTTTGAGTTGTTTCATGCCGATGTCTAAAGATGGTGATGATGATCCAGGACATTTAGGAACATTTCTGGACAGTGGTCATCCCACTCCCTATGGAACAATTGCTGCAATGTATTTGTTAATATAAAATTTCCTGTGCTTGAACAGTTTGATTTTCTGATCTGTGTTGGTAAAACAACAACTTGCAAAGTCATCCTAAATGAAAATGATACGCATTATGATACAGAGCAAATTTGAGTCAATCTGATATATTTCTAAAAGATTTGACCAGACTTTTGAACCCTTACCAAATGCTCCACCCCATTTGAACAAAAATATAACCTTATTTATTGAAGATGATGAATAAGCAATAGGTAAAAGTACTTTTTCCCTGGTGGGTGCGCAGAGTGTCCATGAGGTCAATGGTAGCACTGCCAAGCAGCTCCTTCCTCAGCGTGTGACAGCTCCACAACTTCAGATCCAGGTGGCTCTGAGGCGTCACGTTCCTGTTCACATTTCACAGCATTACACAACCCTTTCAACAAGTTTGGCAAAATCAAAATGTCTTTGAGTATTATAATGTTATATATGTTATGATAGACATAAAACTGTAAGAGACTGTACTGTTTATAAAGTATACAGTGGGGAAAAACTAGTTGATGGAATGAGGCAGGAAATTGAAGAGATGAAACTTTATTGTTCTCACAATGGAGAAATGTACATGTAAGTTGGTATAAATAGGATCACAGAGTGTGCAAAAAGACAGAAAATGTGCCAGTTAAAAAAGTGGAAATATATAATAATTATAGAAAATTATATTATAATTTTCTAATTATATATATAATTAGAAAATGACTCTAGCAGTGCAAGCTCACTCATCCACTGAAGCAGCTCCTCAGCTCCTCTACAGTCCTGTGCAGTGAGTGGGAGGTGTTGTCCGTGATGGAGGTGAGTTTGGTTAACACCCTCCTGTGCCTCAGAAATCAGAGAGGGACCAGCCCTCCTGACCAGGGAGCAGAGTGAGGGCAAAGAGGAAGGACATCAGTCTCCTCAGAAGGACCTTAGCCACCTCAGAAGGTGGAGGCGACTTTGGCCCTTCTTGTTGGTGTTGTGGAACCAGTACAGTTTATTTGTTAAGGTGAACACCCAAATAGAAGTTTAATCCATCAGCAAAGCCACCATCCAAAAAGGCAGTGGTCATGTCCCTATGGCCAGGTCAGGTCCTGGTCCAGATAGCTCTTCCTACTCACTGTGCTTCAGCCTATGCGCATACCCATGCAAGACTATGAAAAACATATTCAAATTCAAATTGAATATAAATCTAATCCTCTTACTAGTTCACAACATGGGGATCAGGTGCCCAGGAGGATTTACAGACAATATTTATAATGAAGTACTTTTGAAACAATGAAATTAATGTGGGCCATCTGAACGTGGTGGGGTAGTTTGAGTACTTGAATGATCCTGGGAGCTATGTTGTCTGGGGATTCATGCCCCTGGTAGGGCCTCCCATGGCAGACGAGTCAGACAAAGTGCAGTCGGAAGCCAGCATGGATAGCATGATAATGACAACCCATGACGTCGCCTGGTATGGCGCAGTCGGGACCCCACCCAGTGAGCGTCTGGTGGCTGGGCTCAGCCAGAAAGGACGACGTGGACCAGCCCTCCTGTGGGCCCACCACCCACAGAGGGATCCATGGGGCAGCGGTGTTGAGAGGACTGGGCAGTAGTTGAAGGCAGGGGCCTCGGCGACCCGATCCGAACACACAGCAACTGGCTGTTGGGATGTGGAACGTCACCTCACTGGGGGGGAAGGAGCCCAAGCTCGTGGAGGAGGTTGAGCGATACAGACTAGATATAGTCGGCCTCTTTTCATAGATTCCAGGTTGATATCTAAAGTAACGGACACTTCGTACCATCCCATAGTTGTTTCAGATCACTCACCTTTATCATTAGACTTTCAAATCACACAGGGACCCCGCTATCCCACTCAGTGGAGATGTTATACATCTCTCTTATCGGATAATAAATTTCATGAATTTGATTAAAGTGCAATCAAGGACTTTATTTCTCTAAATTCATTTCAATTGACGAGGCAGAGCGTTTGCTATTACATTCTCACTCTAGATATTATAAGTATGGGGACAAGTTGGGAAGGCTGTTAGCTCACCAGTTACGTCAACAAGCAGCTTCACGTCTGATACCTCGCATTAAGGATGAGTCAGAAACTCTGGTGGAAGATCCATTTCTTGTCAGCTCTGTGTTTTCTTCTCTCTATGGTTCTCTATACAGTTCAGAGCTCCCTTCGGATTTGTCGGACATGCATCTATTTCTGAATTATTTCGTTTTCCCACGTATGATGACTGATACAGCCAATCAATTAGACTCTCCATTGACTAATCAGGAACTTAAATTATCCCTACAAAATATGCAGAATAATAAGGCCCCTGGCCCAGATGGGTTCCCGGTCAAATTCTTTAAAGCGTTTCATGAGCAATTAATTCCATTGCTGCACTCAGTTCATTCTGAATCTCTGACAGTTGGTTCCCTCCCTTTTACATTGAGACAGGCTTCAATTAGCCTTTCGCTGAAAAAGGACAAGGATCCTGAACTCTGCACTTCATATAGACCTATCTCACTAATGAATGTGAACACCAAAATTCTTGCAAAGGCTCTAGCTGGTCGTCAAGAAAAAGTTCTTCTGAACATTGTCTCGAATGAGCAAACTGGCTTTATAAAAGGGGCGTCAGCTTTTTTATAATGTTCAAACTCTGCTGGATGTCATACACTCTAGGGCAGTGTTTCCCAAAGCGGGGGCCGCGGGTATTGCAGGGGGCTGCAAGAAGTCATTAAAAAATTTTTATATATATATATATATATATAATTATTGTATGTTTAATAAAAAAAAATTTTGCAATGTTAAAATATTTGTGTTCATTATTTGACTTGAATAATTAAATTGTAATTATTTTTGTATTACAAAATGGGGTGCGTCATTTACATTTTTGTAGCAGAGGCTATTTCCCCCAAATAAAATAACGAGAAGAGCCTATTTTTAAGGTTGTCTTCTTGGTTATTATTTTGGGGGGCCGCGCAGACCCGTCAGATTTTTAAGGGAGCGTTGGTGTTACTGACTTTGGGAATGGCTGCTCTAGGGAAACTTCATCTCTGCCGGAAGTTGTGATATCAGTTGATGCAGAAACAGCTTTCGACAGAGTTGAATGGGAGTACCTGTTCGAGGTTTTGACAAAATGTGGATTTGGTAATGGTTTTGTATCTTGGATACGCCTTCTTTACACATCGCCATGTGTCAGTATTGTTACTAATAATGTTCGGCCTAACTATTTTCTCTTAAAGCTGCACTAACTGACTTTATTTTCGTATTCATTATGAAAATGCTATCCATGTCCATGTAGTGCATTGGGATATACGTCCTTTTGAAGAAAAAGTAGCGCAGATTTGTGCTGGCGTGACATTATATTTTAGATCGAGTTTTGATGAAACAAGGAAGAGAATGTGTTTCGGGTCGCAGATTGTGACCAATCACAACGGACCACTGACCCCCACTTTCGTGAGAAATCTACAGGTCCGTTAGCATAGACGGCTTAGTTAGCACAACAAGCCGAGGAGCTAACCTGAAGCTTCGTGTCTTCATCACCGGTTACTGCTTACACAGCGAAACAGCCATCCAAAAGAAAGTCCCGTTCCTCCGCGCTTCCCGGTTCTATCGTTTTATGGTCACGCCATCCACGTGTAAATCCATATCCATGTATTATCCATATTGGGAGACGCTAGCTCCGTCCCAACACTGTGTGTGTGGGGGGCGATAGCTTCGTGGGTGCGGGGAGGGGAGCAGAAAGAGCGAGGCCAGCGGGTCCGCGGCTTCAAAATCCCAAAGTCAGTTAGTGCAGCTTTAAGTTGTGGCTGTAGATAAGGTTGTCCCCTTTCTCCACTCTTCTTTGCGCTCGCTATCGAACCTTTATCCATTTACTTGAGATCTTTTCATATTTTCAATGGCATTAGAAGATTGCGGACAGAATTCAAACTCTCTTTATATGCTGACGATCTTTTGTTATATGTCACAGACCCCGTCACTGCATGTCCCATTCTTCATTTCTTTCATTCATTGTTTCTTAGATTTGGCTTGTTTTCAGGATACAAAGTTAATGTTACGAAGAGTTAGTGTTACCCGATCAACTCTCTAGCATTGCAGCTTGTACAACCTGACATTCCATTCAAGTTGAGTCCTTCAGGATTATAAATACTTAGGGGTAAAAGTTGGCAGATCCTATGAATCTCTTCACACTCTAAAATCTAAATTTTTCCCCTTTACTGACTGATATAAAGGCAAACTTTCAGAGATGGGTTCCCTCCCCCTTTCTTTGATCGGGCGAATTAATGCGGTCAAGATGAATGTCCTTCCGAAATTCTTGTTCTTATTTCAGTGTATACCCTTTATTCTATCGAATCAGTTTTTCAAAAATATTGACTCACTTTTTATGGAACGGCACGCTTGGGAGCGTGAGCTGGGGCTGATTTTTGATGAACAGTGGTGGGATTCGGCATTAAGTATTATCCACAAGACCCATTTACAGTTAATACAATTTAAGGTTGTGTTTAGATGCCATTACTCCAAAACTCTGTTAGCCCGATTTTTTTCAAATACAGTGAAAATTTGAAATAAATTGGGCTAACCGATTTTTTTCAAATAAATTGGTTCGCCTATTGGGAGAGCCCAATAGATGTTCGAGCTCACCTTGCCCGAACATCTATCGGGCAGGGAGATGTCCGGGCTCTCCCTGCAATCTCACCCACATGTTCTTCTCCTGCCGACTTTGGTAGATTTTTGGCAATCTTATTTCGAAAACATGTCTAAGGTACTTCTCAAGACAGTTCCTAATTCCCCATATATAGCCATTTTTGGATTCCCTAGAGAACCCGCCCATTTTTCATCTATACAGTAGGAGGTTTTGGCGATAACGTCTCTGATGGCGAGACGCCATCTCCTCCTTCATTGGAAATCCACTAATGCACCATCCAAAACACTTTGTCACACTTTGTATTCTAGACATGGCAGCCTGAGCAGATTTTTATAAAAAGATAAGATAAGAATTCCTTTATTCGTCCCACAGTGGGGAAATTTTGAAAAAGTAGCAATCGTTTATTGATTTATTTTGAATATTATCAGGATTTAATCTCCACCCCTTTATTTACTTGTTTTTTTTTATTTATTTTTTATGTATGTATAGGGCTGGGACTCGATTTTTTTTTTTTAATCTAATTAATTAGAGGTTTTGTAATTAATGAATTGCAATTAATCACATTTTAATCACACATAATTATTTGACCTGAGAACAGTGAGAAGTAATTTTTTCACATGAATTTTTAGTATAACTATGAACAATAGAAGGCCATGGCCTATATAGTAGTACAAAAACAAGATAAAATAGAAGTACAAGACACACAATGTTCTTTGATTGTATATCTGCTACGATTGTGTATCGGTTGTTTTAGCTGACTGACGCCTGGGTTTGGCTCTTTCATGATGACGCAAATTCCAATATATAATGTTTCCCTGTTTATTGTTCTGCCTGAATCTACCGCCTGTTGTGAATAAACTTCCAGGTTGCTCTGGTGTGCAAAGATCCCTGCCTATGCGTCTGATTTTCGACAGATTTGGTGGAGGAATGCGGGACTGAGACACTTTTGCCCTGGTTGTTTTGAAATTGGTTTTTTCAGCGTGAGAGAGCTGAGACTATCTGGGACAGACGCTGTTCCAGCTGGCTGGAGAAGTGGTCGGTTCGGAAACAAAGAAACATCTTTGCTCTCTCATTGACCTTTCTGACTGTTTTAGTATTTAAATTTATTTTTCCATGTCTGTATTTCAGGGATTTCTGACGTGTGATATTTCTCAGCCGATGGAAACTAGTTCCCGGTACTAGTGAGTATTGTTTCATGATCTGAGAGACCCCGGTTGGCCGTGGAAAAAGCTGGTATTTGGTGGACCTCTGGACAGCACCTGGGCCCTGTTCGACAAAGGTAAGCGGACACCTGTTAATTCAAAGTCTGCCTCATTGAGTAAGCTAAATTGTGGTCTGTTTTCGGGGTCTGCCAAATGTTTTATCTATAGATAGGATTGTATTGAAGAGAAGTTAGCTACCTGCAGAGGAAAAGGGTCAAAGGCCCAAGGGTTAAAGGCCCACAGAGAGGTTTGAGGCCCAGAGATGTTTGAGGCGCCCAGAGAGGTTTGAGGCCCAGAGAGGTTTGAGGCCCACAGCACAGGTTTGAGGCCCTAAAATATATAATTCGAGGTTTTGAGTGCTCAGAAAGAAAGAAATTAGTCTTGAGAATATTTTTCTCATATAGGCGATAATTATATATATATATATATATATATATATATATATATATATTTGAATAATTATAACAATAATACGATATAATAATAAAAACTGTGGATCTTATGAAAAAAAAAAAAAAAGAAATCTCACATAACATTGAATAATAACTTAATACATAAGCTTAAAGACCTTATGCAGGGTTTGATTTATTTAAAAATACAGTTTTAATACCATTTTATATTAGAAGAGAACTACTAAAGGTTTCAAAATCAGTTGTTTTTTTTGTCTGATCCCCCCCAAATCGAAATAACCCCATAGCAACGCCCTTAGAGACGAAAAAACTTCACAGCCCTTGGTGACGTCAGAGTGGGTACGTTTCAAGGCTGTAAGTTGTTTACAATTTGGTATTCGTTCTTTTTTCGGGATATTCAAGATGACAAAGGCCGTGTACAGCGAGTCTGAAATTACTACTAGATTGTAACCCTTCATTGGCACTGAGATAGTCCAGGGGTTGTGTCGATGCCCTGCCAATCCAGATACTGGGGTTTAAATCCCACCTCAAACACATTTTCACTCTCAAAACAGCAATTTATGTGTAGTGAGCAATTGTCACCTGTAGAGTGCAGTATTGTGTTGGGCATGAGTGGAGAGAAGAGAGAAAAGGCAGTCCTGTGGCATAATAATAATAATAATATAAAATAAATAAATATATAAAAATAGATCCATGGTTTTTAATGCATGGGCGTTACCCGCTATGACGTCACACACAGGTTAGAGCATAGACAACTGAAATTCATGAAAAACACGTTCTTTTTTATGAAATATAGGATTTTTTTTGCTAGAATCTATTTCAGATCGACATTGTAATGCAATTTTGATATCCACAATTTTTTTTTTTAAACCCGACATAAGGTCTTTAAGTAACAAAAATATTGTTTATTTTTGTCAAGTCAAACAGACCAGTGCAATATTTGCCATTAAGTGTAGTAATACCATATTTAGAAACCAACCAACGCGTTCTCATCAGCGTCTTTGTTCATGTTCACTGTGCCACGAAACCGTAGCGAAGCGAGTGCAGCTGCAGCAGCGTGTGAGTGTAGTACCGCACCAAACACAAATTTTAGACACTTTGCACAGAGATAGCGGTGGGAACAGTGTTTCTCTGAGGGAGGTGCGGCTAACAAGCCTGGAACTAGCGCGGTGCTCCAGTACAATCGGTCCGTCTGAAACCCATCCAGTGAGCCACTTTTGAGCTGGGACCCCGCCCCCACTGGTTTTGATGTGTATGCAGTTACAGTCCGAGCAGGTATAGTGGAGAAGAACGAGCGTCACGCAAAGTTTCTACTCGGCTCTTTTTGATGGCCTGAATTCATACAGAAGCTGAATCAATTAGCTACATTTTTCAATTCATTTATGGGTTTTAATACAACTTGTATGTACACATTTTTAGGAACTCATTAGAAAATAAATCAGGTACACTTAGACAGTAAACAGTTTTAAGCTACTGCTTTTTTTTTTATTATTAGAAATACTGTCTACTACAGAAAGAATGAATGTTAATAATGTTAATGCCATTTTATTCGAATTTTCAACCATTTACAAAGTAATATGGCATAACTTTGGCTATTTAGGCTGTAATTAACTCAATTAAAATTCTAATAGTTTGACAGCCCTAATTTTTATCCATTACTACAATGCTGCATTGAAAACAGTTTTTACTCAAAATACTAAGCCACAAAAAGCTCCTGCTCCGGCATGGGCGTGCGTTTTCCCGCATCTATTCTAACGCAAATAAAATACATTCTGAAAATAGAGGAAGAAATTCAGTATGTAAAAACTTTTTATCATATCATAAAACAGAAAGAAGATATCGGATATCAATATCGGCCATCCCAACCAGCAATGTGATGTGATTTTATTAATTTTTGTCTCATTCTTTCTCTCAAAGAACTTCACAATTGGTGACAATTTTTTTTGCCAACACTGTAGGTAGGTAGGTAGGTAGCAGTAGGGCTGAATCACTGAAATTGCTATATTTTACAATATAGTCCCTCAAAACCTTTCAGTCAGTTTGGAATGAAGTATGGATAGTTTCTGGGATGTATCTGAGTGGGGTTATAGTATTTAAACATAGTATAAAGTAGTAAAAGGTGTGTGTAGCTCACAGCATCAGGTCTTCATTCCACTGCAGCTCCACATGGCCACTCCGTTTGCTGGTTTTCTTACTCTCACTGCTCAGGCCATCTGCTGTCACCTCCACAAACGTGCTGAGGCGTGACTGGCGACTTGGAAGCTTCGGAGACTGAGGCTTCGCCGACACCACTGCACGCAAGATACACATTACTTAAAAATCAACCATGAGAAGTTAATGTCAATCTAATTACTTATTTGAAGATGAGATGAGTTGGCTCCATAAGGCAGCATCGGATATACTGTGTGGCATAATTTATTTTGTAAATAGGATTTCTTCCACTTTTTCCAAGGCCAGGGGTAAACCGCATGACTGAAACCGTAAAACCATCCCAGATCAGCAGAGACACATTACCTCTATCCAAATCACTCAATTGCATTTAAGAATTTCCAATTAGGAGGTCTCTCCAGATCTCCTACTGAAACTATACATGATTGCTCTCCCTGTAACATGCTCTCCATCACCAACAGAAATAAACGCACACCCACACAGCATCTAAAATAATCAATCTCCCACAGACCTCTCCCGCCTTAACCAATCAGCAGTAACACGCATGGCCCGGTATTTAGCAGAGGCTCAGACCATCTTCTGAACCCTTCTCCACCCAAGTTAGCAGATACAAAATGTTAAGGTGGAAGCAGCTAGATTTGAGTAAAGCTGGGACTCAGTTGGCTGGGACAAGTATGGCAACTTGAGCACTATCCTCTCCTCCTTCCTACTATATCTGTCTGCATTCATAGGATTTTGACTGTAGTCTGTTCATTGCTATTCACCCGTTGTCCCATTGTCTGGTTCATGGCGTGACGACGGGACCTCTGATCCTGGCCCCCTCCATCTACACTTGTGGACTGCCCTGCCCTGGCCTGTGGGCTGCACCCCCTCCCGCCAGGGAGTTGCTTCAGTCCTGCACCGCACCTGTCCTCGTTCCACAACCGCTACGTGGCCTTGGTCCTCGTTCTATAGCTTAGGTCCTGGATCTATAGTAGTATTGATCCAGGACACTAACACTCTACATGTATGGACATTTGTCAACATTGGTCAAATCTCTATGGACCAATACCTACAGTGGGGCAAAAAAGTATTTAGTCAGCCACCAATTGTGCAAGTTCTCCCACTTAAAATAAAGACAGAGGTCTGTAATTTTCATAATAGGTACACTTCAATTGTGAGAGACAGAATGTGAAAAAAAATCCAGGAATTCACATTGTAGGATTTTTTTGTAAATTATGTTGGAAAATAAGTATTTGGTCAATAACAAAAATTCAACTCAATACTTGGTAATATAACCTTTGTTGGCAATAACAGAGGTCAAACGATTACTATAGGTCTTTACCAGGTTTGCGCACACACAGTAGCTGGTATTTTGGTCCATTCCTCCATGCAGATCTTCTCGAGAGCAGTGAACACGGACTTTCAACTCCCTCCACAGATATTCAATGGGGTTGAGGTCTGGAGACTGGCTAGGCCACTCCAGGACTTTCAAATGCTTCTTACGGAGCCTCTCCTTCGTTGCCATGGCGGTGTGTTTGGGATCATTGTCATTCTGAAAGACCCAGCCACGTTTCATCTTCAAAGCTCTGGAAGGAGGTTTTGGCTCAAAATCTCACGAGACCTGGCCCCATTCATTCTTTCCTTAACACGGATCAGTCGTCCTGTCCCCTTAGCAGAAAAACAGCCCCCATGCTTCACAGTAGGTATGGTGTTCTTGGAATGCAACTCAGTATTATTTTTCCTCCAAACACGACGAGTTGAGTTTATACCAAACAGTTCTACTTTGGTTTCATCTGACCACATGACATTCTCCCAATCCTCTGCTGTATCATCCATGTGCTCTCTGGCAAACTTCAGACAGGCCTGGACATGCACTGGCTTCAGCAGGGGCACACGTCTGGCACTGCAGGATTTGATTCCCTGTCGTCATAGTTAGTTACTGATGTTAACCTTTGGTCCCAGCTCTCTACAGGTCATTCACCAGGTCTCCCCGTGTGCCTCTGGGATTTTTGATCACCGTTCCCATGATCATTTTGACCCCACGGGATGAGATCTTGCGATTGAGGGAGATTATCAGTGGTCTTGTATGTCTTCCATTTTCTGATAAGTGCTCCCACAGTTGATTTGTTCACACCAAAGCTGCTTGCCTATTGTCGATTCACTCTTTCCAGTCTGGTACAGGTCTACAATTCTTTTCCTGGTGTCCTTCGACAGCTCTTTGGTCTTGGCCATAGTGGAGTTTGGAGTCTGACTGTTTGAGGCTGTGGACAGGTGTCTTTTATACAGATAACAAGTTCAAACAGGTGCCATTAATACAGGTAACAAGTGGAGGACAGAAGAGCTTCTTAAAGAAGAAGTTACAGGTCTGTGAGAGCCAGAGATCTTCCTTGTTTGAAGTGACCAAATACTTATTTTCCACCATAATTTACAAATAAATTATTTAAAAATCCTACAATTTGAATTCCTGTAGTTTTTTTTCACATTCTGTCTCTCACAGTTGAAGTGCACCTATGATGAAAATTACAGACCTCTGTCATTATTTTAAGTGGGAGAACTTGGACAATCGGTGGCTGACTAAATACTTTTTTGCCCCACTGTATGTTCTATATTTTGTATGTCTTAACTGTTGATTCTCTGATCTGTGTTGACGATTTCAACGGTCCTCTGAGATGACTACTATTATGATTTAGAGCTATACAAGAATAAATTGAATTGAATAGAATTTTTTCCCTTCAGAAAGAGCTGCACTTAACCTGTAATGTTGTCCATGGCCCTGTATTGCATGTATATCGTATTGTATTGTAACTTCCTTCCATTCAATGTACAGTACAGACCAAAAGTTTGAACACACTTTCTCATTAAATGAGGTTCCTTTCTTTTCATGACCATTGACTGTAGATTCACACCTAGGCTGTGTAAGGGCTATTTGACCAATAAGGAAAGTGGTGGGTGCTGGGCCAGATGACCCGGCCTCCAGTCACCGGACCTGAACCCAATCCAGATGGTTTTGGAGCTCAGACCATTTCAGGTCCTCTTGAAGCTGATCAAGAGAATGCCAGTGTGTGTGAGTGTGTGAAGCAGTAATCAGAGAAAAAGTTGCTACTTTGAAGAGCCTAGAATATAAAGACATATTTTCAGCTGTTTCATACTTTTTTTTATGTACATAATTCCACATGAGTGAATTCATATTTTTGATGCCTTCAGTGTGAATCTACAATTTTCATAATCATGGAAATAAAAAACTTTGAATGAGAAGGTGTGTCCAAACTTTTGGTCTGTACTGTACGAGACAGTGTCTGTGGAAATAAATTTGCCTCAGGGGACAATAAAGGTATATCTATTAAGATCAATCTGCCATGACAAGGACAATACAAATATAGCTACATAGTTACATGGAGGAAATGGGAAAGGAATTTCATGTCTCTATTATTATAACTATTATTTTAGCATACGACTGTGTTGCATTCTTAGTATCCTATAACAAAAACACAACTTCGATGACTGTACTTATACTGTGCATGTCAATTGAGAAATATACAATGGTGTGAAAAAAGTTTGGGCACCCCTATTTTTATGATTGTCCTTTTGCACAAATTAAATAGAACTATGTCTGTGGTCTTCCAATTCCTCACAATGCTCCACAGTTAAAACTGGATATTTAAATCTCTGATGGCTGTTTGTATCCTTCCCATGATGTTGAACCATCTTTGTTTTCAGGTGAGATGTTTAGGAGCTCCCATGTGGCCTCTCTAGAGAAGACGCAAAGAGGAGAAATACTTAGAATTGGCATAAATACCAACTAAAACGGCGTACTTCCACTTGCGTAACTTTGATGGGGTATATGCATGCATGGATCTATAATAATGGATGTATTATAAAATCGTTGACTGCTGCTATTACCTCCCAGGGGACTCTGTTTACCCCCTGCAGAACTGGCTCCTAAAACCTTTTCAGGACACCAGGCGAGTGACAGATTAACAGCAAATATTTAATAGGAAATTCAGCACAACGCGAGTGGTTGTTGAAAATGTCTCAAAGAAATGACTCGGACACTGAACTTCTGAAGTCAATGGTTGTGATGACTTGCTGTGCTCTGCACAATCTGTGCGAAAACCATGACCATGTGACAGAATGGAACCCACATGTAGTAACAGCAGCTTGTGGTAGCAGTGGTCCAGAGGAGGGCAGAGATGTTATCTGATGCATCACTTTTTGTCATGCCTAAACATTTAATTTGACCAAAAGTAAAAGCTTTGTATTTAGCACAGGTCTCCATCCTCGTTTATAAATTTACCAAGATTATACGGATTTATTGACATACATAATGTATGTAATGTATATAGAAAGAAGAGTAGCTGTATATGGTAGGAAATCGTAAATTTTGCGTTTTAACCCCTTTTCTGCATGTGTTCAGACAAATGAATGAAACAAAGTCTTGATACAATCACACATGTATTAAAAACAAAAGAAAAGAGAAAAACCAACAATTTACAAAAGCCAAAGTACGTATCTATTGAGACCAGGTGAGACCAGGTGAGACCAGGTGAGACGAGTGGTGACTCATTGTTCGTTGGTAATCTCACTTGTGGGAAGAGATTCTCAAACAAATAACATACATTCACACATATACAGCTACATATACACACACGACAACTCAAGTACAAGCACAAAACAGAATGGCAACACGTGAGAGAGCATAATACAGCACAGGAAGGATGTTTTTAGCTTAGCTTGTAATCAATAGCTGAATGTGGCAAGCTCACTGTGCACAACAAACAATAGAGGTGGGCGATATGGCCTAAAAATCATATTGCGGTATTTTTGGGACACAGGCGGTATATATTGCAGTATAATTTTTTGTGTGAATTTCAAAATAGGTCTAGCAGGTTCTTGTATAAAATAGTCCAGATTGTTACTTATTTAAAATGTATTGTGCAAAACTGCAATTATAGAGAACATTGTAAAACTTTAACTTCCAAGCAGTATTGCTAGGTTGCAACCACGTGACCAAAAGGGGCGGGGCATGGGTCTGTAGGACAGGAAGTATTTTTCTCCTATTAAAGCTGCACTAACTGACTTTGGGATTTTGAAGCCGCGGACTCGCTGGGCTCGCTCTTTCTGCTCCCCTCCCCGCACCCACGAAGCTATCGCCCCCCCCACACACACAGTGTTGAGACGGAGCAAGCCTCTCCCAATATGGATAATACATGGACATGGATTTTCACGTGGATGGCGTGACCATAGAACGATAGAACCGGGAAGCGCGGAGGAACGAGACTTTCTTTTGGATGGCTGTTTCGCTGTGTAAGCAGTACCCGGTGACGAAGACGAGAAAGTTTCAGGTTAGCTCCGCCGCTTGTTGTGCTAACTCAGCTGTCTGTGCTAACGGACCTGGAGATTTCTCACGAAAGTGGGGGCTAGTGGTGCGCTGTGATTGGTCACAATCTGCGACCCGAAACACATTCTCTTCCTTGTTTCATCAAAACTCGATCAAAAATATAATGTCAGGCCAGCACAAATCTGCGCTACTTTTTCTTCAAAAGGACGTATATCCCAATGCACTACATGGACATGGATAGCATTTTCGTAATTAATACGAAAATAAAGTCAGTTAGTGCAGCTTTAAATAGAATGGGCAATGCTGGAAAACGGAGACATGGGAGCTTTTTGCGGCTTAGTACCACTCTTATGAGTGAAAACTTTTTAATGCAGCGTACGCTTTGTAGTGTTTGAATGAGTCCACTTTTTTCAACAATGAGAGATACTTTACTTTAGACAACATTTGAAGCGAGAAATATGACCCTCGTCATTTCGGTGATTTGTTGAGCTGTAAATAACAAAAAGTGTTAAGCTAATGCCAGTAAGCTAACAGCAGTAAGCTAACAGCAGTAAGCTAACAGCAGTAAGCTAACAGCAGTAAGCTAACAGCGAGGGCTGCAATTAGAAAATGTATTTAACAGTTCTTTCTTTATGTTGCCTCGGTTATTACAACCGTATACCACACAAAAATACTGCATTGCATCTATGAAAGTAAGCAAAGTAAAGACTGCGGACTGTCAGCTGTGTCTGTGGCCGCAGATGCTACGCAGGCTAATGCTAATGCTAGCGCATTTCTCCCGTTCCTTATTAGGCATTTTCCTAAAAATGGACACCCGTTAGAGAAATATTTTTTAGCAAAGCAGAGACTCCATATGTTCCCCACTTGATATGAGTAGTTGCCACAACTGTACACGCCACAGAAACAGAGCATTTTAACTCTGAATCAGTGGATTTTTACATTGTTCTTAGTGGGGAAATTTACTTCCTGTCCCTCAGAGCACTTTCGTCACATGCAACCCAGAAATTTGATGACATAATGACCTATCGCAAAATGCCGGTATAACAAAAATCTTGACCGTTGGCACATTTTTTCTTGCATACCGCTTATACCGTTTATATCGTTCAGCCCTAACAGACAATTAAACTATTACAAGAGAAAATATGTTTCAGTGAGAGCGTTGCACCAACGGGATACATAGCTAACCAGTTATTTCCAGGATTACCACAGACTAAAGCCACAAATCAATAGCTGGGCAATCTCCCTGAAAATCTTCTCATTCTGTGTTGTGTCGTCGAGCTCCCTTTGAATTCTTTCTCCGGCTTCTAAAGAGACGTGTGGACCTCGTTGACCGACCAGGACGTTGACTTTCGGGGATTTCTGTGCCATTCCATTTCTCTGGAGTGAGGAGGACATATTGAAGCAGACTGTTAGAGCAGTCAGTTTTAAAGATGGCGGGGTCGAGTTGTTTTTACCGTAGGGTCGGACGTCGCTTCCAGTGACGACACTCGTTGACCAATCAGTGTAAGGTAGTCAGCTGACGTCACGTTATGGTATCGCTTCGGTACGGTTGGAACCACTGTCGAGGTGGTATGAAAAAAGTACACTTATTCCATCCAGGCCCAACCTTAGTGGAAATGCAAAATAACCGCGCAGTGCTGTGCCGTACCATTGCTGTGGAAAAGCGGCTTCAAATTCTACAACATGTATGGACATTTATCAACCTTCATTGACATTGGTCTCTCCCTACGGACCAATAACTATGTGTTTTATACTTTGAGTCTTAACTGTTGATTCTCAGATCTGTGTTGGCGATTTCAACGGTTCTGTCAAGTCCTCTGTGATGACTGCTGTTGTGATTTAGGGCTATACAAGAATAAAGTGAATTGAATTGAATTTGATCCACCTGTGTATGAGGTCGAGGGTCAATGAGGTTACAAAACCAATTCTGAGTACCAAAAAATATTGCTAAAGGCAAATGAAATTAAACAAAAAGGGTGGCTAAAATTATACATTTGGTTTAAATAATACCTCGCACACTTTCTATGAATGATAAAAACTGTATTTCACTTGAAAAAAATATCCCTTTGTCTCCTATATGACATTTTGGATCCAAAAAAACAGTGATTTATGAAAGGAAAATCCTAAACATTGTTAGGAGTGTCCAAACTATAGCCATCTATCCCTCAATCTAGAGACATAAAGGAGATATGAGGCCCAAACATTTCATAAAATCACTGATCTGAAGAATAATCAGTGAATAATAATGAGATGCAGGACATCTTGATATTCGAACAGCTTCTTCCCCCAAGGTGTTATCAGTTTGAACAGAGCACGGTTATTGAAACTGTTTGTCGATCGATTACACAGTGACAACTGTTTACTGTTTTGTTTGTTTTATTTCTGTACTTTTAATGTTGTTTTATGTATGTACTTTTCTTGTGCACACTGGGGACTTAAAAAAAATATTCCAATGTGGTTTTACTGCAAATGGCAAATAAATGAATCTGAATTTGAATCCAATCAATGTTTTAATACACAAGTTGCAGAAAAGGCTTTAATACACTTTATAAACTCAGAAACAGTAGAACTTTTAGTCTGTCCTTATAATTATGTTGTTCTTCATATGTGACAGAGGCTGATATCATGCTCTATGTGATAGAGGCATAGCTGATTAAACAGGTCATCTTGTGTTAACTTAAAACTGGGCCGAATTCAGTCACAGTTGCAAACCACAGTCACCCCTATCTAAAAAATTAACTGCACATCAGTCAGTCTATGTGCAGTACTTTCCAAAACTCTTAATACAGCTTGAACTTTTGGACATTTTGCTATGTTTACACCAAACATGAAGATTTTATTTTGATTTTCTTTTACGGACTGTTCAAACACAAGTAACAAACAACCGCAAAAGCAAAATACACAATTCTGGGTTTTTCTTTTTTTTTTTTAAAGAAAACCAAAGAGTTGTGCCTGCACAAGTATTCAGCAGCAAGTCTTGCGAGGTACACGGTTTTTTGAATGTGTGTACCAAGGAGTGAGTGCTACACTAATCTGCCTGAAAAGGAGCCCATTAAACACTTTTCTACTATCACTTTGGTGATAGAGCCCTTTATGTTTTTGAGTGTCCATGTGCTTGTTTCCAGACTGCAGAATAGTGCAAAAAAGGTCGTGGTATTTGTACCTGTGAGGGTAATCTGGGACTTCTCCGTGGTTTGAGCTGCAGCCATGACATCACCACTCTGAAACACAGAAAAATCATCCCAAACATGACATTCTCCTCAGATACTTTTCAGGGTCACTGCTTTAATCTGACTGTTCTGAACTAAAACTATAACCGCCTCCAACAGTACTCCACTCAGCCTGTCACTATTAATACTGTATCGCCCTATAAAGAATAAATGAAAAATTGTTCATCATATTTCTTATTTGATCATTTTCTCTGCAATAGTGAGGCAGCATATCTGAGGGATCTTCATCTTGTTCGTGATAAGGACATGTCGCGTCAAGCCAGCGCACTCACCTCATACTTAGACCACATTCGCTTAGATTTGGTCAGATTCAGTTCTGTTCTGTTTTACATGAAATATCTTTGTCTATGTAGCTAGCAGTTAGCTCTCCCCCAAACAGGCTACTCTCTCCGGTTGGGAAGAAAGCTGTAGCCCGGGAGACAGTACACTCCTGGGGTCACCCCATACACAACGCACAGAGGAGTCTGAGGGACAAGCCATGGGACAGACCATGGGACAGACCATGGGACATACCTTTAACAGCTGATGTTTCTCTCGCTAGTTGTCTTCCATTTCCGCCTTAGTCCAATAACCACGTGACCAGAGCGGACCAGAGCTTTTTTTAATCAGCAAAGGATTATGGGTATGAGGCATGGGCTCGCTGGTCTATGGGCTCGCTCCATGGATCTATAATAATGCCATGGGCGCATGATAAACATGAATGCGTTCATGTATATAGTATATAGGTATTAGTATTAGATAGCAATATGGCCTACGTGCAGGACTCTACAAGGACTCTACAAGGACTCCATGTTATGACTATGATGTGACTGTCTCTTTGTGACACGTATGTCTTTCGATGTGTGACGTGACAATGACTATATAAACTGTGTACTGCCTTTATTCTGTCTGAGGAAAAGAAACAGAGGAAACCAGTGGAACTTGAGAGAAACGTAAATAAACTTCCAGAGTTTGGCACACCACGATCCGTCTCTCTCTGCTAAATCCTTACAGATTTGGTGGAGAATGCGCGGCTCGGTTTGTGCCATTCTCTGGATTGTTTTGAGAGAATTTCCTCTGTTTCTTTTTTTCGGCGTGTGGGAGCAACAGCACGTTATCTGGAAGGGGAGAAATCCCAGCGGACGCTGAAAGGGCTCGCTTTTGGATGGGCTTGCTCTTGCTCCCTCACTTTCTCTGTTTTGTTTTTTAAATTGAATATTCCGACGCGGAAAAGAGTTGGCAGACCTCTCGGACAGTCCTTGGAACCGGTTTGACAAGAATAAGGTAAGCAGACACCTTTTTTAATATGTAAAGTCTGCATAATTGGATATTAGCTAAATTTTGGTCTGTTTTTTGGGGTCTGTCAAACTCTCTAAATTGTATTTTGAAGAAGTCTCGGGGTTAAAGTCCCTTTGAGCCTCGGGGTTAAAGTCCCTTTGAGAAAGTCTCGGGGGTTAAAGTCCCTTTGAGCCTCGGGGTTAAAGTCCCTTTGAGAAAGTCTCGGGGTTAAAGTCCCTTTGAGAAAAGCCTCGGGGTTAAAGTCCCTTTGAGAAGAAGCTTCAGGGTTAAAGTCCCTTTGAGAGAAACCATGGTGAATTAAAAGTAATTATAAAAAGGGAAACGTTAAACACTAAAGAGTGCCTTTTGTTACTAGTGTGGAAAGTGATCACTTCTAGATTTGGATGACAAAAGTATAAAGAACAACATCAGTTATATTCGCTTAAAAAATTAATCTTGAAAGTTCTTCTTCTGTGTCTTTCTGCCTGTGTGTGCGCGTCTGTGTGAAAGGAACCCCCCCGCCCTCGCTGCTGCTGAGCTGCTGCTCTGATTTAAAGGGGAGCTACTGCTTTAGGAATTTGGCTTTTCATAGTAGTTATTCCGTTAAATTTGCTAAATTTGCCATTTGAACATTGTGTTAGACACAGTTAAACGTTTTTAAACACCATTAGGGAATAGAAGTTTTGAATTAGTATGTTTTTGAAACCCAAAGATTAGTACAAAAAGCTTTGCTTTTCTTTTTAAATCTGCTGCTTATTTTGTGAGTCCATTATTGTATCTCTGATATATTTCATAGCTGTTTGTGAGAATTTTTTCATGTATTTTTTATTTTAGTTACAAAAGCCGTTTTTCAAACATTTAAATTAGAATCTGTTAAAAGTGATTAATGATTGTAGACTTCGTCTAAAAAAGAAAGAGGGAATTAGGCTGTAAAAGTATTATATTATTAAGTTAAACTACCCAATTCACCCAATTCACATTCAAGTGGTGACTTTTGTTTTTGTTTTGACTATGCACCTGACCTTCCTCCTGCTGCAGATGCACGCAGCACAGGAGCCTGGTCTAAAATGTGCTCCAATTCATACTGACTTCATTTGAAAAATGCTGCAATTATTTTAAATTAGTAGAATAGATGCTGAGATAAATAAGTGTAAAAGGGAAAGTCCATAAAGTGAAACCCAAGATGTTCAAGATTAAAAACATCACACAGTACAAAAGTACATAATACATATTTTAAAGTTTAAGAAGGTTTAAGAGATTTGAGTCTTGTTTTTTATATTGAGAGTTTCTGGTTTTAAATGTCATCATTAGTAAGATAATAAGTAATCTTTATTTACATAGCGCTTGGGAAAACCCAGAGCGCTCAAATTGTTTTGACTTCAGAGAGAAAAACAATCTCATTCGCATACTGATATCTATTGTTTTTTGAATTGGCTGTTTCAAGGATTGTTTTTCAGACTCTGGCACACTGTGGGAGGGGTCACTGCTGGACACTGGACAGCGCAAAGCCCACCCAGCCACAGGTCACAGAGCTAAGAGCAAAGGGAAATGCCACCTCCTTGCCCCTCCCCCCACTACAGAAGTAAGTGGGAGTGAGACCGGGGCCATGAAAGAGAGGTATCTGGAGACGTGATGGGTGGAGCGTCAGGTAGAGACCTAGAGGGAGTTGAAAGTGTGTCCAGTTGGTTTGCATCACCACAGTGTGACCTTTGACACCTACAGGTGGTTCGAGGAGTCTTGAGACACAACCCCAAAATTCACATACACCTACACACACATACACACACACATACACTCACACATTCACATTTACATATAGATACATGAAAAAGCAGAACATGAGAAAAAAAGAATTAAAAGTTTACTCCAATGTAAACACATTTTTAATTGTCTATCACTTGAATCTTTATTTGAATCAGTATTTTTTGAGACCAGAAATGTTCATTTGAATTCTATATTGTCATGGACTTAATTGACGTCTGTCCTGACACTTTTGATTTGTTGATTTTGTACTGTGTGAAGTAATTACATTGATTAGAATTAGATCTGATAAAAACACAAATTAGAGAAGTAAACTGCGCTTGCTTTTGTCTAAGGGACATTAGCAACAGCATGAATAGAAATTGTCTTTAAAGTAGAATCAAAGTGACTTAACCATAGAAAGTAACTATTGCATTACAAGCTGTGTACAGGAACTGAGACACTGCACCATTGACCAGAAGTGCATCGCAAATGACCTGATGTGCTTCAAGTGAAAAGACTGTATCTGGAGATCTGATGTGCATCTGGAGACCAGAACCAGAACCATGGCTTGGACCCTACTGATGTCCAAGATGACCTGACCTGATGACGACTGAGACTCACCCTCAGGGGACCTGAGGACCTGAGGACCTGAGGATCTGAGAGAGAAAACTGGGGAGTGATGTTTATATTTTTGAAATCATACATTGATGAGTGCTAAATGAGACAGATACTCATGATTCTTTCTTTTGTTTTTGTTTGTCCCTAGCTTCTGGACATCTGATGATCTATTGGACACAGCCATTTGCAGAACAAGAACCAGCCAATGAAAACGTCTATTGCCGATGCTATTGCTACAACCAGAAACTGTGACCAAATGCAATATACATGTTAAGTATTCAGACATCTGACAGACAAAAACTTTGACTTTTTTAGTCTGGTAGACTGAGCAACTGTTAAAAACTTTGAAAATGATAAAGTATGAGTATTGTAGCGTTTTAGTAGATGTTAAATAGTAGTAAAATAGAATAGAATTGTCCTTCCTTTGTTGTTCATAAACATTTCCACATAAGAGTTAGAGTAGAAATATGCCTTGACTCAAGCTGCAACCAAGCTTTAGAGCCACAATAGTGTAGAAATAGAGAGATCAACCATAGATGCTTTCAAAAATAGAGATTATTTCTAGCCAGTGCTAATATCAAATGGTAAAGGGACCATTTCACAAGCATTTACTTCAAAAGTAGATAAAGTTACTTACAGTTTTATGTACAGTTTTATTAGATACTGCCAAATTCACTTGTGTTCAAACATGAGTGAATGTTGACAATGCAAAAAGTTCATATGAGTGTAGCCTAGATTAATGCCTAGATTAATGATAGATTACAACCAACAGAGATTCAAAAGCATTTAAAAGCATTTTGATGTATTTGGGTATAGCATAAAAACAATAGTAGATATTTGGATATCTTTGAGAAGTTTCCAGCACAAACACCATTGTAGAATAACTGACCCCAACCCCAAACCTGCTCAAATAGATTAGCTCTTGTAAGGATAATAATAATTTGATTAAAGATGTTCATTCATCCCAAACTGCCTGACAATAATATCTTTAGATAATAAAAAGTAATAAATCACTGACCACTATAGAAGTGTAAATGTTGACCATTTGCCTTACTGTGTTCACAGTTTTATTCCTGAGAATGTAGAAGAGAGATAGAACAAAATCCCACTGATAATATGCCACTGATAATGAGAGTGTAAAACTAAAGAGAGATTTGTTAGATTAAAATGTATGTTTAAGAATATGGCTCAATAGAAGCAAATATGCAAACATATTTGTGAATAGATTAGAATAGTTTTAAACTATAGTGAATAGTAAAAGTAAAGTACACAGTCTAAGATTGAAAAGTGAAAATAATACAGTGGAGTGTAGTGTAAACAATTAGCATTAGAATAAAAGTATAGAGTAAGAAAAGTGAAATTAGCTTCAAATTTGAGACTCAGCTCGTTTTTGTCTGTGTTTTGACTGAATCTGCTGAGTTCTTGTGTGTCCAATAGTGTTTGTTTGTTTTTATTTTTGATGTGTTTTTTTTTTGTTTTTGTTTGTTTTTTTCCCAGGATAGAGGATAAAATCCACTGATATTGATTTGATGATTATGAGTTTAATGCATACATTTTCTTTGTTTTTAATAATTTTTTGAAGTTTTTTTTTGGAATTTTTTTTTTTCTTTTTCCATTTTATTGATTGATCAAATTGAGTGATCACATGTGATTATGTGATCAAAGGGGAGGGTATTAGTATTAGATAGCAATATGGCCTACGTGCAGGACTCTACAAGGACTCTACAAGGACTCCATGTTATGACTATGATGTGACTGTCTCTTTGTGACACGTATGTCTTTCGATGTGTGACGTGACAATGACTATATAAACTGTGTACTGCCTTTATCCTGTCTGAGGAAAAGAAACAGAGGAAACCAGTGGAACTTGAGAGAAACGTAAATAAACTTCCAGAGTTTGGCACACCACGATCCGTCTCTGTCTGCCTAAATCCTAACATAAGTATAATGCATGCATAATTCTATTTCTCCATGGATAGAATTAGGGATAAACTAAACGTTATTACCCCATAAGCCGAGGGGTCATTTGCCACCATCACTTTATCTATTTAATACGTATAAGTTTTTATTTATTAATGTACTAATTGGTTTGTTTGAATTGGGAAAGTACACCTTAATCAACATTTCTGCAAATGTGTAAGCTAGTTTCTAACTGCAGTCCCTAGGCAAGGTGTAGAAATGCCAAATACACTGCAAACATTACTATATAAAAATAATTAGGTAAAACAATACAATTAAAATAAGATGTTTAGAAGTGCTCTTTGTCTATGATATGGACTGATATTCCTGAACTGAACAAGATTGCAACGTTTAAAATTGGTGTTGAGTTGTTCACAGAAGGTGGTTTTTGAAGATTTGTGGTTTATATAGTCCCAAAGTGAATTTGGGACCAAGAGTAAAAACACCTCTGGCCGCCAGTGCGCTTGCTTTAACACTTTCAAAACAACCATAAGAATTGTGTACATCTATACAAACACACCACTAAGACTACATACAGTTCCTTCAAGTATGTGTAAAGTATTCATGTGAAGACCTAAAGCAGAAATAGGAATAATAAAAGGTGACAGTGATCTGAAGTCTGATGATTTTATTTAAAAAAATAAAATAAAGAATATAAAAAGTGTCTCAGTTGATGGTCAGCACGTCACTCTGAATCTCGTGGCTCAGCTGAGTTTGCAGGTCGCTGAGTTTCTTCTTTAGGACGCCCAGTGCCGACATCACGATGGTCTCAGGCCGCAGAGAGCCACACGACTCCACGTTGTAGAAGAACCTGCACAAGCAAAGCCATCATGAGCTGACAGTCGGCCAGCATGTAAAGTCCATACATTCAATCGGGTCTCACTGGCTGCCTCCTCCGCCTTTGATTTGCGGGTACAACTACTCACAAGAACACATAAACTAACTTTTAAAAAACCTGGAAGCGCCGGTCAACCACTTAAAATATTACGCTTTTTTACTTTACTCTACTTTAAAAAAGGGCCCATATCACGCTTTTGGACTTTTCTCTGGTTTAAAGATGATTACAGTGCCTATATGGCCTTCATACACATGCCCAGAGTGGTTTTTTTCATTGATTCCGTCAAGCTTTAGTTAGAGAGCGATCTTTCTCTTTCATTCTCGAGAGGCACAGAAACGAGCTGATTCAAATCGTGACGTGGCACAATCCGTGACGTCAAAGCGTCACTGATTGACAGCGGGGAGAAACTAAACCAGAAAATCAGCGCCGTCTATGCAGCTCATGCAGCCTCTCTCCGAGTCCAGTGTGTGGTCCATAGACAGTAAATACGCGTCTGTGCTTTTTTTGTATTAGCTTCATGTCAACTTGGAGAAAATGTGTTGTTGGTGCGAGTATGTGACGAATATTTAACCAAAGACGGAAAATAGGGATCGACTTTGTTCACGGAGATATCTGCCTCGTATCCGCGCAAGTCTAAAATCCGTGACGAAACTCCCAGATGTTTTTTGCAAGTGACACCACCAAAGACTGTTCCAGAACGAGTTCCCTTGGAACAGGCCCTACTCAAAAGCTGATCTGGAAACAGTGTTATTTCCAACATAAAAGATGCTAATAGGAGCCTATGTGAGCACAATGCAACTAACTCGCTGTGTGTCTGTGAGCTAAATAATTAGGGTCTGATTCTGGATTGAGGACAGAGGGTTTCATGTGACGGGTTGGCATTGTTGGATAAAGTTTATTCTCAGGTGTAATATGACTAACAGCGAAAGCTGTACCGTTAGCTCGTTTCCCTCGGAACTTAGCGTGACGCTACATCATCGTACGAGTGGGGGGAGGCGGGTTCACAGACCGAGGAGCACATATCCAAGCGTTTCACATGAGCTGAAATCACCTCTATGCACGAGATGGCTATAATTTGACAAGTTGAGTGTTGTATGGTGTACCTCCATAATTATCACACATGTGGAATGTGAAAAATTAAGAAAAGCAAAAAAGATCCAAGATGGCGCCCTATTCAAATGAATGGCTTGTGCTCAGTAGCGCATGGGACTTCACGGGGACCTAAAGATTAGCGGAACTCGCCTATATTTGGGCATCGTCTGGTCCTCCCGGTTGTGGCGCAAAATACGCGTTTCTGGCTCTCAAGCACGTGCACAGAGGGGCTCGGCCGCGTTTTGACCAATCAGAGCTGCACATCAGAGCAGCGGTAGAGCGGGGCCAGAACGGGAAGGAAAGGAGTTTGTTCATCGAACTGAATTTCTCCATCTGTGAGATAATAAAGGATTGATTGCTTGTGTCAGTAAAGTGTGGATTTAAAGAAAACTGTAGGATTTAAGAAGAAATTAAGGTCAGGATGACAAGGGACACTAAAATCCCCACAAAATTCTTGACCTCAGGTTCTTTGTCAGCTGAGGTCAAGCTGTTTTAGTTTATATTGAGTTCTATGGGACTTTTTAATGGGTAGCCCACATGAATTTAATCGGCAGTACCACGGGCGCCCCCTGTGCCCATAGGTGGGACAGCTATAAGCTAGTAATACCCTATCCAGTTATTATTATAGATCCATGGCTCTTTTGGCTCCATTCGCTCCGTAAACAAAGCAAAACCTCTCTCTCTCTTAAAGTTACGGTAACGTAAATATTCTAAGTTAACAAAATCTGGCTATCAGCTGCTACCCAATTCACAGAGCACTGATCCTCCTTCAGGTGGAGGGTCCACAGAAGGCATCTCTGTCGCTGAGAGGACAGCCTTGATCTTACGGGGGCTTACGTAAAATATTAATCAAACAAATAACGCTAGATGTTACCAGTTTTTAAAAAATATACAAATTGGTAACAATCCATACAGTTTGTGCTACATGCAAAATACCAAACTAACTAAACTTAGCTCCCACACACCTATGTTTCATTTGTAGTTAAGATGTATCTCATCCACATCGAAACAAAGTATAACTAACTGTCAAAAAACTAATATAAATATGTCCATAGTAACGAGGAGACACTCGAGTAGAGATTCCGACTTCAGTAAAGGGAAGTTCATTTGCGCATGCGCAGACCAACTGACAGTACACAACTCCGGATGTGTCATGTGCATTTGTCACCATTGTATTTTTTCGCTGCGAATTTAGACGGTTGAAATTAAATTAAACACATTATGAAATTGATAATCAGTGACTGAAACTCAGACAAAACTATTCAAGATGTTAAACAATTCAAATAGATGAATTCAGGTCCATTTAAAATTCCTTTTAAAATTTTAATCACATTGAAATTTGTAAACTTAATTTTTAGTGACTGAAATGCAAAGACAAAAATATTCAAACATGCTTTTTCAGGGTCAAAAATTTCAAATGGAAAAATTCAAGATTAAAAAAATCTAAATCTGATACAAAAAAATCTTCCATACCTCCACCCTGAGTTCACATGCTCTCGTGACTCTAAACAACTGCTGCTATTTTTTCCAATGCGGAAGTATTGTTTAATAATAAAATTAAGTTATGCCGTACCTACTGCTGTTATCAAAATCCGAATCATTTTTGTTGCCATGTAAGTAAAAGGAAGTCAGACTTGGAAATTGCTTTAGCTCAGTGAAACAGTCAAAGAAGAGAGGTAAAGAATAGACAATAGAGTAAGACATAATAAGAATAATAAAAATTAGCATACACTTCTACGGTATGAAATTTAAAATAGAATTATTACAATTACATCAAGGCCCGCCACTTCCGCCCTGTGGTTTTTTTCCCCACCGCGGACCACAACTTCTGGTCTGAACTATGAAGGTTATTTTATGTTTTTATTATCAACACTTTTTTTGCATTTGAATTATATAAACTATAACAAAAAAGTATTCAGTGTAAATAAATTCAATGTTTTAAAAATTCAGTGTCCAAAAATGAAATGTTTTAAAATTCTATGTGGAAAAAATTCTATGTGGAAAAAATTCTGTGTCCAAAAATTCAATGTTGAAAAAAATTCAGTGTCCAAAAACTCAAGCATTTTTTTCGCTGGTTGAAATGCCATGCTTGATATCAGAATCATTTTTATTGCCACGTAAGTAACAGGAAGTCACAGAATGGAAATTGCTTTGGCTCAGTGCAACAGTCAGAAAGAGATAATAAACAAAAGAATAAAAAACACTTCTAAGGAATATATTTAAAGTTAAAATAGAGTTACAGTTACTGTTTACAATATACAAGTGCACATGGTGCACACAATGTAAGGTGACAGCAGTACAGTGAAGTAAAGTGACGAATGATGGGCAGTAAAGTGACTTTATAAAGGGCGGGGGGACAGGTTAAGATATGTTCAAGAGTCCAACAGCAGAGGGTAAGAAACTGTTCTTGTGGCGGGAGGTTCTAGTCCTGATGGACCGCAGTCTCCTGCCTGAGGGGAGTGGTTGGAATAGTCCATGTGCAGGGTGAGAGGGGTCGGCTGTGATACCACCAGCCCGGCCTCGAGCGACGTACAGGTCCTGCAGCGATGGAAGGCTGCGGCCGATCACTTCCTCTGCAGAGCGCACAATGCGCTGTAGTCTCTGTTTGTCCCTGACTGTGGCTCCAGCGAACCACACGGTGATGGAGGTGATGGCCGTGTAGAACTGCACCAACATCTGTGCAGGCAGCTTGGCTTTCCTGAGCTGCCGCAGGAAGTACATCCTCTGATTCCGGGTAAATAAAAAACGAAGCTATCAATCAGCCAATCCTCCATAGATGTAGCCAGGGCCAAAACACGACTGTTCTTGTTCATCTGAACATGGTGTCCACAGCAAATCGGTAAGTGCGTTTTCTCATCATCAGTTGGTATGTAACACGCAGACCACTATGTATTTTTGGACACTGAATTTTAAAACATTGAATTTATTTACACTGAATACTTTGTTATAGTTTAAATAATTAAAAAGCAAAAAAAAGTTGATAATAAAAACACAAAATAACCTTCATACTTCATCTGAAATTTAGAGAATGTGCGTCTAGTGCGCGCGGAAGCTGTGTTCAAGCGTCAACTGTCTGAACGTCTCATTACAGATCTAGTTAGGCAAGTCAAGAGTGTGTGGTGGTGGCTATGGAGCTCTTAAAACAAATGTGAAGAGGATGAGAAGCACAACGATGATTTAGTTCACTTGCGATAAGATTGTTTTACTTTTTTTTACTTTTAATATCCTTCTTTCATTATTAAGCGACTCGCGTGTAATTCAAAAGGAATTTTTTTTGGAAATGTGTGGACTAGAACAATTATGCTTTCTTTGAACATTCCCATTGCAGTGGCTCACCTTTCAGGTTTCCCATTGGGATCATAAGGCGCCTGGACTTCATCCTCTTCGATCTCGGAGTACTCGCTCTTTGGCCTAAACAGTCATATAAGTGGTAGGTTATTACGTCTCTTCTTTACATCAAATGGCAGATGATGAATCACATTCTTAAAGAATTTTAAAGGGGGGAGAAAATAAACCAGTACATTTTTAATTTTGGTTTTCACAGTGCATGTCAGGAACATTAGGGTACCGGCAGGTTATTTTACAAAGCAGGTATTGTGAAAAGTACTCGTACCTAAAACAAAATTGTGCACAGGCCTAATGAACAGACTTCTTCTAATCCCACAGTCGTATTCACAACACATTCATTTTCCCTTGAACTGTGCAAGTTTTTAGTGGTGGAGGAAACCAGAGCACCTGGAGGCAACCTATTCAGACACAGAGAGAACATGCAAACTCCACTCAGAAAGGGCCTGGTCCAACTCTGATACAAACCCAGGTCCTTCTTTCTGAGAACAGCCATTGTTCAAAAGGGACAATCTTCCAACATTAAAGCTGCACTAACTGACTTTATTTTCGTATTCATTACGAAAATGCTATCCATGTCCATGTAGTGCATTGGGATATACGTCCTTTTGAAGAATAATTAGCGCAGATTTGTGCTGGCGTGACATTATATTTTAGATCGAGTTTTGATGAAACAAGGAAGAGAATGTGTTTCGGGTCGCAGATTGTGACCAATCACAGCGGACCACTAGCCCCCACTTTTGTGAGAAATCTACAGGTCCGTTAGCATAGACGGCTGAGTTAGCACAACAAGCCGAGGAGCTAACCTGAAGCTTCGTGTCTTCATCACCGGTTACTGCTTACTTAGCGAAACAGCCATCCAAAAGAAAGTCCCGTTCCTCCGCGCTTCCCGGTTCTATCGTTTTATGGTCACGCCATCCACGTGCAAATCCATATTCATGTATTATCCATATTGGGAGACACTAGCTCCGTCCCAACAGTGAGTGTGTGTGGGGGGCGATAGCTTCGTGGGTGCGGGGAGGGGAGCAGAAAGAGAGAGGCCAGCGGGTCCGCGGCTTCAAAATCCCAAAGTCAGTTAGTGCAGCTTTAACTACTGTGAGCAATGGCTCTCTGAACATTTTAATTGCCCGAGCCCCGAACGGGGTAAGGGCCTATTGCTTTCACAATGGTGAAAACAAATGGTGGCGGTGCACCACAACGTGACGGTTGCGTGTGTAAACTCAAACGCTTTAAAATGATGTATCACGTGCCATTGAAACCTATATTGTTTTAGCTCGAGACGTCGAAAAAAAAAATCCTTATTTCTTCCTTTCTTTTTTCTTCTGCACTTTGAGCCTTAATTTGACCCCCTGAACATGATGAAAAGTGGTTAAATTTTGCCCAAACATCAGACCTGGTGAAAAATTTGATATTTTGGTGTTTATTTTTAGGGGACTCAAAAAATGCCAGAACAGCGCCACCTACAACAGCCAATGGGAGTTTCAGAGGTCAAGTTTGTCGTAGAGCCATGAAATTCGGCACACATGTTCCTCAACTCAAGATACGACCAAAATGTTATCATGGCTCCGCCCACTGACAAACAGGAGGCCCATAAATTTCACTGCAAAATGGAAAAATGATCCGCAATAATTTTCATACATGTCGGTTGGAAAGCGACTCCTCCTCGGCCGTTTCACCGATTCGCCTCAAAATTGCTCCACATCATCTCAACACATGTACCTTCAAAATGACTTCGGCGATTTTTGATCAGTGACACGTTGTTTGAGCAGCGTTGTTTTTTGGTCGTTTTTGACACTATTAAATTTGCTCCCGTTAGCACATACAAAGTCTGATTTGCACAAAACTTGAATACATTGTTCAACTTTAGGGACTAGGTCATTTGAAAGTGAAATAAATGAACTTGGCTCATTAGCGCCCTCTACAGATGGGGTCCAAGTTTTTAGTATGTGAGCGTTTCGAGGTCAAGTTTGTTGCCTAGGCTTGAAATTTGGTACACTTGTTCCTCATCTCAAGATATGAGAAAAAAGTTATGATGGCCCCGCCCCCTGACAAACAGGAAGCCCATAAATTTCACTTCAAAATGTAAAAATGAAAAGTGATCCTTTTCACACGTGTTGGTTGGAAAGCGGCGACTCCTCGGCCGTTTCAGCGATTTACCTCAAAATTGCTCCACATCATCTCAACAAATGTACCATCATTTTGATTTCAGCCAATTTTGATCAGTAAAACTTTGTTCGAGCAGCGGAGCAGCAAACTGTGACCTTTTTTTTGCCATTTTTTACGATCGAAAAATAGCTTCCATTTGCACAAACAAAGTCTGATTTGCACAAAACTTTAACACATTGTTTAACTCGAGGGTCTAGGTCATGTAAAAGGGAAATATGTGAAATTGGCCCATTAGACTGAGGCAAAGTTTTACATTGGAAGCCAAACCAACTCAACTCATTATATTCATAACAATTTCACAAACATTCTTTTATGGCTACGGGACCAACTAATGGCGCGGCGGCGCCACCTCTGATAAGCGGTGCGGCTTGGTGTGGCGCGGCTTGGTGCGGGGCGGTGTGGTGCGGCTTGGTGCAGGGCGGCATTGCGTGAGGTGGCATTGTGCGTGGCTGCGTGGTGAGAGGCGGCATGGTGCGGGGCGGCTTGGTGCAGGGAGGCGTGGTGCGGTGCGGCGAGGGCCGTTCGACGCCGCTTGCGGCTTTAATTTATTTTTTCTCCTGCTTTTTGAGCCTCAATTTGACCCCCTGAACATGCATGAAAAGTTGTTAAATTTTGTCCAAAGATCAGACCTGGTGAAAAATTTGATATTTTGGGGTTTATTTTTATGGGACTCAAAAAATGCCAGAACAGCACCACCTACAACAGCCAAAATAATACCCCTATGGGACTTTTCGGAGGTCAAGTTTGTCGTAGAGTCACGAGATTTGGTACACATGTTCCTCAAGTCAAGACATGAAAAAAATATTATGGCCCCGCCCTCTGACAAACAGGAAGCCCATAAATTTCACTACAAAATGGAAAAATGAAAAGTGATCCTTTTCACACGTGTCGGTGTTTTCATACATGTTGGTTGGAAAGCGGCGACTCCTCGGCCGTTTCACCGATTCGCCTCAAAATTGCTCCGGGATTTTTGATCAGTGAAACATTGTTTGAGCAGCGGAGCGACAAAATTTGACCTTTTTTAGCAGTTTTTTACAACATTAAATTTGCTGCCGTTTGCACATACAAAGTCTGATTTGCACAAAACTTTAATACATTGTTCAGCTCTAGGGTCTAGGTCATTTGAAAGACGCGAAAGATGCGACTCCCCGCACTTTGGTGCGGTGCGGCAAGGGCCGTTTGACGCCGCTTGCGGCTTTAATTCAACTTCCTCCCCTGTCCTTACACCTTCTCAACACCAGGAGCACTATATGTATGCATACTGTTGTAGCACTTTGATGGCCTGAGAACTGTTGCTAGAAGTGGGGTTGGCAAACTTAGGGGTTGTAGGGGGAGTTGCTTGTTAGCAGTTTGGAGAACACAAACTGGGCAATTCATGTCGCGTTCAGACCAGATCATGCGTTGCGGCAACTTTCAATGCCAAGTCAATGGAGACGCGCATTCGAGCGTCGAACTGCATGTGAGTCTATGGATGCACGCGTGGACTGCGCGGCAGAGGCTCAGGAGCGGAAAATCGACACACGCAGGAGATACATTTTACTGAGCGTTTCCTCAGGACGCTTGTGCAGCGACCAATCAGCGAGCTGCAAAGTGGTCACGGGGACATTAGTGGTCTGAGCGAGCAGACTGAAAATACTCGTAAACAGCCAAAACAGGAGCTACACAAGGACTAAAACCAGGGTTGACAATGGGGACATAATGCTTGTTAACATGTGCGTTTTAATGCTCCCGTGACTTTATGAAACTGCTTCGAGCCTGTTCGCCGATGCGCAAGTACCCTTTAATAATAAAATAAACGTATGGCGCACCTCCGTGCACACAGCGCCGCAAATGGCGAAGTGGCACGCTCTCTGCCAAGACAATTTCCAAGTGATAACTTTGTTACTCACGTGGCAATAAAAATGATTCTGATTCTGATTCTGACATACTACTGTTAATTAAAGTCTCTGGAAGGTCTCTGTACACAGAGACGCTGCAGAGCTGCATTATTGGAGAAGAACTTTACACAAAAAGCCGCTAGCTTAACTACGTTAGCATCAAAGCCCGCCCTGCTGGTGGCGGGCGCCACCGCAGGCCAGGACTTCTAGTCTGAAGACCCCTGCGTCTGAAAATTAGAGAATGTGCGTCTGGTGCGTAAGTGTTCCAGCGTTGGCCGTGTGAACGCACCTTTAGGGTTAACCCATAGCTTGAAGCGGTCCTTCAACTGCTAACAAAATACATAACTGAAAGATTACCGCTAGTTTTGAGTCCGAATATAGTCCAAGGCGGTCCCGCTCCCGCAGGTCTCTCCAATAGACTGTCTCTCCAGAGGATAATATGTAAGCTAGCTATGTTCACCCGGGCTTGATTTCTTACATCATTTTTTATCTTTAATCTTTATCTTTATCCCTCTTCTCTTCCTCATTGTTGCATCGTTCGGGCTGTTTTGCTGTGTCTGCAGTTACCGCCAGGGCAGGTATATATGCACTTTCTGCCTCCATTCTTCTCTTGTTTACCAGCGCTATAGAAGCTAGAGGACGCAGCCTCGTTCTGTGATTGGAGGAGAGTGTGATTGTTTCTACTCAGCACTTTGTAGGGCCTGAATTTATAAAGTTGAATCAATGAGCTCAAGTTTTCAATGAAATTACGGATTCTAATACAACTTGTATGTAGTACTAAGCATTTTTATAAAATAAAAAAAATAAAAATTGGGTATAATGTAGGTTCTTTAACCCAGGTACAAACCATTCCGCGGCGTGCATACATCCAAACGCTAAAGTGAACAATGAACAACCACACACTATCCCGGATATAATACGCTGCCTGTATGAACAAGAGATAATAATCGTAAAAGATCATATTTAAAAGAATATATCGCAGCATACAAAACTATTGCAGCATGGTATTTAATAATGTACAATTCAGCTGGAATTAAAACACAAAAGGAGCGCTGCAACAAGTACAAATAAGGAACAAAAACATAATCCAAAGCCTGCACCAGTTACCAAAATTAATGACACTTCATTCCCAGAAGATGTGACATGAGGAAGTGTGTGTTTCAGTACAATTTGTGTGCGTGTGTGTGAGTGTACCATTCTTCTGGCCTGGGGTAGACAGTGTGCCTCAGTGCGTTGTCTGGGTCATACTCAAATGACACTCCTGCTGTCGGGTTCCATTTGGCATGCTCTTTCCCAAAGCCTTTCTTAGCATAAGCCCTCAGTCGCAGCTCTTGGCCTTTGCGAAGCTTCACCACTAAAATGTCTGAAACAAAGGAGTACAGATACTTCATGTCCTTCCACCCAAGTGGGTGACGATGCCAAGTCACTTTCTTGTCTTGATTTTCAATTGTTTATATTTAAAAAGTATCTATAATTATGTTCAATAACATGAGAGTATGTTACCATCCTGTTCCACGTAGTCATTGGGATCATTGTCTCTGCTTCTGGAGGTCACCTGACAGACAGACACACATTTGACTAGTTAAAAACATTCAAAATAGAGGTAAAATGTTGTGTTACAAATTAATCACATAGTAATATCTGTGTATTCCTTTTAAATGGCAAGTTTTGCACATGTATTCCAACGTGGTTTTACTGCATATGACGAACTGAATCGATGGCCCCGTCCACACGTCGCCGGGGATCTGCTAAACCGCAGATATTTTTCTTCGTTTGCACCGGTCATCCACATGACAACGCATCATAAACGAATATATAAAAAAACTCCGGGCAAAGTGAGGATCGCGGGGAGATCGCGGAGGCAGCAGTCTCAGCAGAGACGCCTGGACTTTCCTATCCACACACGCTTCCTCCCGCTCATCCGTCCTTTCGGTCATTACCCAAAGTTCATGACCATAGGTGACCATAGGACATGAACAATAGGCTGAGAGCTTTGCCTCTTTGCTCAGCTCCCTCTTTACCACAACCACTCCACCCACCTGGAGAGGGCAAGGCACCTTTTTCCGGTCGAGCACCATGGCCTCGGATTTGGAGGTGCTGATTCTCACCAGCCGCTTCACACTCTGTTGCAAACCATCCCAGTGCATGTTGCTGGTCCTGGTTTGTTGGGGCAGGACAACATAGTCCACAAACAGTAGAGATGAAATTCTGTGGTCCCCAAACAGGACGGAGGAGGTCTTAACAAAACATAGTACTAATTTCATTTCATACTAAAAGGTCTGGATTTGCTCCATTGGGCTCCGTTAACAGGTGGGAAGAGGTTCCCTCATTTTGCAGATTGAAACGATTGGATCCTAGTTTACCATGATGCATGTAATGCGCCCGAGTGAGTGACGCATTTAGCCTAGCCCGTGGGGAGTAGAGCCACATGTTTGCCAGAAATGAAATTTGCTAAAAATTTCTCTTGCTCCGGTATTAATTTCTTGATATTTGGGAGCCAAACCAGAAGGGATTACTTTACTATCAATGCCTCAATTGGCGCCAATGCCTAACTACAACCAGAAAATTTGGCGCAAACTCTTGGCGTCACCGACACCTACCAAAACGGATAGGATACGACCGATGTAACGTAGCCACTAGGATCAGACCCAGGCGTGCATGTGCGGAAATAATAAAAGGACCGGAGTTTACGGATTAGGGATGTAAAAAACTATGAATTTTCATGACCGACCACCGAGCCTCATTAACCGGTTGAAACCGGTTAACCCGCATAGTTTAAAATATTCCACGTTCCTTTAAAATAACAGCCGCGTACTATTCATGAGTGCAGCTAAGCGTTCTAATGGATCAGAGCCAAGACAGGGGCGCCAAAACCCGCAACAGCTTCGGCACCTTCTTACCTGCTTTTTTAATCTTCCCATTCTTCTGTGCTGCGGGTTAAAGCTTTTTAGCAGCAAACGACAGCTCATTCACAGGGTCAGAGCAGCGAGTGACAAGCCGCATCTCGCAGGTCTCCGCTAAAGTTTAAATACACGTAATGTGTGTGGAGGAGATGCCAAGGACCAGCAGCACAAACAGGTTTTCCCATGTGGTTTGACTGAAGCCGCGTATTTGCGAGGATCCTTTGGGCTGTGTGTGTATGTGTGCGTGTGTAAATGTAAGCTCCAATGTAGTTCTGACCCGCACCAGTGTGTAACTTCGGCAGACTAGTAACAGAGGGGAGCGATGATGTGTGTGGAATGGGTGTTACGTATCAATGGAGGGGGGGAAATGTGTGTGTGCGCATGCATATGTGGCGCGTGCGGCATGAAAGTCCGGAGTTTACTAATACATTGGCTCACACAGCTAGAGACGGACGTGCTCGTCACATCGTGCAAATAGGGCTTAAAATAGCGTTATTAAGAGACCTCCACTCTCCCCTTTTTCTTTTTTTTAACTGACAGCTTTGACCGGTTAACGCTGTGACGGTCAACCACCGGTTAAACGGCCACCGATTTACATCCCAATTACGGATGGCTAAAGCCAGGCTACAGTTGAATTGTACCTATGAAAAACATTAAGGACCTCTCATCAGTACAACAATCAGCAACTACCAAATTGTTTTTTACTACACTATATGTGTACAAAGACGGCAGACCCCTTCATTGTCACAGGGACAATGACTGTACAGAAACAGGACTCACAGGGACAATGACTGTACAGAAACAGGACTCACAGGGATAACTCGGGGGTTGTTGGACAGAAGGTCTCTGGATGTCACATGGCGCGTCTGGTCCTCTGTGCAGCGTACATCCAAAATGAGTTCTACAGAACACTCCGGGCAGAAGTCCTCACACGTGCAGTCCTGCATCACAAACCACTTCAGTCTTGACTTTCATTGTGGCCAATATTACAATATACACGAGTACCTGCGTGCAGACATGGATGTTCAGTCATAAACCATTTTTGCGTGGGATATCCACTTTTGGACATGCACTAGTGTAGTACGAATTTAGTAAAGTATAGTATGCCAACTAAAATCTTCTACTTCAGCAACAAAATTAAGTGTGATCATATCTTACATTTCCAAATATGGTGAGGAGAGTTTTCAAACATTTTTTTTTTATATTTAGGGACAATATGACGTCCACAAATTCAAAATATGTTTTTGTATTGATAGAAAAATAACTACAGTACTCACTCACAGCAATTATAAAGTTTTTTAAGAAATTAAACAAATGCTATGCCTGCTAAATACGTCGGAACAAGGCACTAACAAAAGATAAGCGTGGCATTATTGGAAGACTTGCCCTTGAATACTGCAGTTTATCCACAATGTCGTCACTGGTCAGAGGGATTAGACCTGCTCGCAGAAGACACAAAATTCAGTAATAGCTTAGAAAAAAATCAACACATGTAGATACTCACCCACTCTGTGAGCTATGAATTCATCATGGAGTACAGAGGAGTTGGCATCAATTTGGATCCAGTCAATAGCTTAAAGTTGATAAAATGGGAACAATTATTTTTTTTGCCATGTAAGTTACAGGAAGTCACAGACTAGGAAATTCTTTTGGCTCTCGGTGCAAAAAGTAAAGAGGTAGAGAATAGAGTATGGCATAATAAACATCAGCATACATTAGTACATGCAATGAATAACAATGGGATAATTTTGAGAACCTCTAAAGATTAATAAAAAGGGAACATCTACATTCTGGAGTTTTCTCTTGTTTGCTTCTTGTCTTGAATGTTATAATGGTATGATAATGGTTACGATAGTAATCATGTGTGTTCCTGCATATTTCATCTATCCCACCCGCAGTACTTTTTCTAAAATGAATCGGACTATAAATCGGGCTCACCCATTATAAATTGCCATTTTACAACCTTCAATTAATAGTTGAGATAAAACCTTCAGAAGAATCTTTTTAAAATAATGTTGCCGTATACAACATGGCAAGATATATCCCATTGAAACAGTTTGTGTTGTGTTGATATCCAATATGAATATTACCTATAGTGGCGACTTCTGACATAAACACTCGACGGATTGAATTAGCAACCCTGCAAAAGAACAACAGTAGTAATTCACGAGTATTGTGCTTATTTAACCTTGGACATCAGCATCTCTGAAAAAGAACAGTTTGAGTTCTACAAAGCCTAGTTAGGCTTTTGTGATCAGACCGATATCCTAGACTGTACACGGTACGTAACGTTACTTACGCTAAATCGGTGTTCTCAATGACAAACTTGACATTTTCGTCAGTGAGTTCGGTAATTTTGACAGTGGGCTGATTCGCATAGGGCATGGTTGCAGGCTCTGGCTTTTAAAGTCGGTCGGGTATTTGTACTGGAGATTTCCTCACTACCTCTGCGCATGGATCTTAGCCTCTGCGCCGAGTTGTTTCACTCGTGAAATCATTTCCTGGTTCTCACTACCGCGGATTGATTAATTCTTGTGATTGGCTGCAACTCAGGAGCAAAACGCACTTCTGTTATTGTGATTGGCTGCAACTCAAGGGAAGGCGCACTCTTATATTGTGATTGGCTATCGGTGAACAAAGGCGGACTCCCATTATTTTCCCCAACCCAGTTCGCTAAATCTATTGAACATTTAATATTTATAGTCTATGGTTGAACAAAGGTTTGAAAACCATACACACCCGTGCGATTTCAAAACGTTCAAACTCTTTTGTCAATTATTCTTATTTGTCATTATGACACTTACGTTTTCCCTTTCAGAACTTTCAACTTTGTATATTTTGCAAACAAAAAAACTGTCCTATTTTAAAATTACACGTTTTCTGTTTTTCGATTATATTTTTTAAATGTGTAAACTGAACTGGAACGTTATTATTTCTTAAATGTCTTGTAAGAAATGAAAAAACCAAAATGTGCCTGAAAGTGCCTGAAAGGTCCGTGTACTTTTGCGTTCAATACATTTTCTATTTTTGAAGGGAAATGGAAAATCGAAAAAAGGCTATTTTGCATTTTCAGGCACATAGCAATATACAAAAATGATAATTTTATGGGTTTTTTTCATTGCTTATAGGACATATATATTAAAATAACCGGATTTGGGAACTAGAAAATTCAATAATCAACCTTTTTTTATTATGTATTTAATACATTTCGGCGTCAATCGATTACCCGGAAGTGAAACAAGTTTGTTTACTCGAACGGTATTAGTATTATCTGTGGACCCCTGATAATTTGTGATAATCACGGAGAACGTCTGAGATTCTGCAGTGCATTCACACAGGATAAGCAATATCTGTAAAATACTTTTTTCACTGACATCTCACATAACGGCCGCAGGTGCGCGGCTCTCTCCGCTTCACGCAGTTCAGAGAGTCTTGTCATACAGTCTATGGTCTGACCACAGCAGCCACAGAGACCATGAGGACAAACATTTTACTGTTCTACAGTTCTCTGGCCCATACTGTCTGTAATTTTCAATAATAGTTTGTACGGACTACTCGTGAACGCAACACACTCTGCTAAGATAAGTGCGAGCCGACAAATAGTAACGGCTACAGCAACATGTCTGTACTGTATTAGGACAGAGTGCAGAGTAAACGTACAAATGCAACCCATCAGTCTGATCATTTGTCAGTGAACACGTTACACTGTCCTCTACACTTCTCCATAGACCTCAGAGACAGCAGCAGCCGCGACTGTGCAGCCGCGATACGCGACTCAAACAACGCAAAAAGTAAACGCAAAAAGTAAAGCGAAAGCGGCAAAGCGATCACAATCACTGACATGTAGATTCTCACGGGAATAGTATTATCACAGGACGTCTGTGTTTGGAAAAATACAGGAGGTCATTTGCGTATTAAATTGGACTAAACAAACTTGTTTCACTTCCGGGTAATCGTTGACGCCGAAATGTATTAAATACATATTAAAAAAGGTTAATTATTGCCTTTTCTAGTTCCCAAATCAGGTTATTATGATATATGTTTTATAAGCAATGAAAAAACCAAAATGGTCATTTTTGCATATTGCTGTGTGCCTGAAAATGCAAAAGATAGCCTTTATTTCCCTTCCAAAATAGAAAATGTATTGAACGCAAAAGTACACGGACCTTTATTGGTCTTCTTTATGAAGATGGTTTGCTCATGCAATTCGATGTAATTATTTTAAAAAATGGTCTGGAGAGAAGGGGAAACTTTTGGAAATATTTACAATTAAGAAACTGTATAATAAATGGAAAGTGCACGCAGAAATTAAATCCAGTTGTGGAGTTTTGTAAACTAACTGAGGGAACCCAGAGAGCGGCTTTTTTAAAATAAATAATTTAATGATCTAAGAGTAAAAATATGTATGAAAATCTGAGAGCAATTTGGCAAAGAAATTTGGGTTGTGATATGGACAAATACTTACATTAGAGGAGATTTATAAAAGAGGCGAGAGGGAAATTCACGCAATATAAATTAATACATATCTGGTATCTCACACTTGAAGAGTGCTGATTATGGCAAATGACAAGTGTCAGTTAGATGCTGGGACATTTATACATGCCATATAGGAATGTCACAAAGTCTTCCCTTTTCGGGAAAAGGGGTATATTGAAGGATTTGTAAAACGATACCCAGGTCACCCAGACTGTCGGCACGGTGGATGAGTGGAGTTTGCATGTTCTCCCCGTGTCTGCGTATGGTTTCCCCTACCACTAAAAACATGCACAATAGTGTGGGAAATCAGACTCAGACATACTAGGATCCTGTGCATCCAGCTTGGTTGTTTATTCCCAAAAATGGCAGTTGATTCAGACAGAGCAAAAGTCAAGACATGGTTTTATAGTTATTGTTACGTCACACATCGAAGACATACGTGTCTCACAGAGACAGTGCATATCATAGTCAAAATAATCAGAGTCCTTGTATAGTCTTGTAGTTGTCCTGCACGTAGGCCAAGTCGCTATCTAATCCTCACAATAGGTATGAATGTAAATGAGAGTGAATGGATGGTATTGATTGGGGTCTGATGGTCTAGTGTGTTCAGCGACTCGCTTCCATCATCACCGTGTGTGGAATGATTGGAAAAATATCTGAACTCTGAACAAGAGGGGGTTGTGATCAAAACGGCGCTCTGTCCTGACGTCACAGAGACCAGCGCTCAAAAAACGCTCAAACAGCGCTCAAACAGTATTCCAAGCCAGGGGCGTAGCTAGCCCCTTTTTAGGGGTGCTCAAGCACCCCTAAAAATATGTCAAGCACCCCTAAAATGATAGAACAAAAAATATATAAAAATGAAAAAATATATATATATATATTACGGAATTTTAAACGCATCCAGGTTATTTATAAATACTGTTATTGTTTCGTAAAATTCGTTGTTACCATCTACTTAAAAATGTCTGGAGTCATTCCATTTCAAAAAAGTATTTAGGGGCAAAAAAGTATTTAGTCAGCCACCGATTGTCCAAGCTCTCCCACTTAAAATAATGACAGAGGTCTGTAATGTTCATCATAGGTACACTTCAACTGTGAGAGACAGAATGTGAAAAAAATCCAGGAATTCACATTGTTGGATTTTTAAAGAATTTATTTGTAAATTATGGTGGAATAGAAGTATTTGGTCACTTCAAACAAGGAAGATCTCTGGCTCTCACAGACCTGTAACTTCTTTAAGAAGCTCTTCTGTCCTCCACTCGCTACCTGTATTAATGGCACCTATTTGAACTCGTTATCTGTATAAAAGACACCTGTCCACAGCCTCAAACAGTCAGACTCCAAACTCCACTATGGCCAAGACCAAAGAGCTGTCGAAGCAGTGGCGGCCGGCCAATAGAGGGCGCTAGGGCGCCGCCCCACCACTCACAACTTGCCATGTTACCTTGAATAAAACGTTAAAAAAAATAATAACATTAAAATATTTCGAAATGTATGTGTGTTTTATTTCAGATGTGGAAGAAATACTTTATAGTTTATGCTGAGTTGGATTGATTAAGCTCATCAGCGTTGTCTGTGTCGGACTGAGGACGTATTTCCGCCTCAGGGCGCAAAAGATTGCGCCCTGAGCCGTCTATGGACTCTCGTTAAAAGTTGTACATGCGCAGTAGCTCCTCTTCAATGCAAGAGATAAGACGATTTGGGGGCGCAGGAGAAGTGCGCCCTGAGGGGGCGGGATCGCCCGCGACCTGTACTGTCACTGTCTGTGACGTCCGTTTACAGTGATTGACAGGTCAAGCTGTGGGAGTTTGAGACGAACGTAAAGAGACGCAAAATGGAGAACGAGAAAAATAATAATTCAGTTAGATCACTCAAAACAATACCGTTTGAGAGAAGATCATACCAGGAGAAGGTTGAGGTTAAAGAGCTTGGACCTGATCAGCCAAATATTACCATTAGTCAGCAGTCCAGGACCTGGTTCAGCGCCAAATCTTGGCGAGCAGCATGTAGCGAGGCTAATGCTTTATTTTGCTTTCCATGCCTCTTGTTTCAAACATCAGGATCTGACCCAGCATGGATCAAGACAGGTATGACATGACTGATCTGAAGCACTTTTTAGAAAAGGCAAAGAAGCATGAGCAGACTGGTATCCACATGCAAAATGCCCTCAAATTAGCTATGTTTGGGAAGATAAATATTTCATCCCAGCTGGATGAAAGCTACAGGGTAGGGATCAGAAAGCACAATGAGGAGGTTGACAAGAATAGGCACATCCTATCAAAAATAATAGACTGTGTCAAATTCTGTGGTGCATTTATATCTAGTCATCATATTCATAGCCCCCCCAGTAGAAAATTCCACCAGCCGCCACTGTGTCGAAGGACACCAGGAAAAGAATTGTAGACCTGCACCAGACTGGAAAGAGTGAATCTACAATAGGCAAGCAACTTTGGTGTGAACAATTCAACTGTGGGAGCAATTATCAGAAAATGGAAGACCACTGATAATCTCCCTCGATCTGGGGCTCCACGCAAGATCTCATCCCATGGGGTCAAAATGATCATGAGAACGGTGATCAAAAATCCCAGAACCACACAGGGGGACCTGGTGAATGACCTGCAGAGAGCTGGGACCAAAGTAACAAAGGTTACCATCAGTAACACACTATGACGACTGGGAATCAAATCCTGCAGTTCCAGACGTGTCCCCCTGCTGAAGCCAGTGCATGTCCAGGCCCGTCTGAAGTTTGCCAGAGAGCAGATGGAAGATACAGCGGAGGATTGGGAGAATGTCATGTGGTCAGATGAAACCAAAGTAGAACTGTTTGGTATAAACTCAACTCGTCGTGTTTGGAGGAAAAAGAATACTGAGTTGCATCCCAAGAACACCATACACTGTGAAGCATGGGGGTGGAAACGTCATGCTTTGGGGCGGTTTTTCTGCTAAGGGGACAGGACGACTGATCCGTGTTAAGGAAAGAATTAATGGGGCCATGTCTCGTGAGATTTTGAGCCAAAACCTTCCATCAGTGAGAGCTTTGAAGATGAAACGTGGCTGGATCTTCCAGCATAACAATGATCCCAAACACACCGCCCGGGCAACAAAGGAGTGGCTCCGTAAGAAGCATTTGAAAGTCCTGGAGTGGCCTTGCCAGTCTCCAGACCTCAACCCCATTGAAAATCTGTGGAGGCAGTTGAAAGTCTGTGTTCACTGCTCTCGAGAAGATCTGCATGGAGGAATGGGCCAAAATACCAGCTACTGTGTGTGCAAACCTGGTAAAGACCTATAGTAATTGTTTGACCTCTGTTATTGCCAACACAGATATATTACCAAGTATTAAGTTGAATTTAGTTATTGACCAAATACTTATTTTCCACCATAATTTACAAATAAATTCTGATTTTTTTCCCACATTCTGTCTCTCACAGTTGAAGTGTACCTATGATGAGAATTACAGACAATTATTTTAAGTGGGAGAACTTGCACAATCGGTGGCTGACTAAATACTTTTTTGCCCCCACTGTATGTGCTCAAAGCAAATATTAAATGCTCAAAGCCTATATATATGTTCTCAAAGCAAATATATAATGTGCTCAAAGCAAATATATACAGTGCCTTGCGAAAGTATTTGGCCCCCTTGAACCTTTCAACATTTCGCCACATTTCAGGCTTCAAAACATAAAGATATAAAATTTTAATTTTTTGTCATGAATCAACAAGTGGGACAAAATCGTGAAGTGGAACGAAATTTATTGGGTAATTTAAACTTTTTTAACAAATGAAAAACTGAAAAGTGGGGCGTGCAATATTATTCGGTGCAGCAAACTCACTCCAGAAGTTCAGTGAGGATCTTTGAATGATCCAATGTTGTCCTAAATGACTGATGATGATAAATAGAATGCACCTGTGTGTAATCAAGTCTCCGTATAAATGCACCTGCTCTTTGATAGTCTCAGGGTTCTGTTTAAAGCGCAGAGAGAACCATGAAGACAAAGGAACACACCAGGCAGGTCCGAGATACTGTTGTGGAGAAGTTTAAAGCCGGATTTGGATACAAAAAGATTTCCCAAGCTTTAAACATCAAGGAGCACTGTGCAAGCAATTATATTGAAATGGAAGGAGTATCAGACCACTGCAAATCTACCAAGACCCGGCCGTCCCTCCAAACTTTCATCTCAAACAAGGAGAAGACTGATCAGAGATGCAGCCAAGAGGCCCATGATCACTCTGGATGAACTGCAGATAACTACAGCTGAGGTGGGGATGGTGTGTTCAGGGTGATGAGCTGTGTTGCTTTTACGCCAAACATATCGTTTTGCATTGTGGCCAAAAAGTTTGATTTTGGTTTCATCTGACCAGAGCACCTTCTTCCACATGTTTGGTGTGTCTCCCAGGTGGCTTGTGGCAAACTTTAAGAGACTTTTATTGGATATCTTTGAGAAATGGCCACTCTTCCATAAAGGCCAGATTTGTACAGTGCATGACTGATTGTTGTCCTATGGACAGACTCTCCCACCTCAGCCGTAGTTATCTGCAGTTCATCCAGAGTGATCATGGGCCTCTTGGCTGCATCTCTGATCAGTCTCCTCCTTGATTTCTCCTCATGGAAAGCCGAAAGAGCTGAAATTTGAGCTTGCATGCTTGCTATTTGTTTCTGAATTTGTTCCAATGCTGAGGATGTGCCTTGAGGTTTTTCTTGAAACTCTTGGTCAAAGACATCATTGTCGCTCGCACAGACTGAGTTGGCTTGAACTTTAGTTCAAGCCAACTTATTCAAGCCTATTTATTTTTGTATTTTATTTTACATTACATTGTATTTGTGGTAACAATTCTTGACATAATTAACTAAATCAATTTACATTTAACTATTGTCTGTCTTTCATTGTGGCTATAGTTCCAACACTTTACATTTGAGCTCTTTAAGAACCTAGTCGTTCATGTTAATTCCAAAGTGGGTTACATGGGAAAAGCTTGGCGAGCCAGCCAGGAGTCGAACCTAGAATCTTCTGATTAGAAGACATTTGCAGTAGGTAGAAGAAATTTAAGCTGTTTGTTGATCCCTAATAGATTATATGTTCAGACAATTGATGATTTCATGTGCCATTTGTAAATAATCCACACCACTTTTGGATTAAACAATATAATTTATTATGTTTAAATCATAACCAACACAAGCTGCTGATGGATGTTTATTTACAAGAGTTTTATATTACATTACACTCACACTGACCAGGTGTCAACGGAGTGTGCTTTGAAAACGTGATGATGATCTGGTCGATGACAGGACATCCCATAATAACGCAGCAGTATCATTCTCATCGCCTTTGATTTATCCCAGTCAGATTCTTCAGCTGTCAAAAGAAACATGCAGATATTACTGTTGCTATGGACACTGTAAGTGTTATGAGAGTGGCCTGCTCTAAGGAACTGATTTACTGTACACAGTCCAATTTAAATTAACCTTTAGTGTTTACAGTTCTAGTTTGCACTTCATATAAAATATGTATGGAACCATGTGTTACCAAACAGTTTATTGATGTTTCCGGATTGAATTTGAAAGTGAGCAGCGTTCCATGTCATTATCCATTAATTTGACAGAAAATGCCCTAGTGACCGGCAAACGCTAATTTAAGTCATTAAATAATCCTTTTTTTTTTTTAAGTCATCATCCACATTGTGAGCTATTTCACAACACCATGAGCCTCTTCACGATCTCGCAATAAACATTGTACAGTGAGATCAATATGGATATTGTATTGATGTGAGGGACATCCTCGACTGGAGATCAAAGCTCACTTACTGTTACAGCAGCTCCAACAAGCCCCTGGACGACCGCTTCGCCTGTCGTCTGCACCTAATTATTTTACACACAAACATATTTCACAAATTATTTCATGGTGATATTTTGTTCAAAGCATAACTTTTTACAAATATAACAAAAATATATAGTATGGTAAATCTTGCTTTCAGCAATTACTCCTTCCCGACACCAGCCCTAGCTGAGTCCTTGCTTTTCCCTCGAAACACCAGAAGGGTTGCTTCTGGTAACATGTCACCATACATATTTCATGTGGAGAGGATACCTGCTTGGCTGTGTTGGCCATGTTCACTACGTCTTGTATGCGGTTGTGAAGAAAGTCCCAGGTTTCTTGAAAGTCAGGAGAAGAATCCTGCACCATAACCAGTTCAGTGGTGTTGTAGATGCCTGTGAGGGCCGCCCTCTTTGTGTACCAGTTCATCTGCAGACAGAAAGAACACTGCTATGATGGACACTTACTCATGGAACAGTCAGTAGTAACAGTAACAAAGCACAAATTGAATGACTTTTTTATTTTAGAATAGTGAAGTCATAGTTTGCTATCTTGGTAAGGTGGCTCCCAGTGGACTCCCTAAGGCATGAACAAGGATGAAACTCAGTGTCTGGTGAGGAAGGCTGTAATTGACTACAAGGAATTTGCATCAAGATTGAAAAAGTCCTCTTGGTGATGCTTTTGTTTATTGGTGACACAACAATTATGTACAGTCCAAAACGATTTGTGCAGATTTCAAATTAATTAAGCCAAATACAATAGACTGGGTGCTAGTGCTCTGTGAATTGGGTGGCAGCAGATTGCCAGCCCCCCGACCCAGAAATGAACAAAGGAGAAGAAAATGGATGGATCCAGGTCGACATGCACGCCGCTTGGAGATGAGCTCCAAACAGCTCGTAAGCACAACATGGAAAGAAAGACCAAGTACAGGTACAAACCCGTGCCTGTGATCATTGCCCGCCAAAAAAAAACAAAAACCAATTATCACTCACATCTGTGGAGCGGTCACCTGCATAGTACCACATGTCGTCCACAAGTGAGGACAGCAGCTTGAGGCCCTCAGGCATGTTCTGAGGAAGCAGCAGCAAACTCATCGCCTAAAAAGAACAAACAGCATTTCACATGAGCTTTTCCCAGTCAATAACTACATACAATCAAGTAGGGCTGGGCGATGAAACGATATTTATCGCGATAGACAAGTGTTCGATATCAATAGAAAACAAGGTCAATAGAATGTTCGATAGTTCAACTTCACTCCGTTAGAAAAAATAGGGAGAAAACACAGGAAGTAAAGCAGAGTCAGAAGCGCGCGGCATTCTGGGGGATGTAGGCAGAGGCTTCTCTATCACAGCCGGGTAGGAATCGCAAAACATTCTGGGAAATGCAAAAACAACTACAGCACAATGCGCAGCGTCCACGGATCTATAGATTGTGTTTCAATGCCGTGTCAATGGTTATGCACGTCAGTGTGAGGAATAGCATGTGCAGCGTGGTAGAGGCAGTGGGTACAGAGACTCAATGAATTCGGCGAAAGCAAAAGAAGAACTTTTTCCGGAACCGTCACAGGGACACAAGACACTCCAAAACAGCCAAAACAGGAGCTAAACCAGGACTAAACCAGGATTAAACCAGGACTAACAATGGGGAGACTGCTTGTGAACATATTCCTTGAGCCTCATTCCCCCGATATGAATTACTTATATTGTGATATAGTTTTCAGCCACATCGCCCAGCCCTACAATCAAGGTAAGGAACTTTTTAATGAAATTGTAGATTAAAGCTGGGTAACCCAAAATTCAAATGACTTAAAAAGAACCAAAGGGATTACAAGGGTCAATCATTAGTTTTCAAATTGTGTATTTTTGGCCTCTGTTGCATCTTTATAAAACAGCTTTTTCAGACAGAAAAATGAGGATGAGGACCACACTCATTCAGCCAATCAGCTCCTAGCTCAAAGAGTCAAATACTGACTTACAAGTATGCAAAAGATTTAGGTTAAGAAGATAAGCATCATTTCCAGCGTCAAAGTGTCACAACTGGTACTTGACAAAGACCAAATTTGAACATTTAATTTAATTCATTTATGGACATTCATCACATTCATGGACAATGGTCATCTGCCCCTTATTTCCTGTGTTTGAACTGTTTGATTATCTGATCTGTGTTGGAAAATTCTACGGTTTTGTTAAGTCCTCCGAGATAACCACTGTTGTGAATTAGGGCAATACAAGAATACATTGAATTGAATTATAACGCATTATAACCCAATACAATATATATTATATAATATTTGTATATCAAGTCATTAAATGGCCCCAATATTTCAAAAGGCATTATTAAATCATGCTCTTTTCGAATACATCTTTAACTGATAACAGTAGTTCAGCCGAGATTTTTGAATATCAAAATTAGTTTAACGACCCGTAAAAGTTGTTGTTTTCATTTCGATGTCCCACCCTCCGCCGTTTCGCCAGTCAGGAAGTCCGTGATCCGGGTTGCCAGAACTCCCCACGGCTAGCTAATCTCAGTGGTAAAATAACATGTGGCTGCAGAACTAAAAAAGGTCTTGTTATGACTCTCAAATCATTAATGACAAAACAAAGACTAAAACGAGGATTTATATCGGGACGCCTTTCAAAAGTTGATACAGCGGATAAAAACTTTTTGTGTGATGCAAAACTTGCTGGTTGGAGAGCGTTCTTCATTGACAATTAAATTACCTCGATTGTTTCAACAGATGTATGCAATGGTGGTCTAATGGTTAAGCCATAACGCTTGTACCTCAGCAACCCGGGTTAGAGTCCGTGCAGAACTTTTTTGTATTTACTTATATAATATCACATTCTATGACAGATTGCTCATAAAATGGTAGAAGACCGTTTTTTGCGGATTATAGCTAAATTGTAAAAAGAATCATTTGAGACCACATGTACCCAATTAAAATAATGTTAGTCTCTTTTTGATGTGGGACTTATACATGTTTGTCTAAAAAATAGGGAATAAATAAAATTGAAGGGTGATATCCACTGGAAGAAACCCTGATGTTGATACGCTGAAGAAATACTGTTTGTTCCAACATCCATTCTTCCCACTCCTATTTTGGACATCAATTGCTTATTTATTTTGCATAATCCATGTATAAGTACTGTAAGGATTAGATAGCTATTTGGCCTACGTGCAGGAAAACTGCAAGACTATACAAGGACTCTGTGTGTCCATGTTATGACTATGATTTGCTCTGTCTGTGTGACACGTATGTCTTTCGATGTGTGACGTAACAATGACTATATACAGTGGGGCAAAAAAGTATTTAGTCAGCCACCAATTGTGCAAGTTCTCCCACTTAAAATAATGACAGAGGTCTGTAATTTTCATCATATGTACACTTCAACTGTGAGAGACAGAATGTGAAAATAAGTATTTGGTCAATAACCAAAATTCAACTCATTACTTTGTAATATAACCTTTGTTGGCAATAACAGAGGTCAAACGTTTACTATAGGTCTTTACCAGGTTTGAACACACAGTAGCTGGTATTTTGGCCCATTCCTCCATGCAGATCTTCAAAAGCAGTGATGTTTCGGGGCTGTCGCCGAGCAACTCCCTCCACAGATTTTCAATGGGGTTGAGGTCTGGAGACTGGCTAGGCCACTCCAGGACTTTCAAATGCTTCTTACGGAGCCACTCCTTCGTTGCCCGGGCGGTGTGTTTGGGATCATTGTCATGCTGGAAGACCCAGCCACGTTTCATCTTCAAAGCTCTCACTGATGGAAGGAGGTTTTGGCTCAAAATCTCACGATACATGGCCCCATTCATTCTTTCCTTAACACGGATCAGTCATCCTGTCCCCTTAGCAAAAAAACAGCCCCAAAGCATGACGTTTCCACCCCCATGCTTCACAGTAGGTATGGTGTTCTTGGGATGCAACTCAGTATTCTTCTTCCTCCAAACACGACGAGTTGAGTTTATACCAAACAGTTCTACTTTGGTTTCATCTGACCACATGACATTCTCCCAATCCTCTGCTGTATCATCATGTGCTCTCTGGCAAACTTCAGACGGACCTGGACATGCACTGGCTTCAGCAGGGGGACACGTCTGGCACTGCAGGATTTGATTCCCTGTCGTCATAGTGTGTTATTGATGGTAACCTTTGTTACTTTGGTCCCAGCTCTCTGCAGGTCATTCACCAGGTTCCCCCGTGTGGTTCTGGGATTTTTGATCACCGTTCAGTGGTCTTGTATGTCTTCCATTTTCTGATAATTTCTCCCACAGTTGATTTGTTCACACCAAGCTGCTTGCCTATTGTATATTCACTCTTCCCAGTCTGGTGCAGGTCTACAATTCTTTTCCTGGTGTGCCATAGTGGAGTTTGGAGTCTGACTGTTTGAGGCTGTGGACAGGTGTCTTTTATACAGATAACGAGTTCAAACAGGTGCCATTAATACAGGTAACAGGTGGAGGACAGAAGAGCTTCTTGGGCTAATTGGTGAGAACACTCACGCGTTCACCCGGGCCTGCAGAAATACCAGAAATGACACACCTACTGGCAAGCCTGGGAGGACTAGACGTGGCCTAAATGCGAGCAGACACCTTGGATGGCTGAACAAATTGATTTAAAGCCCCTGCCAATCTTCTCACGTCCTTAAGGCTGACCTCAACAGAAGATAAAGCAGCATTAAGGACTAGGAAACTAGCTTATACCTGGGGCCATGATTCAATATACGGAGTATACATCCTCAGTCTGGTCTCCACAGTCTCTCTCAGGAAGTCTGAAGTCTTCTTGGGTCTGAAACACAAAACACATGCCGTTAAAAGAAAATTAAACACCTGTGCCCAACCTTATGGGGCGTTCAGATCATGCGTTGCAACGACTTTTAATGCAAAGTCAAGGGTGATTTGCATTCAAGTGTGAAACTGCATGGACTGCACGGTAGAGACACGCGGACTGTGCGGTAGAGGCATTCTCTAGTGACTGTTAACAGGGGCTGCTAACGTGTTCGCCAACGCGGAAGTACTGTTTGATAATAAAATAAAATAAAGTTATGGCGCACTTCCGTGAACACAAAATGCTGTTATATAAAGTCTCTTGAAGGTCTCAGACACAAAGACGCTGCAGAGCTGCATTCTTGGAGAAGGATAGAGGAGCAGAGAGAACCAGGATAGAGCAGGAAGAGGACAGAGGAGCAGAGAGAACCAGGATAGAGCAGGAAGAGGACAGAGGAGCAGAGAGAACCAGGATAGAGCAGGAGGAGGACAGAGGAGCAGAGCCGAGGCACCAAAAGCAGGACGAGGCCAAACACAGCTGCCCTTCCAACATGGAGACTCCGGAGAAACTGGGGATCTGGTTGGAGCCGAACCAGGGCTATCCACGCAACAAGGTTAGTGACTCAGGACTGGATAGATTATTACACAAAAAGCCGCTAGCTTAACTCTGTTAGCATTAAAACAGATGCCACTTCCGCCGGGCGCCACGGCAGGCCAGGACTTCTGGTCTGAACACCCCTAGCGTTTGAAACTTAGAAAATGTGCGTCTAGTGCGCGTGGAAGCTGCATTCCAGTGTCGGCGGTCTGAACGCCCCATCACTCCGCCCACATGAACATTTGAAAATTCTCTCTGAAAAAGGGTGTTGCCTGGAGGACCAATGGACAAGAAGGGGGGGAGCTTTGACAACTTGCTTTCCAATCACAGCCCACAAAAACAAAAATCGGACAGTTATTGCTGGCTTAAAGCAGTAGTTTACACACCAGAAATTGGGCAGTGGGTGAGTCTCAAGCTGCAAGCTCAACCAGTGAGTTCTGATCCACGTGTTGCACGTGTGCTTCCTATTTTGCTCGGCTTTTCTGTTTTTCGGAGTAAGCTAATGTTTGTGTAACCCACATGAGTTAGCAGCTCAGTCCCTGCCCCGTCCCTGTCATTTTATTTTGGTGGGCCCATTTCCCTTAAACCTGTCCCTTTAAACCTGGAACATCCGCCTACTCAGTCCCGCTGCTATTCAAGCTGCTCCTGCTGTGGCGTTGTCATTTTGAGTCATTGAGACAAAATACAGCCTCCATTCTGCATTCGAATCAAGCCGAACGCTGTTACGAGCGTATTTCTTGTGATCCCGTTACCGGTGAGTCAATCTGCTCTTTTGGTTTTGTGTGTTGAAGTAATCATCCGTATCATAGTATTGCATTATGCAATGCAATACTATGCAATACTAATGCATGAACTGTACGGTACACTTTGCACATAAAGTCAAAGTCTTTTGTTTTGTTGTAGATGGCCGTTAATGCCCTTTTCCCCAACTTTTTTGAATGAATTGCCTAAGCGGCTATATGATTTTTGAATTGGAATCCTTATTTGAAAATGACCTTTTTTATTGCGCAATACGATTTGACTCATTTGAAAATGCATTTATGTATTTTGTAAATTAGAAATGAACTTAACTGTCTTGCTAATGGTTTTGATTTAAGTGCACTTTTTTACTGAAGCTTCATTTGAAAATGTATTTTGATTGTCCATTTATCATGTATCATCTCTAAGATGAAAATGTTGATATTTGTTGAGATTATTGTTTTTGCTGTTGCATATAGCGTACTTGTTGCTGCTAAAGCTAAATTATGTTTTATTTATTTGTCTAATTGAATTTTTTGGTTGGCCTTATGGTGCTTTCAGACCGGATCGTGCGTTGCGTCGGCTTTCAATGCAAAGTCTATGGTGGCGTGCGTTCGACCGTCACAATGCACGGACCTCTCGGCACGCACGAACGAACGGACTGTTCAATAATGACGCACGGACTTGGCGGGAAAGTGAAAAGGGAGGAGCAGAAGCGAAAAATCAACGCCCACAGGAGATGGATTCTGCTCATCCTTTCCTTGGGACGTTCGTGCGACAACCAATCAGAGAGCAGCAAAGTGGTCACAGGGACATTAGCGGACTTCACCAGAACTCAAACCAGGGTTGACAATGGGGGACTGTGTGCTTGTGAAAATATGCGTTGTCATGCTCCCTTGACCTTATGCAACAGCTTCGAGTGTGTTAGCCGATGCGGAAATTCCGTTTAATAATATGAAAAAACGTATGGCGCACCTCCATGAACACATATTACTGTTGTATAAAGCCCGTGGAATGTCTGTGAGCAAAGGCACGCTGCAAAGCTGCATATTGGAGAAGATCTGAACACAAGAAGCCGCTAGCATAGCTCTGTTAGCGAGCCGGCTCTAATGCTACTTCCGATACTTCCGGCTCGCGTCAGGACGTTCTGGTGTGAAGTCCTCCGCGTCTGAAAACTAGAGAATGCGCGTCTGGTGAGCGGGGCTTCCGCGTTTCAGCGTTGGCGGTCTGAAAGCCCCATTATACAGGTCAGGTTTTTTTCCAACCACCCTGAACACTTCCCTTGTCCAACCACTTGATGGCGAGCTACCTACCAGTGTTGCCAACTCCTCAGTAAGGAAAGTAGCTATTGGCTGTCCCAAAAGTCGCTAGAAGTCGCTAAATGACGTCATCGCCTAATTTGCATAATTTGCCATTTGCAAATAACTGTAACGGACGCTGTAGGAGAGAGGAATAACGTCGTGGGAGAGACAAAAGTGAGTAAAAACACCCTAAATATGTTTAGAAACTACAAATAATTTCAACATTAACAACATTTAATGATTTTAATGCTTTGTCTAGTGCCACATTACACACATCAGTTTTGTCCTGTATTGTTAAATGTTATAACAGCAAATGTAATCAAAAGATTGTTATGTAGGGTGAAATTGCTAGCTCTACAACCAACCCTCCTCCTTTATCCGGGCTTGGGACCGGCAAAGTGACCCAAAAGACACACTCTGGCAGAGTTACTTAGGTTTATTTTTGTAAGTTTTTTTTTTTTTCATAGTTTGGCATAACAAATGATTTAATGTGACCCACTACTGAGAGAAAACAGAGTCACGGACAGAGCTGCCGCGGATGGAGTGGGGGGTAGTGGGGGGTGGCGGTGGTAGGAGTGGCCGGGGAGCTTTGGATGTGTGGTGGTGGTGGAGCTGAAGTTCAGTCTGCAGCAGCCTGAAAACTTCCTGTGCTTTTGAGTCTCCTCTCTCTCTCTCTGCTCCGCCCATAGACTGTAGCTGGGACTGCTGCGCAAGGCTACTGTGAGACTGGCCGCCTGTAAGTGCTTTGGGACGGGGGAGGGGCTCACGTTGAGGACAGCAGAACAATACGTGCTTCACGAGTCTCCAAAACACCAGATAAGTCGCCAAAACACCAGATAAATCGCCAATACCAGAAAAAGTCGCTAGATTTGTCGCTAGTCGCTTTTTTGAAAAAAAGTCGCTATAGGGGTCTGAAAAGTCGCTAAATCTAGCGACAAAGTCGCTAAGTTGGCAACACTGCTACCTACCCCTCCTCCTACCTGCACTGTGGTAGGAACAAACGAACCTTATTTTTTTCCCTCCTTTGGATTACATGGATTTAAACCGAGATAAACTGAACTCTAAGGAGACTGAACTTGAACTCAGGACTATTTCTGTTTACCTTGTATATTTGTTTTTTTACATACATATTTTTGTTTCTATATTATTGGTATTTGATATAACTTGTTATTAATATATACCTCTTAAAAGAAAAGAATACCTACCTTAAAAATACACAAGTACTTGAATATCTATATTTTTTGTTGTCTTGTTTTATTCACACCCTTGGCTCCGTGGCCGGACCCATTGTGTGTGTGTGAGTGTGCATTTTCGTCTAGTCAAGAAATTCTAATTTAGTTTTTGTCTTAGTCTTTTGACTAAAATAAATTTTAGTTTCAGTCACAATTTTAGTCATCTGATTTTATTTAGTTTTAGTCCCATTTTAGTCGATGAAAATATTAAGCAATTAATTTTAGTCGACTAAAAAATGCCTTTTTCCTAAACATGTTGCTCATGACATTTGTATAAATAGGGACATTTTTGTACAAATACAAACAGTATAATCGCTTCTAGCAAACGTGACACAGGTAGCTTACTTTACTTTAGAGCAATCCTTTTTTTATATAACATTATTGTAGATCAACTGTAGATGTCTCAGAGGCACCGATACTTAGAGTGTTTTACATTTCTTTGTCCACATTTCTTTGTATAGGAGGTATATTATTTTCTTCTTTGTCAAACGTAAAAAGGGCCCACAGATATCCTCGTCTTTTTCTCCCAGTCGTGGACATACTCTTGTTCTTTTCATCATTGATGGACACTTTACAGGCTTACGTGAGTGGTGTTGTGGTTAGCATTAGCAATAGCTTCTGTTCGCAGCTAGGACCACCGGTGATACTAAGGCAAGCCCTCATTGTCCTCTTTGCATTTACTCTGGCCAGTAGATTGGTTGTTTTCTCATTTGCTCTTATATATCTCTTCTTCTGATTTGATTTCGTCAGGTCCATCTTTCGTCTCGTCTTTTATTTGTGGACGAAAATGTTAATCAATTTAGTCATTGTCTACATGTCAATTAATGACTTCTATTTTAGTTTTTGTTTCGTCCCCAACAATATATTTGTGACAAAAATTATGACAATATTATTTCGTCAACAAAAATAACACTGCCTATTTGCGAGGACGATGTAATGTCTGTGGCTGCATCGGACACGTGTTTTCGCCTCGACTCTGAGGAGTTTGACTCCAGGGCCTCTGAAGCTGGTTCATTGGCTTCCACGGGGTGCGTGGGGATTCCCTCTGCCGTCCACTCTGCACTCGCCCACTTGGGTGTCCCGCAGGGGATAGTGCTATCTGGTAGCGCTTTTTTTAACAGTGGCCTCTTCCCTCCATCTCCGTGCCTGCTTCGAAGGATTATGTGAGGGAGCTACATGCATGCTGGACGGATACGAAGGCTCAGTCAAGATTGACGTCCAGAGGCCCGGGCTTAGGCTTCCATGCAGGATGCCCCCCAATTTGGCTTGGGCCGCATGCCATCGGTCGAGCGGGCTGTGGCCTCAGACCCCCAGTGTCACCTCACAGATGAGCTGTTGTGTAGGGCGTATAACACTGGTGCGCGAATGGGGCGTATAGGGAACTCCCTTGTGAATTTAGTCTGCAGTACCACGGGCACCCCCTGTGCCTGTGGGTGGACAGCTATAAGCTAGTAATACCCTATCCAGTTATTATTATAGATCCATGGGGTGGACCCAGAAAGAGAATTATCCAATGCTTTTGTATGCCGTGTTCTTTCCTCTTGTAAAAAACAGGATATTCCAAAAGTCTGCTCTCGGCCACTCTAGTTTAGCCTCTGTGGATTTCAGAAGGCACTCGTTAAAAGGAGATATACCTGTTTCTACTAGGTTTGAATGTTAAGCACCGCCCCCCAACTCACTCACAGGTCTCTCATTTCCCCTACGCTCTCATCCCACGGAGCCATCTAGTTTTATTTGCGATCTATATGCATACATTAGCATGAGCGCAACTTCTGGTAAGCTGTACAACAATCACTGATGAAATGGTACAAAAGCAACACCCTGCAAACAAAATATATAACTGAAAGGTTACCGCTAGTTCCGCGTTCGAATGTAGTCTGAGCATAGATAGTACGAGGCAGTTCCGCAGGTCTCTCCCATAGACAAATCTCTCCAGAGGATACGATGTAAGCTTGCTATGTTCACCCGGGCTTGATTTCTTCTTTGATAATTTTTTTGCTTTAGTTCCCTCTTCTCTTCCTCACTGTTGTGTCGTTTGGGCTGTTTTACCGTGTCTGCCGTTACAGCAAGAGGAGTTATAGCCAATTCTGCTAACATGTTACAGTGTTTAGCAGCGCTGTAGAAGCTAGAGGACGCCGCCTGTTTGCTCCTCGTTCTGTTGAGTAGAGGAGAGCGGACGTCACGCTAAGTTTCTACTCAGCACTTTTTACGGCCTGAATTCATACACAAGCTGAATTGATGAGCTCAAGTTATCAATTAAATTACGGATAATATTACTTGTATGTAGTAATAAGCATTTTTATGAACTCATTAAAAAAATTGGGTATAGCATCCATCTTATGGTGCTTTCAGACCACAAACGCTCAAACGCTGAAGCCCCGCTCACCAGACGCGCATTCTCTAGTTTTCAGACGCAGGGGTTTTCACACCGAGATGTCCTGACGTGCACCGGAAGTGCCGGAAGTAGCCGGCAGGCTAGGATGCTAACAGAGTTTAGCTAGCGGCTTCTTGTGTACAGATATTCTCCAATATGCAGCTTTGCAGCGTGTCTTTGAACAGAGACTTTCCACGGGCTTTATATAACAGTAGTATGTGTTCACGGAGGTGCGCCATACGCGTTTTCATATTATTAAACGGTATTTCTGCATCAGCGAACACACTCGAAGCAGTTGCAAAAGGCCACGGGAGCATGACAACGCATATATTCACAAGCACACAGTCTGTGAGTTCTGTGGGTCCTGTTTTGGCTGTTAACGAGTATTTTCAGTCTGCTCGCTCAGTCCGCTAATGTCCCCGTGACCACTTTGCTGCTCTGATTGGTTGTCGCACGAACGTCCCAAGGAAAGGATGAGCAGAATCCATCTGCTGTGGGCGCCGATTTTTCGCTCCTGCTCCTCCCCTTTGATTTTCCCGCCAAGTCCGTGTGTCTCTACTGAACAGTCCGTCCGTGCGTGCAGAGAGGTCCGTGCGTTGTGACGCTCGAACGCGAGTCACCATAGACTTTGCATTGAAACCCGACGCAACGCATGATCCGGTCTGAAAGCATAATTAAAATGAATGAGGCTGGTGCCGGCGTTTCACATTTTCCTCTTCAGAGAGGCCAGGCAAAATATTCAAATGTAGTGCCAGCAAAAATGTAGAGAGGGCTCCAGACAGGCGGATTTAGGCTCAAAAGTGCAATTTTGTGGAATTTGCAATAAAATGTCAAAAAATTGACCAGGATATGTAGATAGCACTAAAGTAAAAAATAGTTGATTTGGTGTTTTTAAGCTCTTACAAGCAAAGGTAAGAAAGTACTAGATAGTGTAATCCAACTCTACTGTAAGAGTTAGGACACAAATACAACAGAGAAGCCACATATTTGTCTGAATTATGAATAAAATTTACATGCATACGTTTTGAGATGTACTGGATGTAATTCATTCTTTCATCTTCATCCCCTTTGTCTATTTCTGGGCAGCAATTAGAGCTTCCCCCCAACTCAAGAGCACCGGCCCCTCATTGATCCTCCTGCAGGTGGTGGAAGGCTGCTCAGTCAGTGAGAGTGGGGTTTAGTGTCTTGCCCAAGGACAAAATGGCAGCAGGCATCAGTGGGAGTCTTGATTAGACTGTACAGCAGGAAAATATTGTTTGGATACACAGTCTAAAAATATCCTTTACGTTTTAATTTTCTCACGGTCTGAAATAAAACGTCTGACTTTCTAAGTAATATAGCCTGGCCGTAGCCATCCGTACACTCCGTTCAATCATCATTTCACTGCATGTAACGTCTGGGTTAGTCCCTATGTTAGCAATTACAATCTGTTGAATTTCGACCGACCATTCAGGGAGCGCGGAAGGCAGGTGTTGTAGTTAGTTGTGGGTGATGTCAAGAGTTTGCGTCGAACGGGCAGGTTGTAGTTTGGTAATGGCGAAAAATGCGATAGTGAAGTAATCCGGTCTGGTTCTATCAAGAAATTGAAGCCGGAGCAAGGGTAATGTTTAGCAAATGTAATCGCTGGAAACATTTTTGGCGCTACTCCCCATGGGCTCCGTTAGCAGCAAAGGAGATGGCTAGGCTAAATGCTAAATACTAACAACAGACTCGGGCGCACTACATACGTCAAGGTAAACTCAGATCAAATCGTATCTGCAAAAGGAGTTAACCCCTCCCACCTGTAAACGGAGCTCAATGGAGCACCTCCAGACCTTAGTACGAAATGTCATTTGTACTATGGTGTGGTACGGCCAGGCTATAAGTAATATAAATAGTTAAAAATAACCTCTCTCATTCAGCCAATAGAAATAATGTGAATATTTGTCTCCTCTGCGAGGGAGTAATGTCATCACCAGTTGTTTTGTTTGGGCGGCTTGTAATAATATTGGAGGTGACTCTCCATCATGAAAAGACTCAGATGTACAGAATGGGGAGAGCACTCACTCAGCCTGGCCCAGCTGGACATGCTTGTGTTCTTCTGCCAGGAGGTGGCTGAGCTGGGAGTTACAGTCAGCAATGAAGTGAAGGACCAGCTCTCCTGCTCCAGAGAACATGCCTGAAGAGGCAGAGGACAGGCCCAGACTCTGCAACACAACCGGTCACAGTCAAATCAGTGCACCACCCCACTCTACACCCGGCGTGGGGTGGGTCCAAAACAAGTATTAAATAACTCATATACTGCATTGTCGGTAAAAATTTTGGCCCTTAAAACACAATCTTGATCTCATACATTAAATATCTTTAAATAGAAACATATGGTTAAAAAATGCAGTAAGATATGACTAGAAAGGGCAACACTCCTCCAACTACAGTAATGGCTGCTCACTGGTGTCTCCAAACAAGCTTGAAACAGCTGCAGTATATTCAGAACACTGCAGTCTCAACGAGAACTAGGAAGTACTATCACATTAGTCCTGGTCTCAAGTCTCTACATTGGCTTCCTGTGGCTCAGAGAATAGACTTCAAAGCTCTCTATGTCCTTGCACCAAAGTAGATCTGTGATATGTTAGTGCCATATGAACCAACTCGGACTTTGAGCACAGGGACTGGCCTCCTGCTGAGACACTGGCCTCCTGCTGAGACACTGGCCTCCTGCTGAGACACTGGCCTCCTGCTGAGACACTGGCCTCCTGCTCGAACTCGGAGGAGCACAGGGACTGGCCATCTGCTGATGCCCAGAGTCAGCCCTAAACATGGGGTTTAGCTGCTGTTCAGATTTATGCAGCTAAAATCTGGGACAGTCTTCAAAAAATGTGAGACGAGCTGCTTCTCTGACCATGTTCAGATTAAAACCAGTTCTGTCCAACTGTGCATATAACTGAGGGATTATATCTTCACTAATTTTAACGGTCTGTGATTATCTGTTTATTGAGTTGCCGTGTTTATGAACTGTGCTATACAAATAAACGTGTCTTGCCATCTAGTGGTAGAAGTGAGAAATGTCTTTCTGCTAGTGCCAATTCATCCCTACTGACCTCCAGTTGATGGACTCCATAACCCTTTTGGAGTCACTCTCGTTTAATAGAACCATACTGACATATGTAAGTTTCCCATTAAATCCAACTCTGACATGATCGATGTCTATGAACTGAAATAAAGTGATCTGGCTTTGATCTACATAGATAACCTGTCTAATAAACAGTGTTTAACTGTTACTACATCATATATGATTTACAACACAAAGGTTTATTCTAAAGCAGCTCTTAAAAGCATATATGAATTAGTAAAGTTAAACAGGGCAGTTGGAAAAGTTCAAAAGCGAATAATGGAAGCAGACCTCTGCCCCTGCAGAGATGGCCTCCATTGACCAGCCGTGGACAGGCACAAACTGCAGAGCTGCTGTGAGGATGCGAGCCTGGAGCTGCTCCTCAGTCTCGTACTCCTCTTCCTGCTCCTCACTCTGCTCCTGGAAACTACACAGAATCGGGCAACACAATATATGGATCTATGACGTGCCAATACCAACAAAACAAACTTCATGGATGCATTTTGCAATCCTCTATAGTCTGCAGTAGTCTGTTCAGACCCCAGGGAAGACTGAGCTGGAGGAAGTGTACATGGAGAGGGAGGACTGAGCAACCCTGCTCAGACTGCGGCCTCCTCAATCTGTTAAGCGATTGCGGGGGCAATTGTATTTAGTTACAGAATACTGAAGCGTAGAGTGAAGCATAACCACAAATGTTTTTATGTGCTAATGTGCTTTTGTTTATATTTTGCTTAGTGTGACACATGTGTTTTTGTGAATGAACTGGGGGGCGTGTACCAGAGGGATGCATGCTCATCAGGCACCTGCCATCAGGTGTGCGGGGGATAGAGACTAGGAACACTACAACTTTATTTTGTAGCATGCCCTCCGAGGGCCTGAGCAGTACGAGAGTAAAAATCTATCAAAAATCAATGAATCAATTAAGGTAACTTTTGTTCTGCATGTTTGTTTGTTTTTGTACAGTTTTGTTTGAATAAAACATACCTGCATGCAAGTTTTCATCGTTGTTTCCTGGTGTTTTACCTGTGGGACTGCTCTGTGCTCTGTTCCGAGACCTCCTCTGTAAGCACGCCCTGAGGGCCCTGGTGCTGGTGTAGGCCACTGGCTGCAGCAGAGGCAGTGTTCTCATGTTTAGATTCATCTTGCAGTCTGACAGCTGCTCTGTGGAAGGCCAGCCTCTGCTCACAGCGGAGAGGTAAAACTGTGCACAAAACATCAAATGGAGACAGCTTGAGCCCCACAGCACGAAGGTCACAAAGTGGACTGAGGTCTTTCTGTGTGAAGTTTGCTTGTTTTATTGCTGTGTGCGGGTGTGTTCCTCCAGGTCAACACCTGGAGGAACACACCCGCACACAGCAATGCGGAGGGGAGGGGAGGGGTCAGAAAAGACGTATGACGCCAGATTCACGCGCAGGTAATAAATACATGCGCAGCTTTATTTAATTCACACGCGCGTAAACTACTCACATGCGCATATTTCACGCCACACACGCGTAGATCCTCTCCTTACGCGCGAAAATTCAGTACCACAAGCAACCATACGCGCATGTGCACTCGTGGTCTGTGTTCTGCGTCCGTTGAAAACTGACAAATCTTTTCTATGCACGCGTGAAAAACTTTTCTTGCTTGGGGGTGGTGCCAGTGAAAGGTAAACAACCCACAACAGTTTGGAGATGGATTTTCTGTTTGCAAACACTCTGAGGTGCATGCATCCGAGGAGCAAGACATTCTAAGCGGCTAAGTGGCTAACATTCATGTCTTTTCCGAGTTATGTCAGCGTTTGATTAATCACATTTTTTCATTTCAATGGGCTAGCTATTGTAGTCTTTTATGTGGTATGTGCACTCTTGTGGACACCCTATAGACAAACACCAGGTCGTGTTTATATCGTAAATGTTTAATATGCTCTCGTAATCACGGCTAAGCTAATACCGTTAGCATGTATTACGCTAATGCTGTTAGCATGTTGCCGCAAGGCTAGCCAGCTACATCTTGGAACCTTCGTCACTGCTGTAGAGTCATGTCAGGACTGCTAACAATGTTGAATAAAACTGTAAGATTTTTGTTTGCTTTATATTTGCAAAATTATAGCAGCTTGACCTAATGAGCCTATGCTAGCTAGCAATTAATCTAGTCCATAAACCCAATTATCACATGTGTGTACATTAAGTTTTAAAACAAATGAGTTAACTATCTGAATTGTTAAACAAATCCATGAAAATTGCTAAATAGTAAGTTTCATTTGGTTTCATGTGATCTTATTAAAATGAAATTAAAATGGGGCTAAGTTGTTTACGGCCGGTCATAATTGGCTACTGTAGATGTACTGTGTTTGCTCGTTTAAGATGGCTATCATCCCTACAACACATTACACAGAACCCCTGAATAGTTTTGATTGTCCAGGTAATCTTCATGAATTCGTCCTCAGCGATGGGCACCAGTTCCTGATCCATACACACTGCAGACCAGCAAGATGTAAAACATAATTTGGTCAGACTTTGTTTGCAGTCAAAGGGCCACAACTCTGGAACATTTTACCTGCCAAACTGAAATCTTTAACAGACCTGAATGAGTTTAAAATCAAAGTTAAACAAGTAACCAAACTTCTGAGCACAATGCAAAACTCTAATAGTCTATTTTAAATATTTTGTACTGTGCAATGTGTTTTTCATAACGATCAATGTAAATGTGATGTATTATTATTCCTTAGGTACCAGGACTGCAAATTAGCTGTTAGTCATACGGCCTATGAACATGGCATCGGTTACCTGTAACAATGCATTTTCTGTGCCAATCAAATAAAGGTATGATACTACTATATTCACAGAACAGTGGGTTGTAGATAGGAGTAAATGGCCATCGGTTATCTGGCCTGATCTATAATTACCTCATTCAGACATCCTGTGTCTATACAAAAAAGAACCTAAAAGCATATCAATCTAAGATAAGATAAGATTTGCTTTATTTATCTCACATAAGAGTAATTTACATGTCACATTTGGCATGGATAGAGACACTCAGATTGTGCTAAAGGAGGAAATGTGCAAACATGTTACATGCAGGATATATGTACAACAAAATGACAATAATTATGTGCAACAAAAGTGACAAGTGTCAATTGGAAACAGTGTCAATAGTAGTGCAGGTTTTCACACAGTGATCATTTAAAGTGACTTATTGTACAGTCTGACAGCGGTGGGGATAAAGGCCCTGCAGTAGCGCTCCTTCCTACACTGAGGGTGCCTCAGTCTTCCACTGAAGGAGCTCCTCAGCTCCTCTACAGTCCTGTGCAGTGGGTGGGAGGTATTGTTCATGATGGAGGTGGCTTTGGCTAGCTCCCTCCTGTCCCTCACCTCCTCCACAGAGTCCAGAGTCTGAGAGCAGCCCAGAGTGGAGCTGGCCCTCCTGACCAGCTTGTTCAGTCTGTTTCTGTCCCGCTCTGTGCTGCCCGGGGCCCAACACACGGCAGCGTAGTAAATGGCAGAAGCTACCACAGAGTCATAAAAAGTCCTGAGCAGAGGCCTGCTCACTCCGAAGGACCTCAGCCTCCTCAGAAGGAAGAGGCGACTTTGGCCCTTCTTGTGCAGGGCGTTTGTATTATGGGACCAGTCCAGTTTATTGTTAATGTGAACACCTAGGTACTTGAAGCTGTCCACCAGCTCAATGTCCTCCCCCTGGATGTTCAGCAGCGTGTGGGAAAGTGGTTTTCTCCTGAAGTCGATGACCATCTCCTTGGTCTTACTGGTGTTCAAGCACAAGTGGTTACGCTCACACCAGTCGACAAAGTCCTTGATAACCGATCGATATTCCAGTTCGTTCCGCTCAGACACACAGCCCACGATGGCGGAGTCGTCGGAGAACTTCTGCAGGTGACAGCTGTGTGTGTCGTGTGTGAAGTCTGAGGTGTAGATGGTGAAGAGAAACGGTGAGAGGACAGTGCCCTGAGGGGCCCCAGTGCTGCAGACTACCACCTCAGACTCACAGCTGCGCAGCCGCACGTACTGTGGTCGGTCTGAGAGGTAGTTGATGGTCCATGCAGTGAGGCTACTGTCCACTCCCGCGTCCTCCATCTTCCCCCCTGCAGTGCCGGCCTGATGGTATTGAAAGCGCTGGAGAAGTCGAAAAACATGACCCTCACAGCGCTCCCGGCGGGCTCCAGGTGGGAGAGCGTCCGCTGCAGGAACTAGATGACGGCGTCCTCTACTCCGATGTTGGGTCTGTAGGCGAACTGCAGCGGGTCCAGGGTGGGGCTAACCACGGAGCGGAGATGGGTGAGGATGAGCCGCTCCATGGTCTTCATCAGGTGGGAGGTCAGTGCGACTGGTCTGTAGTGAGCCGGTTCCTTGGCGTGTGCCGTTTTTGGGACCGGGATCACACAGGAGGTCTTCCACAGGACAGGGACCATCTCCAGGCTGAGGCTCAGGTTGTACATGTAGCTGAGGACCCCAGAGAGCTGCTCTGCACAGGTCCTCAGCAGCCTGGGACTGATCCTGTCCGGTCCTGCGGATTTCTTCAGCTTCAGGCGCTGGAGCTGACTCCTCACCTGGAGGGGTGACTGGGGTGTACTGTCCAAGGTGGGGGCTGGGGATGCGGGGGCAGGAGGGCCCGGGGCAGCCGGAGGCAGTGTCCACTGGGCGGTGTCCACTGGGCTGGGGACGTGTGAAGAGGTGGGGGCGGGAGGAGGGGCAGATGGAGAGGGGGGAGAATCAAACCGGTTGAAGTACTGGTTAAATTCATCCGCCCGGTGCTGGTCTCCATCCACTGTTCCTCTGGCACTCTGTCCAAAGCCGGAGATGTTCTTTAGGCCTCTCCACACGTCGCGGGCGTTTCCCTGGGCCAGCTTCTGCTCCAGCTTTTTCCCATAGTCCTTCTTGGCCCTCCTGATCCTCCACTGGAGCTCGTGCTGGATCCTCTTCTGCTCCTCCCTGTCCCCTGAGATGAAAGCCCTTTTCTTGAGGTTCAGGAGGGCTTTAAGCTCAGGGGTCCCCCATGGGTGGTTGTTAGAAAAACACCGCACCTTCTTAGTTGGTACAGTGTTATCCACACAGAAGAGAATATAGTCTGTAATGCACACGGTGTGTGAAAACTCCCGCGGCAGATACCTGGGTCTCATGCTCACAGCGAGCAGCTCCAGGTCCTGTGTGCATGTACGCTGAACCACATGCACGCGCGTCGGGATGCACCACTGCTCGTTCACGTAGACCGCGACACCCCCGCCTTTCCTCTTCCCACTCCCCTCCACGCAGCGGTCCGCTCGCACAAGTTTAAATCCCTCCAGCGCAACCACAGAGTCCGGTATATTCCCACACAGCCACGTCTCAGAGAAACACATAAGTCCACATTGTCTGTACTCTTTATGATGGCGGACCAGTGCGGTCAGCTCCTCAGTCTTATTAGAGATGGACCGTACGTTCCCCATGAGGATGGAGGGGAGATACGGTCTCTTCTTCCTCTTTCGGCCTCCTCTGGAGCCCCTGCGTCTCCTTCGGATCTCCAAGGGGATCACCGGCTTCTCTGAGTGCCGGAAAGCGGAGTCTCTAAATCCGAGGAGCTGCTCCTGTGTGTAAACAATGGGACATGCTGGTCTCGTGGCTCTGTGAGCGGAGGACTCCGAAAAAAGTGCCAAAGACATGTTAATCCAGTGAGAAAGTCCACGAGGCTAGGCTTCCCGTGTGCACAATGCACAAATAAACGCTTGTCTACGAAAATAAAAAATAAAAAAGCACATCTACAAGAAATAAATAGAGAAAGGGTCGGAAAGAGAAGAGAACCAAAGTGACGAGCTGCACAGCGGGAGCTGGCGCCGGAAGTATCCATCTATAGATGCATACACAATTATGTGTTATGTGAAGAATCTGATTCTGAAATACTTCAACTCTGAAACTGAGTTCTGTGTTTTGGGGGCAGATGTGCTCCCCAGTCAGAGTGGGCAATTAAGTCAAAGCCTTATGATGCATGGGTGTACTTTTTACTGGTAGCTATTTCTAACTTTTGAGAATGATCCATTTTATTTTTTATATTTGCTGCTACTGGACACCTGAATTTCTCCTACGGGGATCAATAAAGTATCTATCTATTGATCTATCTATAAGCATCAAAATAAAAAAACCACAAATCCACATCACGTCTCTACATGCACTCAGCTCAGCAGTCCCCTCCTCAGATGGAAGGTACAGACTAAAGACTGTTAAAGTCTATAGATGGTTCTCCTGATAGAGGAAAAAAAGCAACAAGCTCAGGTAATTATTACCTTTTTAGTGATACGGGTTGATCACTTTTGTTCTAACCAGCGGTTAGAATTTTTGTTTGTTTGTATGTTGGTTATGACGGCGCTAAAAGTGAGCTTGACTGATCATGATTACATCCAGTGACATCGTGTTACCCAGTGATTACTTATGTATTGGACTTTGATTATTAGATAACGTAGGATACACACTCTTACCAGTTATGAAGTGTGCTCCAGTCATAGGGAGTCAATGTTGTACCGCGGTGAAGTTGGATATCTGACAGACATTCGCCGCAACATTTAAGTGCACCCGTACTACAGACAGTACGGTAAACACACGGAGACATGTATGCTGGTATTTTCAAAAATTATTAAAAATACTTAAAACATTTAAATGATAAAATAAGAGGTGTACCTTCTGCAGCTAGTGGAGGACTATGATCCTGTCTAATTTGGAGTCAATAGATCACATGACCTAGAAGCTATTGAGCTAGAATGGTAATATTTATGTATAAAAATGAATTAAAAATACTTAAAACATTTAAATGACAAAAGAAGAGGTGTACCTCTGCAGACAAAAGAAGAGGTGTACCTGCAGCAGCTAGTGGAGGACTATGATCCTGACTAATTTGGAGTCAATAGATCACATGACCTGGAAGCTGTTGAGCTGCAGGGGGTACACCTCTTTTTTTTTACATTTACATTTCTACCCATCCATCCATCCATCCATTTTCTTCCGCTTTATCCGTTGCCGGGTCGCGGGGCAGCAGTCTAAGCAGAGACGCCTAGACTTGCCTATCCATAAAAAATTAATCCAGCTCGTCCGGGGGAACCCCGAGGCATTCTCATGCTAGCTGGGAGACATTGTCCCTCCAGCGTGTCCTGGGTCTTCCCCGGGGTCACCTCCCAGTGGGATGTGCCCGGAACAGGCATCCAGGAGGAATCCTGAACAGATGCCCGAGCCACCTCAACTGGTTCCTCTCGGCGTGGAGAAGCAGCGGCTCTACTCAGAGCTCCTCATCCTATCCCCTAGGGAGCGCCCAGCAACTCTGCGGAGGAAACTCATTTCGACCGCTTGTATCCGTGTCATTACAGCTTTCAGTCATTACCCAAACCTCATGACCATAGGTGAGGGAGGGAACAAAGATTGGCCGATAAATCGAGAGCTACACGGTGTTGGCAAAGAACTGCTCCCCCCCCCCTCCTGAGGCGCTGGACGGTTTGCCAGAATCTCTTCGAGGCCGACCGATTGTCATACTCCATGGACTCGCCAAACTCTTCCCAGTCCCTGGTTTTTGCCTCTGCAACAGCCCGGACCGCGGTATGCTTGGCCTGTCGGTACTGGACAGCTGCTTCAGGAGTCCCACAAACCATCATGGTTCGATAGGGCTCCTTCTTCAGCCTGACGGCATCCCTTACTGCCGGTGTCCACCACCGGGTTCGGGGGTTGCCGCCGGGACCAGCACCAGAGACCTTGAAACCACAGCTACGAGCCGCTGCCTCGGCGATAGAGGAAGAGAACATGGTCCACTCAGACTGGTCCCTCCTCCGCCGGGACCTGGGAGAAGCTCTCCCAAAAGGGGTGAGTTGAAAGTCCGCCTGACAGGGGGCTAAGCGAGACGCTTGTATGCACAGCTAAACAGGACTGTTTTTAACCTGGTTTTAAACATTGTCAGAGAGGAGGCCTGTCTCACATCTTCAGGAAGATTGCTCCAGATTTTAGCAGTATGAATCTGAAAAGCAGCCTTCCCATGTTTAGTCCTGACTCTGGGCACTAACAGGAGTTCTGTCCCTGTGCTCCTCAGAGTCCGGGCTGGTTCATATGGTACTAACATGTCACTAATATATTTTGGTGCGAGGCCATGGAGAGACTTGTACACAAGCAGAGCTGTTTTAAAGTCTGTTCTCTGTTGGATACAGTGAAGGAGTGAGTCCACTGATCCATGTTCTCCTGCAGTCAGTGAGACATAGATCTGAGTGTTGTAGAGTGTCGAATAATGGAGTCCCTGGGCGGTGCACTGTCCAGTACCCCTCCCAAGGACTCCAAGGAGGCTGGGTACTCTGCACTGCTGTTAGGCCCGTAGGCCGTCACAACAGTGAGAGACTTGTCCCCCACCCGGAGGCTCGGGCTTCTTCCGCCCAAGTGAGGTCTCCGCTTTCGACTGCTGCCCAGTCCTCTCAACACCTCTCCACCACGGATCCCTCTGTGGGTGTTGGGTCCCAGGAGGGCCTGCCCACGTCATCCCATCGGGTTGAGCCCGGCCGGCCCCGTGGGCTAAGGCCTGGCCACCAGACACTCGCATATGAGCCCCAACCCCAGGCCTGGCTCGAGGGTGGGCCCCCGGCTGCACCATGCACGGTTCTAAATAACGTGCTATCCATATGTGATCTATTGACTCCAAATCAGTTTATGATCATAATCCTCCACTAGCTGCAGGAGGTACACCTCTTCCTTTATCATTTAAGAAAGTATTTTTAATTAATCTAAAATTTAAAACCAAACACTCAATAATAAAATACCAGCGTACATGTCTCCCCGTGTGTTTACCGTACTGTTTGTAATACGGGTGCACTTAAATGTTGCGGCGGCTTTTGAGTCGCAATGTACCCAGAGCGAAGGAGAAGTTTGCAGAGAGGGAGAGACCGTTGAATGTCTGTTGGATATCCAACTTCAAACTAACTTCACCGCGGTCCTAAATGTTACCTTCTTTAGCCACTCGGCTGTGCACGCAACTTTCCTGTGACGTCGCCCAGAAATCCAGCAGTGGGTACTGGCCCCGCCCCCAAGTGATAAAAGTTTTTCATGCGCGCGAAGGGAGAAGGCAACTCACGAGCGCAAACATGCGCATTTTGTTGCTCGTGGTACTGAATCTACGCGTGTAGCGAGAGGATCTGCGCGTGTGTGGCGTGATATATGCGCATGGAGAGTAGTTTACGCGCTGGTGAATTAAATAAAGCTGCACGTGTATGTATTAATTGTGCGTGTAAACTTTTGACGTGAATCTGGCGCCATACAGGAGTTCAATCTGTTCTTCAGCCGCTTTAATGCTGTCTCTGATCCCTCCCCCCACTGCTCAAACAACACCTTAAGGCCCGTGTACACTTGCGCGGTGCAGCTTACGGTTGCAGTTACGTTGGACCTACGTAACCACAGTTGGTGGTACAGTCGCGCGTTCCCCTTACAGAGTTTTGAAGAGAATGTTGCAATCCCACAACCAACCACGTGATGGCGATCTCACAGGAGTAGCCTGGGAAACCCATGGGGAAACCAAAGCGGTCCCACTTACGGTGCTATTTTTTCCTCTTCAGAACAAAAACAAAAGAGAAGCAAGCTGTTTGAGATCATTATGTATTTCTACTGTTATAGTTCTATGGACTCATCGTTTCAACTCATTTAACTGTGATGTTGTGAATACAGACACAGTTCTTGTTGAAAACATAGTTATCATTCAATTGTTTTCAGCACAAACAGCAAAACAATAAGTGGTAAATATCTGAGACAAACATGAACTATTTAAAAGTGCAGGAGGAATGCAACAGACACGATAAGCTATGAGCAGATTCAAACAAGACAGGAACAGTGCAAAAGAAACGAAAGAAAGTTATATATACACGTTAGATATGCAACGAAACTCTACTCCACAGTCTCCGCGTATATCAGGCTCTGCCTCCGCGCGACTATACACTAGGCTTAATGCCGCGTTCAGACCAGATAATGCGTTGCAGCGACTTTCAATGCAAAGCCAATGGTGACACGCGTTCGAGCTTGGAACTGCATGTGCATCTCGGGATGCACGCACATACTGCGCGGTAGAAACGCACGGACTGCGCGGCAAAGGTGCGGCAGAGGTGCAGGAGCGGAAAAACCACTCACGCAGGAATTAATGGCTGAACGTTTTCTCGGGACGCTCGTGCAGCGACCAATCAGAGAGCCGCAAAGTGGTCACGGGTACATTAGTGGTCTGAGCGAGCAGACTGAAAATACTCGTAAACAGCCAAGACAGGAGCTGCACCATTACTAAACCAGGGTTGACAATGGGGGACATAGTGCTTGTGAACCATATGCATTCTCATACTCCCGTGACTGTAACTGCCTCGAGCCTGTTCGCCGATGCAGAAGTACCGTTTAATAATAGAATAAACTTATGGCGCACGCATGAACACATACTCCTGTTAATATAAAGTCTCTGGAAGGTCTCTGGACGCAGAGACACTGCAGAGCTGCATTATTGGAGAAGAACTTTACACAAAAACCGCTATCTTAACTCCGTTAGCATCAAAGCTACTTCCGCCACTTCCGGCGGCCGCAACCACAGGCCAGGACTTCTGGTCTGAACACCCCTGCATCTGAAATTAGAGAATGTGAGTCTAGTGCGCGTTTAAGCTGCGTTCCAGTGTTGGCGGGCTGAACGCCCCGGAGTAACGATGTGTGAACCCTCATGTCAGTCATTTGTCAGTCGCATGGTGTGTGGGGAGGCGGGACTACTGGCGTAAATTATTTCTAAAATGATTTTGCATATGGCCTATTGAGGCTTCCGTTTCATAACTTCGTTTACAAAAAGGTCCTGGCAGTTTTTTTCCAGTTCATCTTTTTTTAAGAGACCGAGTCTATTTTTTATTTATTGCTTTTAGTAGTTTGTTCATTTATTTTGTTCTAGTGTTAAATATTTTTAAATAAAAGTTTATTTCTCTTTGAAAAGGTGTACCTGTATCATTTCCATTGCATTAGATGAAAAAGAAAAAATAACAATATTATTACTTTATAATTATTTCCGAGACTATTTATCGTCCGGTAAAATTTGTTTTGGTGACAGGCCTATATATAGTAATTGTATTAAAATTTTTATACCTTAGAAGTGTATGCGGATTTTTATTATCCCTTCCTTTTTACCATTCTTAACCTTTCTTCTTTGACTGTTGCACGGACCCAAAGCATTATCCTAGTCTGAGACTTCCTGTTACTTATATGGCAATAAAAATGATTCAGATTCTGATTCTCTGGTCCCCCTACCACCACCACCGAGAAAATGCGGGAGTATGAATGTGGTGGTGGTGGCTGTGGTGGGAGAGGTCGATAGAAGACTAGCCCCTCACTTTGGTCACCACCAAGTGCAAGGCATTATTATTGTAAAATGTTTTCACACAGAATCCCATTCTTCCACCAGTGTTCTAAAGTCCTTTCAAATGCATTGCAATATTGTTAATTTGTTGTGTGTATTTCATTGTCTACATTTTAAAGTCTGTTTTTTTCCCATCTTAACCCGGCCTATGGTCAGGACTGTTGCAGATTTTAAATACAGCACACACGCCCATACACACTGTTATCTGTCATCCAAACATAAACATCTATGGAAATATGAAACTCTATATTTAATTATAAAATGTCTCTATACTAATGATTAAATCAAGTGTTTTTATAAAGTGTTCTCATATGATGTGTTTTCCTGAGGTCAATGAGTTTACAGCAAAACAATGGACAATAGATAGCCCCAAAAAAAATGTTTTTCGACAAAGGGAGTTCCTTATCTCACCGGACAAGAGACCGGACTAGACCAGACCCAAACCAGGGTCTCAGTCGGTCTTACCATATGACGTCATCGGAGGCACTTCCTATCCTTCTAGACATTATCATAAAACTGTTTGGTAGGACATTTTGAAAAGCAGTCTGAGCCAGGCCGACCAGAGAGAGAGAGGACTTTGCAGAGCACCTGGTTGTCCTCTCAGTACGTTTTCAGGCCTGGAGGGATAGCTAAGTTGGCTCAGCTCATAGGGTTAGAAACAAGAGCTCAGAGAGTTTTGTATTAATATTTATTTGTAAAGAGAATTCAATATTGATTGATTTTGAATTCAACAGTAGCTCAGTTGGTAGAGCATTGGCCTTTGGGCCTGAAGGTCGTGGGTTCGAGCCCACCGTAAGACCGACTTCACGACTCCCACTGATGACTGCTGTCGTTGTGTCCTTGGGCAAGACACTTAACCCTACTTTGCCCAAAGCCCCAACTGAAAGATCTCAGCTCCTGTGGACTCACCACCTGCAGGAGGATCAGTGAGGGGCAGGTGCTATGTGTACTGGGAGCAGCTCTGACTGCCACCCCCCGACCCAGAAATGGATTAAGGGGACGAAAATGGATGGATGGATGGTTGATTTTGAACTCTTAAATCTTATTTCTGTATCAAATTCTAAGTCATGTCGGACACACATTTACATTTAGTTGTGAGCATTAAATCCATTCACTCAGCACACTTTGATTGAAAGCAGAGTCTGACCATAAACTGAAAACCAATTAAACATTGATCCTTTATTATAATAATTATAATAATAATAATGCATCGGTTTTATATAGGGCTATTTTGGACACTCAAATACGCTTATGGTAGTATAGAGATACATTTATAGCCATAGCTGCCCTGGGGCAGACTGACAGAAGCAAGGCAATCAGTTTGTGCCAATAGCCCTCCGACCATGCTACGGACATACGGTTGATGGTGTTATTATGTGTCCTTCATGATCACATCTTGTTGCTGGATACTATCCCAGCGCTCTCAAACGCTCACAGCTCATTTCCAAACCAGTATTACACGCAAATCAGAACAGTCTATATTGTAAACCAGTACAGTTTGGTCAGACCTGTGGGCAGGAGCCGCAGTGTCCTTGCAGCTCCGCGTCCTGCTCTCACTGCTCGAACCATCGCCGCCATGACATCTGCTTCTACGCACTGCGCATGTCTGTTACATATGTGAAGCTACCATAGCTAGCTTAAAGCTATTTACAGTCTATGTAACAACCATAGGTCTACAACAATTTTTCCCTTCTCTGGCAGGGAAAGAGAATACGATTATTTCTCCTGTTGTTCGTGTGACTTTGTGGTGCACTTCTCCCCAGTAACGCTATCGCCTTCTTTGAGCTTTATTTTGAAAATCTCCAGTGGAAGAAGAGTTGTCGTATTTGTGTGTTTCCGGTAGTGTTGACCATGGGCAGTCGAGAAGGTTCGTGTTAAGCTTTATTTCTATTATCTATCATTCCATTGTCTTCTGAACAGTTAACTGTACACTGAGCAGACAGGGGTACGTCCATGTGACGGGCTCAGAGGACCGAGGGTGATCACCGGAGGCACCCTCACTGATCTGTCTCAGAAATATGTTGTCCCATGATAAAATGACTAATGTTGATTGCTTTTATATGAGTATGAAATTGAACTAATTAGCAAACCACTATTCCAATGTTATAGTTAGCGGGGGATTTTTTCTGACACAAACGTCACTCAGATTTGCTGACTCACGGTTCAACCTTTGTCGTTCATCCATAGAAAAAAAAAAAACTTGTTTTTGCAATTGAGCGGCAACATTGTGTTACACGTTAAGTAATATTTGTGGAGAGGCGAGTCTTCTCACTCACTGTAAAAAAAAAATCACTCGAAATTGTGCTATGTTTTAAGCCAAACTGTCGTTTTTTATCCTCCATAAAACTTACCAAAGCAATAACTTCAGAAGCGGGTCACTGAGCCCGTCTCAACCATGGTTCTATTTCATCCTTCCTGACCGCCAGAGGCGGTGCTTTAAGCACTGAATGATCATCTTTGAGCATGCGCAGTTCGAGAATTAAATGACAACAAAGTCACTTGTGACCTCTTCGTGACCCCCGTGAGTCTATATAGCTCACGTGACACGAGAGCCCAGCCTCTTTTCTTTTCTTCTTCTCGCAGCGCAGGTTTGAGGTGTGCGTGTGTGTTTGAGCGTTTGTGCTACCTACCTACCACATACGTCCTGCTTGCACATCAGCTCCGTGACTCGCGTCGAGGCAGCGGGTGGATCTCGCCCATGGATGTATTATATTAACTGGATAGGGTATTACTAGCTTGTAGCTGAATAACTCATGTGCTCAGGGGATTCTCGCGGTACTGCAGACTGAACCAGACTAAATTCACGTGGGCTACCCAGAAATTTTCCCCATAGAACTCAATGCATATTAAAACAGCTCATCCTCAGCTGACAGAGAACCTACAGCTTTAATAAAGATCGGATTTTGTGGGGATTTTAGTGTCCCTTGTCATCCTGAACTTTTTTTCTTCTTAAAACCTTCGGTTTTGTTTAAATCCACACTTTAGTGCCACAAACTCTGCTCCTCTGGCTCTCGCTCTAACTCCCGCTCTGATGAACTGCTCTGATTGGTCAGAGCGCGGCCGAGCCCCTCTGTGCACGTGCGTGAGACCCGGTGTGAGACCCACACCGGGTCTGTTCTGTTTTCAGTTTATGCTAACATTAGTTATTCTTTACCAACAGTTAGACTGTTCGCCCTCTGTTCGGTTGTTTGGTTTTCTCTGTGTGCTTGAGTCGTCTGTGGCGTTTTCAGCTCGACCCGACTCTGCTTACATTGCTCCACCAGTTCAGGCACGCTCGTTATGCACGAGTCGCTGGGCTGCCGTGGGTGCATGGCACCGATGCCCCGCGAGGATGGCCATGACCTCTGCCCTGCGTGCCTGGGTATCGGGCATTTGAGACAGGGCCTGACGGTGGACGCCTGCTCCAATTGTGCGGTACTGCCACTCTCTGTACGCGTGGAGCGCCTGGCGGCCCTGGATCCGGATGAGGGTTCTTCGGAGGTGCCGCCCTGCCTGCCGCCTGCTGCCCAGCCCTCTGGGTCTAAGCGTGCGGCTGTGTCCACTGCTTCCTCGGCTCCGCAGAGGAAGCGTAGGGTGCCTGCAGGGTTGTCTGCACGGATGGACCACCTTGCGTCAGAGATGGCCCTAATGAAGGCACTTCTGCAGGATGTTCGCCCGGTTTCGGGGGTACATGTGCTAGGCCCTCCTGTGCCGGACCTGGCCTCGTTGTGGGAGGACGATGTGATGTCTGTGGCTGCATCTGACACCCATTTTCGTCTTGACCCTGAGGAGGTTGATTCCAGGGCCTCTGACGCTGGTTCCTTGGCGTCCACGGGGTGCCTGGACGGAGAGGAGAGTGGGGCGTCCTCTGCCGTCCGCTCTGCACTCGTCCACTTGGGGCTTGATGTCCCGCAGGGAACTGTGCCGTCTGGTAGCGCCTTCTTTAAGCGACAGCGGCCCCTTCCCTCTGTCTCTGTGCCTCCTTCGATGGAGTACGTGAAGGAGTTACATGCATGCTGGACGGATACAAAGGCTATGTCCAGACTGACGTCCGATGGCCGGGCTTTGGCTTCAATGCAGGATGTCCCCCAATTTGGCTTGGGCCACATGCACATCCACATTGGATGCGTCCCTCCACGCTTTTGCCCTTATGTCGCGGGAACTGGGCCGCCTGCTGTCGACCCTTACTCAGTCACGTCGGCAGGTGTGGTTGGCACAGTCACCCCTCACTGAGCCCTGTAGGAGGACTCTCCGGAGTGTTCCGGTGCTTCCGGGGGAGCTCTTTGGTGCGGCTGCGCTTCAGGCGCTGGAGCGCACGGCGCAGGCCACCCGGACGTGTGACCAGCTGGTTGGGCTGCACCGGCGGGCCTCTCCACGGGTTGCCCCTCCTGCTGCTACTCCGCGGGTGTATGGTGTTCCACAGCCCTTTCCTAGGGGTTCGCGACCACCAGGTGTCCCTCCGCCTGACCATAGGGGATTTCGGCCTTCTACCCGGCGGCCTCCCCAGAACGCACGGGCTCTCGGGCGCCCCCCCGGGGTCTCCAGGCCACGGGGGGCGCGGAGATGAGGTCAAGCCGCTGACGGTGGGTTCTTTTACCCGGGAGCAGTTGGACTACTGGACCGCTCACACCTCAGACCTCTGGGTGTTGGGCACGCTCTCCCGGGGGTACACTCTCCAGTTCCACCGTCGGCCTGCGGTCCCTGGCCCCGTCAGGTGGACTGTGATCCACGACCGGGCCAGGACACTGGCACTGTCCGTAGAGATTGCCACCTTGCTGGACAAGGAGGCTATAGTGCCTGTGGACCCCCTGCTGGACCCAGGGGGCTTTTATTCGATTTATTTTCTAGTTCCGAAGAAAACTGGCGACTTGCGTCCGGTTTTGGACCTTCGGGGCCTCAATGTGTTCCTCAAGACGCTATCGTTTCGGATGTTGAGGACCTCGGAGCTGTTGCAGGCAATATCTCCGGGCGATTGGTTCACATCCATCGACCTGAAGGATGCTTATTTTCACGTGCCGATTGCCCCGCATCACCAGCGGTTTCTGCGTTTTGCTTTCCGGGGGCGGCATTATCAATTTCGGGTGCTCCCCTTCGGGCTGTCCCTATCCCCCAGGGTCTTTTCCCGGGTCGTTGCGGCGGCCTTGGCCCCTCTTCAGGCAGGGGGGTTGAGGGTCCTGCCTTATCTGGACGACTGGCTCGTGTGCGCCTCCAGTCGTGCCCAGGCCGTTCGGGACACTCAGACTGTCCTCGACCACGTTGGGCGTTTGGGTCTGCAGGTCAATGTTGCCAAGAGCAATTTGGTTCCGGCTCAGGCAACGACTTTCCTGGGGGTGTACCTAGATTCGGTTGCCATGACCGCCCGTCCGTCGGCTCTGCGGGTCAATGGCATTGTGGACATGCTCCACAGATTTCAGCGGGGTCGGGCGTTGCCGTTCCTGCTGTACCTCAGCCTCTTGGGGAAGTTGACGGCGGCCTCTGCCGTTGTGCCGCTGGGCCTTCTCTCCCTTCGTCCCATGCAGATGTGGCTGAACGGCTTGCGTTTAGATCCGTCACGCTTCATTCACAGGCGACGCAGACTCCTGCTCTCGCCGCAGTGCCTAGAGTCCCTATCCTGTTGGCGGGACAGGTCTTGGATCGAGAGAGGTGTCCCACTGGGCTCTCTTCCGTCTCGGAGGGAGGTGGTGCACACCGATGCGTCCCTCACTGGTTGGGGGGCGACTTGGCAGGGCAGGATGGCACAGGGGACTTGGTCTCCAGAGGTCCGCCTGCTGCATGTGAATGCCCTGGAGCTCATGGCGGTCCGCCTTGCTCTCGCGCAATTCCTCCCACGACTGCGTGGCCGGCATGTCATGGTGAGGTCCGACAACACCACGGTGGTGCATCACGTCAACCACCTGGGGGGTACCCGGTCCGTGACGCTGTTGCGGTTGACCCGGGAGCTACTGCTGTGGGCGGCCCCTCGCTTGGCAAGCTTGAGGGCCTCCTACATTCCGGGGGTGCACAATGTGGTGGCGGACCTTCTGTCCCGCCAACGCCCCCAGCCCGGGGAGTGGCGTCTCCACCCGGAGGTGGTGGCCAGCATTTGGACTATGTTTGGCCGGGCCGAGGTGGACCTGTATGCATCGGAGGCGTCGACCCACTGCCCGCTGTGGTTTTCCCTGACGGACGTGGCTTGCCCTCTGGGCCTGGATGCGCTGGCGCACGATTGGCCCAGTACTCTGCTCTACGCTTTCCCCCCTCTGCCACTGATTTTCCCGACCCTCCTGAGAGTTCTCCAGGAGGGGCACAACCTTCTCCTGGTAGCTCCGTTCTGGCCAGGCCGGATCTGGTTTCCATTGCTGCACAGGCTCTGCTGCGGCTCTCCGAGACCGCTGCCCCGGCGGCGGGATCTCCTGTCCCAGCTGAGGGGGAGGCTCCTGCACCCCAGTCCCGAGCGGCTTCAGCTCTGGGTGTGGCCACTGAGGGGTCCAGTGCAATTGTCCCGAGGTATGGTGAGGGGGTCGCCCACACCATCTCCAATGCCAGGGCGCCTTCCACTCGACGACAGTACGCCAACCGCTGGAAGCTGTTTGACAAGTGGTGTCTGACGTGGGGACATGATGCTGTGCGTTGCCCGGTGCCTGCCATTCTGCAGTTCCTCCAGGATCTCATGGACCGGGGGCGCTCTCCCTCTACACTCAAGGTATATGTGGCGGCAATATCTTGTTTTCATGAGGGTGTGGCCGGTTCTACGGTGGGGAGTAACGGGGATGTTTCCCTGTTCCTGAAGGGTGCTCGCCGTCTTCATCCCCCGCGACGGCCCATGGTTCCACCCTGGGACCTGACGTTGGTTCTGGAGGCGTTGCGGGCTCCCCCGTTTGAGCCCCTGGATCGTGTGGACCTGAAGTGGGTCTCCCTTAAGACTGCTTTTCTTCTGGCTATGGCCTCGGGTAAGCGTGTGAGTGAACTGCAGGCTCTGTCGTTTCACGAGTCCTGCTGCAGATGGGATCCCAATGGTCTGGGGGTTACGCTTTGGCCGGATGCTTCCTTCCGCCCAAATGTGTTCACTGGTGCGGTCCTTCCACTTAGTTTGGCCCGGTTTGGTACTGGGGCCTCTGTAGAACCGCTTTGTCCTGTCAGGGCATTGGAGGTTTACCGAACTGCCACAGCCAGTGTGCGGGGGTCGGATCGCCTCTTCGTGTGCTATGCCGGCCCCAGGAAGGGCCAGGCTCTGTCGTCCCAGCGCCTCTCCAAGTGGGTTGTCGAGGTGATCAGACAGTGCTACCTCTCCCATGGGCGCCAGCTGCCTGCTGGGGTGAGGGGTCATTCGACCAGGGGCGTCTCTGCCTCCTGGGCTGCTATGAGCGGTGTGCCTCTGGACGCCGTCTTTGCGGCCGCCTCCTGGACGTCGCAGTCTACCTTCGCGACGTACTACAGGGTCAATGTGGCGGTCCCTGGTCCGCTGGAGGGGGTGCTGCGGCACCATTCGACGTTATGAGGTGGGTGTGTACCTCTCGTTGACCCCTCGGGACCTTGTTGGTATTTGTCATCCAGTGCTTAAAGCACCGCCTCTGGCGGTCAGGAAGGATGAAATAGAACGAAAGTTACGACTGTAACTACGGTTCTATGAATCCTGGATGACCGCCAGAGCGTCCAGTCCCTCAGGGCCACGGTCTGCTTGCGAGGTGAAAAGGGGCTGGGCTCTCGTGTCACGTGACCTATATAGACTCACGGGGGTCACGAGGAGGTCACAAGTGACTTTGTTGTCATTTAATTCTCGAACTGCGCATGCTCAAAGATGATCATTCAGTGCTTAAAGCACCGCCTCTGGCGGTCATCCAGGATTCATAGAACCGTAGTTACAGTCGTAACTTTCGATCTATTATGTCACAACCAGGACAGCTGAAAAATGCATCATTAACGTATAGTTATGTATCATGCCATTTTCTCTCTGTGTTTTCTTAAACTAAGAAGTTTAAACTGAGAAGAGGTTTAATGACTGCAATGACTTTAGAATAAAACAAAAATTTGTTTACAAAGTATTTCTAATCAAACAATCCAAAGTGTAACATCTCTATGAAGATGCACTCCAGGGCCATCAATTGAGCTTTTTGGTCAAATGTGGAATAAGTTCTATATTCATTGACCCTTCTGGATCTTATCTATTAATAGATAACTGTAGACCAACATAACTGAAAAGAGACCAAAAGATGTTGCTCCTTATCTTTGAGCTTGACACTGGAACAGTCAGTGTAAATGAGTGTTTATACCTCAGCTAAGTGAGAAGCATTAACACCGCTGCCTCTGCACATGTATGTCACTCTGCAGCTATGTTCAGTTTGAGAACTGCTGCAGACCGTGGGAGCTGGGTTTTGTTAGTTACTCTAATCTAAATACAAGTAATGTGTTAGACTAGTTACTTAGTCATTTCAAATGTAATCTAAGTACTTTAACAAAATATTTTACAGCACCAAGAGTTACACCCGACATCATGCCAGTAACAGGGTGTCCTTACCTGCAGTAATTATGCACAGAGGGTTATAGAATAATGATGACCAGGTCAGAACATCTGCAACCTGACATTTGAAGATCAGTTCAGTTCAGATAGTTTATATAATTTTTATTTATATAGCGCATTTTATAGACCAAGGTCACCCAAAGCGCTTTACAACATTTAGAGTTCAGATATTGTTCCAATCATTTCACACACGGTGATGACAGAAGCGAGTCGCCGAACACACTGGACCATCAGCCCCCAATCAACACCATCCATTCACTCTCTCATTTACATTCATACCTATTGTGCATGTTTTTAGTGGTAGGGGAAACCGGAGCACCCGGAGGAAACCTATGCAGACACGGGGAGAACATGCAAACTCAACTCAGAAAGGCGAGAGTTCTATCCACTCAGCCACCCACGAGCGACACATACATTTGATACAAAAAAAGTCAAAATGTTTTTGAACGTGCTATTTAGAGCTCAAAAGGAGCTATACATAGTAGTAGTATACATTTCAGAAGTACCTAGGTCAAGAGTAATTCATAATTACAAGAGTAATTATAACACATACAGACATTTCAGAAGTACCAGTTATTTTCCAGTGCCAATCATGTTTACTTTGATCCTTCAAAGATCATTACCCTCATATTTTGATGCCTCATATGAACAGGGTAATGAATGGTGTGTTCCGTTGTTATTACTTCATGATAATCTGTGTTGTGTTGTGTGCAGTACAAGAGGCTGGCTTTAAACCCGGGGACAGGGTGTTAGTGGTGTGGTCCCAGACGTCGGAGCCAGAAGCCTTACAGCAGATGGTGACTGAGGTGCAGGCCGCAGTCGCTGCTCAGGAAAAAGTCTCTGTCGAAAATGCACACAGACTCTTATTATGTGAGTTAAGTTTAATTTCTACACTTCCAATCTTCTGTTTCTGCTGCCATGATAAAGCAGAGTCAACCTCTATAAAGACATAGTTTCCAACAAGCAGCTGAAATCCATTCACATGGATACATATCAACTAAAACATGATACACTAGGGTTTTCAATCACTTAAAATCATTGTACAAAAATAAGTATAAGATACTATTACAATTAGGGCTGGGCAAAAAATCGAATTTAGGCAATTAATTGGCTTTAGAAAAAATCGAATTTGTGAAAAATGTTAAAATTGTGAAATCGAATGAAGGATATTGTGAGAGTTCCAGCAGCACATGAATTATACTTGTAATATCAGCAGTCTGTACAAGACTTTTATAATACGTATTAGGGGAAACAAAATAGATATAGTTTTGAAACTTGAATATTGAGCGGAAAGATCAAAACATATTTTTAAGGGCAAAGTCTGTCTTCGGTGACTTTAATAAAAATTGATTAAAAATCGAGATTTTACTTCTTTATTAAAGGAACAATATGTAAAAATCTGGCCAAAAGTGGTACTGCAGTCACAGTCAATATTTTGTAGTCCTCTCCCACTCTCCCTGACTCAGGTTGCCAGATGCACACCAAATCCAGCAGCAAACACAGGGAATTATGTTATCGGTTGTTTGTCTGTCTCCGTTCACATTGCCATGAGGCATGCTAATGTTGAATGAATGTTAAATTTTTTATTATTATTTGAGATAAAAAACAAAAAACAAAATAAAAGCTATGTATTTATAGATTATAAATAAGCAATTGATGTCCAAAATAGGAGTGGGAAGAATGGATGTTGGAACGTATTTCTTCAGCGTATCAACATCAGGGTTTGCTCCAGAGGATATCACCTTTCAATTTTATTTATTCCCTATTTTTGTATACGTCCCACATCAAAAAGAGACTAACATTATTTTAATTGGGGTACATATGGTCTCAAATGATTCTTTTTACAATTAAGCTATAATCTGCAAAAAACGTCTTGACCTTCGTCTTTTACCGTATTTAGAGCAATCTGTCATAGAATGTGATAACATGCAATTAAAACATAAAGACTTTCTCCGGAATCAAACCTGAGTTACTGCATCGTGAGCGCGTAGTGTTAACCACTCGACCACCGATTCGCGCTAGAAAGCTATTCTGAAGAACGGAATCAAAGCAGCAAATTTTGCATCACACGTAAACTTTTATCAGCCGTCTCAATTGTTCAAAGGCGTCCCTATATAAATCCTCGTTTTAGTCTATGTTTTGTCATTAATTATTTGAGAGTCATAATAAGACCTTTTTTAGTTCTGCGCCACATGTTATTTTACCACTGAGATCAGTGAGCCGCGCGGAGTTCTGGCAACCCGATCACGGACTTACATGACACTTCCTGATTGGCGAAACGGCGGAGGGTAGGACATCAAAATCAAAACAATAACAACTTTTACGGGTCTTAAAATTAATTTTGATATTCAAATATCTCGGCTGAACTACTGTTATCAGTTAAAGATGTATTCGAAAAGAGCATGATTTAATAACACCTTTTGAAATATGGGGGCCATTTAATGATGACTTGACATGCAAATATTACATACTGCTACTTTAACCTTTTCTAAATTCTCTAACCCTAACCCTTAATATAAAAAGATAATTATATTATAATAAAATAACCACAGGTGTAAAAGAATAAACACATTTTCACAAAGAAAACCATTTTAATACCAGTTTGTATTTTTTATGTGCTGTTAGAGGAATACAATAGAGTTGGGTATTACTGGCCTTTTGTTTACACAAAGACGGTGTTTCAGGGGTGTGAAAGCGCTAGCGTTTGAGAAATGGCCAGTGCTTTAAGTGGCCCAATAAATGCAAGAGAATGCACTTATTTTTCTCTGAAGTTTTATTTACAACTGTCAATGGACAACCTTATAGAAAATAATATCAATTGTATACATCCATTTAGGGATTTGCTTGACCTAGAAAAGCATGCTTCAGAACTAATTAAATAAATAAAAAATGCTAAATGGTAGTGAAATAATGTTGAAAAAAAGGTTGTTGACAATAGACCCATACACACAACACTTGTATCAGGAGGACTGGCAGGTTTGACAGTGATTCTGGACGTTTTTTTCTTTCATTAAGTCTTGCGTCTTAATATTTACTGTCTATGGTCGGACACCAGCACACATAGACCATGAGGACACCGACACCGTACTGTCACTTCTCCATAGACCACACAGTGAGAGCATCAGTGTAGTCCAGTTGTCTCCAGCCTAGAGCTTGGTAGCTACCAGTAGCTCGCCAGCCCCTTTTAGGTGGCTACCCAAAGGATTTAGAATTTCTTGAATGTTTCACTTTTGAGTCATTACACATCTATTATAAGTATAAGTATAGGGTCATACAGTGTTGTGTTTTTTCTTTTTACATCAGTAATTATTACATAGAGGTTTATTATGACCGCATAAATGAGTAGCTCTTTGCCTCTTCTGTTGTATGAAAGCAGCTCTTAGATTGAAAAAGGTTGGAGACCCCTGGTGTAGTTGCATCGACTGTTTACTGCGGTAAAAGTGACGCATGCGCCTTTCGCTTGAAACTATAAAACTTACTACTATAAAACTTATGGGTAATGTAGTCTCTGCTCTCGATGAGACGAAGTGGAGCATCTTAAGTATTAAATCTGCAAATGAGCGTATCAGTCATTGACTAAGTCCCATATTCATTGTGCCTTCTGGATCCAAACAATTAATAGATAAGTGAAGACCAACAGAACTGAATAGAGACCAAAAGATGTTGCTCCTTATCTTTGAGCTTGAAGATTAAGAACAGTCAGTGACTTAATTCTTACAGTAATAAGAACATGCAGTTTTTTATCCAGTACAAGTACAACATTTTTTTTCTTCCTAAAACTTAGAGGCGGCTCATAGTCCAAAAAGTATGGTAGGCGATTATTAAAATAATTTATTACTGTTACAGTCCTATTACAGGTCATTGAAACTTCTTATCTGACTCTTGCTGCATCATTGCTGTTTCATATAATGTGATTTGATTTAAAGTGTAAAGTGGATGCCTTGTGTCCAGCCTCTCACAAGGCCTCGTCCTTTGACTGGGTTCTGTCCTACACACTGTGGGAGCCATCCTTCAGCCACAATGCAGAGGAGCTCTCAGAGATGGCCCGGCTGCTGAAACCTGGGGGACAGCTGCGTCTCCAGGAGCCCCTGACCAGTAAAGTATTCAACACATTTCCATGGACGAAGACTTGGATCTGGATTTATCTGCTATGCTCTTGTTTTTAGGTTCAGACAGAGTTATTGGGCAGACGCTGGATAAACTGATGGCAGCGCTCAAACTGTCAGGCTTTATTTCTGTCACAGAGGTGAATGTCCGATGGCTGATTTCCTCTTTATTTCTTGGGAAAAAAATTGATTATTAGGACAAAGCATACTGTAGCAATGGGGGTTAGAAAGTCTGAAATAAAAGTTAAAATAAACTTTGAAACGTTCAATTTGAAAGAAAACATGAATATACATATGAAACAATGAACTCATACACAATTCCCACACGTGGAGATCGGCACCTCCAAATCAGAGGATATGGTGCTTCCTTCATTCAAGTATCTCGAGGTCTTGTTCACGAGTGGGCGAAATATATTTAATCTTTAATTCAGAGGGTCCATATAAAACAAACACAACAAGAAAAGAGACAACACACAAACATTCAATATTTACAAAATTCTATAAAGACAGTTTCTCCATTGTTTCCAGAGTTCAGATGTGTGCTTAACACTGCTCTGTACATGAGAAGTAAAAACATTCATTATTACATTTAAAGAGTCCTCAGAGTGTTTCATGAACTTATAAATACAATTTCAGATCACAAAATTCAGAGTGAGGACATTTTTAAGAACAAACAGTGAGCTGGCACTAGTCCAACAAGGGACTTTCAGTCAAATTCTAAGTGCATCTTTGTATGCAACCTGCAGCTTCTTTAACTTACTCTTACTGTATCTGCACCACAAGTGGGCAGTATAGAGCGGTGTGCAGTAGGCTTTAAACAGCCATTAGTGTTAGACAACACTAATGGACACTCATTTATACCGTTTATCAGCAAAAAAAAGTGGATTTGAGGGTGAGTTGTCCTTTAAAGAGTATCTCCAATAGTGCAGCCGGTCTCACACTGCCTTAACTTTACAGATAGATCGTCCATATAAACATTGAAAAGCGTAGGTGACAGGATTCCACCCTGTCTCGCTCCATTTGCCACATGAAACGGTTCTGACACTGCCGTTCCCCATCTAACCTGCATGGTTTGGTGCGAGTACCAGAATTCGAGGACACGGACTATATATGAAGGGACCCCTCTTTGCATCAATTTATCAAATGGTTTGCAATGGTTGATACGATCAAATGGTTTTGAAGCGTCCAGGAAACACACAAACATTGTAGAACTCTCCCTTTGATATCTACTTAGAGCCCTTTTTAGAGAGTACAGTGTATGCACGTCTGAAAGATCAAGGCTGTTTCACAATTGACGGAGCAGCCATCTTGCTGTGGACTCACCCCCTGCAGAAGATCAGCGAGGGACTGGTGCTATGAGCGTTGGGTGGGAGCTCTCATTGCCCCCCCCCCCGACCCAGAAATGGACAAAGGGGTTGAAAATGAAATGAAATGAAATGAAAAGTGTATGCACGTGTCAGTATCATTTCAATTTTTCTTTTGACGAAAACTTTTGGAAAGATGAAGTGTGTGCACTTTTCACCACTTGTGTGCGCTATTGCCCTTCACAGCACTTGTATACTCAAAAGAATATTTGCAATGGGCCTAAACAAGCTCTGCAAAATTCCTTCCTCTCGTTCTTATCTTTACTGTTCCTGTCTGTTTTTAAAATCTGTTTTAATTTCCCCTTGTGGGTCAATGCAGAGAACCTTAAACTATTTGTAAGTATCAAATCAATGTAAAGGCATGGCTACATTTTGAATATGTTTTTGCACTCTTGCTCCTGCAGGAGAGTGTGAACAAGAGAGCGTGCCTCTCCGCCGCAAAACCCAACTTTGAGGTGGGCTCATCAAGCCAGATCAAACTCTCCTTTGGAAAGACTAGGCCTGGTATGACTTTTCAGCAGCTACATTTGGTCTTTTCTCCTGACTTTGTTGTGGATCAAATGTGTTTTTTCAGATTCAAAGAGAGCAGCTCTGGATTCCAACACTGCTAACCTGTGGACACTCTCGGCCAAAGACATGGCCGACGATGATGTGGTGAGACCCCGTCCCAATTCTCACCCTAGCCCTTAAAAATTCTTGCCCTAGATTTTGCGCGTGCCCGCGGGGATTGTTGGGTGTGGTAATACTTAGGGCAGGAGTGCCCAACCTTTTCGGACCCAAGGTCTACTTTTTAATTGCAAACCTCCAAAGGTCTTACCAGTCCAGCATCAACATCAAAACCCCAGTTACAGCCGTTGCAAACACTTCTTCACACAACCATTAGACATCAGATTACTAACATTCTGTTTTTATTTGGAACTCTTTGCTTCTCACAATCTTACACACAAAAAAACACAATCAGAATTTTTTTTGTCTATACCAAAGAACACCAAAATACTACATTTTATGCCTGAAAAACCTTGTGGCAAAATTTGGTGAGTTTTCGTGTGTGTTAAGTGGGTCAAATATGAGATCAAACAAGAGAAAAACAAAATACCTGTATCCCCATGTAAAACCTTTACTCAGCCTGTAGGGGGCGCTATTGGGCCAATGTCATTGTTCCCACTGTCATGTGACCTAGGCCCTGGGGTGGAACAACAGAGTCAAGTTTATGCTTATCAGACTTTGTATGTGCAAACAGTAGCACATTTACAATTCAAAAGTGGAAAGCTAAACTTGCAATTGGAAGGTGAGTGCGTGCAAAGAGGGAAATCAGATGCGTCGGGCTTCTGTCGGGCTCGGGCCTTTTATTATAAAGCGTTAATTGGTCGGGCTTATACGGGCTCGGGCCGGGTCGGGCTTGATTACTCAGGCCCGAACGAAACTCTATTTACAATCTGTGAGTGTGTCCATACAGTCTCCGTTGGATAACATGGGAACTTCACACCTCTCTATGAATATAACCACAATTTGGGAGTCTGTCACGCGCAGACCGTTTGACTAATTAAAATTCTATGATGAACTATTGATGGTATATTTGTTGAGACGATGTGGAGCAATTTTCAGCTGATACCGAATTTTGTGGCTCTACTACAAACTTGACCTTGGACCCGCTCCCATAGGCGCAATGTAAACTGACTTATGTAGGGGGCGCTGTTCTGACATTTTTTTAGTCCCATCAAACACCTAAAAAAAAAATGTTTTGCCGGTTCTGAATTTTGGGCAAAATTTCACAAGTTTTCATGCATGTTCAGGGGGTCAAATTAAGGTTCAAAGAGCAGGAGAAAAAAGAAAAGAAAAATAAATAAGGAATTTTTAAATAAGGAAGCCTAAAAAAAAAATTTTTTTTTAGGCTTGGGCCTAATAAATAAGGATTTTTTTCCCCAACATCTCTCGAGCAAAAACAATATAGGTTTCGATGGCACATGATTCATCTTTTTAAAGCTTTTGAGTTCAGGCACGCAACCGTCACAATTTGGTGAGTGACGGGCACTGACGCGTCCGTCACTTATTGCCACCCATTGCATTCACCATTGTGAAAGCAATAGGCCCTTATGGTGCTTTCAGACCGCCAACGCTGAAATGCTGAAGCCCCACTCACCAGACGCGCATTCTCTAGTTTTCAGACGCAGAGGTCTTCACACCGAGATGTCCTGACGCGAGCCGGAAGTACCGGAAGTAGCCGGCCGGCTCTGATGCTAACAGAGCTATGCTAGCGGCTTCTTGTGTACAGATCTTCTCCAATATGCAGCTTTGGAGCGTGTATTTGAACAGAGACTTTCCACGGGCTTTTTATAACAGCAGTATGTGTTCACGGAGGTGCGCCATACGTTTTTTCATATTATTTAACGGTATTTCCGCATCGACTAACACACTCGAAGCAGTTGCATAAGGTCAAGGAAGCATGACAACGCATATTTTCACAAGCACACAGACCCCCATTGTCAACCCTGGTTTGATTTCTGGTGAAGCCTGGTGTGGGTCCTGTTTTGGCTGTTTACGAGTATTTTCAGTCTGCTCGCTCAGTCCACTAATGTCCCCGTGACCACTTTGCGGCTCTCTGATTGGTTGTCGCACGAACGTCCCAAGGAAAGGATGAGCAGAATCCATCTCCTGTGGGCGTTGATTTTTCGCTCCTGCTCCTCCCCTTTGACTTTCCCGCCAAGTCCGTGCGTGTCTACTGAACAGTCCGTCCGTGCGTCCCGAGAGGTCCGTGCGTTGTGACGCTCGAACGCTCGTCACCATAGACTTTGCATTGAAAGCCGACGCAACGCATGATCCGGTCTGAAAGCACCATTACCCCAGTCAGGGCTTGGGCCTAAAAAGAAAGAAACCAAACCAAGGAATTTTTTTGAAAGTCTCCAAGAAAAAACAATATAGGTTTCAATAGCACATGATACATCTTTTTAAAGCTTTTGAGTTTTCGCACGCAACCGTCACGTTGTGGTGAGTGACGGGCACTGACGCGTCCGTCACGCACCGCGACCCCTTGCATCCACCATTGTGAAAGCAATAGGCCCTTCTCCCAGTCGGGGCTCGGGCCTAATAATAAACCAAGAATTTTTTTCCAAAAAACTTTGAAGAAAAACCATTTAGTTTTCCATAGTAACCTATGTAATAAATGATACGCCGTTTTATAGCGAACTAGTAAAGCATTACTTGTTGGGAAATACATTTTTCCCAACTTAATTTTTCTTTTTAATTGTGCATCTGGCTGTTCCTACACCCGTGAGGAACTCATGAACATCCGACCCACCGTTCCCATGGACCTATTGCCTGTTTTCTTGGCATCTGCGGCTGATTTAGTTCATGTTTCAGCCAAAAAAGTGTGGGCCCGTAAAAGGGGAAAGCGCGGAGGCCTGCTCGTGCGTCTGAGGAGAAGAGGAGCGCGCACGGCTCTCCCCGGCATTTTTCTCTCCAACGTTTGCTCACTGGGCAATAAGATGGACAAACTCAGCCTGCTCATGAGAAGAAACAAGGACTTCGCCTCATCCTGTGTCCTCTGCTTCACTGAGACCTGGCTAAATGAGCGGATCCCGGACTGCGCTCAGGAACTGCAGGGTTTTGAGCTGTTCCGCGCGGATCGCCATTGTGCGCTATCAGGAAAGAGCATAGGCGGAGGGCTGTGTTTCTACGTCAATACAAACTGGTGTAACGATGTGACAGTGATCTCCAAGCACTGTTCTCCTGCTCTGGAATATCTTTTCATTTATTGTAAACCATTTTACTCCCCTCGTGAATTTGTTTAATTCATTCTTGCCTCTGTTTACATACCGCCATGCGCAGACGCGTGCGAGGCTCAGCGTGCACTCGCAGAGCAAGTACTGTGTATGGAACATTTATACCCGGACTCTCTGATTATTATCCTGGGGGAATTTAATAAGGGAAACTTGAGCCAGGAATTACCCAAATACAGACAGTTTATCAAATGCCCGACCAGAGAGGAGAACACTCTGGATCACAGCTACATCACTGTGCGCGGTGCTTTTCGCGCTGTTCCCAAAGCAGCCCTCGGCTTCTCAGATCACTCCATGATACATCTGCTCCCTGCTTACAGACAGAGACTAAAGCTCTCAAAACCTGCAGTGAGGAGCTCCAAAGTGTGGTTTGATGAAGCTGTGGAAGAGCTGCGCACATGCATGGAATCTACAGACTGGGACCTTTTCAGAGCTGCCACAGACAGTTTGGATGAATACACGGACACTGTGACGTCATACATTCACTTCTGCGAGGATAGCATTATTCCAACAAGGACCAGGGTCATCTATAACAACGACAAACCCTGGTTCACTGCTAAACTCCGGCAGCTCAGGAAAGCAAAGGAGTCTGCTTTCAGGGAGGGGGACTGCAGCGGCTACAAAGCAGCTAAATGTCAGTTCAGGGACGAACTGAAAGCAGCCAAGTCCCGGCACAGAGAACGACTACAGGAGCAGTTTGGTAACAACGATACTGCTTCTGTCTGGAGGGGCCTACGGAAGATCACCAACTACAAGCCCCAAAGCCCCCCCTGTGCTGACAACCACAAGCTAGCTGACGACCTGAACTTTTTTTTCAGTCGCTTTGATGCTGCCCCTGACACCTCCCCCACCCCCCACTACTCTAATGATCCACCCATCAGCCCTGCCCCCACCTGACAATAGCCTCTAAAGATATTAAACAACTCTTCTTGAGGCTGCACCCCCGCAAAGCTCCTGGCCCGGACCACGTCTCTCCGGCCTCTCAGACACTGCGCCAGTGAGCTTACTCCTGTGTTCACTGACATTTTCAACTCCTCTCTGCAGTCCTGCCATGTCCCGGCCTGCTTCAAATGCTCCACCATTGTCCCCGTCCCGAAGAAGCCCAGGATCACAGGACTCAATGACTACAGACCTGTAGCACTTACGTCTGTCGTCATGAAGTCATTTGAACGCCTTGTCCTCTCCCATCTCAAGTCCTTCACCTTCCCCCTCCTGGCATCAACCTGGCCCTCCACCACATCCTACAGCACCTGGACTCCCTGGGGACCTACGCCAGGGTCCTGTTCGTGGACTTCAGCTCTGCCTTCAACACGATCCTGCAATCCCTGCTCCAGGACAAGCTATCTCAGCTCAACGTGCCCGATTCCACCTGCAGGTGGATCACTGACTTCCTGACAGACAGGAAGCAGCGAGTGCGTCTGGGGAAGAATGTCTCGGACTCTCGGATTATAAATACAGGAGCCCCACAGGGCTGTGCTCTTTCTCCCCTGCTCTTCTCCCTGTACACCAACCACAGCACCTCCAGCCACAACTCCGTGAAGCTGATCAAGTTCGCGGATGACACCACCCTCATTGGATTCATCTCCAACAACGATGAGTCCGCCTGCAGGAGGGAGGTCGACCGGCTGGTGTCCTGGTGCAGTGGTAACAACCTGGAGCTGAACGCCCAGAAGACAGTGGAGATGATTGTGGACTTCCGGAAGAGCACTGTCCCGCCCCCCCCAGGGGGGGGCGGGACATCTGTGCAGGCACCTGCCTGCACAGATGTGCAGGCAGGTGCAGTTCTACACGGCCATCGAGTCCATCCTCACCTCCTCCATCATCGTGTGGTTCGCTGGAGCCACTGTCGGGGACAAACAGAGACTACAGCGCATTGTGCGCTCTGCAGAGGAAGCGATCGGCCGCAGCCTTCCATCGCTGCAGGACCTGTACGTCGCCCAAGCTCGAGGCCGGGCTGGTCGTATCACAGCCAACCCCTCTCACCCTGCACTTGGACTATTCCAACCACTCCCCTCAGGCAGGAGATTGACTGGGTTCAATCATCATTTCCCTGTATGTACATCTGGGTCTGGTCCTTGTGTTTGCAATTACAATCTGCTGAATTCCATCCGACCAATCAGCGAGTGTGGGAGGCGGGTGCTGTAGTTAATTGTGGGTGACGTCAAGAGTTTGTGCCGAACGGGCAGGTTGTAGTTTGGCAATGGCGAGAGGAATGTGTGCAAAAGTCGTTGGTGGCAAAGATTGTGGCAAGACTCCCCACGTGCTCCGTTTGCGGCAAAGGTGATGGCTAGGCTAACGAGTCACTCGGGCGCATTACATACGTCACAGTAAATTCAGATCCAATTGTTTCAATCTGCAAAAGGAGTTAACCCCTCCCACCTGTTAACAGAGCTCAATTGAGCACCTCCAGACCTATTTGTACTATGGTGTGGTACGATCAGGCTACCCCAGTTGGGGCTCGGGCCTAATAATAATGATAAACAAAAACACTAACAATAGGCAGCAATGGTGGAGGAAGGTCTCACTTAGGGGTTGCTCAGACTAGAAAGTTGGGCCATGATCATGAGGTTCAACAAATATTCCGCATACAGTACACCACACCCCACAGCATCCACATATGCACCCACACCCTTGGAGTCTCAATTTTGCATCTAATAATCTCAGTTTGTATATAGTGTAAGTTTCACCTTTGTCTAATTGTGTACGTTATGGTTATTGTTATATATTTATATACTTTTTTGTTTGTTTGTTCTTGTTGAATGTTGCTGTGTCTGTCTGTTATGCGCCCGCAGCATGTGGTGTTCACTGAGGCTTCAGAGACGTGGATCCATGTTATTATTATAGATCCATGATGTCGTTCAGAGACTGCATCATCTGCTTTGCTTTGTGACTGCTTTTTGATCTGCGTCTGTACTTGTCTGTCTCTGTGTGCCGTGTGTGTCTGAATCTGTGTGTGGGTGTGTCTGCGTACGTTTATGTGCGTGTGTCTTTGTGTGTGCGGGATATGGAGCAGTCATGTACCTAATTATAGTTGATCTTCTTCATATGAAATACAATTAAAACGTCTCACTTTAATAAATACTTTGTCTCATAAAGTCATAGCTGTGGCCATATCTTATTTGTGGTGAAATCAGACATTGCATATTGTCCCCTAGATCCAAGGGTGTCCTATTTCTCAGGGAGAATATCCTGCAAGGGCACTCCCCTATTGGAGGGCACTCTTCTGTTAAGGGCACAACTCGAGTGCCCTCAGAATTGGGACAGGCCCTATTTTCACCCTTACACCGTGCTACAGATTATGTCATTGTCATTGTGGAGGTTGGCTAGAACTTGTTACTATATCATGTTTACTGATGATGTTTTTTTCAGGACCTCCTAGACTCTGACACTCTGCTGGATGAAGAGGATCTGAAGAAGCCAGAGCCAGCCTCGCTCAAAGTGTCTAGCTGTGGAGACGGTGCCAGCAAGAAGAAGAAGGCCTGCAAGAACTGGTCAGTGAGGCTGCTGTTCTCCAGTTCAGTTTGGGTTCTGCATTGTCATGTTTCAAAATGTCCCTCTTCACAATATTTTGCAGTGTTCTGGAGTCAGAACCCCATTGTAACTGCATGCTTATATTAACTCGCTCCAACCCCATAGTAAAAGCGCATGGTCACATAGGTTTTTACAAAAAAACTAGGCCAAGTGGCCCGGATCGTCACCATGAGAAGTGTGAAGACGGCTTGCAGTCACAAGGGTTTATTTTCTCAACCGTGCCAGACCAACTGTGCTGTAGTACAATGCTTGGTCCAGCTGGTGGCGCTAATACTAACTACTTACCTTGGTCGAGTTAAGTTTCCCTTTCTCTTCCTGTTTACATTCTGCAACTGTACGCTTACAGCTCGAGCACGGAACGCGTTGTTTGCATCAGAGCAATGTGTACTAGGGTTCAATATTTTTCCCGAAAATGAGATGTATCAAATCCCGGAAAAGACTACGCATTTCCCGGGAATCCCAGAGCGGTTTTTTGTAGTTGTTATTTTTAGCCCAAGTAATGTATGATATCACTCAAATATGTATACTATTAAACGTAAATCCATCAAAAGCTGCCATCTCCGCAAGTGTTTCACTAAGCGACTTGCTAGCTTTGCTTAAGTAGCCATCTAGCGTTTTCAGACATTTTGTTGATGGGGTTTTCTAAAGGAATTTCACTATGCTGAGATTCTAAATGTCTGCGCAATACACTTGTCGACCAGTGACGTGCGGTGAGATTGGTGAGGCACTGACTTCACCCCAATCAGATGTACATATACAATATATTTATCATATAGAGATCAACAGGCCCTACAGAGCGGCTTACTCACAATTTGTTTGGATACAGCAGAATATGTTCCATGCCCGCACTGTTTGCTCATACAAAGCGCAAAAGTTTGTATAAAGCACATTTCCAAGTGTGCCTTACCTCAGTTAATAATGAACAGCACAAGACCACTTCAGTTCAGACCAGTTTCGTGTTTAAGTCCAGATAATAGTTTGAGCGTAGATATGTAATCCTCCATTTGGAAATAATTAGTTTTAAAAAGGCAAGGCAAGTTTATTTGTATAGCACAATTCATACACAAGGCAACTCAAAGGGCTGAACAACAAAAGTAAAACAAAACGGGTGCCTCCTCCATAAACTCCTCTGTGTTTTGCTAGCTGCAGCCGACTCCCGGGTGTATCCGATTTTTAATATAAACCTTCTTAGCCTTCAATTTTTTGTTTTTCCTTTTCCTCATAAAAATAAAATGAAAATTCAAGCCATTTTTTGATATTTCATTTTTCAATTTTAATTTGAAAAAACTTTTGAACGAAAACTACACGGACCATAAATGTTGTCAAAAACACAATTTATGAGCCAGCCTCTCAGCTGTAGACATGTAGATTGAAAAGAAAATATATTTGAACGTTGTACATCAATAGACGCGCACTATAATACGAGCACACTGGAATTTTTTTTAACTTTAATTTCCCGTTTCCCGTCATTTCCCGGGAATCGGGAAATGGTTTTGATCAGATTTTTTGAGAAGTGTCTGAGAAGTGTCTGTCCCGTGCAGCAGTCAAGTTGGATACGTAGGGCTGGGCGATATAAACGGTATAAGCGGTGTGCAATAAAAATTTGGCCAACGGTAGAGATTTTTGTTATACCGGCATATTGCGAAAGGTCATTATGTCATCAAAATCCTGGGTTGCACGTGACGAAAGTGCTTCGTGGGACAAGAAGTAAATCTCCCCATTAAGGACAATGTAAAAGTTCCCTGATTCCGAGTTAAAATGCTCTTTTTCTGTTAGCGTATGCAGTTGTGGCAATTGCTCATATCAGAATCAGAATAATTTTTATTGCCACGTAAGTAACAAACAAAGTTACCACTTGGAAATTGTTTTGGCAGAGAGCGTGCCACTTCGCCATTTGCGGCGCTGTGATCAAGTGGAGAACTTATGTAGTCTCTACTTTGCTAAAAAATATTTCTCTAACGGGTGTCAATTTTTAGGATAATGCCTAACAAGGAAAGGAATAAATGCGTTAGCATTAGCCTGCGTAGCATCTGTGGCCGCAGACACAGCTGACAGTCCGCAGTCTTTACTTCGCTTACTTTCATAGATACAATGCAGTATTTTGTGCAGTATACAGTTATAGTAACCGAGGCAATAGAAAGAAAGAACTGTTAAATACATTTTCTAATAGGGCACTGTCCGGTTTCCGAAATGTGCTAAAAATAGCTCAGATGACTGCGCATGCGCACATGTTTCGGACAAACATTGTCCGATTCCGTTGAGTACTACTGTGTTCTCCACATACGCGTGTGTATTTAAATGTTAAAGTAACATGTGTGCCCTATATATTGTATTATTGATCAGAACTATCATCTCAGACGTGTTTCTCTTGATACTAGAATGACTCCACTGTTGTCACTATAACAGCCAGTACATACTTCTCATTGTTGAAAACATTGGACTCATTCAAACTCTACAAAGCGTACGCTGCATTAAAAATAGTTTTCACTCCCGTGTGTACGTTTTCCCTTCTATTTATTAGGAGAAAAATACTTCCAGTCCTACGGCCCATGTCACGCCCCCTTTTGATCACGTGGTTGCAACCCAGCAATACTGCTTGGAAGTTAAAGTTTTATAATGTTCTCTATAATTGCAGTTTTGCACAATACATTTTAAATAAGTAACAATCTTGACTATTTCATGCAAGAACCTGCTAGACCTATTTTGAAATTCACACACCAAATTATACCGCAATATATACAGTCTACCGTCTGTGTCCCAAATTATACCGCAATATGAATTTTAGGCCATATCGCCCACCCCTAGGGACACGTCTGTGTGCGCGCCGCTGACACGGGAGCGCGCTTTGGAGTAAAGAGCGTGAGCTCTGATAAATAAATGAATGAGAATGATTAGTTACCTAATGCAACTGTAGTTCTATGAATAGGTGCGTAGCCCCTTAGGCTACGCTATGGGTGACTCCTGGGGCACCTAGCCCCCGCCAGAGAGATCCTTAGATCGAATGCTCCAATCACAGGCCAGCTCCTCCTATAAATAGCCCCGCTCAGGCCTGCACCTGCCACTTTGAACTCAGCCAAAGCCAGGCTGGCCTGATGGGCCCGTAGCTAAGGGGCTAGACGCTTGGACATGCACTGGTTTAGCGTGCGTAGATCCAAGATGGGGCGCACTCCCCCTGTCTTCTTGGGAACCAAGAAATACGGGGAGTACAGCCCTCTGGAGGCGTCTCGCGGGTCCACTTGGACCGCGGCGCCTCGTCTCAGCAGAGAGGCGATCTCCAGCTGGAGCGGCGCCCTCCCCCCCTGGACCCTCCCCCCCAGGCTCGCCCGGGAGGGTCCACGGCTCCATCACCGCCATGCCCCTCAGTAACGGAAACCACCGGGCATGCGGACAGTCCGCAGCGACCACAATCACTTCCCGACCCTCCTGCTCGATCCTCCTCAGTAGGACCGGTAGGAGGCGTGTCGAGGAAACGCGTACAAGAGGCCCCCTGGCCACGGGTAATGAGCCAAGGCATCCACTCCCAGGGACGGATTTTCTGCGGCCCGTAGCGCGAACCAGAGGTGGCATTGAGCGTTGTCTGCACTGGCGAACAGGTCGACCACTGGATGACCGAATCTCAGCCAGATCTCTGCATCCACCCGCGAGGCCAGGCTCCACTCGTCCCTGAGCGGGCCCCCTCTGGACATCATGTCCGCCCCTGTGTTTCGGTCTCCCGGAAAATGACGTGCTCTCAGAGACTGCAGATGCACCGCAGCCCAGAGCAGAATGACTGCTGCCAGACGATGGAGGGCAGGGGACCTCGTGCCCCCCTGTCTGTTCAGATACGCCACCACTGTGGTGTTGTCCAAGCGCACCATCACATGTCTCCCCTCCAGCTGTGGGGCAAAGTGCAGCAGCATCCTGCGCACTGCCTCCATCTCCAACAGGTTATGTGGCGAGTCGGGTCTGACCAGGAGCCGCCCACGGAGCTCCGGCCCAGAACCCCTCCCCATCCCTCGAGAGATGCGTCCGTGAACACTTCCACGTGTGACACGGCACCGACCAGGGGTACCCAGTCCTGCAACCGACCCGGGGTGAGCCAGAAGCTGATGTCTGACGCTACGGCAGGAGGAACCGCGAGCAGCCTCCCCGTCCTGTGAGGGATGAAGCCTGAGGCGGGAGAGCCACCTCTGAGACCCTCTCATGTGGAGGAGGCCCAGACGAACCACAGCATGGGCCGCCGGCATCATCCCCAGAAGCGACCTGAGGTTCCAAGCAGGCACTCTGGGGGCGGTCAGCGCCTCCCTGGCTAAGCGGGTGATGTTCGTTATCCTGTCCTCGGATAATGCAGCTCGGAACTCCACCGAGTCCAGCTGCAGACCGAGATACACCATGCGCTGGGCAGGCTGCAGCCTGCTTTTCTCCCTGTTCACTACAAAGCCCAGGCGCTGTATGTGTGACAGAACCCAGCGCATGTCCACCTCCCTGGATGAGGCCAGAATCAACCAATCGTCTATGTAGGTTAAGATCCTGACCCCTGCGCGTCTGAGAGGCTCCAAGGCCGCCTCCACGCACTTGGAGAAGGTGCGCGGAGTCAGTGCGTACCTGAACAGTAGACGGCAGTACTGGTAGCACTTTCCCCCCACGGCAAAGCGCAGAAAGCGTTGTTGCTCTAGCACTATCGCTACGTGGAAGTAGGCATCTGTCGGATCTATGGAGGACATCCAATCTCCGGGTCTGACGCTCTCCAGAAGCTGCTTTGTGGAGAACATGCGGAACAGACGCTTGGAAATGAGTGTGTTCACAGTTAAGTGTCAATTGAAGTATCTCGACTTTAAAAGGTTATAACTTAAAAACTAAAATTACTATCATAGATTGGAAAAAAGATTTCAAACACAGACACATCAAAGAGATAGTGTGGATAAAATTAAAAGGAGAGATTGTCAAATATATTTTTGGTGACATTTTAAATGACAAAATCAGCCTCTTTTTTGACCATTCTACTGTGACGCCGGTTACATAGAAAATAAAATGTCCTCAGTCTGAAAAAGCGGCAGATGAAATCCCACAAGATTATTATGGTTAACACAACATCAGGAAATCACTTGATATGAAAAGGAATCGTTAAAAATTAAAAAATAATTAATTAATTAAATGACCCTTGAAAAATGTATAACGGACATGATGGTTTCCGTCCTCTTTTCTCTAAAATTTAAACTTGAGAAAGAAAAAAATCTTGTCTGGTTTCACATTTAATTGCTTGACTAAATGAAAGTATCACTTTGTTTCTACTCTGTGTAAAAAAATAGAATCTCTGAATCAATTGTGGACATCTGAAAATACCTATCAAACTTCCGCAAAGCTCATTCCGTCAAATCATCACGTCCGTTAGATAAAATAAACAGGGCTGCTATAGGAAACTTGTCTAATGTATAAAACAGTTATGTTCTAGCAACTTCTAATGAACAGAGGAGGTGCTTGGAAACATGAAAAACATAAAATATCTTCTGATTATTAAAATCTAATTTTTGGCCTTTTGTCACACTTTTGTGCCCTTTAGTGTGAACAAGCCCAAATGCACTGGTTTAGCGTGCGTAGATCCAAGATGGGGCGCACTCCCCCTGTCTTCTTGGGAACCAAGAAATACGGGGAGTACAGCCCTCTGGAGGCGTCTCGCGGGTCCATTTGGACCGCGGCGCCTCGTCTCAGCAGAGAGGCGATCTCCAGCTGGAGCGCCTCCTCTGCTTCATGTCCCCGGGAGTGCGCCGCTCGAACGCCTTGGAACGGCGGTAGCCTCTGAGCAAACTGCAGGGCATATCCCCTGTGCAGCGTCTTCTCCAACCACGCGTCTGAGAGTAGACCCTGTTCTCTCCAGACCTGGTAATAATCTGTGAGAGGAGGTACAGGACCTGGAGGACTTGTCCCGGGCGCCCCCCACTCTCCTGGTGCTCCCAGAGGAGATGGGGGGCGACCCAAAGGGGGTCCCTGTGTAACATGCTGTGTGAGACAGAAGGGGTCACTGGGCCCCCGTCCCACTTATAACAGCGTGGCTCCCCCGCCTCACCCTTCTCCGAGAGGATGAAGCGCTGATCTTACTAGTATACGGAGCAGTGGTCTGGTCTGGCCGCTGCAAACCACTCTCCACCCAGTATACAATACAATACAATACAATTTATTCTTGTATAGCCCTAGGTCACAACAGAAGTCATCTCAGAGGACTTAACAAAACCATTGAAATCACCAACACAGGTCAGAGAATCAACAGTTAAAACACCTGAAGAATATTAAGCACACACAGAAGAAAATGTCCATACATGTTGTAGAATGCTAAAGTGTCCTGATCATCACCAATCCTTTCTGTTGGACACTAACTGTCCAACAAGACCCTCCTGCATCGACAAGGAAAAACTCTTAAAAAACCCAGTGGGAAAAAGTGAGAAACCTTGGGGAGAACTAGGGAAACCCACAGGGAGGGAGACCCATTTGAGAAAGGGATCCGCTCCTCCGGACGGACAGGCTAATGATCTAGGACCTAAGCTAGTTACAGAACGTGGACCAGTGGCCGCTGAACGTGGACAGGTCCGGTGCAGGACTGAAGCACTCCCAGGCGGGTCGGGCGGGGCAGTCCGCAGGTGTAGATGGAGGAGGCCAGGCTCAGAGATCCCGTCATCGTACCATGAAACAGACAATGGGACAACGGGTGAATAGCAATGAACAAACTACAAAATCCTAAAAATGCTAAACAGATAAAGTAGGAAGGAGGAGAGGATAGTGCTCAAGTTACCATACTTATCCAGCAGGGAGCTCCCTATGCAGCTTGACTGACACTCTAAGGAGTTTAGCCTTCCCTGAGTCTTACCTTCCTAGCCATATGCTAAACTAAAGAGGACTGTTTTAAACCTAGCCTTGAATAAAGAGAGCGTATCTGAAAGGAGGTGAGACAGCAGCAGCCACGGCTAGGCTAGTCTAGGTTACAGCACCAAGATTCATGGATTGCACACCAGGTGTGCAAACCGATCCAAGCAAACCTAATTATATATTATATATCATATACATCATATATACCATACATACCATATATATCATATATAATACACAACATAACATACAGCATAATATACAGTGCCTTGCGAAAGTATTCGGCCCCCTTGAACCTTTCAACATTTCGCCACATTTCAGGCTTCAAACATAAAGATATAAAATTTTAAATTTTTGTCATGAATCAACAACAAGTGGGACACAATCGTGAAGTGGAACGAAATTTATTGGATAATTTAAACTTTTTTAACAAATAAAAAACTGAAAAGTGGGGCGTGCAATATTATTCGGCCCCTTTACTTTCAGTGCAGCAAACTCACTCCAGAAGTTCAGTGAGGATCTTTGAATGATCCAATGTTGTCCTAAATGACTGATGATAAATAGAATGCACCTGTGTGTAATCAAGTCTCCGTATAAATGCACCTGCTCTTTGATAGTCTCAGGGTTCTGTTTAAAGCGCAGAGTGAACCATGAAGACAAAGGAACACACCAGGCACGTCCGAGATACTGTTGTGGAGAAGTTTAAAGCCGGATTTGGATACAAAAAGATTTCCCAAGCTTTAAACATCTCAAGGAGAACTAAAATTGATGGGAAGATGGATGGAGCCAAATACAGGACCATTCTGGAAGAAAACCTGTTGGAGTCTGCAAAAGACCTGAGACTGGGACGGAGATTTATCTTCCAACAGGACAATGATCCAAAACATAAAGCCAAATCTACAATGGAATGGTTCACAAATAGACGTATCCAGGTGTTAGAATGGCCAAGTCAAAGTCCAGACCTGAATCCAATCGAGAATCTGTGGAAAGAGCTTAAGACTGCTGTTTACAAACGCTCTCCATCCAACCTCACTGAGCTCGAGCTGTTTTGCAAGGAAGAATGGGCAAGAATTCCAGTCTCTCGATGTGCAAAACTGACAGAGACATACCCCAAGCGACTTGCAGCTGTAATTGCAGCAAAAGGTGGCGCTACATTAGCGCAAAGGGGCCGAATAATATTGCACGCCCCACTTTTCAGTTTTTTATTTGTTAAAAAAGTTTAAATTATCCAATAAATTTCGTTCCACTTCACGATTGTGTCCCACTTGTTGTTGATTCTTGGCAAAAAATAGTTTTTTATATCTTTATGTTTGAAGCCTGAAATGTGGCGAATTTGAAAGGTTCAACGGGGCCGAATACTTTCACAAGGCACTGTATAACATAATATACAACATAACACAATACATATATTGTATAATATATAACATAATAGAGCATATATATATATATATATATATATATATATATATTATATACACCATATATTATATATTACCTAATTATATGCTAAATTAAAGTAGAGTGCTTTAAGCCTGGCCTTGAATGTGGAGACCGTATCTGCTTCCTTAACATAAATGGGAAGCTGATTCCACAGTAAAGGAGCTTGGTAGCTAAATGCTCTGCCGCCAACAGTGATTTTTGAGACCTTAGGAACCACCAGACGTCTGGCGTTTTGTGAGCGCAACGCTCGACTTGGTTGATACGACACTAACGTGTCTTGGAGATAAGAAGGAGCCAAGCCATTTATGGCTTTATATGTTAAGAGAAGGATTTTAAACTTTATTCTGTACTCCACAGGGAGCCAGTGGAGTGATTTTAACGCCGGAGTTATGTGCTCCCTCCTTTTGGTACCTGTTAAGATCCTAGCTGCTGTATTCTGAACGAGCTGGAAGCTCTTCAAAGAGGCTTTAGGGCATGCTGCCAGTAAAGCGTTACAGTAGTCGAGCCTTGAGGTGACAAACGCGTGAATAAGTTTTTCCGAGTCACTTTTAGGAAGGAAATTCCTAATTTTAGCGATGTTCCGTAAGTGGAAGTACGCCGTTTTAGTTGCTTGGCTTATATAAGCCTTGAAGGAGAGTTCTTGGTCAAAAATGACTCCAAGATTCCTCACAGTGTTACTGGGTATAATACTGACATTATCGAGAGTAATCATCTGGTTAGTGAGGGAGTCACGCAGGCGCTTCGGACCGAGTAGGATCACTTCTGTCTTCTCCGGGTTGAGAAGTAGGAAGTTAAGAGTCATCCACATTTTAAGGTCCTTTATGCAGGCACTGAGCTTTTCTAGCTGATCTGTCTGGTTTGGCTTCATCGACAGATAAAGCTGTGTGTCATCTGCATAGCAGTGGAAATTAATTCCATGCTTTTTAATAATGTTTCCTAACGGCAGCGTGTAGAGAGTGAAAAGAATCGGTCCGAGTACCGAACCCTGCGGCACACCAAATTCTACTCCAGAATAAGGCGACGAGTTCTGATTTACGTTGACGAAGTGATACCGATCTGATAAATAGGATTTAAACCAGCCAAGGGCTGTTCCTCTAAGACCTATATCACATTCTAGCCTCTGCAGTAGAATGCTGTGGTCTATTGTGTCAAATGCAGCACTAAGGTCCAGTAGGACCAGCACTGACACTTGTCCGTTATCAGCAGCTACAGTAGGTCCCATTCCGTTTTGTCGCCTTTCACGCGTGAATCACACGAGAATCACGTGTGATTCACGCGTCTTTTATTTTCCCCCCTCCCAGTGACGTTGCAATGACCAAAACAACCACCAGGTGGCACTTGTGAGCAGGGTTACATTGGCGAGTTTCTGCCCCGCGCACATCGACAATCTGGTTTAAACGGGCAACTCCTTGTAGCAGGCCAGTCTCTGGAATAACCCGCAGACATTAAAACTACTGCATATAACGTAAACTTTTGCATCACGTTGGTGATCTTTCCAAAAAGAGAGAATATCGTTATGGAAAGAGAAACTATTGGTAATATAACGCTGAACGTTATTTGACTCAAACAGCTCCGCTGGTGTCTCCTCCCACTCAGAAAAAAAGCAGACGCCTTTTCTCTGGCATCTTTAACATTTATAATAAATACATAAATATAACAATCATAATGAAGATGCTTTCAAATAATTTAGCAAGCTGTAATTCATTTATTTCAACTGCCAAACTTCTCTCGCTGCTCCTCTCCTCTCCTCCGCAAATCACTAAATGAGGAAAAGGGAATATTCACTCAATCTATTTTGAATGTTACACATACAATATTAATATAGTCTAAGCACGTGTACCACATGTAACCCGTGTATTTACCACAGACTGTAAGTATTAAAGTAATGAGGCCCCTGCTTTAGGCCTCTGCTGTGAGGCCCACACCGTCATCAGTCTCGGTGCCTCTGTGTAGGTCACACGTCTGTCCTCGGGCTGGAGTGTTCTGAGGCTTTAAGCGGGGAGTCAGGAAGGAGCGATCCTGTTTGTCAGCATGATTTTTTTGTTTAACAGCCTCCCTGCGCGATTGCAAATGTACTCAAGGGACTCCCATACCGTGGCTCACATATATAATATTATATAGGGATCAGGAGCTTTCTGACCCGACCCACCCGCACCTGACATGACTCATATTTTTGAGGCATCCAACCCGCCCGAAACCGCGGGACCCGCGGGTTGACTGCGGGTTTCGGGCCGACCCGCGCATCTCGCATGTCCTGTTCAGGGCTGCAGGAGCAATTGGCCATTATTTTAATTGGACTTCTGGTCCATGCACACTGTAAAAAAGATAAAGTTAGTTCAACTCAAAATTTCAAAGCAACCAGCTGCGAAGGATTTTTGAGTTGAAGGCATTAACTTAATTCTTCAAGTTTTGAAGAACTACACTTATTAAGTTGTGTCAGTTAAGTTTTCCAAGTTCTGCCAACTAAGTGTTTAAATTCAAGTTACTGGAAATTTCAAGTCTGTAAAAACTTACTTTTTTAAGTTCAGATTACTGTCCCCTACAATAACTTACTATTTTGAGTTTAAATTAGCCCCCACATTAAAAGATCATGATGTTTATTTATATAGCGCATTTCATGGACCAAGGTCACTTGGGTAGGGGAAACCGGAGCACCCGGAGGAAACCTATGCAGACACAGAGAACATGCCAATTCCACACAGAAAGGCCCTGTTCCGACCGGGATTCGAACCCAGGACCTTCGTGTCAAGAAGCGAGAGTGCTATCCACTCAGCCACCGTGCCGCACACACTGTGAACCAGAGGGGAAACTTAATGTTTCTAAGACTGACCCAGAGAATATAAAGGGCTACTTTGGCTTGGCCCTGTCGATTTACGGTTGGTAAAAATAAATACAGTGATTTTTTTGGTCAAATTAGTTTGTTCAAAATGTTGAATGCAGCTGGTTGCCATAACACATATTTAAATGAGCAAACGCAGATAAGTTGACCTCACTATAGCTCGGTGAACTGTAAAAACGACAACTCAAAATTGTTCACCTTACTCAGATTTTTGCATTCACTGACAATAAAATTTCCAGTTGGAACTGGAACTATCTTGTGAGCCACTTGAACTTTCAGAAGTTCACTACAACTTAAAAGTCAAATCAACTTAATATATTCAAATAAGATGAACTTTTCATCAGAAACTTCAGAAAGTGAGTGTCGAAAATCAGACGCATAGGCAGGGATCTTTGCACACCAGAGCAACCTGGAAGTTTATTCACAACAGGTGGTAGATTCAGGCAGAACAATAAACAGGGAAACATTATATATTGGATATATTGGCGTCAGTCAGCTAAAACAACGGATACACAATCGTAGCAGATATACAATCAAAGAACATTGTGTGTCTTGTACTTCTATTTTATCTTGTTTTTGTACTACTATACAGGCCATGGCCTTCTATTGTTCATAAGTTCCAACTGGCAATTTTATTGTCAGTGAATGCAAAAATCTTAGTAAGGTGAACAATTTTGAGTTGTATTTTTTACAGTCCAGCACCAGAAGTCGCATTAATGGTGAGTGTTATAACAACATTATTTAAAAGAATAAATTCAGAGGCTTATTATATATATGATTCGAAGTTTGCGTGTTGGCCCCTGTTTTGAAAAGAAGGATAGGTTGGCTGCTAACATTTGCATGTATTGATTTGCAAATGTAGGTAATGACTTATAACAGCAGGGGCCTGGGGTGGGCTTTGTTTATTCGTGTGGGGGAGGGAGAGCTGCTTCTGTCCCGTGATTTTTAGCAGTGGTAAAAACCCTGAAGGAGCTAGCTTGTTTTCCATATCTGGACACAGCACATTTAATTGACTCTACTTTGTCTGATTGGTCTTTGAAGGTCTTCTTCGTGCTTCGTCTCAAAATGACGCTTAACACTTGAAGTTCTGCACACAACATTTTCACAGCATAAAGTGCACACAGCACGGTCCTTCACAAACACAAAACCAAACTCAAATGGCCGGCGTTGCCATTGTTTACATATCTTATCACTATCATGCTATCTGTCATTCATTCGGCGCGAAGACAGCTGAGAGGGCGCTAATCCACGTAGTGGTCCTAGTGCCGGCAGCTAAAGCGCACAGACAGAGGCAGATGCTTTTAATAGCCATAAAATGGCCACATCAACATTTCAAAGACTGAAAAACAGCTAGCCTACACATTTAAACTAAAACAAGTGTAGGTTGAGGCAACATCAAATGATCAGATGCATATAGCAGACAGACAGTGACGTGCGGTGAGGATTGTGATTGGGGAGGCACTGACTTTAAATGTCAGATTTACTATCATTATTAAAATAAAATAGCATTTAATCACCGATGCAATAACATTCACAAACTTCCCATGCTGTAAAGATGAGAGAACTAGCTTCTTTTAATAATCTCACAACCAATCTAGTTGCTGACTCTCGGCTCCGCATCAAACAACATCTTTAAGAAGAACAGGTGCGAGAGACGTGAGCAGAGAGAGACGTGAGCAGAGAGAGAGAGACGTGAGCAGAGAGAGAGAGACGTGAGCAGAGAGAGAGAGCGGAGAGAGACGTGAGCAGAGAGAGAGACGCGAGCAGAGAGACGTGAGCAGAGAGAGAGAGACGTGAGCAGAGAGAGAGAGAGAGAGGTGAGCAGAGAGAGGTGAGCAGAGAGAGAGACGCGAGCAGAGAGACGTGAGCAGAGAGAGAGAGACGCGAGCAGAGAGAGAGAGACGTGAGCAGAGAGAGAGAGACGTGAGCAGAGAGACGTGAGCAGAGGGAGAGAGACGCGAGCAGAGAGAGAGAGACGCGAGCAGAGGGAGAGAGACGTGAGCAGAGAGAGAGAGACGTGAGCAGAGAGAGAGACGTGAGCAGAGAGAGAGACGTGAGCAGAGAGAGAGAGAGGTGAGCAGAGAGAGACGTGAGCAGAGAGAGAGACGCGAGCAGAGAGAGAGAGAGAGAGAGAGAGAGAGAGAGAGAGACGCGAGCAGAGAGAGAGAGAGACGTGAGCAGAGAGAGAGAGACGCGAGCAGAGAGAGAGAGCAGAGAGAGAGAGACGCGAGCAGAGAGAGACGTTGGCAGAGAGAGAGAGACGTGAGCAGAGAGAGAGAGACGTGAGCAGAGAGAGAGAGAGAGAGAGGTGAGCAGAGAGAGACGTGAGCAGAGAGAGACGTGAGCAGAGAGAGACGTGAGCAGAGAGAGACGTGAGCAGAGAGAGAAGTGAGCAGAGACGTGAGCAGAGAGAGACGTGAGCAGAGAGAGACGTGAGCAGAGAGAGACGTGAGCAGAGAGAGACGTGAGCAGAGAGAGACGTGAGCAGAGAGAGAGAGGCGTGAGCAGAGAGCGAGAGAGAGAGGTGAGCAGAGAGAGAGAGAGAGAAGTGAGCAGAGAGAGACGTGAGCAGAGAGAGACGTGAGCAGAGAGAGGCGTGAGCAGAGAGAGAGAGAGAGAGGTGAGCAGAGAGAGACGTGAGCAGAGAGAGAGAGACGCGAGCAGAGAGAGAGCAGAGAGAGACGTGAGCAGAGAGAGAGAGACGCGAGCAGAGAGAGAGAGAGCGGAGAGATACGTGAGCAGAGAGAGAGAGACGCGAGCAGAGAGACGTGAGCAGAGAGAGAGAGACGTGAGCAGAGAGAGACGTGAGCAGAGAGAGAGACGCGAGCAGAGAGAGAGAGAGAGAGGAGAGCAGAGAGAGAGAGAGGTGAGCAGAGAGAGAGACGCGAGCAGAGAGACGTGAGCAGAGAGAGAGAGACGCGAGCAGAGAGAGAGAGACGTGAGCAGAGAGAGAGAGACGTGAGCAGAGAGAGAGAGACGTGAGCAGAGAGAGAGAGACGTGAGCAGAGAGAGAGAGACGCGAGCAGAGAGAGAGAGACGCGAGCAGAGGGAGAGAGACGTGAGCAGAGAGAGAGAGACGTGAGCAGAGAGAGAGACGTGAGCAGAGAGAGAGAGAGACGTGAGCAGAGAGAGACGTGAGCAGAGAGAGAAGTGAGCAGAGAGAGACGTGAGCAGAGAGAGACGTGAGCAGAGAGAGACGTGAGCAGAGAGAGACGTGAGCAGAGAGAGACGTGAGCAGAGAGAGAGGCGTGAGCAGAGAGAGAGAGAGAGAGGTGAGCAGAGAGAGAAGTGAGCAGAGAGAGACGTGAGCAGAGAGAGACGTGAGCAGAGAGAGACGTGAGCAGAGAGAGGCGTGAGCAGAGAGAGAGAGAGAGAGGTGAGCAGAGAGAGACGTGAGCAGAGAGAGAGAGACGCGAGCAGAGAGAGAGCAGAGAGAGACGTGAGCAGAGAGAGAGAGAGACGCGAGCAGAGAGAGAGAGCAGAGAGAGACGTGAGCAGAGAGAGAGAGACGCGAGCAGAGAGAGACGTGAGCAGAGAGAGAGAGACGTGAGCAGAGAGAGAGAGAGTGAGCAGAGCAGAGAGAGAGAGAGTGAGCAGAGAGAGAGAGAGCAGAGAGACGTGAGCAGAGAGAGAGAGAGACGTGAGCAGAGAGAGAGAGACGTGAGCAGAGAGAGAGAGAGAGAGAGAGAGAGAGAGGAGCAGAGAGAGAGAGAGAGCAGAGAGAGAGCGAGAGAGAGAGAGACGGAGCAGAGAGAGAGGAGAGAGAGAGAGAGAGAGTGAGCAGAGAGAGAGAGAGAGAGGGCGGAGCAGAGAGAGAGAGAGAGAGAGGAGCAGAGAGAGAGAGAGAGAGAGAGAGCAGCAGAGAGAGAGAGAGAGAGAGAGCAGAGAGAGAGAGGAGAAGAGAGCAGAGAGAGCAGAGAGAGAGAGACGGAGAGAGAGAGAGAGAGAGAGAGAGAGACGTGAGCAGAGAGAGAGAGTAGAGAGAGAGAGAGAGAGAGAGAGAGAGAGAGAGAGAGAGAGTGAGAGAAGAGAGAGAGCGAGCAGAGAGAGAGAGAGCAGAGAGAGAGAGGAGAGAGAGAGGGAGCAGAGAGAGACGTGAGCAGAGAGAGACGTGAGCAGAGAGACGTGAGCAGAGAGAGACGCGAGCAGAGAGACGAGAGCAGAGAGAGACGTGAGCAGAAAGAGAGAGACGTGAGCAGAGAGAGAGAGGCGTGAGCAGAGAGAGAGAGAGGTGAGCAGAGAGAGAGAGACGCGAGCAGAGAGAGAGAGACGCGAGCAGAGAGAGAGAGACGTGAGCAGAGAGAGAGAGAGGTGAGCAGAGAGAGAGAGACGCGAGCAGAGAGAGAGAGACGTGAGTCCGCGTGTCTATGGTCCGCGCTCGGAGCCCAGACGGCAGTGCGTTCACTGAGCTGTCAGAGCGGGGGTCACAGCAGCTGCTCTCGGGGCCAGAGCGGAGGATGTAACGTAACGTTCGGTTTATCAAAACATATCACAATATTTAACGTATAACACTAGTGAATTTCACCTAGATTTTTTCAGACATTAAAGACAAGATGTTATATAATAATTGTTTAATGAAAAAACAATTTTGCCACAAGCAACCAAAAGATGTGCCTCAGACAAGAATCGAACCTGGGTTCTCCAGGTCCTTGTATTTAATGCTATCCATTCGGCCAACATAGCACCTCTGGAGTTAGACAGGTTTGCACGCAGTCTTATACCTGAGCGTCTAAGTCGCTGGCAGAGCTAAAGCGGACTTAGCCTGCCACCTTGTGGCGATAAGATGTACTATTTTTCACGCAGCTGCGTGATTCCCGAGAAGCGTGAATGAAGACGACAAAACGGAATGGGACCTACTGTAGTAGTAAGTCATTTGTGACTTTGACTAGTGCCGTTTCAGTGCTATGATGAGCTCTGAATCCAGATTGAAAGACTTCAAACATATTATTTTCCTGCAGGTGGCAGCGAAGCTGCTCAGCTATAAGTTTTTCCAGGATTTTAGATATGAAAGTGAGGTTTGAGATCGGTCTGTAGTTTGTAAGTATTTCTGGGTCCAGGTTTGTTTTCTTCAGAAGGGGTTTGATTACCGCGGTTTTAAAAGCTTGTGGGACATATCCACATTGTATGGATGCGTTTATTATATTTACGATAGGCTCAATTATCAAAGGAAGTATGTCTTTGAAGAGCCATGTCGGGACTGCGTCTAACATGCAAGTTGAGGCTTTTGAGGATGTGACCACAGAGATCACCTCTGCTTGGCTCACAGCCATGAATTTATCGAGGCCCACTGAAGAGTCTAAGTGGGAAGTCACGTATGCCGCTTCAGCTTGTCCACTACCAACAGCAGGAGTAACCTCCTCCAGTTTGTCACGGATGGATGTAATTTTATTATTAAAGAAGTGGAGAAAGTCGACACTGCTCAGTGAGCTTGGAATTTTAGGCTCGATTGCGCTATGGCAGTTTGTGAGTTTAGCGACGGTGCTAAACAAAAATCTACTGTTATTTTTATTTGCTTCTATTAAAGTTGAATAGTATTGAGTTCGAGCCCTGCGAAGGGCATTCTTGTAGTTTCGGAGACCTGCTTTCCACTCCCTGTGGACAGGCTCCTAGTGGGAGTGGCGATATAGCCTCTCCAATTTTCTGACGTCCTGTTTTAAAGTGTGGAGTTGAACACTGTACCAGGGCGACGATGATCTAAGCCTAATAGTTTTCTGTTTTAAAGGAGCTGCTGCATTTAATGCAGATTTTAAAGACTCCATAGTGTTGTCCACCGTTTGGTCAATGACTGAGGGACTGCAGCAGCTGTGAACAGGTTCACCTGCAGCAGTATTCAACATAGGCTGTATTAGTTCTTTGAACCTTGTGATAGATTTATCATTTAAGGTTCTTTTCATTATGGTTTTATCTTGCGGGACAGGAAAGTCCTCCAAATCGAGATCAAACGTGATCAAGAAATGGTCAGCAAGCAACGAGCTTTGACGCTGGATGTCAACATTGGAGACATCACAGCCGTAGGTCAGGACAAGGTCCAAGGTGTGGTTATGAATGTGAGTGGTTCCTCAACATTCTGAGTAAAACCAACACCATCTAGTACGGCGCTGAAAGCTTTGTTTAAGCTGTCAGTGCTGTCGTCCACATGTATATTGAAGTCTCCAGTTATAACTATGTTTTCCCATTCCAAAACTAGGTTTGAAATGAAGTCAGAGAATTCTGTTAGGAACTCGCTGTAAGGACCAGGAGGTCGGTATAAAACTATAAATAGCACCGCTTTTTGTTTTCTCCACCCAGGACAGGTGATTGAAAGTGTTATGTCTTAAAACGAGGGAAAGCATTGTTGGTTTTGGGACTAAGAACCAAGTTGGTGTGTGATATAATCGCAACACCACTGCCGCGACCTGTAGTTCTCGCTTTCTGGTAGTTAACATGCGTCGGAGGAGTGCACTCATTCAATCTGACGTAGTCGTCTTGTTGGAGCCAAGTCTCCGAGAGCGCAAACAAATCCAAGCCCTTGTCTATAATAAGTTCGTTTATGAGAAGCGATTTAGACGAGATTGATCTGACGTTCATTAAAGCTGCACTAACTGACTTTATTTTTGTACAGTGTTGCCAACTCCTCAGTAAGGAAAGTAGCGATTGGCTGTCCCAAAAGTCGCTAGAAGTCGCTAAATGACGTCATCGCCTAATTTGCATAATTTGCCATTTGCAAATAACTGTAACGGACGCTGTAGGAGAGAGGAATAAGGTCGTGGGAGAGACAAAAGTGAGTAAAAACACCCTAAATATGTTTAGAACTACAAATGTACAAAAATAATTTCAACATTAACAACATTTAATGATTTTAATGCTTTGTCTAGATCCACATTACACACATCAGTTTTGTCCTGTATTGTTAAATGTTATAACAGCAAATGTAATCAAAAGATTGTTATGTAGGGTGAAATTGCTAGCTCTACAACCAACCCTCCTCCTTTATCCGGGCTTGGGACCGGCAAAGTGACCCAAAAGACACACTCTGGCAGAGTTACTTAGGTTTATTTTTGTAAGTTTTTTTTTTTTTTTCATAGTTTGGCATAACAAATGATTTAATGTGACCCACTACTGAGAGAAAACAGAGTCACGGACAGAGCTGCCGCGGATGGAGTGGGGGGTAGTGGGGGGTAGTGGGGGGTGGCGGTGGTAGGAGTGGCCGGGGAGCTTTGGATGTGTGGTGGTGGTGGAGCTGAAGTTCAGTCTGCAGCAGCCTGAAAACTTCCTGTGCTTTTGAGACAGGGTCTCCTCTCTCTCTCTCTCTGCTCCGCCCATAGACTGTAGCTAGGACTGCTGCGCAAGGCTACTGTGAGACTGGCCGCCTGTAAGTGCTTTGGGACGGGGGAGGGGCTCACGTTGAGGACAGCAGAACAATACGTGCTTCACGAGTCTCCAAAACACCAGATAAGTCGCCAAAACACCAGATAAGTCGCCAATAACACCAGAAAAAGTCGCTAGATTTGTCGCTAGTCGCTTTTTTGAAAAAAAGTCGCTATAGGGGTCTGAAAAGTCGCTAAATCTAGCGACAAAGTCGCTAAGTTGGCAACACTGTTTTTGTATTCATTACGAAAATGCTATCCATGTCCATGTAGTGCATTGGGATATACCTCCTTTTGAAGAAAAAGTAATGCAGATTTGTGCTGGCGTGACATAACATTTTAGATCGAGTTTTGATGAAACAAGGAAGAGAATGTGTTACGGGTCGCAGATTGTGACCAATCATAGCGGACCACTAGCCCCCACTTTCGTGAGAAATCTACAGGCCCGTTAGCATAGACGGCTGAGTTAGCACAACAAGCGGCGGAGCTAACCTGAAACTCCGTGTGTCTTCGTCACCGGTTACTGCTTACACAGCGAGACAGCCATCCAAAAGAAAGTCCTGTTCCTCCGCGCTTCCCGTTCTATCGTTCTATGGTCACGCCATCCACGTGCAAATCCATGTCCATGTATTATCCATATTGGGAGACGCTAGCTCCGTCCCAACAGTGGGTGTGTGTGTGGGGGGCGATAGCTTCGTGGGTGTGGGGAGGGGAGCAGAAAGAGAGAGGCCAGCGAGTCTGCGGCTTCAAAATCTGTTAGTGCAGCTTTAAACCACATTTAACAACCCTAGTGTTAGAACTATTTCTGTCTGTCTGAACTTTTATTAAGTTACTGTGTCTGACACCCAGGTCAGATTTCCTTGCATATAGTGCTTTAGACTTCAAGCGAGGAACACACACAGTTTCAATCTGACTAGGTTCTGAGGCTAGTAACTGAGCACACACAGGCACACACACACATGCACACACAGTTTCAATCTGACTAGCTTTTGAGGCTAGTAACTGAACAGATGGGGGCTCAGAGGTTGTGGCAGAGCAGCTCTGCACCCGGGCCTCAGTTCTGCACCGTCATTTGAGCCGGGCAGAACAGTTTAGAGCCAGGGCCAAAGGGCCTTAGCCAAAAGGGATGTACCCGCCAACGTTGGGTGGATATCATCCGAGCGGATGAGACCGGGCTTTCCCCAAAAGGCACTCCAATTGTCAACATGAACAACACCACTTCGAGGGCACCAGCCAGACAGCCAGCGGTTGAAAGCCGAGTGTCTGCTGAATGCTTCTGCACTGCTAGTGCTAGGTAGGGGCCCAGAGAAAATGACAGTGTCGGCCATTGTGCTAGCCAGCTTGCACACCGCGACAACTTGCAGCTTCAACACCTCGGACTGTTTCCGCCGAACGTCATTACCACCCGCGTGAATAACAATTCGACGGAAACGCTGCTTGTGGGTCATCATGAGCCTCAGATTCCCTTCAATATCACCAAGCCTGGCCCCAGGGCAGCACCGAACAGTGGCTCCTGGGATCTTAACACCTCTAACAATAGAGGAGCCAATTACCAGCGCATCAGCGACTCCATCGGCTCTCTCAGCAACTCTCTCAGTGGCTCTCTCAGTGGGGCCTTCTTCCCCGCCCGGCCGCACGGGGGCGCAGCCGGACAGAGCGTCCCAGCGATTGTAAATGCTTTGATTGTAAATCACTATCCTGGTCTTGTCCCAGCTGCGGAGGACGGGCTGGGAGGCTAGGCTCGCTAGTTCTCCTCTGCCTTTCCCTAAAGCTGCGCTCCGCTGTCCCTGAGGATACGGCCTGGCTGTAGCTAATGCTAGCGCTAGCTCGAGACTCCAGTGCTCGGAGACGCAGCTCTAACTCACTGACCCTGGATTCCAGAGCTACGACTGACTCGGAGTGCTTACACAGTTAGCTTGGTGTACAATACGTGGATTTGTAATGTGTTTGTTAGTGCAAACAGAGAGCAGAGTGATAGTAGTCAAGAAACACGCTCACCGGATAAAGGAAGTCACGTCAAGTCGTGCTCAACCAATAACCAGTATGACTGGGCTGTTCGTGAGACAACACTGCCCTCTACCTGTGAAGGCATGTCATGCAGGAACATAGTAGGCTCACACATTGAATAGGGGTTAAACCTTTTATTGAAAAATCCAGGCCTTAGTGGGGCTATTTATAGGAGGAGCTGGCCTGTGATTGGAGCATTCGATCTAAGCATCTCTCTGGCAGGGGATAGGTGCCCCAGGAGTCACTCATAGCGTAGCCTAAGGGGCATAGTACCATGAAGTAGAATGAAAATTAAAAGTGTGGCGTACGATCAGAGCGACTGGGGCCAGGCAGGATACAAGTGAATGTTGGTGTGTTCTAGCGATTAAATAAAGTCAATTTCTTGAATGTCTGAAGTGTTAATGAAGTAGCACCACACTGTGACAGTGAAGGTCACAATATATGGCGGTAACGGTCCTATCAGTCTCATCGCAGCAGGATGAGTGACAAATGCAGACTTTATGTAGACAGAGTAGTTGTTTTATTTTGATTCCTCTTTGTCCCTCAGCACATGTGGACTGGCAGAGGAACTGGACCAGGATAGCGAAGCCAAACAGAGCCAGCCCAAGTCCGCCTGTGGGAGTGTGAGTATGAGCCCATAAGAAGAATGCAAGATTAAGGCCCTGTCCACACGAAGTCAAGCTCAGGCCTAAACGCAAAAATACTTTATCAATCCAGTGTATCGTCCATACGAGGCCGGCGTTTTGGGGGGGTGTAAACGAACATTTTTGAAAGTAGGTCCCAGAGGGGAAAGAATTCAAAACTCCGTATATGCCGCTCCGTGGTTACTGCCTCTCCGCAATGTATCTGAGACGCTTGCGTCATCGCCCCGCCTCTTGTTAAAGCACGCATGCGCCGCACTCAGAAAAATAAGCTACAACAATGTAGCTTGTTGGTTTTGTAATCCAGTGTGACCCGAAGCAACAGTTCAACCTCATCGTCCGTCCATACTAATGTAGTACCAGCTCGCCCTCTCGCCATGTTGTCTGTTTACAAAATTCCGCGCATGCCCACGGAAGTTTGGGCTTGATCCCGTCATTGCGTCACAGCGCCACCAACAGGTCTGGCATAGTTTCACAGCGTTTTCAGGCGTATTGACTACATTCATATGGACGCACACATTTACTGAGCTAACTCCGTGTTTACAGAAAAAGTTTCTGAAATTATAAGCGTTTTGTCTTCATGTGGATATAGCCTAAGGCAATTGTTTAATACAAACAGCAGCTTGTGACATTTAGGAGCAAAGTTTTCTGCCACAGAGCTACTTTAATGAGCTTCATTAAGCAGAACCAATTGGTATAAACTTTCCCGATGGCTTTAGATTGGGTATTGTGCACCTTTTTAAAACCATCTGTTGCACAGGGTTAGTATGGGTTTACAATAGTTACAAACATTATAACATATTTGAAACATATATAGCAAATCATTTTCCAACCTATGGGGAGCTACTGGTCATGTCTACTGGTTGAAGAGCCCAGGTTTAAGCCCTTTGCAGGTATTTTTCTTAGAGATTGTATTGCACCATTATTAAAACCCTCTTCTAAATAGTTAAAATATATATAAGATACTTGAGTGACTAGATTAGTGAAGTCAAATTCACAAGCAATATATTCAAGCGACACAGGGGCGCTTGAATTTGCATGTTCTCCCCATGTCTGCAAAGGTTCCCTCTGGGGGCTATGATTTCCACTACCACTAAAATCATGAACAATAGGAATTAATGCAATGAGTGTAACGGATGGTTGGAAGCTCCGATGCGTGTTCCGTATCTCATTTCTGTCATCACTGTGTTTGACATTTCCTTGTTTTGTGAAAGACTCAGACTGTGTTCCCTCAGTGTTACCTGGGAGATGCCTTCCGCTGTGCCAGCTGCCCATATTTGGGAATGCCTGCGTTCAAGCCAGGAGAGAAGATTGTGCTGGACAACAACACGCTCATGGACGTGTAAAAGCCGTACTGCCAACTCTGCATTCCTTTTCCAGTCACGTTAAGTTTATTAATGTGAATAATATTTGTGTGTTCAACAATAAAGCAGTGTAATAGTCTCTTTAGCGTTTATATTTTTCAGTGTTTATATTTGTATGTAAAAATAAAGAATAAAGAAATGGAACATTATCCATAAGTGACATAAATACATTTGCATAAAATAGAAGAGAATTCACTGGGATTATCTTTTCTTTAATCTACAAACCATTTATTCGTAGAGCAGAGCTTCAGGAACGTCAAGAACAAAAATTAACCTTTTTACAGGAGCGTGTTCTTGACTTGTGCGCTACAAAAGTTACAAAAGACGGTCCTCATAAACACATTTCACACAGGCCCATGTACAGTGAGGCGAGAAAGCCTGTCTAAACAAATAGGTCTTAAGTTGGGACTTGAAATCATTAACAGACTCAAAGATGCACAGAGACCAAGCCCCGGCGATCCAAGATGGCGCCGCCGTATTCAAATGAATGGCTTTTGCTCAGTGGCGCATTGTGCAGGCATGGGCGCCGAAAGATTAGCGGAACTTGCCTGGAGCTCGCAAAGATCCATGGGAACTCGCCTGTATTTGGGCATTGTCTGGTCCTCCCGGTTCTGCGCAGTGGATGATCTCCCATGATACGTTACGCCAAATACGCGTGTGTGGCTCTCATGCACGTGCACAGAGGGGCTCGGCCGCCCAGGGGTGAAGTGTCTTGCCTAAGGACACAGCAGCCACTCCACTGTGGCATCAGGTGTTCCCAGAGGTTAAGTGTCTTGCCAAGGACACAACAACAGCAGACATCAGTGGGAGTCGGTGGAGAAAGTCTTGTGGTGGGCTCAAACCCACAACCTCCTGGCTCAAAGGCCAATGCTCTACCAACTGAGCTACTGTCACTTATCCATCCATCCATCTTCTTCCCCTTAATCCATGTCTGGGTCGGGGGGTGGCAGTCAGAGTTGCCCCCAGCACACATAGCACCAGCCCCTCACTGATCCTCCTGCAGGTGGGACCACAGGAGCCTTGATTATTCAGCAGGGGCTTCAGGCAAATTAGGGTTAAGTGTCTTACCCAAGGACACAACAACAGCAGTCATTAGTGGGAGTCGTGAAGTAGGTCTTGTGGTGGGCTTTGAACCCATGACCTTCAGGCTCTAAGGCCAGTGCTCTACCAACTGAGCCAATGTCGCTTATCACGAAGCCATATTTTTTATTTTGTCGAGTCAGTTTGTCTAGAAACCAGTTTCTGAGGTTCAGAGGGCTTTAAGATAAGATAAGATAAGATAAGATTGCTTTATTTATCTCACAGAGGAGAAATTTACATGTCACATTTGGCATGGATAGAGACACTCAGATTGTGCAAAGGGAGGAAATGTGCAAACATGTTACATGCAGGATATATGTACAATAAAAGTGACAATAATTATGTACAACAAAAGTGACAAGTGTCAATTGGAAACAGTGTCAATAGTAGTGCAGGTTTTCACACAGTGATCATTTAAAGTGACTTATTGTACAGTCTGACAGCGGTGGGGATAAAGGCCCTGCGGTAGCACTCCTTCCTACACTGAGGGTGCCTCAGTCTTCCACTGAAGGAGCTCCTCAGCTCCTCTACAGTCCTGTGCAGTGGGTGGGAGGTATTGTTCATGATGGAGGTGGCTTTGGCTAGCACCCTCCTGTCCCTCACCTCCTCCAGAGTCCAGGGAGCAGCCCAGAGAAGAGCTGGCCCTCCTGACCAGCTTGTTCAGTCTGTTTCTGTCCCGCTCTGTGCTGCCCGGGGCCCAGCACACGGCAGCGTAGTAAATGGCAGAAGCTACCACAGAGTCATAAAAAGTCCTGAGCAGAGGCCTGCTCACTCCGAAGGACCTCAGCCTCCTCAGAAGGAAGAGGCGACTTTGGCCCTTCTTGTGCAGGGCGTTTGTATTATGGGACCAGTCCAGTTTATTGTTAATGTGAACACCCAGGTACTTGAAGCTGTCCACCAGCTCAATGTCCTCCCCCTGGATGTTCAGCAGCGTGTGGGAAAGTGGTTTTCTCCTGAAGTCGATGACCATCTCCTTGGTCTTACTGGTGTTCAAGCACAAGTGGTTGCGCTCACACCAGTCGACAAAGTCCTTGATAACCGACCGATATTCCAGTTCATTCCCCTCAGACACACAGCCCACGATGGCGGAGTCGTCGGAGAACTTCTGCAGGTGACAGCTGTGTGTGTCGTGTGTGAAGTCTGAGGTGTAGATGGTGAAGAGAAACGGTGAGAGGACAGTGCCCTGAGGGGCCCCAGTGCTGCAGACGACCACCTCAGACTCACAGCTGCGCAGCCGCACGTACTGTGGTCGGTCTGAGAGGTAGTTGATGGTCCATGCAGTGAGGCTACTGTCCACTCCCGCGTCCTCCATCTTCCCCCGCAGCAGTGCCGGCCTGATGGTATTGAAAGCGCTGGAGAAGTCGAAAAACATGACCCTCACAGCGCTCCCGGCGGGCTCCAGGTGGGAGAGCGTCCGCTGCAGGAAGTAGATGACGGCGTCCTCTACTCCGATGTTGGGTCTGTAGGCAAACTGCAGCGGGTCCAGGGTGGGGCTGACCACGGAGCGGAGATGGGTGAGGATGAGCCGCTCCATTGTCTTCATCAGGTGGGAGGTCAGTGCGACTGGTCTGTAGTGAGCCGGTTCCTTGGCGTGTGCTGTTTTTGGAACCGGGATCACACAGGAGGTCTTCCACAGGACAGGGACCTTCTCCAGGCTGAGGCTCAGGTTGTACATGTAGCTGAGGACCCCAGAGAGCTGGTCTGCACAGGTCCTCAGCAGCCTGGGACTGATCCCGTCCGGTCCTGCGGATTTCCTCAGCTTCTGGCGCTGGAGCTGACTCCTCACCTGGTCCGGTGTGATGGAGAGGGGGGGGGACTGGGATGTACTGTCCGAGGTGGGGGCTGGGGATGCGGGGGCAGGAGGGCCCGGGGCAGCCGGAGGCAGTGTCCACTGGGCGGTGTCCACTGGGCTGGGGACGTGTGAAGAGGTGGGGGCGGGAGGGGGGGCAGATGGAGAGGGGGGAGAATCAAACCGGTTGAAGTGCTGGTTAAATTCGTCCGCCCGGTGCTGGTCTCCATCTGCTGTTCCTCTGGCACTCTGTCCAAAGCCGGAGATGTTCTTTAGGCCTCTCCACACGTCGCGGGCGTTTCCCTGGGCCAGCTTCTGCTCCAGCTTTTTCCCATAGTCCTTCTTGGCCCTCCTGATCCTCCACTGGAGCTCGTGCTGGATCCTCTTCTGCTCCTCCCTGTCCCCTGAGATGAAAGCCCTTTTCTTGAGGTTCAGGAGGGCTTTAAGCTCAGGGGTCACCCATGGGTGGTTGTTAGAAAAACACCGCACCTTCTTAGTTGGTACAGTGTTATCCACACAGAAGAGAATATAGTCTGTAATGCAGTGTGTCAGGCTCTCGATGTCCTCACCATGAGAGCTGCAGATCATTTCCCAATCAGTGTTTTGAAAACAATCTCTCAGCATCTCATCCACATCATCGCTCCACACTTTTACAATCCTCTTCTGCGCTGGATTTCTTCTCACCACTGGTGTGTATTCCGGAGACAGACGGACCAGGCTGTGATCAGAGCGTCCGGGAGGGGGGAGGAGGCGTATGCGTCCCGGACATTAACATACAGTAGGTCCAGAGTCTTATTGCCACGAGTTGGGCACGTGACATACTGTTTGAATGTCGGGAGAGTGGCGGAGAGGGAGGCGTGGTTAAAGTCTCCGCTGATCAGAATCAGAGCGCGGGGACTGCGGGTCTGGATCTGGGTCACAGTTCTGTGCATCTCCTCACATGCTGCGGCTGCGTCTGCTGACGGGGGGATGTAGGCACATAGAACCACGGTGTGTGAAAACTCCCGCGGCAGATACCTGGGTCTCATACTCACAGCGAGCAGCTCCAGGTCCTGTGTGCATGTACGCTGGACCACATGCACGTGCGTCGGGATGCACCACTGCTCGTTCACGTAGACCGCGACACCCCCGCCTTTGCTCTTCCCACTCCCCTCCGCGCAGCGGTCCGCTCGCACAAGTTTAAATCCCTCCAGCGCGACCACAGAGTCCGGTATATTCCCACACAGCCACGTCTCAGAGAAACACATAAGTCCACATTGTCTGTACTCTCTTTGATGGCGGACCAGTGCGGTCAGCTCCTCAGTCTTATTAGAGATGGACCGTACGTTCCCCATGATGATGGAGGGGAGATACGGTCTCCTCTTTCTCTTTCGGCCTCCTCTGGAGCCCCTGCGTCTCCTACGGATCTCCAAGGGGATCACCGGCTTCTCTGAGTGCCGGAAAGCGGAGTCTCTAAGTCCGAGAAGCTGCTCCCGTGTGTAAACAATGGGACACGCTGGCCTCGTGGCTCTGTGAGCGGAGAACTCCGAAAAAAGTGCCGAAGTCATGTTAATCCAGTGCGAAGGTCCACGAGGCTAGGCTTCCCGTGTGCACAATGCACAAATAAACACTTGTCTACGAAAATAAAAAATAAAAAAACACATCTACAAGAAATAAATAGAGAAAGGGTCGGAAAGAGAAGAGAGCCAAAGTGACGAGCTGCACAGCGGGAGCTGCACAGCGGGAGCTGGCGCCGGAAGTTTTCTGGAAGTTTAAAGAGCAGTGCAGCTGGAGATTGTCGTTACACATGTGGTAGGAGACTTCAAAAACATTTACCGGAGTTTGCATCCATCATGATGTCACAAGTTTGTCAAGAACCTGTGCATGTTCGTCTGATACACATGTTCATTCAAGTTCCATTGTAGTGCTTTTTTGGACACTCAAAGACCCTTCATATGTCATTCTTCATTCACTCCATACACGGTGGTGATCAGTGTTGGGGAAGTTAGTTATCACAGTAATAACCTGGCACCTAAGACAGTCCTGCTTAGCTTTAGAGGTCTGACGGGATATGGATTTTATGCAGGTATGGCCACAAGAGAAAGTGTATCCTTTAGAAAAGTGTTATTAACTGGGACAACATCAGTTACCTTGGAGTTCCTGAAGACTTCTGTTCTTGAAAAGGCATTGATATGTGAAAAGTTGATCACAATGGCCCTCATTTATGAAAATTGCATAAGGCCAAATCCGGGTGTAAATGAGGCGTACGCAAAAAATGTACACTTTATGGCATTTATCAATCTGGACGTGAGCGTACGGTACACACAGAATATACGCCAAATAAGTAGGTGGCGTAAATGTGTACGCTCATCTCAACCTTCATCACAACACGCCAAAACACGCAACAAATTCAAAGGTTTTGACAAAAATAAACATATTCCCAAAATTATAAGCTGCGTTTTCATTGAGCATCACATTTTGAAATTTGAATTTGTGCATCAGAAAATGTCTAATGGAAATACGCAAAATACGAATAAATCACAGTTCATGATGAGGACCCTCTTCTGTTTCTTCGTTTTTAAATCTGACTTGTGCATATTATTTTAATATATGTTTTTTAAAATGTGAAGTGCTTTGTGATCCTAGTCTGTGATAGACGCTATACACATACACACTTGACTTACTCTGTAAATCTGTGGCAGACCCTGCACTGCGTAATTACGCATTTGTTTTTCCTCATTCACCTCTGTAATGTAATGTCACTGTTTTATTGTGAAAGTTACATGGGCGGCAAAAATGCGCCGGATGTTGTTCACTAATGCCTGGCTGCGAGAGCACACAGATGAGCCTTGTGTTATGTTTGATTAAAAGACACCTTGAAGATACCGGTGTGATTCCTGACTTTGCATAACACTACATGGTGTCAGAAGACGTCCGAAGATGGCGAAATTCCCACCTCCAGATGCTTTTGATTTTTCACGGCCGGAGCATTGGCCAGAGTGGCGGCAGCAATTTCAGCGCTACCGTGTAGCTACGAAGCTTAACCTCGAGGACGGAGAAGTCCAGGTCTGTACACTGCTGTATTCGCTCGGAAAAGAAGCAGAACAAGTGTATAAGACATTCGTATTTGAAGAGGGCGAAGACGATGACGATTACGAGATCGTATTGGGCAAGCTGGATAATTATTTTATCCCAAAAGTGAACACAATACACGAAAGAGCCCGTTTTCATCAGCGCACTCAAAGATCTGGAGAAACCGCGGAGGAATACATCAGAACACTCCACGAGTTGGCAGACACCTGTGACTTTGGCCGTGTTAAAGAGGAAAATATTCGTGACAGGCTAGTCATAGGAATACTAGACAAAGAAATGTCAGAAAAATTGCAAATGATATCTGACTTAACCCTCAGTAAAGCCGTGGAGCTCGTGAGACAGTCAGAGCAAGTGAAACAGCACGTTAGCGAGCAAGGGGCTAGTGCTAGTGCAAACCTGAGCGAAGTGGCTTCTAAACGCCAGCCACACAGAGACAAACAGAGATACAGTGAAAGCCACGTGAACAATGCACATAATGTAAGGGCAAAGGTGAAACAGTACCAAAACAAAGGCAATAAATGCACAAGATGTGGTCGTGTACATCCAAAGAATGACAAATGTCCAGCTAGGAATGCCGAGTGCCGTGCCTGTAAGAAGCTGGGCCATTTTGCGGTCGTATGTCGCTCCCGTGTGGTCAACGAGGTTATTGCACCCAATCAAGAAAGGACCAGCAATGCGACCTACTTTCTGGGAGGAATTACAGACGTGGAAGATTCAACAAAGGCATGGACTGTGAAACTACCAATACAAGGAACGCAAATCACATTTAAGATTGATTCAGGGGCTGACACAAGTGTTATTCCAGATGAAACATTTGAAAAGCTTGCCTACAAACCTAAGCTGAGAAGACCGGCAAATAAGCTAGAAAGCCCAGGAGGTAAACTGAACTGTGTAGGTTATTTTATAGCCACCACAATGAGGAAAGAGAAAAGATTCAGATTCAAAGTCAACGTGATTAAAGGCTCACAAAGCAGTCATCTCCTAAGCCGCAATGTTGCAGTCGCCATGGGCCTGATAAAACGCATTGAAGAAATAAAAGCTTCAGAGCAGATCATTGACTCTTGCCCTAACGAAGTAGGGAAGTTGAACGTCAAGCCCATCAAAATCGCTCTCAAAGAGAATGCAGTTCCCTACAGTGTGACAACAGCAAGGAGAGTGTTATGTACCCATGTTACCAAAAGTTAAAAAAGAGCTGGATCGCATGGTGGATTGCGGTGTTATTCAGCCAATCTCTGAGCCAACGGAGTGGTGTGCTCCGATGGTTCCTGTGCCGAAAAAGAACAAAGAACAACCCAGAATCTGTGTCGATCTAAAAATGCTTAATAAAGCAGTCAAAAGAGAAAAGTACGTTTTGCCAACTGTAGATGACATTTTGCCCAAACTTGCAGGTGCCAAAGTGTTTTCCCTATTAGATGCAGCAAGTGGTTTCTGGCAAATACCACTTGATCCGGAGAGTGCAAAGTTAACTACTTTTATAACTCCATTTGGCCGGTACTTTTTCAACAGGCTACCGTTTGGGATCACTAGCGCCCCAGAAATCTTTCAGCGTGAGATGTCGGAGCTTCTGAAAGGACATGAAGGTGTAGCAGTCTACATGGATGATATACTGATATACTCAAACACTCCAGAGGAACATGAGGTGAGATTGACAAAGACATTGAACACGCTCAAAGAGGCGGGGTTAAAGCTAAATCAAGAGAAATGCCTCCTGCGTCGGCAACAACTTAACTATCTTGGACACTGCATTGATGAGCACGGCTTGAGGCCAGACAAAGCAAAAGTAAAAGCGGTCACAGAACTTGAAGCGCCAAAGAATGTTTCGGACCTGAGGCGGATCCTAGGGATGATCCACTACTTAGGCAGATACCTACCGAACCTGTCTGAGGTCGCTAAACCTCTCAATGACCTACTCAAAAGTGATGTGACATGGACTTGGGACACTGCTCAGGAAGTAGCGTTCAGTAAAGTGAAAAAACTCGTCACAAAGTCACCTGTACTCGCATTCTACGATGTAACTAAACCTACTATTGTCAGCGCAGACGCTAGTAGTTACGGTTTAGGCGGAGTCCTACTCCAAGAGCACGATGGACAGTTGAAACCTGTGAGTTTTTGTTCCAGAACACTCACCGAGGCCGAGCAACGATACGCTCAAATAGAGAAGGAGTGTCTCGCAGCAGTATGGGCGTGCGAGAAGTTCAGCAGATACCTCTATGGACTAGACTCCTTTACTTTGCAAAGTGACCACAAACCGTTAATACCTCTCATAAACACCAAGGATCCAAAGACTTTTGTTGAGAATGATGCGGTACAGCCCCACAGCTGTATATGTGCCTGGGAAAGAACTTGTTGTTGCAGATACTCTTTCACGCCACCCACAAGCAGCTGTAACTCAGGAAATAGCAGAATTGTTGGAAGAAATAGAGGCACTCGAAGACGCAACACAAAACTCGTGGCCCATTTCTACTACCAAGTTGGATTTGATTAAACAACAAACAGAACAGGACATGGATCTTCAGACGGTTCAAACCTTTGTGCAGGCAGGTTGGCCAAAATACGCAACTATGATACCAGACAAGGTAAAACCCTACTACACAAATAGACATTCCCTCACAGTGTCAAACGGTCTGGTGTTGTACAACGATAGAATAGTAGTGCCACAGCAGTTAAGGCCTGAGATTATGCAGCGCATTCATGATGGACACCAGGGAATCGTAAAATGCAGAGAAAGAGCCAAATGTAGTGTATGGTGGCCGGGACTAAGTAGTCAGATAAAACAAATGGTCAATGGTTGCATACACTGTCAAGAATCAAAACCCACTCAGAAAAGAGAACCTTTACTCACCACTGCACTCCCTAGTCGTCCCTGGGAAAGAGTCGCAGCAGATATTTGTGAACTGAACAAGCAGAACTACCTGGTGGTTGTAGACTACTTTTCTCGTTACATTGAGTTGGCTCACCTCAAAAACATGTCTAGTGAGACTACAGTAGCTAACCTGAAGAACATTTGTGCAAGATGGGGCTGCCCAAATGAACTGATTACAGACAATGGCCCCCAATTCTCAGGGATAACCTTCAAGCAGTTTGTGAAAGACTATGACATTAAACACATCACCACAAGTCCTCACTATCCACAGGCTAATGGTGAAGCTGAGAGAGCTGTGCAGACAGCCAAAGAGATTTTAAAACAGATGGACCCTTTCTTAGCTCTCATGATTTACAGGTCAACTCCCATTCAAGCCACTGGTGTGAGCCCAGCCCAACTCATGCTGGGAAGACGAATTCGAACCACTATACCGACTCTGGAAACGAAACTGCAGCCTGCGTGGCCGAACCTTCAGCTCGTCAGAGAGGCTGATGGGAAAACGAAAGAGAACTACAAACGCACCTACGACAACAGGTACGGTGCCAAACCACTTTCGGAACTCCAATCAGGACTCAGCGTTGCAGTGAAACTGGACAGTCAAAAGGGCTGGATAAAACCAGCTACCGTCCTGCAAAAGTGTGACTCGCCAAGATCATACCTCGTCCAAACAGAAGGAGGAGTACTAAGGAGGAACCGCCGACACCTGAGACCAATCCTCAGTGTCCCGGTCACTCCAGAAAAAGATGGACTGTCACAGGTTCCGTGTGAGAGACAGCCGCACTCATCTCCTTCACCTGTGGATCCTGGACCTGATCCACCAGATTCAGTTAACATTAGATTACCTGTAACTCCAGTTCACACAACCTCTAGTGGTAGAGTTGTTAAACCTCCTAATAAATATGCTGACTATGCCAAGTAAAAGTAATAAGCTGTCATGCTATTTTTGTTCAAGTGTTACAGTTACCAATGTTAGGAGACCTACGTAAGTGCCTTTAAGCGAAAGCTAGAGAAAAAAAAAAAGTTACCTACTACATGTCTTTAAAAGACTCAAAGAAAGGGTGATGTAATGTAATGTCACTGTTTTATTGTGAAAGTTACATGGGCGGCAAAAATGCGCCGGATGTTGTCTTTGGTCCCGAGAAACAAAGAGAGACCGTCATTTATCACCTTCAGTCTCTCTCCCTAAGGCCTTTAAATAAGGTCAGAAATCTGGGAGTAATAATGGACTCTGACTTAAACTTCAATAGCCACATTGGATCGGTAACATCAGCAGCTTTTTACCATCTGAAAAATATTGCCAAAATTAAAAATATTGTGTCCAAAGCAGACTTGGAGATTCTTATCCATTCTTTTGTTTCCAGTAGGCTAGATTACTGCAATGGCCTGCTCACAGGTATCTCCAAACATGCAATAAAACAGCTGCAGTATATTCAAAATGCTGCAGCCCGAGTCCTGACTAGAACCAGGAAGTACGACCACATTAGTCCGGTCCTCAGGTCTCTGCACTGGCTTCCCGTGGCCCAGAGGATAGACTTTAAAGCAGCTCTCCTGGTGTACAAGTCTCTCCATGGCCTCGCACCAAGTACATCCATGATATGCTAGTCCCATATGAACCAGCCCGGACTCTGAGGAGCGCAGGGACGGGACTCCTGTTAGTGCCCAGAGTCAGGACTAGACAGGGGGAGGCTGCTTTTCAGATTTATGCAGCTAAAGTCTGGAACAGTCTTCCTGAGGATGTGAGACTGGCTGCCTCTCTGTCGATGTTCAAATCCATGTTAAAGACTTTTCTTTTTTCCTGTGCATACAACTAAAGAATTTTATCTTTTTAACACACCTTGTTATTTGTTGTTGTAACTTTTTGTGTTTCTAACTATTTTATTGTTTTTAATTACTTGTGTGATTCTTATGTTTTTAAATTACTTGTGTGATTTTAATGCTTTTTAATTACATATGTGTTTTTAATTGTATTTTAATGGTGATGATTTGTGCATTGTGTGGTGTGGATTGTGAGGCGCTTTGTGTTGCCCTGTGCAGGAAAAGCGCCCTATAAATAAAGATTAATTGATTGATTGATTGACTAATGCCTGGCTGCGAGAGCACACAGATGAGCCTTGTGTTATGTTTGATTAAAAGACACCTTGAAGATACCGGTGTGATTCCTGACTTTGCATAACACTACAAGCTCTGGCAAAGCAATTTGTTTTTTCCTTAGTTTTGAGCATAAAGCCCCATAAACAGAGCAATGGTCTCAGTCAAAACTGTCTCAGCCACTGCCCTGTACTCAGCATGTAGCAGTTTATAGATAGGATGCAACGCACTTATCTGTAGGATCGGGCTCACGGGCAGTGGCTCTGGGGCAAAGCGCAGCAGGTGCCAGGAGAGGTCCCACCGCATCACTGCTCCAGAGATTCTCTGTGGAATCACGGACACTTTCCAAAAGCTTCTCATACGCATACGTTCTCTCTCACAGAGATCGCTCAGATGCTTTAAGCGGTTAAATGATGAGAGACATTAATATTCATTCATTCACTTCTAAAGTTCAAGAAAGATGAGTGCTGCAGTGGGTCGAGACACTATGGAAAAACGTATATATATCTAATATTATATATATATATATAATAAATTATACATAATATAGCATATATTTTTATTTAGACAAGCCTTTTAAGGCTTCCCAACAGTCCAATAGCATGGCCGAGTTCCATGCTGACCTGTCGAAGGCATGACCTTCAATAATTGATAGTTACCTAATGTAACTTAAGTTCTACAAATAGGTGCGTAGTCCCTTAGGACTTCGCTAGTGGGATATCACTCGTGACCCCCAGGTCACACGGCAGAGAGATCAAAATAATTTGCTCCAATCACCAGCCACCCTCCTCTCTAAAGGCCCCTGCACAAAGCCGCACCCCCTCTTGAACTCTGCCAAGCCGGGCTGGCCTGATGGGCTCGTAGCTAAGGGACTACGCACCTATTCGTAGAACTTAAGTTACATTATGTAACTATTAATTCTACGTCATGGTGCTACGTCCCTTAGGACTTTGCTAGTGGGACAAAACGCGGAGGCTGTAGGAACATGTACTCCCAGCAGGCCAGCGAAGGGTGAAGGGTCCGCCCGAGCAAGACCCTCACACAGTGAGAGGACTCAGGGCAGAAGAAACAAATGCGTGTTACAGGGCCACTCCTACCAATGATACCCCCACGTAACACAGACCGTAGGTCACCCGTAGTCCCAGGACGCCTCTCCCAAGAGCTCCTGACGTGGACTACCTGACCGACCAAAACACACATATAAGTACCGCACCTGTAGGATGCCTCTCCCAAGAGCTCCTGAACCAGGGCGGAAAGTCAACCGAAGGCCCCCTCAGAGGAGGGACCTAACGGTCTAACTCAGTCCGCTGCACTCAGCACGGAATGGGCCACCGACCGGTCCGACACATCCAAAGATAAGACCGGACGAAAGAGGAGGACGACGCCCAAGAAGCCGCACGGCAGACGTCCTCGACCGACGCCCCCCTAAGAAGGGCCGTAGAGGCCGCCATCCCACGCGTGGAATGCGACCTAAAGCCCACCGGGGGGCCAGACCCTGCGTCTGATACGCCCGCCGCACAGCCGTGGCGACCCAGTGCGCCAGCCGCTGAGCCGACAGCGGGGCGCCCCTGTTCTTGGGGCCCAGACACACAAACAGCTGACCACCCAACCTGAATGACGACGTCATGGCCAGGTAATGCCTCAGCATTCTGACAGGACACAGAAGGTGCCGCCGCTCCTCCTCGGGGGAGGCATGCGGTGGCGGATAGAAAGCCCTAATCCTGATGACTCTCGACCTAAAGGCCGACGTGATGACCTTGGGGAGAAAGGCCGGATTGGGCCACAATTCCACCATGCCGTCGCCTTCTCCAAAAGACAGGCAAGACGCATGGACAGAGAACGCACACAAGTCGCCCGCCCTCTTAGCAGACGCCAACGCCAGCAAGAGGGCCGTCTTAAAAGCGACACACTCGGGACTCGCCTCCGCCGCCGGTTCAAAAGGCGGACCCGACAGCCCCCTACGGACCACCCTGAGGTCCCAACCGGGGGCGTTCTCTGGAGCGGGGGCCTCCTCCTGCGCGCCCCCCGCAGAAAGCGTTTAACCAACGGATGAGAGCGGGCTGTGAACCCCCCGAATCCGTCGTGACCCGAGGTAATGGCTGCCGCGAACACCGCCAAGGTGGCGACAGCCCTCCCTTTGTCAAAAAGCTCCTGTAGGAATCCCAGGACCCCCTACAGCGGGCAACGCCTGGGATCCCAGGAACGAGAACCGCACCAGTCGCTGAAGAGCCTCCACCTCGTGGCGTAGGCCCTCACAGTGGACGGCGCCCTCGCCCCCTGAATGGTCTCCACCACCGCAGGGGGAAGACCCAGGTCTACGAGGTTCCGCCTCTCAGCCTCCAAACCCAGAGCCTGCGGCCGATTATCGGGCGTGAAAACAGGGCTCCCCCCCTCAGGAAGGGGAACCACCGGGCATGCGGACTGTCTGGAGCCACCAGGATCACCGACCTCCTCTCCTGTTCGATCCTCCGCAGCAGGACCGGCAGGCAGGAGACGCACTGGTGGGAAAGCATACAGCAGGCCCTCTGGCCAGGGGTAATGAGCCAGAGCGTCCACGCCTAAGGGCGGCTCGTCCGTGGCCCTTAAGGCGAACCAGGACGGGCACTGTGCGTTTTCTGCACTGGCGAAAAGGTCGACCACTGGACGGCCGAACCTCCGCCAGATCTCCGCAGCTACCCGTGGGGCCAGGCCCCACTCGTCCTGGAGTGGGTCCCCCCTGGACATCCTGTCGGCCCCCACGTTCCGGACCCCCGGGACGTGGCGCGCCCTGAGAGACAGGAGGTGAAGCGCCGCCCACAGCAGCGTCACCGTCGCCATGCGATGGAGAGCGGGGGACCTGGTGCCCCCCTGCCTGTTCAGATAGGAGACCACTGTGGTGTTGTCTGAGCGCACCATCACGTGTCTCCCCTGCAGCTGAGGAGCAAAGTGCAGCAGTACCCTGTGCACTGCCTCCATCTCCAGCAGGTTGATGTGACGGGCTGAGTCCGACCAGCAGCCTCCTACAGAGCTCTGGCCGAGGACCCCGCCCCATCCTTCGAGTGACGCGTCCGTGAACACCTCCACGTGAGACACGGCGCAGGCCAGAGTCACTCCGTCCCGCAATAGACCCGGAGTGAGCCAGAACCTGATGTCCGATGCTGCCACTTGGGCAACCCAGATAAGCCTCCCCCCGTCCTGGGAGGGGTGAAGCCTGAGGCGTGAGAACCACCTCTGAAAATTCCTCATGTGGAGAAGGCCTAGCCGCACCACAGCATGAGCCGCCGCCATCATTCCCAGCAGGGACCTGAGGCGCCGAGCGGGGACTCTGGGGCCCGCCAGAACCTCCCTGGCCAGACGGGTAATGTTCATCCGCCTGTCCACGGACAATGCAGCACGGAATGTCACAGAATCTAGCTGCAGGCCGAGATAAATCATGCGCTGAGCCGGCTGCAGCTTGCTTTTCTCCCTGTTTACCACAAAGCCCAGACGCTATATGTGGGACAGGACCCAGTGCGTGTGACTCACGGCCACTTCCCTGGATGAGGCCAGTATTAACCAATCGTCTATGTAGGTTAAAATTCTTACCCCTGCGCGTCTGAGCGGCTCCAGTGCTGCCTCCACTCACTTGGAAAAGTCCGAGGCGCGAGTGCGTAGCCGAAGGGGAGACGGCAGTACTCGTAATTCCTCTCTCCCACTGCGAAGCGCAGGAACCTCCTGTGTTCCGGCACTATCGGCACGTGGAAGTAAGCGTCTGTCAGGTCTATGGAGGACATCCAATCTCCCTGCCTGACACACTCGAGGAGCTGCTTTGTGGACAGCATCCGAAACTGCCGTTTGGAAATGCACTCGTTCAAGACGCGCAGATCCAAAATGGGACGCACCCCGCCTGACTTCTTTGGCACTAAGAAGTAAGGGGAGTACAGCCCCCTGGTGGCGTCCTGCGGGTCTACCTCCACTGCCGCGCCTCGACTCAGCAGAGAGGAGACCTCCGCTTGCAGTGCCTCTTATGATCCCCGTACCTGAGAGCGTACTGCCCGTACGCCTCGGAATGGTGGTGGCTTTCGGGAGAATTGCAGTGCGTAACCCCTGCGCAATGTTTCCTCCAGCCATGGATTCGTCAGCAAACTTTGCTCCCTCCAGATGTCGTAGAAGTCTGTGAGGGGCGGAACGGGAGCTGGAACACGAGACGTCACGGCCCCGCCCTCTCCTGGTGTTCCTAGCAGGGAGGGGGGGTGGACGAAAGGGCAGGGGGGCCCCCTGCGTCACACCGTGAGCGCCGGGGGCGGTCACGTGTCCTGCAGGCCCGACGTCATAAGTACGGGACTGCTCATCCCACGTGACTCGGCTGATGTGCCCCCCCCCCTGGCTCTTGCCTCATGGAGGGGGGGGCGAGCCCCTGGAGTGGGAGACCCCGTGTTAGCCTTGTAGCTCAGAGATGCTAACACGCGTTCGGCCGAAGCACACACATCACTACTCACCAGATCCCTCCGTCTGACCTCTCTCTGGGAGGGCATAGCATGGATCAGAGGAGCTCGTATAGCGCACTGCAAACCCTGCTCTGGGGGCTGCAGGCCTAGCGAAGCAATGTTATGTGCTCGGGAAGTAACACAATCAGAATTCACATTATTTGACATGTTACATACCCCCAAATGAGACTCAGACAGCGAGTACTGATGAAATGCCGGTCGGCCTTTATTGAAGGAATTCTTCCCACCCCGACCTCCTCTGCCATAGGGAGGTCGGCGGTGGGTGCGTTGCTCCCGCGAGCCTCCCGTGGGCCTGTCTGGACCCGGGGGCCTCGTCGAGGGGACACGATGGGCCACAGAGCCTGGATAGGGGTCAGAGCGCCTCCCGGGCGAACGCTCTCTGCCTCTGTCCCGGCTCCGTGATGGTGGGCGGGCCTCGCGCCTCGGTGCTAGGTGCGGGGCTAGCCTAGCCGAGTCCTTGGCCGCAGCCTCCAGTCTAGCCACCAGGGTCTGCATGTCCGGGCCGAAGAGGGACGTCTGGGAAACAGGCAGGTCCAACAGCTGCCTCTTCTCCGCCTCCCTGATGTTAGCTAGCCCAAGCCTGGCCCCGACTTGTGCTGCTGCCATGGAGCGGCCGCCATCCACAGCTAGCGCCTGGCACATGCGCAGGATCGCCGCTGAGGTGGTCCTCGCCTGTGATAAGGTGTCTCCACTGAGCGCCTGGCCAGAGGAGAGCGACCTATCCAGGGCCCCCGTGATGAAAGCCATGTTAATTCACCACAGCGACGACCTGTGCCGCATTGGCGTAACATCTGTCCAGCATAGCCAACGACATCCTGTCCCGCTCGGAGGGAAGGAGAGGTCTGGTGCCGGGCCACACGGATGCGGAAGGCTGCAGGGCCATGCGGACTGAATCCTCGATGTCCGGGACACCACCGGTCCAGGACCAGTCCTGCACGCTGCAGTACATGTCGTACCCCAGAGCAGGCCTCTTGGCTGCTAGGGGCTTTGGCCACTCACGTGTCGCGTAATGGACGATCGGGTCCATCCGCGGGCACAACGTGGGTTGTATCCTCCTCCTCCCTCGAGTGGTGGCGCCCACAGAGGTGAAGTCCTCCACCGTCTGGATCCAGCGACGACGTCCGACGCCGGAGGGCGAAGGGAACTCGGACGAACAATGGAAGACATCTCAGAATGAAGTAAGTACTGTGGTAGATCTCAATCGGCGCCAAGGTGAAAGAGGGGGTGCGGCTTTGTGCAGGGGCCTTTATAGTGGAGGGTGGCTGGTGATTGGAGCAAATTATTTTGATCTCTCTGGCGTGTGACCTGGGGGTCACGAGTGATATCCCACTAGCGAAGTCCTAAGGGACGTAGCACCATGACGTAGAATACGCTAGTTTTCACCGCGGCATTTACTAACAGCCGCGTATGCGATGCTCAGATCTGGGCGGATCTCACACGTTCATAAATCTTGCATTGGGTCTTGCATACAGTGTACAAGTATTCGCCCCCCTTGAACCTTTCAACATTTCGCCACATTTCAGGCTTCAAACATAAATATATAAAAATATATTTTTTTGTCAAGAATCAACAACGAGTGGGACACAATCGTGAAGTGGAAAGAAATGTAATGGATAATTTAAACTTTTTTAACAAATAAAAAACTGAAAAGTGGGGCGTGCAATGTTATTCGGCCCCCTCGCGCTAATACTTTGTAGTGCCACCTTTTGCTGCAATTATAGCTGCAAGTCGCTTGGGGTATGTCTCTATCAGTTTTGCACATTGTGAGACTGGAATTCTTGCCCATTCTTCCTTGCAAAACAGCTCGAGCTCAGTGAGGTTGGATGGAGAGTGTTTGTGAACAGCAGTCTTCAGCTCTTTCCACAGATTCTCGATTGGATTCAGGTCTGGACTTTGACTTGGCCATTCTAACACCTGGATACGTCTATTTGTGAACCATTCCATTGTAGATTTGGCTTTATGTTTTGGATCATTGTCCTGTTGGAAGATAAATCTCCGTCCCAGTCTCAGGTCTTTTGCAGACTCCAACAGGTTTTCTTCCAGAATGGTCCTGTATTTGGCTCCATCCATCTTCCCATCATTTTTAGCTATCTTCCCTGTCCCTTTTGAAGAAAAGCAGGCCCAAACCATGATGCTGCCACCACCATGTTTGACAGTGGGGATGGTGTGTTCAGGGTGATGAGCTGTGTTGCTTTTACGCCAAACAGATGGTTTTGCATTGTGGCCAAAAAGTTCGATTTTGGTTTCATCTGACCAGAGCACCTTCTTCCACATGTTTGGTGTGTTTAAACGAGACTTTTTATGGATGTCTTTGAGAAATGGCTTTCTTCTTGCCACTCTTCCATAAAGGCCTGATTTGTGCAGTGCATGACTGATTGTTGTCCTATGGACAGACTCTCCCACCTCAGCTGTAGTTATCTGCAGTTCATCCAGAGTGATCATGGGCCTCTTGGCTGCATCTCTGATCAGTCTTCTCCTGCTAATTATCTCCAAGAAGGCCGGGTCTTGGTAGATTTGCAGTGGTCTGATACTCCTTCCATTTCAATATAATTGCTTGCGCAGTGCTCCTTGAGATGTTTAAAGCTTGGAAATCTTTTTGTATCCAAATCCAGCTTTAAACTTCTCCACAACAGTATCTCGGACCTGCCTGGTGTGTTCCTTTGTCTTCATGGTTCTCTCTGCGCTTTAAACAGAACCCTGAGACTATCAAAGAGCAGGTGCATTTATACGGAGACTTGATTACACACAGGTGCATTCTATTTATCATCATCAGTCATTTAGGACAACATTGGATCATTCAAAGATCCTCACTGAACTTCTGGAGTGAGTTTGTTGCACTGAAAGTAAAGGGGCCGAATAATATTGCACGCCCCACTTTTCAGTTTTTTATTTGTTAAAAAAGTTTAAATTATCCAATAAATTTCGTCCCACTTGTTGTTGATTCATGAGAAAAAAATAAAATTTGTATATCTTTATGTTTGAAGCCTGAAATGTGGCGAAATGTTGAAAGGTTCAAGGGGGCCGAATACTTTCGCAAGGCACTGTATATGGAATCTACACCAAAAATATACACCCTTTCCTGTGCAAGTTTCATAAATGAGGACCAATAACACAAAGCACAAATACATAGAAAAATCCAACTTTATGCTGAATCAAGGGTTTATACAGTGATTTAAACTGATATCACAAAAAATAAAAAATAAAAATAAATAACACTACAGAGAGAAAACTTCAATAAAGGAAAAGGGCAATAATAATAACATAATCACCAACATCTGTACGTAATCGTAAACCCATTCCTTCAACGAGCAGTGTTCCCTTCTCTTCAATCAGCATCTTTTTGGTTTTCAAAGCAGATTATGGCAAAAGCAGAAGATAGCACACAGTGTTTAAGGCAAAGGTGTGTGCTCCACCATCAGCAGAGACTCTTAACAAGTGTGGGGGAAGAAGAGAGACGTGGGTAAGAGACATATGGACCGTTACCATATAATTTCACTAAAATGGTCATTTTTGAATGGGTAAAGGTCCTTAAATTGTTGCATATACCAATAAGAGTGGCATCTGTTGCTATGGATACCATGGTCCTTGTTCATGTTAAATTCATAAGAACAGAATTAGTAACTCCTTAAAACAGGGATATGGAACGTCCTGAGGGAGTAGACTTGTATTGGTATATTGGACTAGAATCATGAGAACAAATCTGCAGATCTCCATCAACATTCACCTGAAACTTGTAGGATGTATATCTAAAGATTATATGCAACCTACAGGATTCTTATGTTATAAATACAAACCAAAACACTGATGGTTAATGACTGAACTTTGACATTATCATTTATACAGGTTTTAAGTATACAGTATCACAGTCTTTCTCCTGTGTGTCAGCACTAACAGAATATATAGATTCTAAATTGTGACAGGAGGAACAATACTCCACTGTGGACATGAGAGGGCGCCACAACTCCAAAGGGGACAGTTCAGAGTTTATTTGTATATATTTGTGTGTGTGTGTAAAATGTATGAATTGCAATAACAACAGTCCTGGACTCACTCCATAGTAAATAAACATACTGTAGTAAATTATGGTCTGTTTGGAGTGCCCTGAGCATCTGGACCAGAGAAGGCACTAACACCAGCACTATGTCACTTCCAAAGCCAGATCCTTTACACTGAGTTTTGCCTTATTGGAGTCATTTCATCGTGTTTTAATGGCCACTCTCTGAGTAGTGGGCATACATTGGAGGCTCCTACATCCTATGTAGGAACAAGATAGGATGTAGGAACCAGGAGAAAGGAGATCTACAAATCTACAACGTAGAATAAAAATAACTTGTAAATCTAATGCCAGTAAATAAATAACCAAGTGCTTATGTTTGAATATTCTGAATAATAACAGTTAAAGGTGCCATATTATCCTTTTCAACTTTTCTCGAGTTTAAACATGATTACAGTGCTATTTGACCTTCACCTTCACACACATTCATAGAGTAGTTATTTAATTGATTCCCTCAAGCTTTAGTTAGAGAGAAATCTTTCTCTTTCATTCTCGAGAGGCACAGAAACGAGTCGTTTCAAATCATGAGGTGCACCAATTTGTGATGTCAAAAGCCCGCCCCAAAAGGTGATTGACAGCGGGGAGAAACTGAACCAGCGAAATCAGCGCATGCAGCCTCTCTCCGAGTACAGCGTCTGGTCCATAGACACAAAATAAGTGTCTGTGCTTTTTTGTGTTAGCATCATTTCAACTTGGAGCAAATGTGGTTTTGGGTGTGAATATGTGACGACAGTATTTGGCCTAAAGACGGAGAATGAGGCGAATCGGGATCAACTTTGTTCCCGGAAATCCGCAAGTCTGAAATCCGCAACAAGACACGCAGATGTTTTCTGCCAAAGAATGTTCCAGAACTACGATTACCTTGAACAGGACTCACTCAAATTCTGATTTAGAAACCTGATTTAATCCCAACATAAAAGACAGGGAGCCTCAGTCTGTAAGTGCAATGCAACTAACTCGCCAACTAACTAAATATTAGGGTCTGATTCTGGATTGGGGACACAGGGCTCTATGTGACGAATTACCATTGTTGGAAAAAGTTTATTCTCAGGTCTGAAATTACTTGGTGTGGTACGACCACACCCCCAGCCCCCCCAGCCCCCCCAGCAGTATATTCACTTCCTCAACAAAATCCTCCTCGGGCCACCGCAAAGACGTGAAAGAATGGACAAACATCATTCTGCATTTAACAGTAGCTGCGAAAATGGATACTGAAACAAGAGCATACGTAGCTATTTATTGTACCTGCCGGCATTGTTGTTTACATTTGTTTTTGGCTACTGCGTATGTCCAAATGCACGTCCAGGGAAGTGGGGGTCAGTGCAGGCCCCCCCCCAGTAGTATACTCACTTCCTCTGAAAGATGTGAAAGATGCACCAACATCATTCAGCGTTTTAACAGCAGCTGCAAAAATGGAAACTGAAACTAGAGCTTTGCGTGGTTTTGTTTGGACAAACGGAGGAGTAGAATCCTCCGTGTAGCGCTCGAAGCAGACGTAGCTAGTTAGTGCATTGTTGTTTACATTTGTTCTCGGCTACTGCGCATGTCCAAATTTATGTGCAAGGAGCAGCGGGAGGAGGGGGTCAGAGCAGCAGCAGAGAATTCACACCTTTTTCTTCAAGCGGGTGTGAAAGAGCGCCCGGCTGAGCTGTCCCATTCTGCAGGCTGGATCTTAATTCTTACGTTTTCTCCCCCCTGGAACACAGTCGCCGTATGAACGGGGGGTAGCAACCGACATCCAACTAAGGCGTTTTACTGCTGCATTGCTTTATCTCTGTATAAACTGGGCCTGTCCCACTCTGTAGGCTGGATCTTAACGCATACGTTTTAACCCCACCTAAAACACAGTCTCCATGTAAACGGGACCAGGCAACCGACACCCAACCATCCCGTTTTACTGCTGCAGCATCTATGACTAAATCTTGTCATATGCACTTTGATTGAGACAGGGGGGCGGGGAGTGGGGGACTCGCAGTGCGGAAGCAAAGAGTCTCGACTTTGACCTGAGATCGGATCGCACCAAGAACCGCTATGCTAGGCACTAAAGCGAACAAGTACAAGCGCTTTGAAAAGGTCGCTCGAAGTACACGAGCACATTTCCAGCTAAGGTGTCCGTTCCAAATACAAATATTATTAACAATAAAAATATCATTTGACAACCACAAAACATACAGGAACATATCACAAAACAATAAAACGCTTTGAAATCATTTGGGGGAAACAGAAAATAATATCAATCATTTATATAAACAGAAAATAAACTGGTAGAGATCAGAAGAAAACCTGAAGAATTTCTTTGAAACATCCAAAAAGAGTAAAAAATAACAAAATAGCAGCTTTGTTCTGTACAGACACAGAAGGAAACATTTTCTGATAAAAGTTTACAAAAATTACCGAATGATGTGTGTAAAAAAGGTCCAGCCATCAAAAGCCGCCGGGCGAGTCCGAAATGTAGCATGAATCCAAACAGTCACCATCTTGGAAAGGTACAAGGCCTCTCCGCTGCATTGGAACAGTGGTCTATTTGGTTCGTACAGGTCTTGGTCAGCACAAAGATGGAGGCTCTGGCAGAAGCAGAGGCGATACATTGCTTAATTCAGTCGCTGTAGATGAAGAAAACGTTTCTGTGAAGCTGTGATGCAGAGACAAGATGAATGATACATGCATGGTGGGACTGTGGAACCAGTGTTCCACAATCAATGAATCAAAGTGAAAGATTCATAAACCAATCATTCTAATATAAAGTCCACTTACATACATGTTATTATTGCCGACTGACAGTGGCACAGTAGCAATACAAACATATTCTGCTCTATCATTACTACTGTAACGTTCAAATATTGTCTTGTCTCTGGATTGCAGCCTCAACGTGTGATTCTATAATATAGGGGAATATTAAAGAATATAAAAGAATGAGCAAACACAAAAACAGATTTGGCAACAGTTTGGCAGATGCAAACACATGTGTCCAGTCAGATGTTTGAGGCATCTTTTCAGCGCCTGCTGCACTCTGGAGGAGCACAGATCTGTGAGGCCCCTGTCTTCCCGATATGTGAGGCCCCTGTCCCATTTGTCTTGTGTTTGATGTCAAACGTAAGGAGTGAGGGATGTTCTGGGAGCCTGGCTCTGTGGACCAAGTTATACTATACTGATCCTTTAATGTAGGGAAATGTGTCCTCGGCATTTGACCCATCCTGCAATATGTGAGTGTGCGTCATCAGCAGGCTGAGGACTGGGACTGGGGCTATACCCTTGGTTCATGTGCGCATACAGATATTGGCGCGTGCGTGTCATCAGCAGGCTGAGGACTGGGGCAGGGGCAGTGCACGTTCATTCTTACGGCCTCCATTCATGTGCGCGTATGGCTGCAGCGAGTCAATGTGCGCCTGCAGTACCAGTGCCGGCCCATTAGCGGACGCCCTTGAGAGTGTGTCGGGTGTAGAGGGCGTTGGGCTGTGCTGAGGGCTGGGCGAGGGCGTGGGCTGGCGAAGCGACGTGGAAGCCGGGTCCAAGGGGATGTTCTCCAATGCCTCCACAGGCTCCAACCCCTCTGTGTCCGCCGGTTTGTTGTCATCACTGTAGAAGAAGCTGACATCACTGAAGGGTGCCTCCATCTCACCGCGGATGCTGCTAATGATCTCCAAGAAGGACGGCCGCATCTTGGGGTTGTACTGCCAGCACATGCGCATCAGCTCGAACCTGGAACGCAGAAAAAGACAGCTGAGGAGGTGGGGAGGCACTAGGAGGTGGGAGATAAAGCTATTATTCAGATGCTTACAAAACCAAATTGAATATAAAGGGTTTACAAACTGATGCATGGATCATTGCATGTATGCTGAATTGGAATGTGTGTTTGTAACTTCTTTTATGGAGATTTTTTGTTGAACATTACAAAGGAGTAATGTTGTATTTCACCATGAACATTATTTGCTGTGTTTCAAATTGAAATAATAAATGAATTCAATAATTCAGATTATGTTTGAGATCCGTATGGAAATGTGATCTGGGCAGTTTTGTTTAGAAAAATTAAAAGACTAAAGCCATGCTGAGCCCCTGAGTGAGCTGCGATGTAAACATGCTGATGTCTGTCTGACCTCACTGAGAAGGCATCCCATCAACTCCCGACACAAGCTTGGGACGTTATGGCAGCCTTGTGTTTTGACCTGGATACAGCGAGTGAGGATTGTCATACAGCAGTGGGAGGGATGGCTGCACCGACGCTTAACCCAATCTTCTCTCTTGTTTGTTCTTTAGTCATTATAGGGCTCAAATCATATATTGATAATGTATTTCTCTATTGATCTCTGATATTTCCAGGGTTCATACTGTACATGAAAAGATCTGGCTTCACTATCATTGATGTAATGTCCTTATTGAAATCATTTGAACTCATCTAAATATTGCAATTGTGCTGCAAATGCAAAATGATCTCTTCTTTGCAGGATGGTGCTGCCCTGATCTTGCCCTTGTAGGCATCTGGAATGAGGAGCATTTGCAACAGTCCCTGTCCAGCTGGAGCCTCCCTTCTATGGGCTCACAAGAGCTGACAGCCGGGGCCCGAGTGTCGTCAGAGCCCCTTTTAAGCACTGACGTATACGTAAATGTTAGCCTTGGCTCGCACTGACATCACATGATAGCACGCACACACAGACCAGAATAGACTGGGGCTCGTGTTGTGTAAGCAGGGCCAGCTGCTAACAATGCAAGGGGCCAGGTACAAAGAGGTTACATGCAGAGAATGTGGGCTGAAGGGTTACTTCGAAACCCACAGTCACAGTTGACCCCAAAACAACTAGTAGCTCAATGCTCCAACATCCACAAACGGCAACTGCTATCACAGCTTGAGATCGATGAGGTACAACACATATATGATGCCATAGTTGCCGAGGTCAGAGGGGAGGTCTCACCAACTCCAACTCCCCAACCAGATATTGGGTACATAGCCCCAATGGAACCAATAACGCTGAACGAGGCAGCGACTGACCTGAAAGCTAAGAACATGGCAAGAATGGGCACAGGGCATCGACACTGGTTACAGCCGTTGTGGTACCACCTAAGGATCTCATAGAAAGCATGAATGCAGCAGTGAGGGCAATACCTACCACCACAATCACTGAAACCAATGAGCTGATATACACTTCAGCAGTAGTGATCCTAGAGATGCTTGGCTGTAAGAACAACCATGGGAGCCATGGACAATACCCACCATGGAAAAGACGGTTGGAGGCTAAGATCAAGGCTGCTTGGAGAGAAGTTAGTCAATTAACAGGCCCAGAGAGGTGCAATGAAAAGACCAGTACCCAGAAAGTACAGCCAGATGACCATACCTGAAGCACTCGAAACTGCCAAACAAAGTCTCCAAGCCCTGGCCAGCCGCCTACAAAGAATGAAGCCAGAAGAGTAAACAGGCTGTTTGCAACACAACCTGCAAAGGTGTATGCTCAGTGGCAGGGTAACAACAGGGGAGCAGACCCTAAAAGTCTGGAAACTGAAAAGTTCTGGAAGAACACATGGGAGAAGGAGGCAGCACATAACAGCAGTGCACAATGGCTGGTGTCCCTGAGAGAGGAGCACAGCCACCTCCCAGAACAGGTGATAGCAGTTACCATCACAGAGGCAGACATCCGAGAGTCTCAGGTATGAAAAACTGGACAGCACCTGGCCCTGATATGGTCCATGCCTACTGGCTAAGAACACTCACATCACTCCATGAGCGCCTAGCAGCACAAATGAACCAGCTGCTGAGAGATGGGACTCACCCAGAATGGCTAACCGAAGGGCGAACGGTCCTGATCATGAAGGACCCTGTCAAGGGTGCAGTCCCCTCCAACTACCGGCCAATAATAACCTCTCCACAACATGGAAGCTCATTTCAGGCATCAGAATCAGAATCAGAATCATTTTTATTGCCACGTAAGTAATAGGAAGTCACAGACTTGGAAATTGCTTTGGCTCAGTGCAACAGTCAGAAAGAGATAATAAAAAATAAAGAATAAAAAACACTTCTAAGGAATACATTTAAATTTAAAATAGAGTTACAGTTACTATTTACAATATACAAGTGCACATGGTGCACACAATGTAAGGTGACAGCAGTACAGTGAAGTAAAGTGACGTATGATGGGCAGTAAAGTGACTTTATAAAGGGCGGGGGGACAGGTTAAGAAGTGTTCAAGAGTCCAACAGCAGCGGGGAAGAAACTGTTCTTGTGGCTAACGGTGATGATAAACTACTATTGTAGCCACAGCTGCCCTGGGGCACACTGACAGAAGTGAGGCAACCAGTATGTGCCATTGGCCCCTCCGACCATTCACGCACACACCAGACTCATTCTAGGCAATGGGGGTCAAGTGTCTAGCCTAAGGACACAACGGCCGTTTGGCACTTTTCAGCCGCATCCGCCCCACTGTGGCACCTGGTGTCTTTTCGAAGGCTTTTTGCGGCACTGGGATATGTGGAGGTTAGTGTCCAGTTAGTGTCCAACAGAAAGAATTGGTGATGATCAGGACACTTTAGCATTCTACAACATGTATGGACATTTTCTTCTGTGTGTGCTTTATATTTTTCATGTGTTTTAACTGTTGATTCTCTGATCTGTGTTGGTGATTTCAATGGTTTTGTTAAGTCTCTGAGATGACTTCTGTTGTGACCTAGGGCTATACAAGAATACATTGTATTGTATTGTATTGTAAGGGGCTCAGGTAAAAGCGCAGGTCCCCACTGTACTCACAACATGTCGGGACAGTTATCGGGCTTGTCCAGCAGACCTCCCTCCATGACGAAGCGCAACACTTGCTCGTTGGACATGCCCTGGTATGGCTGCTCCGCTAACGTGGAGATCTCCCACAAAACCACGCCAAAGGACCTGGTAAAATGGACACAAGGACACCCCAGATCAGCAAAGTTCACGCGCACACACACACATACCCACACACACTCGCACACACCCTTTCGCACACACACAATAACTGATCAATCAGGCATGGAGCAGGCTTGCTCTTGATGGATTCCCATCCATGGAGCTTATCAGAGAAGCTCTGAGCGCTATGAATTCACAGTGTACTATATGAAGCTAATGATGATGCTAATTATGATGCCATGTGATAATGTGCTAGACAATATGAATTTCTGACTTGATACTTTGGCACAGAGGTGCAAGAAAAAACAGTTGAAAGTTAGGAACTTAACTTACGTGAATGGCTTCACGCTTCCTGGTTTTTTCAAGCTTCCTGGTTTTGTTAATCTCTAGTCTTGGTATGGTTTAGGGTTTATGATTTAGTCAAAACTGAATCTTAATTTCAATGTAATTTGTGAAAATTCAGCTTTGTGTGTTCATGTGAAGATTCCATTTTAAAACAATGCTTTTGAAAAAAGAAAATGAAATATTACCACAACATTTGTATTTTCTAACTATTAGTAATAGCAGCATTTTAATTATAAGTCAAAAACAGATTTATTCTTTGAACCTGCGGCTTATATAGTGATGTTTATGGATGTAATATATGTTTTAGTACCTGTAAGACACTTTTTTTATTGTCAAAATAGATGAAGGTGAATGAGCATGTCAAGGTGTATAAAAAACCTAGTCATTGAGACTAGATTATTATATGAAAATATGTTATTTATATTGACAATGTGAACAATATGTGAACAAAATATACTTTCTTCTAAAATATTGCTTGGACTTATATTCAGGTGCGCCTAATGGTCCAGAAAGGATGGCAATTGTTTCAAGCTCTAAACAATGAAATACCCAAGTAATGGCTAATGATTGAGGAAGGTGAATGTATACTATATATATTTTATATTCAGTATAGAGCTGTCACAATGAAAACATACCCTTAACAATTAATTGTCCCATGAATGATTGTGATAAACAATAATATCGCGACAAATTTTTAAATTGTTTAAGCTTTTGCCACTGCTTTTAAGTCAAACGGCATAATGGGAAAGAAACCACTGACTCTTAGTCTCTGCTAACCAAGACATGACTTTACATATCCAAAATAAATAGACTATATGTCCATTCAAATAACTGGCTTGCTCCCCGTGGCTTCTCGCGGTGTGCCGACACACACACTCTCAGTGGCAAGGGGGCATGGGTTGGACCGGTCACATTATATGCCTCTGATTGGCTCTTGTGCAAAAAGGACGCTGGTTGTCTGCAGTGTCAGGTAGCTAGACTAATGCAAAGAGCGAGCACAAGTTTGCACAAATGGAACTTATCAAGGCTGTCTGACTTATTGTCCTCAATTTTAGTTAACTTGAAGTTTATTGTGACAGCCCTAATATAGCATACATTTTATAATATATATTTTTATTCGAATAAGCTGCCCTTCACTGTCCTGAAGCGAATGTGAGTCAGTTTGTTAAACCTACCACACATCCGACATGGTGGTGAAGACTCCGTCCTTGAGAGACTCTGGGGACATCCAGCGCACTGGCAGCAGGCCCTTCCCACCCTTACGATAATAGTCCGTCTCATAGATGTCCCTTGTCATGCCAAAATCTGCAGCAAAATAAAAACATGAGATTGGCTCAGCTGTGATCCTGTTTCACCAATCTTAAGTTCAAAGCAGTGATTCGACTGCTCTGCACTGGTGTGGGTCTTTGTGAGTGTTGGGTATAGTGGGCTGTTTTGGATGCAGATTCATGACACTTTTGCAAGAGTATGACACCCAAGCCTAGGGTCTCCAAGATGGCGGCCATTCAAGTCAATGGTCTGTGCTCTTTGGTGCATGCTCAAGGTTGTCCAAAAAATTGCAAAAGTTTTACATGTTGGTTAGTGCTGGTCCTCTTGGGAATAAGTGTGCAGTGGTGCACAACTGCTCTGTGTAGTCCACTAAAGATAGTACACATTTGCCATTAAATAACCAAACAATAGACCGACTGCTGATTAGAGTAACAATTAGAGAGAGTTTGATGCACAAACGACGAAAATCTTTCTTTGGGAAAGCTGTAGGTTCCTTGTCAGCTGAGGACAAGCCGCTTCTGCTCACATTGATATCTATGAGAACAGCCCTTGAGATGTAGGTGTCTTTAGAGGAGGTAACCCTCATCCATATTGATGATATCGTTCGACATCAGATCCAAGGTGAGTCCCTGCTCTCACCATGAATCTGATATCCATGTGTGCATACCTCCGATCTTGACCGTGAAGTCTTCAGCCACCATGCAGTTGCGCGCTGCCAGGTCGCGGTGCACAAACTTGTTGGCATTCAGATATGCCATGCCGTCCGCGATTTCCCCCGTCATCTGGATCATCTTCTTCATAGGAGGCAGCACTTGTGTAGTGGAGTTCTGCAGAGAACAGCTCTATTCACAATAGGACCCAACATTTTTGACTGTACACTGACTATAGCCTACTGCGGTCTGGTTTTTCCCCAAAGCATAAATTGACAAAATATTGCTGCTGCTTCTGTGGCTGTTGCTACTGCTACTACTACTACTACTACTACTGCTACTGCAACTACTACTACTACTACTACTTAACTATTGCAATATTATTCAATGTTTGACATAGTAACACAAGTGCTACTAGAACACTTATTACAATGTCTTATGGTCAAGGTATGCTGCAGCTGAATGAAGAATGACTGTCTGACTGCACTGAAAGGCCACAGTGCTACACTTGTAGCCAAAGCACTTTGTCTGGAGGTTAAGGACACGTTGTCCTCACCTGTTTTTCAGTCCTTACCATTGCTACTTGTTTGCTTCTGCCTGTGGCCTTGTGGCTGCACTCTAATTCAGACAGAGTGGACTAGGACACAACGTGGTTCGTTGTCTAGAGGAGATTACCATCTAGAACAGTGGTTCCCAAAGTGGGGGTCCCGACCCCCCGGGGGGTTGCGGGAACTCCTGGGGGGGGGTCGCAAGATGATAAAAAAAAAGCAAATATAGATTAAATATTTATTTAGCATTTGATTTGATTCAAAAGGACTATTTGTTAAATTGTGTTTGGAGACTATAATATATTGTAATAACGTTAGTAATTTTGTCCCAGTCATTGCAGCGTCCGCACATTAAAAGCGGGTGGCAGCTGTATGCTGTTACAGACAGTAACTTTGGAAAGAGAAGCCGTGGGGATGAACCGCATAAAGTAACAGCAGAAAGCGGCGGCCCGCTTTTAATGTGCGGACCTCTTTACCGCTGAGTCCGGGCCACTTTACCGCGGTAGGAGAACAGTGAGGGCGAGCCGCAAGAAATGCGCTCCACTACTGCTAAGAAGGGAGCCCACCAAGCCCATCACTGTGTCACTACATGAGTAAAAATATGCAAGGCTCCTTTTTTGGGCTGGACAGTGCAGCTCAGTAGTGGCGTGAGTCTCTAGAAAGCGTTACTCCGGAAGGAAATACATGCTCATTTCATGTGACGGAAGGGCTGTTGGGGGGGGGGTCGCGGGTTAGCAGGGCATTTATGATGGGGGTCGCGGGCTAAAAACTTTGGGAACCCCTGATCTAGAACATGGGAGAGCTTTCTTTTGGCTCTCTTTTTAGGCAATACTCCTCTAAAAACATGTACAATAGGTCTGATGTATGGGAAAATGAAGGAAGGTGGTGATCGACTATATGTGCCAGATGTTCGGTGTCACAAGGATGTGAATTGTGCTTTTTTAAAAGAAGATTACTTACTTAAAAAAAATAGGGAACACACAGCAGATTTATGAAAATAATGCAGAATAATGATAATAATAATAATGAAATTAAGGATGCTATCCCACATGGTCACATCAAAGCCCTGCAGGCCACATGTTCCCAGAAAGTTTTTCCCCTGGTTTGAGCATAAAGGTCTCTGTAACACTGCTGACAAGTAAGCATAAACAGTGTGTGTGTTGTGGTGGCAGTGGTCAGAGGTCAGAGGTTCTTCAAGAGAATAAAAAACACGCCGCCTTCCAGATCTGTGGCCTGCTGGGTACTTACGCCCCCTTATAGATGTGTGACCTACTGTGTACTTATGCCCCCTTACAGATGTGTGCCAGGCCTGCTGGGTACTTATGCCTCCTTACAGATTCAGATTCAGATTCATTTATTACATCGTCTCCCAAGGCAGAAAGTAGTCTTGGAGCAGGGGGGAACAGATGTTTGGTAGACCTGCTGGGTACTTACGGGCTTCCGCAGCGAGCGCAGGTGGCTCTTGAGGTCTCCGCGGGTCATAAGCTCCATGATGACCAGAGTAGGTTGTCCTTGTGAGACCACGCCCAGCAGCCGCACCTGATCAATCACAGAGCACAGCAATGAAATCGATCACAGTCACAGTATCATCATGTGGTAGTGATCATAGACAGTATATACAGTAGATAGAAGGACACTTGCTCTTGCTTCTCATGATTGAAAAGTAAACGTCTCCAGCTCAGTAACTGTTAGTATCACACTCACCATTTTGGGATTAAAAATATGAGGTGTGGCGCTCTCTGTGATCCTTTTTATTTTGAAATCATCTTTGTTAATCCATAAATGGACCATAAGGATTGATCAACCAGATTCCTTCATTTGCAGGGGAAACTCAAGCTTGCCTTGCCTCAGCACTCAATGCGAAACATTCTTTGGATATATCTGCCACAAATCTAACCTGGTCTTGAACACATACCCATATAAGGAAATTGGCTTTTGCAAATACTATTTTGCAAAGTCTATAGCAGTGACCCAGTTTTGCAGCTCTCATATTTCACTGGTTAGAATACATTTCTGAACAGCAACTTTGGTTTGAATTAAGACAATATTGTCAGGTTTGCATATCTTTATTAATGTGATCAAAAAAGTTAACAAAAAACAAAAATCATGAATTATGGTTTTCCAAATTGAGTGGCTGACTCCAAATTTATAATAAAATCCTCCTTGTCCACTAATAATGACCTTTTATGAGGAAGCGCCCATTTTGGTATTGTAAAATGAAGGTCATTTTCAATGCAACTTAGTGTACGTCAATAAGAATGCCAAGAGAAATAAAAGGAGGTAGGCGTTTTGTTTCCTTACCACATGGTGACAGTTGAACTCTTTCATGACCGAGGCTTCATTCAGGAACTCGATGCGTTCCCTCATGCTGGCCACCTCGTTGACCGTCTTGATGGCCACTCGGGTCTCGGGCTCATCCTTGACCACACCCTTGGCTGTCCCTTCGTACACCATGCCAAAGGAACCCTGGCCCAGCTCGCGGTGCATGCTGATCTTCTCCCGGGCCACCTCCCACTCGTCTGGCATGTACACTGTCACACACACAACTGCTGTCAGAAGGCAAGCGAGGGAACTTTGACAACTTAACTGGCTCTAAGATAGTGAACTGTCAGCAAAGGTCATATCGCTTTCTGTAGGCCATGGTTTGGTAATTGTCTCTGACCAAATGATCATGTGAAGAGGGTTTAGTGTCCAACAGAACTTACTCTCAGCTGCACTGAAATACTCGGGGTTCACAGAGGCATACAGCACACCATTGCCCAGGCGGTCACTGCTCCTGTAGGCAGGTGGAAGAAGAAAGGTAAGCATTCTGTTACAAACATTTTTGAAAGAAATGAAAGGACTTATCTTCAAGTTATTACTCTAGTAAAGATTATATTCAAAAGTAAAGTTATTTGTGGCTACAGACTTGAGACAGATGTATTCACTAAGTTCAATGTTTTTTGAGTTTAAAGACATATTTATCTAGTTAGACGAATCAGGCAACAAAACAAGCAAGATTTGTCTTGCTTGTTTTGAAGCAAAAACTAGTCAAAAGAGAAGGGGCGGCGCGGTGGCTGAGTGAATAGCACTCTCGCCTCTCAGCAAGAAGGTTCTGGGTTCGAATCCCGGTCGGAACAGGGCCTTTCTAAGTGGAGTTTGAATGTTCTCCCCGTGTCTGCGTAGGTTTCCTCTAGGTACTCCGGTTTCCCCTACCACTAAAATCCTGTGCAATAGTTCAGGGTGAATGAGTGTGTGTTTATGAGTGCGAATGGAAATTAGCCCATGACTACAATCCGGAGTGATGTGTTCATTAACATATACTGTCCCAACCAAATAAATAATAAATAAATAAACTATCTGAACACTAAGACAACAAAGTCTCAGAAGACAAATATCTTAGAATCATTTTGGACTCGCAGTTTAACTTCCAAAGCCATGTTAAAAAACTGTGAAACTGTATGATCAAACATGAATTGCTTCAAAAGGATTATTTACTCCCGTAGCCATAGAACAACGATCGTAAAATTGTAATGAACATGATCAGTTGGTTTGGCTCCCCATGTAAAACTTTGGCTCAGTCTGTAGGGACTAGGTCACCAGGAGTAGAACTACCGAGTCAAGTTTAGTATGAATCAGACTTTGTATGTGTAAACCATAGACTGTATATATTAACGGACAGAGTCACGCCTATTTCTGCCGTTCTAACTAATGGGCCAAAAAATGTGCTCTACTGGAGCAATCCAAAATGGCCGCGAGTGGTCCAGCCCACAAGAAAATTGTGAAAAAACGCATCTGCGCATGAGTCAGCCGGCGCAACTCCATTCATTTGAACGAGAGATTAAAAAAATTCACAGCAAGTAAACTAGAGTGGACCAAAAAAAATCCACCCCCCTCAGCATTGACACACATGTGGAACGGAGCTTTGGGCCATGAGCCAACTTTTGGTCCATCCTGTAAGGACGTTTTTGAGAGGTCTGCCAATGCTATATGTTAGCATTGGCTAATTCTACTTCTGGGTCCACCCCCATCGGCCCGGGGTGGTATTGCAAGCATGTCAGCGCACGTCATTTTGGCCACTTTTGAGCTGGGACCCTCCCCCACTGGTGTAAACAGGAGCACATGTATAACACAAGTTGACAGCCATCAAATGGTCAGGGGTTTCTCAACTGATTGAGACTAATTGTGGTGTTTTGAGTCCGAATATCACATGCATCAGGTCAACTTTTTGAGATACAGCCATAGTGTTACGGATTACGTACGTCTACGTTACGTTACATTACGAGCAAATGTAACGTTTTTTTATTCTACTTAAACAATACAAAATTCAAAAACAGACAGGTAAGTGACAAGCATACACGGTACAAGACATACAAGAATACATAGAATACAGACAGGGACAGTGAACAAAGTTTTGTGTAGATGTGTGTGCATGTGCGTGGTGTGTGAATGTGTGTGTGTGTGTGCGCATGTGCATTGCTTACAAATATAAAAAGAGAAAAAATTAAAGAATAAATAGTAATAATATGTATAATACTAATACCACTACCACCATCAATATTAACAATAATATTAATAATTATAATGAAAACCATAACACTAGCAACAGGAGGGTGGCCGCCACTGCCTTCCCCACCGACGATGTCTGATTCCTGATGGGTGTAGTGCATGGATCTTCTGCTCCCTGATCCCCCATCCCCTCCATATAGGTTCTTGTTCCTGCTTTGTGTTATCCTTATGTACAGGTGTCTAATGTGCATTAAAAGAGGACATATTTTGAGGGTGCCAACCTAGGATGGCGGCGCCTCCTAAGGGCACTTCTCAACTGTCCTGATTCCTACAAGTCTATTCAAGTGTTTGTTTATATATATATTTTTTTTATTGTTATTTTTATTTTTATTTTTTTTATTATGTGGGGGGGTGAGGTGCATTAAAAACAACATGGGTGGGGGTGAACCAGGGAGAGTATGTATGGATTCAATGATTGTCTTGTGGTGCTGAAGGCAAAGACAGCGGCAACCAACCTCCCGCAGCAGCTTCGTAGTATCAGTAGTAGTAGTAGTAGTAGTAGTAGTAGTAGTAGTAGTAGTAGTAGTGGCAGTAGTAGTAGCAGTAGCAGTCAGTAGCAGTAGCTGTCACAGTATGAAGTAGTGGCAGCATTATCAGATAACAGTAATAATCATATATAGAAGTTACGGCAGTGGAATATTATACGAGCTATTTAGTGTTTTAGTGGAAGGAGGTAGAGTGAAAAAAGATGTTATAAGTAAATGAGTGAGCGAGTGAAATAATTTTGTTGCTGTTAGTTGGTGATTTAAAGAAGGGAAAGGTCCGGCAGTGTTGGGAGTGAGGGGTTGGACTCTGAAGGATAATTGCAGGGGGGTGATGATGAACATTCCAATGAGATGAAGTCTGTGAAAAGGTTTTTCCAGTGGTTTATATTTATGTTATTGCGGGATTTCCAGTTTACAAAGATGGTTTTCTTGGCGATGGTTAAAGCTATCAAAAGTGTTTTAAAATTTATGGCTTTATCAGTGATCATTGATAGATCCCCTAGCAGGCAGAGGGGGGGGGGGGTAATGGGATGCGGCAGCCCAGCAGGGATGACAGTGACCGTGTGACCTCTTCCCAAAAGTGTTTGATGGGGGTGCAGTTCCAGGTAGCATGAATGTATGTATCGGGACAGTTCTGAGTGCAGTGTGGACATATGTCTGATGTGAAACCCATTTTAGCAAGCCTACTACCGGTGTAGTGTGTTCTGTGCAGTGTCTTGTATTGTATTAATTGAATGTTGGCATTTTTGGACATGTAGGAGATATTTTTACAAATCTGGGACCAGGAGTTAGCATCGGGAGCAATTGACAGGTCATTTTCCCATTTTGTTGTTGGCAAGCATATTATTTTGTCTGAATTTGAGATTTTGTATATTTTAGAGATTAATTTTGTGTTGAGCAATTCTGATACGGCAGGTGGAGTTTGCAGGTGTGATGATCCAATGTTTATTTTTGTTAGGACTGATTTAAGCTGAAGATATTTCAAAAAATGATTGCTCCCTATGCCAAACTCCTGGGCCAGACGTGGAAACTCTTTGATTGTGTTTGAAGTGAAAATATGGTTCATGTGAGTTATACCTTTTTCGGCCCATGTGCGGAAGTAGAGTGTTTTTTTATTGCTGGTGAAGTCTGGGTTATTCCATAGTGGAGTGAGGTTAGAGGGGGCAAGTGTTGAGTTTGTGATGTGGTGGTATTTCCACCAGGCTGTCAGAGTCGAGGCTATTGTTATTGCTTTAAAGCATGTGTGCTGTTTAATAGATTTGGTGAGAAATGGGATGTCGGCTATATTTAAGTCCTTACAGAATGATTGTTCAGTGTCTAGCCAAATTGTGTCTGATTGCGTGGGGTGGGTCCATTTATATATATATTGTATTTGATTTGCAAGTGAATAATTCAGGAAGTTTGGTGCCTCTAAACCACCATGGGTTTTTTGTTTTTGCAGTGTGGTAAGCCTGGACTATTTTCAAAAAATATCTTTTTGTTACCCAGTGTAATCTGTGAATGTGTGTCCATATATAAACAGTCTCCATTGTATGAACATGTGACTAATCAATATTCTATGAACAACTCTTGATGGTAAATGTGTTGAGATGATTTGGAACGATTTTCAACCCAATCGGTGAAACGGGCTGGTTGGATGTTTGTGCGAGGTGTACATTTGACATTGACATAGGATGGGGAGCGTTTGTCGTCGCCACAGCAACAGGGTAAAAAATAAGTCTTGGGTCTCATGGACTTTTTGAATCAAGAGGGCAAAACAGAGGGATAGTGGCTCAGTTGGTAGACGCCTTTGAGCCTGAAGGTTGTGGGTTCGAGCCCACCACGAGACCTACTTCACGACTCCCACTGATTTCTGCTGTCATTGTGTCCTTGGGCAAGACACTTAACCCCACTTTGCCTGAAGCCCTTGCTCCTGTGGGCTCACCACCTGCAGGAGGATCAGTGAGGGGCTGGTGTTCTGTGTACTGGGTGCAGCTCTGACTGCCACCTCCCCGACCCAGAAATGGATTAAGGGGAAGAAGATGGATGGATGGATGGAGGGCATAACTGAATTTTGTGCAAAATTTCAAACATTTTGAGAAAAATAAATGTCATTATCCCCATGTAAAACTTTGACATAGTCTGTAGGGGGCGCCAATTTCAATTATTTCACTTTCAAATGATCTAGACCCTGGAGTTGAACAATGGATTAAAGTGATAGCCTGTAACTCTAAATGAATTACACATTTTAGGAAATGTGTTAAATTGACCTCCTGGCCTTAAATGTTGATATAAAATAAGTCATTTTATTAATTCTAATATTACAGGTAAGTCCCGCCTTCACTTCTCTTAGCTATAGCTCAAGATCCACGGTGCCGTCGAGGTTAACCAATCGAGTCCTGCCAAGGGCTGTCAATCATCAGCGCTGATGCTCGCAGCTGCGCGCATGCTCAGTTGTTTGTTTTTGCAGAACCTCTGAATCAAGCCTCTATTAGGCTCCGGAACTACATGAAAACTGAACAAAGAATTCTGAACATCCGCGCTGAGGTACTTATGTATATACTGAACCTATATCCATAATCAGATCCTCTGCAGATGTGTCCTATAATGTGCAATTCATGATAATAGCACTTCCTGGTTTGCCGCGATCGCTTTTTTGTGCATAAAAACATTATTTTTTTCATTAAAACGTTTTTTCATGTCTTGATATGTGGTACATGTGTACCAAATTTTGTGGCTCTACAACAAACTTGTACCCTCTCCCATAGGCGCCATGTAAACTGACTTTTGTAGGGTGCGCTGTTCTGGCATTTTTTTTGTCCCAAAAATAATCACCAAACAAGTTATTTTATTTGCCAGTTCTGAATTTTTCATGCATGTTCAGGGGGTCAAATAAAGGTTCAAAGTGCAGAAGAATTTTTCGAAAGTCTCAGAGCAAAAACAATATAGGTTTCAATGGCACCTGATACATCATTTTAAAGCGTTTGAGTTTACGCACGCAACTGTCACGTTTTGGTGCGTGACGGACGCGTCAGCGCCCGTCACGCACCGCGACCCCTTGCATCCACCATTGTGAAAGCAATAGGCCCTTACCCCAGTCGGGGCTAGGGCCTACAAATAATAAAACCACTGTTTGCCAGAATGCTGAATTTAAAATGGTGCATTATGGAAGTTATTACTTCTAAAAAGTTCACATTTTTGCATGTTTGTCCTTGGAGTGGCTGTAAGAATGGCATCATGATTCCTTTTTTCAAAATGGACATTTAGGAAATGAGAGACGTACAAATGATCAAACACTAGTGCAAGGCTTTTATATAGTGCTTTGCAAATCCATCATGCATTATTCATGTAAGGCCTGACCTCTTCTTGCTCATGTAGAAGAGTCCCGTGATGATAGCAGCAATGATCAGCGTCACAATGATGGGCAGGATGATGACCAGATACAGCTTCTCCGTGTTGTCTCCTGTTCAAACAGCAAAAAAGCATGTCTCCTGTTCAAACAGCCCAAGCATAAGGCATAATTTGGAAACATCATTAACATTCACTTTTCAATCAACACGGACTATGTTGTTAACTACACTTTTGTGTGACAAGAACTTTTTTTTCTGCCGAGAATTGTTACAAGAATCTGAAAGAGACATTCATGCTTTTGATTCCAATTTAGCGTTGCAAGATTAGAATTATTTCGTAGTATTGTGTTACTTATTAATAACTGGCCCAATATATAGACAACTTTTTGGCTTCTGATAAGAAAAACTAACTAAAAAAAGGCTTGGCACAGCTGACTCTGATTGGCAGAATATGGTGATTGACAGGAGGAGGAGGCGGGCTCACGTTTGGGTGGGGGCACGTAGAAGGTGACTTTCTCGGTCCATGATCCGTTTCCAGCCAGAGACCTGGCTCGTACCCGGGCAGAGTAGTTCCCAGGGCCCAGCTGAGAGAGGCGGGCCCCCCAGTGCAAGCGGTAGTGCTTCTGCGACACACACTCGGGCTTCTCGGCCTGAAACATAGTGGTTCAGAACCATGGGAGCACAGACAGCAGACATGCAGATTAGACTTCAGATGATATGAAAGTACTTCCACTTTCTGCTTGGGCCCATTTAAGTGTTGTTGTTTTGTGACAGTAGCTCAGTTGGTAGAGAATTGGCCTTTGAGTTGTGGGTTGTGGGTTCGACCCTAACCCTTGGGCAAGACACTTAATCCCACTTTGCCTGAAGCCCCCACTGAAAGATCTCAGCTCCTGTGGACTCACCACCTGCAGGAGGATCAGTGAGGGGCTGGTGCTATGTGTACTGGGTGCAGCTCTAACTGCCACCCCCCGACCCAGAAATGGAATAAGGGGAAGAAAATGGATGTACAGTATTGATGGATGTTTTGCATGAATATTTCAACGGCAATTAACTTTTCCATGTGCATTGGAGACAGTGATACAAGTGACACTTCTGTAGGGGGAATGGAAATTACCCCTTTTCCCAAATGTCTAACAACAGTGAACCTGGAAGAGTCTCTCTCCCTCTCTTTTTGCATTGTGTTTTAAAACAAAGACTTATCCACATAACTTTGGGTCACCTCTTACAATGTATGCGGCCCTTCCTCCGCACTGACAAGATGCTTATCCTCCCTGTATTCCGGGGGGGACACGGCCCAAGAAATGACAAAACTTCAGGTATGTGACCAAATAATCGGATTTACAGAACACCGTGATCGTGCCAGTACAGCTTGAACCTTTTTGTCATGTTAAAACCACACAAAGCAAAGTTATACATGAAACAAGCTGGGGTTTGCATAAGTAACCATGCTGCATTTAGGGGCGACAGTAACTCAGTTGGTAGAGCATTGGCCTTTGGGCCTGGAGGTTGTGGGTTTGAGCCCACCATGGGACATGGGACTCCAACAAATGTCTACTGTCGTTGTTCCTTGGGCAAGACTTAACTCCACATTGCCTGAAGGCCCCGCTGAAAGACCAAGGCTGTTTCACCACTGACGGAGCAGCCATCTTCCTGTGGACTCACCACCTGCAGAGGATCAGCGAGGGACTGGTGCTATGAGCATTGGGTGGCAGCTCTCATTGCCACCCGATGCAGAAATTGACTAATAAAGGGTTTGAAAATTAATAAATGAATACTTTGTGGAACCCCCTTTTGCTGCAACTTAACAGTGTTGTGCCAGTTCACAGCTTTTCTGAACCAGTTCAAGTTCAGTTCATACATGCTCAAAGTGAACAGTTCACGTTCAAAGTTCACAATTTTAATTCTGAACTAGTTCAAAGTTCAGTTCTTTTTACTTTTTTCGTGAGATATTCAAATAAATACTTTCTTCACACTACAAGCTAGAAATCACTATACGTGATTATATATACAGTAATATATATATATATATATATATATATATATATACACAGGGTGCGATTTGTCAAAAAAACAGAAGGGGGGATAGTTACTCAATCACTTTATTGCATAAAAATCACATACATTTCATGCTGTTGAACTTGAAACTTGTAAGATGTGTTCTGTCTAGTAGTAACTCAGTGTGAGTGTGTGCACGTGCGTGTGTGTGTGTGTGTGTGTGTGTGTGTGCGTGTGTGTGTGTGTGTGCTTGGCGCGAGCGTGCGCGCTGCTGGTGGAGCGAGCAGAGGGTGAAGTTACCGCATTAACAATTGTATACCGCTTTGAGACTCAGATCTGCAGTGAAAAGGCGGTATATAAATAAAAACTTACTAACTTACTTACTAGTTGATGCCTCTGCTTGCAGGGCGTCCGGAGAAAATTAGGGAGCGAGACGAGTGTTTAACGTGACATTACGGCCCAAACTCGAAAACAACAAACTGGTGTGCTTATTAGAGTCACACACACTAACAGTAAACCCTGTTGGAGAAAGAGTCCTCCAAGACGCATGAACTAACGGATGCCTGAACTTTGAACATATGTTCTTATTTGTTTTAACAAAACAGTCTGCTCTGATTATTCATTTGCGGTGCTTTTTTTGGCTTTCCTGTGGGTTGATCGTTCGCTGCGTGCCGCCCCTCATTTTTTATCCACATCTCAGCATACACATGAGCAGGGAAGGAGGTTATGTCAGGCCCATTGATTGAAAGAAACAGGAGAGCATTCAATGTGCATATTTGCATTCTATTCCTTTCGTCTGTAAGTGCGCGGTTCATTGCGCTGAATCCGCGCTCGCATTCTGCAGTTGACACCGGCAACGTAGAGACAGCGGTGAGGATGTACTGCATGCGTGCACCTGTCAAATAATAAAAATAAAATTAATGTAAATTTGACGTAGAGGAGTGAGTTTCTTCATAAAAGTTGTTACTGCTTAGAATAGACAGTTGCTTTACCTGTGATCCCATGGCATTTGAGCTCGTGGAATTCTTTTAAGAGGATGGCATTGCTTTCTCCGATGTCGACAGCAAGTTTTTTTTGGATCGCGAGCAGCTTCTCGTCTCCATAGAGAATACGCTCATCCTCGTCAGGTGGCCAATTGGACGGGTTCAGAGCGGCAGAGGCAGAAATAATGCCATTGTCATCAAGCCTGCGCTGAATGTTCTCTGCGAGTGACGTATAAAAACCTTCGCGAAAGACCTCTGCCTTTCTTTTATCTCTGTCGCTTGGTTGAGACACATTGACTCCTTTGAACGTTTCTGAAGCCTCGTATTCCCCATGTAGGCGTTTTGCGCTTGTGCCATCCACTTGTCTCATGGCTCCAAGCGCTCTCACAGCAACGTCCACTTCAGTGTTGGCAGTGACTGCTGTTGCGTCTCTCCTCTGGAGAAAGAGAGATAAGGCCTGCAGGGTTTCCAGTGCGTCTTTCACGAATGCCATCTCCTCCAAAAAAAGCCACTGGGTCATTTTCTTATGAATCCCGCTGCATTTTGCCCTCTCTGAAGACGGTCTGGAGCCGTCTTCCGCCAGTGTCCCAAACATCTTAACGAGAGCAGGATAGCTTTCCCAGAGAGCTGTAACGGATGTGCAGGAAGATGACAGCCATCGCACGTCAAACACCCGTCCTATTCTGCGTGCTTGTATTCCCAAATTGGAAGCGGTGAGCTCAAGTTCACGCATGTGTTTTGGGCTCTGGCTGAAATATGCATAGAGGGAGTCAATAAATATTTGAAAATGACTCGCGTCTGTACATTGTTTTACTGCGTCATGGACAGCAAGCTCCAATTTGTGGCTCATGCAATGAATCACGGTCAGGTTGGGATTTATCTTCTCCCGCAGTAGTGTTGCTGCTCCTCTGTATTTGCCCATCATGGCAGCAGCCCCGTCAGGTTTTATTTGACGCAGTTGTACTTTCATCAATGAGAATGCTAAATTTATGGGTGGATTTTTTAATGAAGTCTGACAACTTGCCTGTCATTTTGTCTGCAATAAATATGAGCATATTGCGACAGGCCTTATCAGAATGCAGCATTTGCCCCAGGTCAACACCATTAAGCTTTTGGAGTTCCACCAGTTGTGGTTGAATCTTGAATGACAGGTCGTTTTTACATATCATATATGCAGTGCGCATGCAGAATTCCGTTGTTTTTAATTTTTTCTCGTTGCATTTCCTCCATAATGCCATATTATTGTCCACACCCTTTTCAATGGCCATTTCACCTCTTTTCTGAATAATTTCTACACATTTTACATGTGACTGACACTTTGCGTGTTTGCTGATTTTGTCATGGAGTTTTTTAGCAGACTTTGTTTTTACTCCTTTAACAAATGCGGGGTCAATGTGGAGTCTTTCTTTAGTGTGAGGACCCAACTGTCCAATGTCTGAGCAACATTTACATTGCACTGCCCTGTCTGCGTTAAGCGTAAGCCACTTTCTTTCTATTCTCCATCTGTCAAAACGTCCTTGGTCAATGCAGCCGCCTACCAGAGCATCGGGAAGGGAGCTAGCTTGGAGTTGGAAAGCATCTTCATCTGTGTCATTTCCAGTTGGCGAAACTGGATTATTTTTCTCCACACTATTGTGTGATGCGTCTTGTGTGTCAAGATCACTTCGCAATTTTTTGGATCCTGCAAAAAAAGACGATATGCTGCTCTGAACACGCTTCATTTTGTAAACCGTTATGCTAGGCTATTACCCTGAAATGTAACTATTTATTGCGTGATGACGTAACTTAAAAAATAGCGCGATTACGTCATTATTTATTTATCATGTATTGTGTCAGTAGGGCCCTGACGATTGACAGATAGGCCCGGACTCTGCATTTGACTCGCTGAGCGGAGCTCATGGCGTCTTGTCTTAACAGCTCTGGCGGGGATGGATCTGCCTTGTAACCAGGACTATCTATAGCAGAACTTTGCAAACAATCGTGGCATTGTGGATTATGTTATATATATATATATATATTTTTTTTAGGAATGCCTGTGTGTTTTGGGCTGAATATAAGCGCGCACAGCCCCGTTCAATGCGTAATGATCCAGCCGATAGCCTACTCCGAGGCAGATAATTATATATGAGACGCATAGGCCTATGTTACGTGTTCCTCTGTATAAAACTATACTGTATTTTGGATAGCATTCAGCGAGGAGCAGCGAGGGAGACAGGAGAGACTCCCCAGACCCTCACTCTCTGCAGCAGACCCCGTGCGCAGCAAAGCCGCTAAAGCAGCTCTCACCCGCGTCTCATGTAAAATGAAATAAATTGGCCAGCAGGTGCACGGACCTTGAACACACAGCCAATTTTATAATTCTATCCCCCCCTACGTTTAATACAATAATACAGCAGAAGTAGGGATAGGGATAAAAGAAACAGAGACGGGGACAAGAAAACCAGAAGGGGGGAAAATCCCCCCCATCCCCCCTAGCAAATCGCACCCTGTATATACACATACAACATGAGAGCCTTTTGACTCCAAAACAGACATGGTTTTGCATGGGAGCAAACAGAGTTGTCCCATCTCTGCTCATAAGTACAAACAGTAATGCGCTGCAGTGCGTGTGCCTATACTTTATGTCAAATGTAAACGGCCTTGTGTCGCTGACTCACCCTCTGTTTTCATCACCCTCTGTTTTAATTACAGCACAGCACCCTCTGTTTTAATCACAGCACATGTGAGTCCAACAACCCATGAAAAGCACTAGCATACAGCGCCGCACCGCAACACGGAGTCGGGGTGCTTTCACAGACGGTGGTAACCGGGGGATTTTTTAGTTTTCGGCGGAAAAGGTGCAGAGAATACAGGAGGGAGGAACTTTCTCTCGTTGCGTTTCAAAAGAGAAAGCAGATGCCACTCAGTTTTCAATGGAAAACACATTGTCTGCCGTTCATGACATATAATGTGAACTAATTCACGTTCAAGTTCTTTATAAAAAAATGTGTTGTAAACAGCTGTTTTCAAAGATATTCACTTGTAGGTCTGGACTTTGACTGAAAAGACTTGATGTTTAGAGAAGTGGGCCGGACGGAAGGTATACACCCTCTTCAGCCATAAGACTACTAAACCGGGCGTAACTCTGTTTTGTTTTACTCTATTTTATTGTGTGTTCCGAATACTGTATTGAACATCTGCTGGAGAAACAAAAGAATTTCACTGCATGTGATGTGTATGTGGCAAACAATACGCCAGACACCCCCGTATGTTTGACATAATTGACATGGTATGTTAGTTTTGAGCCATACCAATTGGTCAAAAAAGTCCCCTGGGTGAGCTGTGGATGTCTGCTGCTCCTCTTTACCATGGGCCTCTTGTCTGAATATGTGATCAAGACAGCAGAGTCTTGGTAGATTTGAAGGTGAGGTATATTTAATAGCTAGGACATGCATTCTACGTCATTATGGACAAATGCTGTATGTTCACTCACTGTACTGGATACAGCCCCCTTTTCAGTTAAAAAAAATCATAATTTTTTACTGTGGTCTTTCAGTAGGACAGCAGTACCACTCGCAGGTTGGCTGGTATTAAACCACTCAATTCGTGATGGCTGCCATGTGTCCTTGAGCAAGAAACTTACCCGCATCGCCCCCAGTGTCTGTGTACACTGGTGTATGAGTGCGTGATTGGTTGCTTGATGTGAAGCACTTTGAGTGCCTTGAAAAGGTAGACATTTATATACCTTTTATCAAAGGTATATAAATGTTACCATTTAACCTTTGAAAAAAAATCCAAACTACAGGCACTATATAAAATCCTCTGCAAGCACAAAATGACTTCAGACATGATCCTGCCCCACATCGGGCCCATATAAGGGCATGCACAGTGACTTTATGAATGAGATTTGTGTGAAGATGAGGCAGAGGCTATATAAATAGTAGTAGCAACTATAAGTTGTTGCAAAATACACACATATGAAATTCCTGTGGGATAAAAAGTAAGAAAGCTAAATTTTGGATTCAGTCTTGTGAAGAAAGACCTCTGCTTAATTAGCCTAGAAAAGGCTTCATGTTTGTGCAGTTGATATGACGCTGCAGCTTCTGACCTCGGAACCCAGCTTGTACTTGATCTCGTACATGAGCACCACTCCGTTGGGCATGACGGGTTCAGGCCAGTGAAGCAGGACACTTCCCTCTGCCTTGTCGTCCATCTGCACCTCCACTCGGCCAGGGATGTCATCGGCCTTCGCTGTGACACAACACACATAGACACACACTCAATGAACACACAACAACCGTAACTGCAACACTGCAACATTCTGGATCCACTTGATCAATGAGGATATGTTGCACTGTGATGTGACCGTAGTTCTTACCAGCTGGTTTGGTCCTGGCAAACACAAAGTCGGAGGCACTGCAGCGGCCCACCTCTTCGTTGCATGCGTGCACATCAATGCGGTAGACTGTAAAGGGCCGCAGCTGGAAGATGTCCAGCTGCTCCGCCCGGGTTCTGTCCTCCGAGAAGGGAAACTCTCTGACAGGAGGCATTCCCATTGTACTGTTGTCCCCGACTACTACGGACATGTTCGCCTGTGTGCCGTTATCTGCGCCAAACAAGTCCCTACGCCGACGATCCGGAGGTCTGAGAACAACAACGCAAACATTTATTACTTTGAAGGATTTCAATTTTACTTTTTAGATGTAGGTAATTTTAACATGGATATACTTATTTGCCTATCTGACCTGACCTATTTCACTATTCACTTCTGTTTATGTTGTTAGTAGTCCTCTATTTCTAACTAAGTTTCAGGGCTCCAGCTTCTTTTTCACGCAACATTTCTGAAATAACTGTGGTGTCTAAAGGGTTCAGACAGTAAGAAAACAAATGTTATTTACACATAGCAGTTCTACGACCAGAGTCACAAAATGCTTCAGAATCAGAATCATTTTCACTGCCATGTGAGTAACAGGAAGTCACAAACTAGGAAATTGCTTTGGCTCTCGGTGCAAATAACTTAAAGCAGAATAAAAACAAGAAGGCATGCATAAACAAACATCTACATACATTTCTTCAGTGTACTGAATACAAGTGCACTAGGTGCACACAATAAACCCTTAAGAGTGTGGTAGAGTGTAGTAAAGTGACAGTAGAAGTGACGGTCATAAAGTCAGAGGTCAGAGGTCAGTGGTGGATAATGAAGAGTTCATGAGTCCAACAGCAGAATGGAAGAAACTATTCTTGTGGTAAGAGGTTCTGGTCCTGATGGACCGTAGTCTCCTGCCTGAAGGGAGTGGTTGGAATAGTCCATGTGCGGGGGTGAGAGGGGTCGGCAGAGATTCACATACAACACTAAAACAAAAATAATAACACCCCTACAAATATGATGCAGTAGCATACATGTAGCAAGAAAGCCTTTAATGTTGAACCTCTTTGAAGCTCGTTGAAGCTCTTTACATGAGACCATGTGTTAAACAGCTGTTTACCATGATGTTCAAGGGACATGCATCCTTTTAGCTATAGTCTCTCCGAGGTTCCTCATACAGCTTTACAGCTTAGGTTTGCCATGGTACTGACTTTAAAGAGGTGCAAACAATACTATCCATTTGTCACCTCCAGTATCTCTCCTTAAAGCCTTTATGGAAGGTCATAAATCTAGGGATAATATTGGACACAGACTTAAATTTTAATAGCCACATCAAATCAGTAACAGTAACAGCTTTTTATCATCTAAAAAACATTGCCAAAATAAAAAATAATAAAGTGTCCAAGGCAGACCTAGAGATTCTTATCCATGATTTTGCCTCCAGTAGATTAGATTACTGCAATGGCCTGCTCACAGGTCTCTCAAAACAGGCTGTAAAACAGCTGCAGAATATTCAAAATGCTGCATCTCGAGTCCTGACTAGAACCAGGAAGTACGACCACATCAGTCCCATTCTCAGGTCTCTGAACTGGCTTCCTGTGGGTTGAGAATAGACCTTAAAGCAGCTCTGCTTGGCCTCCCACCAAAGTACATCTGTGACATATTAGTGCCATATGAATCGGGTGGAACTCTGAGGAGAACTGGGACAGGCCTCCTGCTGGGACTCTGAGGAGTACCGGGACATACCTCCTGCAGGTGCCCAGAGTCAGGACTAAAATCTGGAACAGTCTCCCTGAAAATGTGAGAGACAATGTTCAAATCCAGGTTAAAGACGGTTGTTTGCCTGTGCATACGACTGAAGGATTTTCTCTCTATTTTTAAGGCATTGTGGTTAGGCCCGAGCCCCGACTGGGGTAAGGGCCTATTGTTTTCACAATGGTGAATGCAAGGGGGCGCAAAACGTGACGGTTGCATGCGTGAACTCAAACGCTTTAAAGTGATAGTATGTAACTCTAAATTAATTACAAATTTTAAGAATTGTAGTAAATTGACCTCCTGGCCTTAAATGTTGATATAAAATAAGTCATTTTATTAATTCTAATATTACAGTTAAGTCCCACGTTCCATTCTCTTAGCTATAGCTCAGAATCCACGATGCCGTCCACGTTAAACAATCGAGTCATGCCAAGGGCTGTCAATCATCAGCGCTGATGCCCGTACCTTCGCATCTGGCTCAGTTGTTTGTTTTCGCGGAACCTCCGAATCAAGCCTCTATTAGGCTCTGGAACTTCATGAAAACTGAACAAAGAATTCTGAACATCCGCGCTGAGTTACCTACAGTATGTATATACCGAACCTATATCCATAATCAGATCCTCTGCAGATGTGTCCTATAATGGTCAGTTAATGATAACAGCTTCTTCCGGGTTTGCCGCAATAGTTTTTTTGTGCATTAAAACATTTTTTTTTCATGAAAACGTTAACAAATAATTCTGAAAACCTCCGTGCATGTGTATTAATAATTTATATGTATAATGTGTTCTCTCATTAACATTTAAATGTGTTATGGAAACGTAGGTGTAGACCAATCAGAAAGGAAGGGGAAGGGAGCTTGCGTCGTTTTTTTCAAATCAAGTACCTCTCTCTCTCTCTCTTTCTGACAAACTGCAGAGAATCACTTTAAAATGATGTATCAGGAGCCATTGAAACCTATATTGTTTTTTCTTGGAGACTTTAGAAACATTTCTGCACTTTGAACCTTAATTTGACCCCCTGAACATGCATGAAAACTTGCCAAATTTTGCCCAAAAGTCAGAACCGGCAAAATAATGCCAGAACAGCGTACCCTACAAAAGTCAGTTTACATGGTGCCTATGGGAGGGGTTTGTTGTAGAGCAGGGGTCCCCAAACTTTTTCCTGTGAGGGCCACATAACTTTTCCCTTCTTCGATGGGCTCCGGGTCAGTTTGTAACATAAAAAGTGTGATGATTGCAAGAGTGCCTAAACATAAAAAAATATTGTTTTCCTGAAAGCACAATCAAATAACCCTCTCTGGGTTCTACACTATTTATGAAATAAATAATTATAATAATTAATAACCAAAAACTAAAATTACATAGAAAATAAAATGTCCTCAGTCTGAAAAAGCAGCAGATGAAATCCCACAAGATTTACATTAACACAACATAAGTACATCACTTAATATAAAAAGGAATCTAATATAAAAATAAAAAAAATAAATGACCCTTAAAAAAGGTGTAACGGGCGAGATGGTTTACGTCCATTTTTCTCTAACAATTAAACTTGAAAAAAATAAATCTGGTCTGTTTTCACTTCTAATTGGTTGACCATATAAAATTATCACTTTGTTTCTACTCTATGTAAAAAAAATAGAATCTCCTAATCAAATGTGGAAATCTGAAAATACCTATCAAACTTCTGCAAAGCTCATTCTGTCAAATCATCGACGTTACATAAAATAAACAGGGCCGCTGTAGGAAACTTGTCTAATGTATAAAACGGTTATGTTCTAGAAACTTCTAATGGACAGAGGAGGTGTTTGGATATATGAAAAACAATTAATATCTTCGGATAATCAAAATCAAGTTTTGTCACACTTTTGTGCCCTTGAACCCCGATATGAAAATACTCTTTGGTATTGTTCAGGGGGGCGGAACAAATATAGAGACGGGCCCGACCTGCGGGGACCACTGTTGTAGAGCCTCAAAATTCGGTACCCATGCTCTTCAAGTCAAGACATGGAAAAAAAGTTATAATGGCCACGCCCCCTGACAAACAGGAATACCATAAATTTAATTGGAAAAGGGAAAAGTGAAAATTGATTATTTTCACACTGTTGGTTGGAAAGCGTCTCCTCCTCAGTTGTTTCACCGATTCGCCTAAAAAATCGCTCCACATCATCAAACATATGTACCATCAAAATGACTTCACATAATTCTGATCAGTTAAATGTTGTCTGGTCGTACCACACCATAGTGCAAATTACATTTCGTACTAAGGTCTGGACGTGCTCCATTGAGCTCCGTTTACAGGTGGGAGGGGTTACCTCCTTTTGCAGATTGAAACGATTTGATCTGAGTTTACCTTGACGTATGCAATGCGCCGAGTCTGTTGTTAGCATTTAGCCTAGCCATCTCCTTTGCCGCTAAAGGAGCCCGTGGGAAGTAGCGCCACAATTTTTCCAGCGATTACATTTGCTAAACATACATTTTTTGCCATCGCCAAACTACAACCTTCCCGGTCAATGCAAACTCTTGACATCACCCACAACTAACTATAACTACAACACCTGCCTTCCGCGCTCTCTGAATTGTAGGTTGAAATTCAACCGATTGTAATCGCAAACATGGGGACTAGACCCAGACGTTACATGCAGTGAAATGATGATTGAACGGAGTGTACGGATGGCTAAGGCCAGGCTAGCGGAGCGGCATAATGTGACTTTTTTTCCCCCATTTTTGACGATAGAAAATAAGCTCCCGTTTGCACATATAAAGACCAATTTACACAAAACCTTAATCAATTGTTCAACTCTAGGGTCTAGATCATTAGAAAGTAAAATAATTCAAATTGGCCCATTACCACCCCCTACAGACTATGTCCAATTTTCACATGGGGTTAATCTCATTTAGTTTGATCAAAATGTTTGAAATTTTGCACATCCTTCTTTTTTGACCTCTGGATTAAAAAAGTCAATGAAACTCAAGACTTATTTTTTGCTGTGGCGACGTCAAACACTCCCCATTCTGTGTCAAAGGCAAATGTACACCTCACACAAACATCGAACCAGCCTCGGCCGTTTCACCGATTTGGCTGAAAATTGCTCCACAGCATCTCAACACATGTACCATCAATAATTGTTCATAGAATTTTGATTAGTCTCATGGTCATCCAATAGAAACTGTATATATATGGACACACTCACAGATTATACATGTGCTCCTGTTTACACATACAAAGTCTGATTAGTCCTAAACTTGACTCAGTAATTCTCCTCCTGGGCTTAGGTCACCTGAAGGTGTGAAATATTAAATTGCCCCCTACAGACTGACCCAAATTTTCACATGGGGAGTCAAACCAACTGATCATATTCATTAAGATTTCACGAACATTGGGCCTCATTCACAAATAACTTCGTAAGAAACTACTCAACTTTCTTCTCAAGTTGTCCTTAAGTAGATTTCTAAGAAGTCCCCACGTGGGATTCATCAACGCACTCGTAAGCCGCTGAATTGTTCGCAGCTGTTCTCTCAGATTGATGAATCCCATTTCCTCGTAAATACAGCGCGCGTGCCAGGTGCTTCATTAGCATAGGTACTTAGCATAAGTAACCGCCCATTAATGCCCATATAAGGGACTGCAGGGCCGTGTGCAGACGGCAGAGGAAACAGCAACAGGCCTAAAGCAGAGTTACACGGAGCAAAATAGTCACCCTTTTTTCTTCCTTTACCAGACTGAGAATAAAGTTATAAAATGTTGACTTAAAAGGCGAAATATTATGATAATAAAGTCGAACTAGCAAAATTATGAGATTAATCTAAGAATATGATGAGATTAATCTCAAAATGTTATGAGCTTAATTTAAAAATATATTATGTATTATTTTAAAGATGAATCTCAAAATGTTTTGAGATTAATCTCAAAATATTTTGGACCCTGGGAGGAGATCCAGCGCGGACCAGCGCTGAGACCAATGCAGACCCGAGGAGAGACTGGAGTGACCAGCACACAGAAACCAGCGCGAACCTATAGGAGAGACCGCATAGACTGGAGTGACCTGACTGGAGAGACCGGTGCGCAGAGACCAGCGCGGACCGAAGAGAGACCGCATAGACCAGACTTGAGAGACCAGCGCGGACCCGTATGGATCCAGGAGCATGCAGCACGGACCCGTATGGAGAGAGACCAGTGCAGACCCGTATATGGGAGAGACCAGTGCAGACCCGTCTAGATCCATGGGAGAGACCAGTGCAGACCAGTATAGATCCATAGGAGAGACCAGTGCAGACCCGTATAGATCCATGGGAGAGACCAGTGCAGACCCGTATAGATCCATGGGAGAGACCAGCGCAGAGACTCAGCGCGGACCCAGTAACCTCCTGCAGCAGCAGTATATATGCCGTTGTTCTGTGGCCCGTGGATAAAGAAATGCCCCCTATAAATAGGAAGGGGTCACTAATACACGGCAAGATTTCCAATGTATTTGATAAAGCGTTGGCACATTTCATTTCAAAATGAATTAAAAAGTAGGCCAGATCTGCAGTGAAAAAGGCGGTATATAAATAAAGATTACTAATAAAGATTACTACAAATAAATAAATACATACATCGATATGACGGACATATCACTGGAATGTTGTATTTTTATTCAACTTCACCAAAGAGGACAACCCCGGCTGTGAACATGTCGGCACTGAATGCGTACGAGTGCTCCTGAGGACTCGTAGGATTTGTACTTGCCCAAGAGAAATTCTGGTTACGAGAAATATTCGTGAATGCCACTTTCTTCGTAAAAACCGCGTAAGTAGGATTTACGTACAAATCTGTTCCTAAGAACCGTTCGTGAATGAGGCCCATTGTTCTGTGGCTACAAACAAATAATGCAAATAATGGCGCGGCGGTGCCCCCTCCTTTGCGCGGTGCCGCGAGGGTCGTTCAACGCCGCTTGTAGCTTTAACTACTTATTTAATTCTTTGTTCTTCTGTTCAAGTCAAGACATGAAAAAAGGTTAACATGGCCACACCCCCTGACAAACAGGAAGCCCATAAATGTAATTGCAAAATGGATGAATTAAAAATTATCCTTTTCACAGCCGTTTCCCTGATTCACCTCAAAATTGCTCCACATTGTCTAAACACATGTACCATTATTTTCATTTCACAGAATTGTGATCAATGAAACGTTGTTCAAGCAGTGGAGTGGCAAAAAGTGACATTTTTGTAGCCATTTTTTGACAATAGTAAATTTTCTCCCGTTTGCACATACAAAGTCTGATTTGCACAAAACTTGAATTCATTGTTCAACTCCAGGGTCTAGATCATTTGAAAGTGAAATATTAGAAATTGGCCCATTAGCGTCAACGTTTTACATGGGGACAATCACTTTTACTTTTGTCAAAATGTTTGAAATTTTGTGCATAATTCTTTTTTACCCATCCATCCATCCATCTTCTTCCCTTTAATCCATTTCTGGGTCAGGGGGGTGGCAGTCAGAGATGCCACCCAAGTCTCATAGCACCAGCCCCTCACTGACCCTCTGCAGGTGGTGAGTCCACAGGAGGACGGCTGCTCTAAGTGTGAGCATAGCCTTGATCTTTCAGTGGGGGCTTTGGGCAAAGTGGGGTTAAGTGTCTTGCCCAAGGACACAACGACAGCAGTCATCAGTGGGAGTCGGTGGAGAAGGTGCAGAGGTGGGAATTGAACCCACGACCTTCTGGCCTTAAGGCCAATGCTCTACCGACTGAGCTACTGTCGCCCCTCTTTTTTACCCTCTTGATTTAAAAAGTCAATGAGACCCAAGACTTTTTTACCCTGATCCTGAGGCGACTTCAAACACTCCCCATTCTGTGTTATCATATTCATTACAATTTCACAAACATTGTTCTATGGCTACGGGAGCAAATCATGGCGTGGCGGCACCACCTCCGTTGCGCGGGTCGTTTTTGAGGCCGCTTGTGGCTCTAATTCTATTTTGTTTTAATGTCATTAATGGTTTGAGAATCCTGACCATTGTGGCTGAGGTTTTTAGTTCAGCCACATTTTACTTTACCAGTGAGATTAGCTAGCCGTGGTGAGTTCTGGCAACCTGGATCACAGACTTTCTGACTTGTGAAACAGTGGAGGGCGGGACATTGAAATGAAGACAATAACAAGATGTACGGGCTGTAAAAGTAATTTTGAAATTCAAATATCTCGGCTGAAATACTGTTATCAGTTAAAAAATTAATGCCTTTTGACATATTAGCGCCATTTATTGATGACTTGACATGCATAAATTACATATGGTTACTTTAACTATTATGTTTACACAACTTTTCTTCTAGACAAAATATCTTTGCATTTATCAACACATAGTCATGGTTGTCCAATGCACTTTTTTAATCTGTGCTGGAGATAGGGCAAAGTGAACTCAGACACGATAACCAACAGGGGAGGGGACCATAGACGGACGTAGTCACGCCTATCTCCGCCGTTCAAACAAATGGGCCAAAAAATGTGCTCTACTGGAGCTATCCAAAATGGCTGCGAGTGGTCTCGCCCACAAGAAGATTGTGAAAAAACTAGGGCTGTCAAAATTATCGCGTTAATTCACGTTAATTATCGTTTTCATTAACGCGTTAAAAAATAATTAATGCATTAACTGCCATTGACGTGTTAACACGTCAATTGCGTTTCCCGCTATTTTCACGTTCCCAGATGTCTATTGAATCAAATATGTAAGGCTTGAGGCAATATTTTCTTGAGCCAGCAGATGGCAGCATTGCTCTATGAATGGTTTGAAAACAGTTAGATGCACATGTGCCTCTTTTTTCTCAGCTTTCTGGTGATTTCAATAAAACTTAGCTCTACTCGACTGAGGATTACAGGGGAACGAAACAAGCTAGAAACAAAATTATTTTTGCTGATGAAAGTAGACAGTCCATTCTTTCAGAATCTGGTTTTTGAAAATTCAGTAAAAATCATTAGAAACGGCTGGCAATATGGGAGTACCTGTTCTGAAATAGACTGGCAGTCAATCGCATGTCCGAATGACCCGCCCATTTATAATAATATCATTCAGAATGCCACGGACACGTGCGTGTGTGTGATGGTGACAGCGGTAACGTGGTCATATAATACACACATATATATATACGCACAGGGGCCATTCTCTGATGTTGTGTGACACACGGAGGAGAGGAGGAGACACGCTGAAATGCAACCAAACTCGCAAAATTAAAGCTGGGGTATTTTCCCTTTCATTAACAGCTCTTGTTGGTTGTTGGTTACCCAATGAGTCATTACATTTGATAATCTCATTTAACTTCAATTGGAGTGGATTTGAAATAATTAATTAAATGTGAGTTAACTCACCATTACTATGCGATTAATCAACTAAAAAAAATTAATCGTTTGACAGCCCTAGAAAAAACCCATCTGCGCACCCGAGTGACTTCAAAAATTCTAGAGTGATCCAAAAAAATTTACTCCCCTCAGCATTGACACACATGTTGAACGGAGCTTTGGGCCAAGAGCCAACTTTTGGTCCATCCTGTAAAGACGTTTTTGAGAGGTCTGCCAATTCTATATGTTAGCATTGGCTAATTCTTATTCCGGGTCCACCCCCATCGGCCACTTTTGAGCTCTTGTCTAAGTAGTAATTATTTGAGTAGTTACATTATCATGGTCAACATCTGAGTACAAAATGGTCCTGGCCACATCTTGGGTCATTTTGGCTGTTTATTTGTTAAACTGGCCAAGAAAATTAGACTAGACTAAACCAAAATAGCGCTTCCAAGTTTGTCTGAGTGCATCTTTGTTTACACACCGTTGCAAGAAGATGGCGTTATGGAGGAAGTTCTCGAAAACCTTTAGGAAGACACGATTGGCCTTCTCGCGGTCCTTCTCCTCCTGGGTCTTGGGACATCCACAGCATGGCCCCTTCTCCCCCTCTGCAGCATCAGATGTGGTAGGTTTGGTGTTCTCCTCCAGCTCGTTCAGGCCGTTTGCCGGGACACGAATGGGGACCTTTAGTTCTGTTAACAGCGATGCACATTTATTATAATTTCCTGTGAGTTCTGGAGATTAATTTGTTCTTTTGGCATCAGTGTGGAGTGAATACCAGCAGCAAAGGTGCCTACATTGTGTGTTGTTACAACCACAAAGATTTTTACTTTGGATGTACCCAGGGATGAAGTGAAGTTAAATGTTGTGCTATGGTATAAGATTTCCCATGCTTAGTTCCATCCTCTGGGAATATAAAGATTATGGCACAGCAAAGAGGGATACAATCAACAAATGGAAGAAGGTGCTGTGGTCAGATGAGTCCTTAATGGAACTCTTTGGCCCAAATGCTAAATGTTATTTTCATTAGGCTAAAAATTAACACTGCTCATCAGCCTCAGTGCACCATCCCCTGTGTAAGCATCATGCTGTGTGAATGTTTCAGAAGATAGCCTCTTAGGGTCACCAAACTCCCCCTGCTGTGAAAGGGCTAAAGGGGCTTCCATAAACTATGAACTAGTGATGTATGATTATGCAAACACCCACTTTTGAGGAGTGTGTGTTAAAAGATACGTTCACTTCACTGTTGTCTAATACTTGTGGTCTGTCACTGAATAAATCATGTTTGTGTAAAGCTATGTTCAGACCGGATTATGCGTTGCGGCGAGTTTCTATACAAAGTCAATTGTGACGTCCGTCCATGCAATTCCTCGCATAGGCTGACGTTACCATTTCCTTTGTATTGAAACTCGGCACGCAAGTTCATCCCGCGCAGCAGAGGCGATGGGTACAGAGGTAGATGAATGCAACAAAAGCAGGAGATGAACATCCTCGCTCCACATACGTGCGGCAACAAATCTTAGAGCAGCAAAGTGGTCACAGGGATACACGCCGGTCCAAACATACCAGGATTAAACCAGGGCTGACAATGGGGTGAACATATCTCTTAACCCTGAGTTAACATTCTACTGTGACTGTAAACAAGTGCTGCTAACGTGTTTGCCGATGTGGAAGTACCAGCGTTAGCATCAAAGCCCGCCCACCACTTCTGCCTTGCGTTTTTCCCCAACACAGGAAAGTACGGCAGATTTACTAAACTCATGCAGCTAATATTTAGTGAACATGCATTGATGCCTCCATCTACGCACGTCCATGCATTGGCGGTCTGAACACAGCTTCAGAGTTCATACTGTGACTTTCATGAGCTGAAACCAAGTATTTACCGTAAATACGGTTTATGGTGCTTTCACATACTGTATTTCTAGATGATTTGACAAGAATTTAAGATTATGTTCAGAATTTCTATTTACAATGATCATTTATGATGAGCAGAGATCACTGTTTTTTACAAATTGTTGTGAAGATGTTTCTGATTAATGATGATGTGTTATTTCCAAGACTTGGTGATCCTTGTGTCCAGGAGCAGACCTTTGGAGCAGAAGTTGTGCAGATAGAGCTCGCGGTCCTCTGGCTGCTGCTGCCAGCGGAGCAAGTAGTAGCTGAGGTTCCCGTTGGGGTGGGCTGGGGGGGACCACTTCACCATCAGCTTAGTGGAGGAGTTGGCAAAGGCTCTCGTGTTTTTGGGCATTGATGGCACTGTAACACAAGGGCATTCCACATTTCATAAAATTACATGAAAGTTCAGATATATATATTTTTTTTTAACAAATTGGGATAAAACTCAACATAGATTTGAGTTAAGGAATTAGTGGGATGTTGGTTCAAAGTGCACTTTACAATTACAGAGACCAAAACTCAAAATCCAGTAACTTATGTCTATGAAGGAATCACTAAATGTATCATAGTTACAGTTTTCTGGTTGGCTAAACCTAGAAAGAATTTGACAAAGACTAAGTTTAAAAATAAATAACAAAATCTTGACAAACGAGTGACTAAACAGAAAAAAGTTTTCTCAAATTCAAAAAGCAAGGGCACTGGATTGCTACACGAGTCTATTGCATAGTGAAAATCTTTCTCCCAGGTGCTCCTCATAAAGCGGAGAAAACTGAGGCACACAGTGGGTAAAGAAAAAGTTAAAAAGCTTTTATTAATATATGGCTGAAATGTAAAAAAATGCTAACGCGTTTCGGCCTCTCAGACCTTCAACAGGGCATGTGTTGCATTAAAAGAGTCAAAGTGGCTGCCAAGCTGCTCTTATACCTTATGGTCATGTGACATGATCTTAAAAGAATAGTACCACACAGGGCAGACAACAACGGGCACAACAGACAAAAGCATGATTTCTTTTACAGAAAAGGAATTAGATCTAGTTCATCATTCAGTCTGGGATATTGTATAGCTTTTAGGGTAAAAATCCAAAAAGACTCCTGTTGGAGTAACAGTTTCAGTCTGTTCCCTCCTCTTGAAGACATTTTGATGTTGTTTAATGCCACAGATGTGCAGACTTTCACAGCTTCCATGTCCTGCTTCTTTGTAGTGTACTGCCATACTATATTGGAGGTTCCCCGTTTTGATGGCATATTTTTGCTCATAAAGTCTGTTTTTCAATGTTCTTGTAGTCCTTCCAATGTAGAAGCATCCACATCGACACTCTAATCTGTACACTAAAAATTCTGTATTGCAGTTTATAAATGATTTTATCTCAAGGTGATGTGTATTGACATTCTGAAAATGAGTTTCAATCATATTATGGCAGTGATTACATGGTCACATGTATAATTTCCAGACTTGGTTCTGAGCCATGTTTTCGGCTTTAAAGGAGGTAGTTGACTTCTCACCAGTTTATCTTTCAAGGTTGGGGCTCTTCGGAAACACACAATGGGTTGTTCTGGTAAAGCTTCTTTCAGTACTCTATCACACATAAGTATATCCCAATTTTTGTTATTATTTGTTTAATTGTATTTGCTTTATCACTGTATTGTGTTATGAAATGAGCTTGATTAGAATCATAGTTTGGTTTCTCTTTGTGAAACCATTAGTAAATGTTTTTTTCTTTTAGCTCTCAGATATGCTTCTGACACTATATGATATTTATACCCTCTATTTTTGAATCTTTTGGTCATATCTATCGCATTTGTTTCAAAATTTTCTTCAGAATCACAGATGCGTTCAAGCCTCTGGAACTGACCATAACGTATAATACTTTTATTACAATACCCCAAACTGGATGATGAGCTAGATCTCTTTCCTTTTCTGTAAAAAAAAAATCATGCTTTTGTCTGTTGTGCCCTTTGTTTTCTGCCCTGTGTGGTACTGTTCCTTTAAGATCATGTCACATGACCATGAGGTATAAGAGCAGCTTGGCAGCCACTTCGACTCTTTTCATGCAACACATGCCCTGTTGAAGGGCAGAGAGGCCGAAACAAGCCCTGGTGATCCAAGATGGCGCCCTATTCAAATGAATGGCTTGTGCTCAGTAGAGCATGGGACTTCACTGGCGCTGACATATCAGAGGAACTCGGCTATATTTGGGCATCGTCTGGTCCTCCCGGTTCTGCGCAGTGGATTATCTCCCATGATCCGTTGCGCCAAATACGCATGTCTGGCTCTCATGCACGTGCACAGAGGGGCTCAGCCAATCTGAGCTGCTGATCAGAGCAGTAGTAGAGCGGAGTCAAAGTGGGAAGGAAACGAGCAAAGTTTGTAGCAATAAAGTGTGGATTTAAAGAAAACCAAAAAATGTATAAAGAAAAAAAGTTCAGGATGACAAGGGACACTAAAATCCCCACAAAATCCGATTTTTATGAAAACTGTAGGTTCTCTGACAGCTGAGGACAAGCTGTTTAAATTTACATTGAGATCTATGGGACTTATGTCTGCAGTACCACTGTGCCCATGGGTGGGACAGCTATAAGATAGTATTACCCTATCCAGTTATTATTATAGATCCATGGGCCGGTGCTCTGTGTACTGGGTGCAGCTCTGACTGCCACCCCCCCGACCAAGAAATGGATTAAAGGGAAGAAAATTAATGGATGGGCCGAAACATATTGGAGTTTTTACATTTTAGCCATGTATTAATAAATGCCCATTTAATTTTTTTTAAATGCATATTATGTACTGCATATGTTTGGGAAACACTGTACAGTTTAGCAGTATTGAAAAAAAATCAGAATCAGAATCACAGGAAGTCCCACACTAGGAAATTGCTTTGGCTTTCAGTGCAAGCATAATAAAAAAATTCTATATAGTATAACATATTCAAAAATAGAAAAAATTTAAAAGTAAAAATGTCTACGATTAAGTAAAGTGACTTTATAAAGGGCAGTAAAGTGGCTTTATGAAGGGCAGTAAAGTGGCTTTATGAAGGGAAGTAAAGTGAATTTATAAAGGGTGGGGGGACAGGTTATGAAATGTTCATGAGTCCAACAGCAGAAGAGAAAAAACTGTTATGGCGGGTGGTTCTGGTCTGAATGGACCGTAGCCTCCTGCCTGAGGGGAGGGGTGGGAACAGTCCATGTGCAGGGTGAGAGGGGTCGGCTGTGATACAACCAGCCCGGCCTCGAGCTTGGGCGTCGTAGAGGTCCTGCAGCGATGGGAGGCTGTGGCCGATCACCTTCTCTGCAGAGCGTAGAATGCGCTGTAGTCTCTGCTTGTCCCTGACTGTTGCTCCAGTGCTGAGGGGTGATATGTCGAATGAGCAGTGGGGGGAGGTGTCAGGAAAAACATCAAAGCGGCTGAAGAACGGGTTTAGCTGGTCGTCAGCACCGTTGAAGGCTCTTGGTTTGTGATTGGTGATCAAACAAAGCCCCCTCTACTTTCTACTGACGCTCTGAAAGAGTCCCAGTCCGTGGATTCCAAGCACACAGCTCATCCACAGCCTCATCAGACCATACCTTAGAGTTCCTCACTACAAGTTTTGAGAGCTTCAGTCATTGTCTGTATGCAGGAATCAGGTGGATCATGTTGTGATCTGTGAACCCTAAAGCCGCGCGGGGCACAGTCGCGTTAAGCTCCGCGTACAGTGGTGTAACAGTGATCCAGAGTGTTCTCCTCTCTGGTCGAACATTTAATAACAGGTTGCTTCCGCAGCGTGCCTGCAACAACGCTGCTTTCAATCAAAATGCGGTCAAAATGAGAGCGGCGGAGAAAATCTCCTGGGGGGCAATAACGCAGTTTAGGTGTAAAAAACATGTGAAAAAGTCACCAAAGCTGAGGAGAACTATCATGTTTGTTTTAAACTTTCTCCTACTCCTTTTGAGCATCATGTTCTGAGTGTCCATAATTTTATTAATCTGTGTAGATGTTGTGAATCCTCACCGGAGGGCCGCGTGCGGATGTAGACCATGTGGCTCTTGGCCTCTGGTAGCCGGTCCACCTGCAGAGTGATGCCCTTCACAAAGATGGCGTACTGGGTCCAGGGTTTAAGCTGCTGCAGGGTCACTCTGGGCTCTGCGCTCTGGTCCCCAGGGAGGTCCACGTCCACCATCTTCCAGCTGTCAGAGCCGCAGCCGTCCAGGTTGTCAAACTCAGTGATGTTCTGGAAAGGGCTGAGGACCACAGCACAGTTGTGAAATGCTGTTATGTTATGACATACAATTAAACTTGTGAGAAGTAATAAAAAGTACATCTGACATAAATATGTTGAATGCCTAGTGGGACTAGTGCACATGGTGACGACTTACGCCTCTTTATAGTAGACCACGAAGCTGACGTGGTCTGAGTGGTTCAGGGGCCTGTAGTGCTCCCAGCTCAGCCCAATGGTGGAACTCGTGGTGTGGTTGGACTTGAACGTCAAGATGTGGCTTTCACCTGGGGCAAAACAAGAGCGTTACACAATGTTTGGTCCCCCTCTGATTAGTCACAGTCCACAGAGTCGCAGTAAGTTTAGTTTCATTAGAAGAATAGAAGCGATAATCAATGCATTCATTATTATAGGTTTTCAGTTGTGTAAAGTCTTTAAGGATGTGACATTTGGATTGGAAAATAAATAAATGAGTTTTTAAAACAGTATAGTATTATCCAGTGTTGTGCGTGAACGAGTTCAAAAGAACGCGTTCATTGAACACGCTCATTTTTTTGTGAACGTTGAACTGAACGCAACATTTTTTAAAAAGAACTTGAACGTGAATTACTTCATTTTATGTGTCATGAACGGCAGACATCACTATGAACGTTGGAATCTGTTTTCTCTTTTGAAACGCAACAAGAGAAATTTCCTCCCTCCTGTATTCTCGCACTTTTTCCGCCGAAATCTAAAAATTCCTACGGTTTCCACCGTCTGTGAACGCACCCCGACTGTGTTGCGGTGCGGCGCTGAGAGCTGGTGCTTTTCACATGTGCCCGAGTCGTGATGAAAACACAGGGTGAGTTAGCGACAAAGTTTACACCGTTTACATTTGACATAAAGTATAGACACACGCACTGCAGCGCATTACTGTCTGTAGTTTATGAGCAGAGATGGGGCAACTCCGTTTGGCTCCCATTGAAAACCATGTAAATCTTGTCTGTTTTGTACTCAAAAGGCTCTCCTCCTGTGGGTGTACAGGAGATATATACATATACATATATAATATATATATATATATATATATATATATATATATATAGATATATATATATATATATATATATATATATTCCAACAGAGCCCTGTTATCGCATCTCGTCCACTTTCGCCTTGTTCCAGTAGCCCACTTTTCATCAAGGTGCTCTGGTTCCCCAGCACCTGACGCAGACCTTGTTTGGCCGGGCGACGGCTGATCCGGCATCTCATTGCTTATTTGTACCTTCATGGTTATGAGTTAGGCAGTAGCATTAAGGGTCTTGCCCAAGGATTAAGGGTCTTGCCCAAGGAATAGTGGTTACAGCGGATCCCCGGAACAACCTCGGACATCTCGGTCCAGAAATGTGCAGTGCTAGGAACAGCAAAGATACTGCGCAGAACCCTCAAGCTCCCTGGCCTCTGGTAGAGGACCCGAGCTTAGCCGCCCGCGGAGGGCCAAAGGTGAGTGGACAATTTTTTTTTTTTTATATATATATATATTAGCTCGTAGTGTGAAAAAAATACGTATTTAAGTATCTCACGAAAAAAAGTAAAATGAACTGAACTTTGAACTAGTTCAGAATTAAAAATGTGAACTTTGAACGTGAACTGTTCACTTTGTGCATGTATGAACTGAACTTGAACTAAGCAAAGGAAGGTTTCTCACCCATCATCTGTACTTCTTAGCAAGTTTTCCCGACGTTTCGTCCTCAACCTGGGGACTTCTTCAGGGAAAGATGGGTGAGAAACCTTCCTTTGCTTTGACTAATCCCTGTACGACTGAGGGCTTACACATGAACTTGAACTAGTTCAGAAAAGCTGTGAACTGGTATTATCATTATAACTATTATTCACAAACATTGTCACAGTAATCAGTAATAGTTCAGCTTCTTCAGGGCAGGACTCACAGCTTGCCCTCTGGCCGTTGTTATGGAAGTCACCCTCCTCCTGCTTGACCAAGATGCCTGTGCGCTCCACCATTGTGTGGATCTCAGACATGCACAGCTTGGGGTTCATGCGGAAGAAAAGACGTCCCGACTGGATGGTCAGATTGTGGTGGGTCCAGTTCCACAGGGTCTGCAGGTTTAGGTTGTTGATGGCGGAGAAGGCGTACATGCTGAGAGAGGTAGAACACACATTACATTAGGCTATATTACACAGTGTAGCGACAAAACCCATCCATCTACTGTATTTATCCATTTTCTACCCCTTAATCCATTCCTGGGTCGGGGTGGTGGCAATCAGTGATGCCACCCAAGTCACATAGCACCAGCCCCTCACTGACCCTCTGCAGGTGTTGAGTCCACAGGAGGATGGCTGCTCTGTCAGTGAGAGCATAGCCTTGATCTTTCAGCGGGTGCTACAGACGAAGTGGGGTTAAGTGTCTTGCCCATGGACACACCGACAGCAGATGTCAGTAGGAGTCGGTGGAGAAGGTCTCGTGGTGGGCTCGAACCCACGACCCTCAGGCTCAAGAAATAATAATATTGAATTGCTGTAACGTGGTTAGCATTAAAACATTTTGCTCTTTCAATGTTGCCGAATAATTCATAAATCACAGATTAGAAAGTTAGGTTATTCTCTATTGTCCCTGATAACTACGAGATAACTACGAGAGAAGCGCCATGTGAAGACGTGTGCTGAGCTCTGCATGTGGACCATTCTCTTTTTAACACTAGAAGCCCGAGGGTTTTTAGACCGCAGTTTAGAAGAGGAGAAGCTAACTTGCTACTTTGGTTGCTAACACTTGCATGTCTTGATATGCAAATTTAGGTAATGACGAAAACAGCAGGAGGCTGGGGTGGGCTTTGTTTATTTGTGTGGGGGAGGAAGTGCTGGTAGAGAGTGGAGAGAGTTGAGGAGAAAGTGCAAGAAGAATCATGCCTCTGTGCGATGTGTTGACTGATACAGATACACATGTGGACAATGCAGAAAAGAGATGCCGTGGCAGTCCAAGGACAGTGTTCCCTGAGAATGCATATACTGTATACATTTTGTAATTACAGTTTTTCTCAGTCGTTTTGGTGCTCTTGGTGTCGCTTGGTCACTCTTCACATTTGCACAACAGTTTGTACATTTCTCAAAACAATTAGTGCAAACTGCAACCCCTTGTGGATAACCTGCAAATTTCTCAAAATGAAAAGTGAATTCCTCAAAAGCAAGTATTGATGTCAATGAAACTTGTCAAAATACTATGTCCTAATAGATGGTTTTCCATCACGTGCTTATTACCCATGATGCTTTGTGCGAACGCTATGTTAAAGGGTCTGGCTTATATTGCACAGATCATTTGTCACGGATCATTTGTCCCCATGTCATCTAAAGCCACGAATTCGGCCGACGCTGACCGCGTTAAGTATATTGATACACTGGACTAATCTGTGAGGCAAGATCCTTGGAGAAATTGAGAGTGATCGTAGATTTGGATCCATATGAAATGCGGCGAGACCAGTGGACTTGGCCTGAAATGGCTTACTTTCACTTAACAGCTTTACAATTAAAAAAAACGTCATGATGTATATGATGCAATATTTCTTTCAATCATTAATTTATTTAGAACGAAGCAGTTGATATCACAGACTGTAAATCACTTCTGTCCACCACCCTTTCCCCCTCCTCCTCCTCCCCCTCTCATTCATTTAGAGGGGATCGCTTGAGGCCCATATATGCATGGTATCACAGTCAAATCTCAGCTCTGAATATAAACCACACATGCACAGATTTAGCTAGCTCTTACCTGTTATGAAATGGTCAGAACAGACCTTATATTTGAGTCATTATTTATTTATACATTTATAAATATTTATTTATTTATTTTGAGTCAGAATTTAGTATTTAGTGTTTAGCCTTGTATCCTGAAGAAGATGACAAAGTCTGGGATTGTGTCTTTAATTCAGACAGAAGACATGTTTTATTGTCGATGGTAGAGACAGCACGAACAACACGAACAAAAGAATGCAAGTGTATTATACAGAGCGGAGGCATGGAGACTTCCAATCAGCAGCTGCCACGGTGCCATGTAGCTTGGCCTTCAGATAGACAAAACAAGGGAAAAGTACTGGCTTCTACACATTGATAGAATGATAAGTTTAACTTTAACAAAAGTTGCTTCAAAGTGTTATGAAATCTCACATTGTATTCTATTGTATTGTATTCAGTAATCATCTGGCTCATTTTGATATTGATGTATGATGTTTGTAGTGAATATTTCTTGCTGAGAAACAGGAGTGCCAACCACTCAGCCAATGTGCAATCATGAATCGTTTGAAATTCTTTAGCATATATGTATATGCTAAAAATAAGCATAAATTGAGATATTTTTAATATTGTCTGTGGAACAACATTCTGAGTAGTTACAAGCAGTGTTTATATAGTAAATCAAGCTGATTTTTTCTTATTTGCACTGCTTCTATCAATTTTATTTTGAGCTGTTTTTGTAGTTTTTTTTTTTTACAGTTTACACTTCATAATAATTATATAATCAAGGTGTGAGATTTCATAACACTTTGAAGCAACTTTTGTTATAGTTAAACTCATCATTCTATCAATGTGCAGAAGCCTGTACTTTTCCACTTCATGTTTTGTCTATCTGAAGGCCAAGCTACATGGCACCGTGGAAGCTGCTGATTGGAGGTCTCCATGCCTCCGCTCTGTATAATACACTTGCATTCTGTTGTATCTGTGTTCGTGTTGTTCGTGCTGTCTCTACCATCGACAATAAAACATGTCTTCTGTCTGAATTTAAGACGCGATCGAGGACCTTGTCATCTTCTTCAAAGGAAAACCTAACATTCCGCATTATATAAGTTGGTGGTGTTTGGTTATAGCAGCATGATGTCACAGTTCTATGCACACATACTCGGTTCCTCTTCAGATGACATTTGAAAGCTACACCTCCATATTAACTCTACGCCTTCCATCATATGTGCATTCCCCAGTGAAACCTGAGGCCGGGAGGGAGCTGGCAGAGGCCAGGCTGGCTTTCCCATGACCCCAGCCTGTGTGTGTGTGTGCTGCTGATATGGGAACAGGACACAAGGCTAGGACACTCTAAACATAAAAAAGCCATTTGTAGAGATAGTGTAGATCCACCACCATATCAAAAACTTTGGCCTTCCCTGTACTACTACATTAAAACTAGGACTATAGTTCAGAATGAAGATTAACCCAAGACAAAAATATAATATATTATAATTTATATTGTAACAAACAATCATACTAAATATTCACAATTTAATTTGACCAGAAAAACACTTAACCCCCTGAAAAGTGGTTAGAAAAGTGGTTGAAGTGCGATCGCAGAGATATCAAACCTGTTGGTTGTAGGTCTAAGTTGCTGCAGCAGTCAAAAGCTGTGTATGTATACACGGTAAAACACAGAGAACGCGCTGACAGACAGGGCCTCTGAACTAATCACAGTGGTGCAAACAGGCCATAACAAGTTTTCTTCTGTCTTTAAATAAAGGTAACAGTCATGTGATAATAGTGTTATGTTGAATATTATGTTGTTGGAGGAAACATGCAGCGCATTTGAAGGGAAATTTTGGTAGAAAATAAAACCAGTAAAATTTGATCAACTGTCTTAAAATATATATTATGATCACAATTTAATATAGAAATTTGTTGTAAAATGTTTAATGTATATACGATGGTATGAACAAGTTTGAGCACCCCTAACAATTGTTATGATTTTCCTTTATACATCACTGGTTGTTTGGATCAGAAATGTCAGTTAAATATATCATATAGGAGACGAACACAGTAATGTTTGAGAAGTGAAATAAAGTTTCTATAATTTACAGAAAGTATTATTTAAACCACATGTACAGTATGTGCATCATTATAAACGCCCTTTACATTTGTCTTATCTCATTATCTTTAGCACTATTTTTGGAACTCAAAATTGGTTTAATAATCCAGTAACCCTTGACCTCCACACATAGGTAAATCTCTTTGCATCTTCTGTGAAGAGAGAAACATGGGAGCCTCAAAACAACTCTCACCTGAAAACAAAGATTGCTCACATCAGGGTTTAAGGGAAGGATACAAAAATCTATCACAGAGATTTAAGCTTTCAGTTTCAACCGTGAGGAACATTGTGAGGATTTGGAAGACCACAGACACAGTAAGGCTCGAAGTGGGAGACCAAGAAACCAACAGGATGTGAGAACAGACAAGAGTCACAGAGCACACACCAGCTCCAAAGACCTACACCATCAGCTGCACATGGTGTCACTGTGCATCGTTCGACTATTCAGAACACCTTAGACAATGAGTTGCTGCCTGGAAGAGTAATGTGAAAAAATCCTTTACACGGCTCAAACAGTGCATACATTTGCACATTTGGACAACCCAGCTTGATTTTGGAAAAAGGAAACTTAAATGTTGTCATTTAAAAAAAAATGGAGGAAATATAACAAGGCATGGATTCTACTCAATAGAATCAGAATCATTTTTATTGCCATGTAAGTTACAGGAAGTCACAGACTAGGAAACTGCATTGGCTCTCGGTGCAACAGTGAAGGATGAGCGGTAGAGAATAGAGATAGGCATAATAAAAATTAGCATACACTGCTAAGGTATGAATATTCAAATGATTACATTTAAATTTACTACAATAAACAGTGCAGTTGGTGCACACAATATGCCGTGAGCAGTGCAGTGCAGTAGTGCAGTAAGGTGACAACAGTAAAGTGACATTATCAAGGGCAGTAAAGTGGGTTTATAAATGGCGCTAAAGTGGCTTAATGAAGGGCAGTAAAGTGGCTTAAAAAAGGGTGGGGGGACAGGTTGTGACGTGTTCATGAGTCCAACAGCCGAGGCAAAGAAACTGTTTGTATGGCGGGAGGTTCTGGTCCGAATGGACCTCATCGTTGTTGGAGATGAGTCCAATGAGGGTGATGTCATCAGCGAACTTCACAGAGTCGTCGCTGGAGGTACAATGGTTGGTGTACAGGGAGAAGAGCAGGGGAGAAAGAACACAGCCCTGTATGTACTAAGGCATTCATGCAGAGGTTTCCCCAGTTGGTAGAGGGCAACCTCCACAAGACTTTCTCCACCAACTCCCACTGATGTCTGATGTCGTTGTGTCCTTGGCAAGACACATAACCTCTGGGAACACCAGATGCTGTAAAGTGCCAAACTGCCGCTGTGTCCTTAGGCAAGACATTTCACCTGCAGTTTAGTGTGTGTTTGAATGGTTGGTGGTGGTCGCAGGGGCCAATGGTACATACTGGTTGCCTCGTTTATGTCAGTGTGCCCCGGGGCAGCTGTGGCTACAGTAGTAGTTTATCACCACACTGGACCATCAGCCCCAATCAATACCATAAATTCACTCACTCATACCTATTGTGCATACATTATGCATCTGCCTAATTTGGTTTAAATAATTCTTGCACACTTTGTAAGACGATATAAACTTTATTTCACTTATCAAATATCACTGTGTCTGTCTCCTATATGATATATAGGAGTTTTTCTTAGCAGGGTATGTAGTTTGTGTGGAGCAGGATGGAGCTGGGTGAGGGCTCAGAGAATAGACTTTAAATCAGCTCTGCTACAAGTCTCTCCATGGCCTCGCACCAAAGTACATCTGTGACATGTTGGTGCCATATGAACCAACTCGGACTCTGAGGTGCACAGGAACTGGCCTCCTGCTGGGACTGTGAGGAGCACAGTGACTGGCCTCTAGCTGGTGCTGAGAGTCAGACTAAACTTGGGGAGGCAGCGTTCAGATGTATATCTTCCTGAAAATGAGAGGACAGCCTTAATCTGCTCTGTCCAACTCCAGATTAGACACTGTTCTGTTTAGTTGCACATACAACAATGAGGATTGTATTGCGTGTATGACTTGTGTTAAACAAATAAAATTGGGGGAGATGAAGCATTGTGAAGCAGGCTGGGGGAGGGTGAGGTAAAGCAGTGTGGAATAGACTGGAGGAGGGTGAGGGTGGAGCAGGGTGAGGTGAGAGAAGGGTGAGGCCAGAGAAGGGTGAGGGTGTAGGAGGAAAGAGCAGGTCATACTTGTCCAGGAGCTCGTGTCCACTGATGTATCGCAGACCCTTTAGGAATGACAGTGAGTCCAGCGTGTGCGAGTGTCGGATCCTCACGTAGCCCATCACCGTCTGGATCAGCCCCATGAAGCTCTCCAGCTCAGATGCAATGTTGTCTAAACACAATAGAGAAAGAGGGGTCAGGTCCAATCATTTGATTTTTGTCTTTGAGACATGGACGATAGTTTTATACGACACATTGTTTGTGAAGAAGAAGATTCTCTATTCAATATTCAAAAATATTGAAGAGAATTCTGTATTAAATTGTTGCTTGATCACACAGCTACTGTAGTGTGTGAATTCTGCAATTAAATAATTTCACTTGATTTGAGTGAAGAAAAAGTAAAAAAGGAACACATTGCATCCTGCTCCCATAATAAATACATGACTTTTGAGTGCAGCAGCAAGTCCTAAGTAACTCTGAAACAACTGTTGTTTTGTGTTTTACAATTGTTAGTACTTTTTCTAGCTGTAAATGTTACCTATGGTCCCAACTAAGCAGATCAAGCGTGAGTCCACTGGAGGAATTTAATTGTCTTGAACCTACAGTATCTATCTATCCATCTATCCATGACATAATTATTCAAAATTTCTAACGTATGGCCAAACATTTTCATCCTAGTCTCTTAATGCTCACATCCACATGCCTCCAACTTCTGGATTAGCCTCTGATCCAGCCCTCGGAGTGAGAGCTTAAGGGCACGATCACATAGGTTTTAGCAAACGAACTAGGCCAAGTGGCCCGGCTCGTCACCATAGGGGTGTGAAAATGGCCCGCGGTCACATGAACTTGTTCTCTGAATCGTGCCAGAGAAAATGTGCTGTAGTACAACGTTCGGTCCAGCTGGTGGCTGAACCAGATCATTGTGAGTATTGATCCGCTCTAGTTTGCATACAGACAGAATAGGAGCGTTGAGGATGCAATCTCGTTTGCTCTGAACTCTACAGTCACTTTGACAATAGTAAATCTGTCGCAGGAAAGCTGCTCATTGATTATAGCTCTGCCTTGTCCCAGGTAAAACAATTGAAAAAATTAATGTCTCTCGATTCAAGTGTTGCCGTGTGTAAGTGGATTTTTAGCTTTTTAAATGACTGATCTCAGAGAGTGAAAATCAATGACTCAATGTTGTTTCTGTTTTTGCTTTTTACTTTGTGCACTCATGATTGTGTGTCTTCCTCTGACCCTAACCTGATCACACCTTAGAGGCACTTTAGAGATTTCATGACACTTTGAAGCAACTGTGGTTAAAGTTCTAACTCGTCATTATAACATATGCACGAGGCAGTTCTTTTCTTCTGCATGTTTTCTGAAGGCCAAGCTATTGGTACTGTGGCGAATGCGGATTGGACGGTGTTCATTCCTCCATGCTGTATAATATATATATATATATATATAATGAATGAATATATATAACGTCACTTGCATTCTGTATCATCTTTGTTCATGCTGTCTCTACCATCGACAATAAAACATCTGTCTGAATTAAAGACACGATCCCAGACTTTGTGTGCATTGGTTGCATGTGGACTTACTGCCATGGCGGATGTTGATGTCGAGGTTTCCATCGATGATAGTGCAGTCTTTGAGAGACTGTGCTGCGTCCACAGAATCGATGACCGCAGAGGGACACAGCTTGTCACACGGGCCGTTACATGCACTGCACAGCATTCTGGACACAAAAACCAGTCACTTCATAAAAGCTGGGACCAGCATACTTTATCCTAAATGCTTGTGTGTTACACCAGTGTAAAGATAAGAAAATCTAGTTTGATTATAATTTAAGAATAGCACAGTGAAAGCTACTTTATTTTCAACATGTTTTTTTTTTAAGTTAATGTTAAAAGGATTATAGGAGGATTTTCACAAATTTTAGAAAAGAACCGCCCTATACATGCATCAAGAGTTCCGAGCTTCCTGTTCGAACGCATGGCATTGAGGGTAGTAAGTCTCATAAGCTACATGTAGCTCTATAGTCAGTCGGTTGGGTTTACATCTAAAACCACAAGAAAAAAATGCGTTGCTTTTAAGTACAAAAAAAAAATCTTTACTTTACCTTCAACCTTTGAAATTGGTGATTCTTTTAGCTATTAAAATAATCTATGGGCCGGAAACAAAAGAGAGGTCAATCGTTCACAACAAGTAATTCAATAAGGTGGTTGTGGTTTGATCCCCACCTTTTTGACCCAACTACCCACAATGCTGTGCGTTCGAACCGGAAGCTCAAAACTCTTGATGCAGGCAGGCCCTCCTTTATGAAACTTGCAAATGAGACAATTTGTTTTTTCCTTAGTTTTGAGCATAAAGCCCCATAAACAGAGCAATGGTCTCAGTCAAAACTGTCTCAGCCACTGCCCTGTACTCAGCATGTAGCAGTTTATAGATAGGATGCAACGCACTTATCTGTAGGATCGGGCTCACGGGCAGTGGCTCTGGGGCAAAGCGCAGCAGGTGCCAGGAGAGGTCCCACCGCATCACTGCTCAAATGTGGTGCCGCCATTCAGACGTTTTAGATCCAGAGATTCTCTGTGGAATCACGGACACTTTCCAAAAGCTTCTCATACGCATGTTCTCTCTCACAGAGATCGCTCAGATGCTTTAAGCGGTTAATGATGAGAGCCACCGCTAAAACAGGGCGTGAAACAGGCGGTTTCTGAATATTTATAGGCGTGACCTTCAATAATACGCTAGTTTTCATTGCGGCATTTACTAACAGCCGCGTATGCGTACGCTCAGATCTGGGCGGATCTCACACGTTCATAAATCCTGCGTTGGGTCTTGCATATATGGTATCTACACTACACAGTGTGATGATTGCAGTGTTGAAATAGTTACTAACTAATGTTGTTAATAATAAAAAAGTTCATAACTAAGGAACTTTTTATTGCAAAAGTCCAACTTTATTATCAAATACACATATGAGTGTGTTCACAGTAAAGTGTCAATTATAGTATCTGGACTTTAAAACGTTATAACTCAAAAACTAAGGGTGTATTCAGACGTGCACATTTGCTCCACTTTAAACGGACCAGGATTCGTTTGGAACTCTGATCCGAAGCTTTTATGCAGGTCTGAATACACACAAACGAATCCAGGTCCGGACCAAAGAACCGAACCGAGACCCACTTTTTTAGGTGGTCTCGGTCCGCTTCCAAACGAATTCTGGTCCAAACCGAATCAGGTCTGAATACATCCGGTGTCGATCCGACACAACTCCAAGATACGTGCGCATTTTTTGGGCTTAACAAGCACCGCACACAGAAACTGAGGAATTAGCCATTCAGCGGCTAACTATGCTGCTAACTATGCTGCTAACGCTACACAACAACAATGAGCCGTGTGCAGACTGGAGCAGTGAGGAGACGCTGTGCAACAGGCTTATGGAGTTACAACTGTTCACAGTATACAGTGATGTTAATGCAGCATCTTCAAACCATTTGCATTATTAAAAGCCTGACACTGTTTGACTCACGTCTCAAAGAGCAATATTCCGCATCATGTAGCTTTGGTTCATACCTGATCCTCAGCGTCTGTTTGTCCCGTGGTTATTATAGATCCATGGTTTATCCACAATGCTGAACAGGGCCGTTATTATCATAGATCCATGGCACGGAGCGCACAGACAGTCTCTCCTTCGGCTTTCTCCTCACGCATTCTCCGACGCTGTTCCAATATTTAAAACAACGTGTTTCGTCTGCGTCATATGAGCTGCTGTTGATGTTGAAGGTGGTTTTGCTCTAAAAAGAGCAAACAGAGGCAGAGCAAACATGCTGCACATACGATCTCAATGTTTTCTGCCGGTTCCGCATCTATCCTCCGTGAGCTCTCGCTGTCCAATAGGAGCGCCGATCGTCACACGTGTCAATATGTTTATATAAAAAAGTTCACTTGCAAAAAGGACAGTCTGAATACGAACCGGAGCAAAAGAAAAAAGTTTGGTCTGCTTTTGATTCGGATCAAGCAAGAGGAGCAAAGGACTTTTCAGGTCTGAATACACAAATTACTTTCATAGATTAGAAAAAAAGATTTCAAACACAGACACATTGAAGAGATAGTGTGGATAAAATCAAGAGGAAAGATTGACAAATATATTTTTGGCAACAAAACGACAAAATCATCCTCTGAGTTGACCATTCTACTGTGACGCCAGTTACATAGAAAATAAAATGTCCTCAGTCTGAAAAAGTGGCAGATGAAATCCCACAAGATTTACATGGTTAACACAACATAAGGAAATCACTTGATATAAAAAAAAAAAATGACCCTTGAAAAAGGTGTAACGGACGTGATGGTTTCTGTCCATTTTTCTCTAACAATTAAACTTGTGGGAAAAGAAATCTGGTCTGGTTTCACATTTAATTGGTTGACTAAATGAAATTATCACTTTGTTTCTACTCTATGTAAAAAAAATAGAATCTCTTAATCAAACGTGAACATCTAAAAATACGAAACAAACTTCTGCAAAGCTCATTCCGTCAAATCATCGTCCGTTACAAAAAATAAACAGGGCCGCTGTAGGAAACTTGTCTGTATGAAACAGTTATGTTCTAGCAACTTCTAATGGACAGAGGAGGTGTTTGGATATATGAAAAACATAAAATATCTTTGGATTATTAAAATCTAATTTTTGGCCTTTTGTCACACTTTTGCGCCCTTTTGTGTGAACAAGCCCATATATGAAAATACTCTCTGGTATTGTTTAGGGGGCCTGAGCAAATGTAGGGGCGGGCCGTAGTTTGGGGACCACTGGTTAAGATGATCCACCCGGAAGTAGAGAATCCTCCTATTTACCTTTATGTTATACTTCATTGTCCCCATAGGGAAACTAGTCCTCTGCATTTGACCGATCCTGAATGCCAATCAATCAATCAACTTTTATTTGTATAGGACCTTTCCTACACAAGGCAACACAAAGCGCCTCACAACCCACATCATATCAAGAAAATCCTAAACATTATAATCAACATATACATAAAAACTAGTGCTGTCCAACAATTAAAATATTTAATCGCAATTAATCGCATGGATTTCATAGTTAACTCGCGATTAATCTCAAATTAGTCACACATTTGTGTGGGTGTGTGTGTGTGTGGGTGTGTGTGTGTATGTGTGGGTATAGACCATAGACTGTATAGAAACATCATGGTGTCATGATGATGATAAACAAATACTCTATGCTGTTTCTCTGTTTACTTTCGGTATATCTATGACTGTATACTGTTTGCTTGTATTGCCTTTTTTATTAACCCCTCCCCCCCATCTCCCACTTCATGTCCCCCCCCCCCCCCCCCCCCCCAACTACATATTGTTTGTAATCTCTGTCTACAATGTATCTGAACTAGTCCTTTTCTTTGTTTCTATTTTTTTTTCTGTATATGTGTTTGTCTGCAATAAAAAGTAAAAAAAAAAAAAAAAAAAAAAAATTAATTGCGCGATAAAAAAAATGACGCCGTTAATATTGATTTGCGTTAACGCGTTAATAACGCGATATTTTGGACAGCACTAATAAAAACACAAGAAATATTAAAAACAGAATAAAATATGTAATTAAAAACCTTAAAACATTAAAATCACTCACAGGATTAAAATAATGAATAGCCTTATTATACGGCTCCTCACAGCAGCAGGAGAATTCTCCATTGATTTGAATGTAATTTCAAATCGTTCTACCGGTCATTATTTCTTGATAACGGACCTCTCAAAACAATAATGACCGCTGCCCATGGCAGCGCACCCTCTGCTTGTAATTCAAACGTGTAGAAGACTCCGCAAGTAGTACGGCCACTTCATTGCTACTACGGTATCTGCGAGAGAAGCTATCGGAACTAGCCACGCTCAATAGACACGTATATCAATCACATCCATCCATTTTTCTTCCGCTTCATCCGTTGCCGGGTCACAGGGGCAGCAGTCTAAGCAGAGACGCCCAGACTTCCCTATCCACACACACTTCCTCCAGCTCGTCCGGGGGGACTCCAAGGCGTTCCCAGGCCAGCTGAGAGACATAGTCCCTCCAGCGTGTCCTGGGTCTTCCCCGGGGCCTCCTCCCGGTGGGACGTGCCCGGAACACCTCCCCAGGGAGGCGTCCAGGAGGCATCCGGAACAGATGTCCGAGCCACCTCAACTGGTTCCTCTCAACGTGGAGTAGCAGCGGCTCTACTCCGAGCTCCTCCTGTGTGACCGAGCTCCTCACCCTATCTCTAAGGGAGCGCCCAGCCACTCTGCGGAGGAAGCTCATTTCGACCGCTTGTATCCGCGATCTATATCAATCACATTTAAATGTTAAAGGAGCTATACCCGTTTCTACTAGGTTTGAATGTTTAGCACTGCCCCTCAACTCACTCACAGGTCTCTCATTTCCCCTATGCTCTCATCCCACGGAGCCATCTAGTTTTATTTGCAATCTATATTGCAAACATTAGCATGAGCGCAACTTCTTGTAAGCTGTACAACAATCACTGATGAAATGGTACAAAAGCAACGCACTGCTAACAAAATATAAAACTGAAAGATTACCGCTAGTTCCGTGTCCGAATATAGTCCGAGCATAGATAGTCCGAGGCGGTCCTGCAGGTCTCTCACAAAGACAAGTCTCTCCAGAGGATACGATGTAAGCTTGCTATGTTCACCCGGGTTTGATTTCTTCTTTGATCATTTTTTCGCTTTATTTCCCTATTCTCTTCCTCACTATTGTGACGTTTGGGCTGTTTTGTTGTGTATGCAGTTACAGCAAGAGGAGTTATAGCCAATTCTGCTAACATGCTACTGTGTTTAGCAGCGCTGTAGAAGCTAGAGGACGCAGCCTCGTTCTGTGATAGGAGGAGAGCGGGCGTCATGCTAAGTCTCTACTCTGAACTTTTTACGGCCTGAATTCATACACAAGCTAGATCAATGAGATCAAGTTTTCAATTAAATTACAGATTATAATACAACTTGTATGTAGTATTAAGCATTTTTACGAACTCATTAATTAATAAATAAATAATAAGCTGCATAAATCTGAAACGCTGTCTCCACCTGTCTAGTTCTGACTCTTGGAACCAGCAAGAGGCTTCTTGCCATGTTCCTCAGAGTCTGAGTTGGTTCATATGGGACTAACATGTCACTAATGTACTTTGATGCAAGGCCATGGAGAGACTTGTACACAAGCAGCGCTGTTTTAAAGTCTCTTCTCTGAGCCACAGGAAGCCAGTGCAGAGACCTGAGGACTGGACTAATGTGATCGTACTTCCTGGTCCTGGTCAGCATTTTGGACATACTGCAGCTGTTTTACAGCCTTTTTGTTGAGCCCAGTTAGCAGGCCACTACTGTAGTCTAACCTACTGGAGACAAATGCATGGATAATGCTTTGCCAAGGGGGCCTCTGTCAGGAGTAGTTGTCGCTGTAGTACAGCACTCGGAGCCCATCGCCACAGCTTGTTTCGTACTACCAAAGTTGAAGAAATGTTTACCTATTCTACATACAGTACTTTTAGTGGTGGGGGAGAGACGTGAGCACCTGAAGGAAACCTACGCAGACACAGGGAGAACATGCATCAATCAATCAATCAGAGAGTCCCAGTTCTAAGCGGGATTCGAACCCTGGACTTTCTTGCTGAGAACCAAGAATGTTAGCCATCTTGCCATCTTGCCATTTTTTTACTCAAAATTATAACTTAAAGTAAAAAAAGGTGGCAATTGTTTTGGGTCCAATGTTTTTTGGAACCTAAACAATGAGTAAATTAAATTATATGGTTGTTTTCTTGATGGATTTAAAATGATGTACAACACACCTTACCATCAACACTGCAAGTTCAAAATAGTTTAAAATAATTAAACTATTTATTAGGACGCACCTGCTTATCTAAAGCATTCGGATAATATTAGTATGAGTCTGTAGTGTCTATATGAGTCTGTAGTGTCTGTATGAGTCTGTAGTGTCTATATGAGTCTGTAGTGTGTGTGAGTCTATATGTTTTCGGCAGAGCTGTTTGGGCTTAGCTGCAAATTTCACACTCCTCATTCTAGACTGATAAGTTCACGTCGCAGAAGGTCGCTGGGTCTCCTTCAGTAGTCTAAGCATGAGTTTCTATGGCCTCAGGGACTGGAGAAAATCAGAATAATGTCAAGTGGAGAGTACCGAGACACAAACACAGAAGGAGCGAGAGTTTAAGGTCCAGGAGGCGTTACACAGATGAGGGTGCACAAAATGGTTCACTATAAACAGACGAGTTCTGATTTACTTGGAGGAAAACAATATTTTGTCATGTGTCCATATCATCATATTACATACATAACATGTACGTATACATGTAATGGCTTGGTGTAAAAACCACCCAGCAAGTGAACAAGTGAGAGATTAAAAAGTTGTTCATATTCTAAAACATAAAAGGACAAAGTAAGTCTTATCATTTTTTAATTGTTTGTTTCTGTGTTTTAGATTTGTTTAAGTCTCCTCCCCTCTCCTCTTTACTCTCCTCTATATTCCTCCTCTCTCCTAACCTCTTCTCTCTCCCCCTCTATGCTCTCCTCCTGCTCTCAGTCCGTCGGCCCTCTTCTCTCTTCCTCCTCTCTCCAACCTTTTCCCTGAGTCAAGTTGGGTAGTGTGGTCTCTCCAAAATCTCCTAAAACTTTCTGTGTAGGCGTTGTGCAGTGTGTCCTGAGTCTTACCGGTTGGAGTCGTTGCGCGTAAAGCCATTGGGGCAGTCGGACATGCACTCGCCGTCGTGAATCACAAAGTGGCTCTCTCCCTGCAGATGGACCTGAGCACACATGTCCAAAGTGATGCATCTCCAGCCTTCGAACATGTAGGTGTGTGGCGGGCAGCGGGGCACACAGCGACCCTCGTGCTGGTAGTGCAGGCAGGCGGAGCATGCCCTGTCACTGTGAGGCTCCCGGCAGCGACCCAGACACTGGTTGTGGCAGCACTCGCCCTGGTCTGTACAGGCGTGCCGGCACTGCTCTGGGCACACTGCAACACAAACACACAAGGACAAAGGTTAGGGCGGCACGGTGGCTGAGTGGATAGCACTCTCGCTTCTCAGCAAGAAGGTCCTAGGTTCGAATCCCGGTTGGACCAGGGCCTTTCTGAGTGGAGTTTGCATGTTCTCCCCGTGTCTGCGTAGGTTTCCTCCGGGTGCTCCGGTTTCCCCTACCACTAAAAATATGTACAATAGGTATGGCATGTGCCTCCTGTACTGGCACCCCCACCCAACAATTGTAAACCGCTTTGAGACTCCGATGTGCAGTGAAAAGGCGGTATATAAATAAAAGCTTACTTACTTACTTACTTAGTATGGTAGTGTGAAGGGATGAACAATGCTTTATTTGTTATAGATGACAACTAGTCTATCTGGGTCCATGACTATAAAACATTCAGCTATACAGAAATGATAGCGGAAAGTATAAACATAAAAAGAAAGATACATATTATTGTAGTCAGTTCTTTCTTAAGACAGACCTTGAAACGCTTGACATGACTTCATTACAAAGATGATGGTGATCTGTTTTCTGAGTTCTAGGCTCGGGAACAATGTTGTCACTGTTAGATTGTTGTATAGTGAAGTAGTGCCCTGCACGGGCCTATTTTCTGGGCTTTCAGAATTCAGAATTTCAGAATTCTCAGGCCCAAACCCGTATCAAGCCCAACTTCTTCTTCTTATTTTTTATTATTATTTTTTACTTCCCATAAAAATGTTTTAGCATAGTAGTGCCGCGCACTGATATGAACACAGGCCCGGCTAGAGGGCGGAGTTATACATGGTAGTGATGTGTTGCACGGAGTGAACGGCCGCAGCTGTATGATACACAGATGCCGCAATAAACGACAACACACTTGAAGGTAACGCTACAACAAATACTACATCGTAATAGAGTTCTATATTCATTGGGTGTGTTCGTAAATGTAATCTGCTGCTCTGAAAATGAACAAATAAAAGTTCCAGAGCCCGGCCCGTGTCGGGTAATTGTACGGTTATCGGCCTGATGTCGGGCCCCTCGGGCCTGGGGCTCAAGTGCAGGGCTCTATAGTGAAGAGTGCATGTCTATCACTGAAAAAAATATATTGCAGATCTCTTGTTATTACAAAGCTTCTTCAACAGTCTCAACTGCACCATGACTCATGTATTCACTTGAGATGGGACTACACAAAATGTGTCTGTAATAGTCTTCCATGTTACAGCATTGTTCCCTCATCAAAAACAAACCTGGTTTGTATTTCTGAGATGACTACTGTTGTGATTTAGGGCTATACAAGAATAAAGTTAGTTGAGTTGAATCTCTAGGCGCACTAATTACAGGTCCGACTGGACACACATCCCCCACCACATCTGTTCAAATTCTCCTTTTGTAAAAATTGTAGAACAAAACAAATGCCTCCAAATAATGATGTTCTTTACCACTGCAAGTTACGACTAGACATGTTTGATTTAGATTCAAATCTAGAAGGAAATGTCCCACTTCTACCATGACATGGGAGTATTTATCCAAATCTATTTTACTTATATCATTTCACATTCTATAACACAAGAAAGCAGCTTCATTTCAGTTTTTGTGGAAGAAAAGCAGAAATAATAGCCTAATAGCATATAAAGGATCTTGTGAGCTGTAGCTTACATTACAGCTCACAAGAGTCAACTAAGGCAGGTCTGCAGAGGTACACAACATTAGAAAGGAGCAAGACATATTTTTTATCATTGTAGATCATTGCAGATCATTCTTTGCACGTCAGACAGACCTCTCTCAGTCCACTTGGATTTCAGATGTATCATCCCCATTCATTTTACGCAAACAAAAATCCACATATTAAAAGATTGAAGCAGGACAGAGTGCGTATGTAAATGTAAATGTGTGTAGTGAAAACACTAACAATTATGCTTACAATATGTCCATAAAACAACATTACTGTGAGGCGTGCTCTTATAGCCAAAACATAATGAATAAAGTGTGCTCAAAAAAGATCTGACGACTTTTGTTCTGTGAGAGAGGAAGTGTGGATGTCCGGGTCTACCCCACACGTCTTCTAAAGCCTTTGTTTGTCTGAGAGCATAGGCAAGCGCCATTATTTCACCAAACTGTGGTCCCGATACACTTACTGCGTTTAATGGACCATGCTACAATCTGAGTCATTTGGGCTTTTCCATGGATCTATAATAATATCTGAATAGGGTATTACTAGCTTATAGCTGTCCAACCTATTGGCATAGGGGACGCCCGTGGTACTGCAGACTAAATTCATGCTGGCTACCCAGAAAAAAGCTTTCACAAAGATCGGATTATGTGAGGATTTTTGTGTCCCTTGTCATTCTGAAAAATATAGGCGAGTTCCGCTAATCTTTCGGTCACCCGTGTATGTCTCATGTAGCCTGGCTCTCGTAAGAGCCTTGTAGTTCCGCCATACTCCACCAGAGGCGTTTCGCTTCACCCACCAGGGTCTGGGATCAAGCGCATACCAAACTCCTTCAGCAGATCAGAAAATAATTGACCAATCGGGATCGCCGGTGTTACGTCGGGTTTGCATCGCCTTCTCAAGCATGTCTCATGCGGCAGCAAAAGCAATCCCAATAAATATGACATAAAGTCAGTGAATTAAAAAAAAAGCTCAAATACAAACGAATTAAGACACAGATGTCACTTTTGATGCAATATAAGGCGAGATTATGGGGTAAGGTTACTGTCAATAAAGACGTGCATGTCTAAAAAAAATATGTGCATACATTTTTTTTAATTAATTCATGATTAAGATAATACAAACTAAAAAGACATGGAATTTCGTAATTAAGAATAAAAAAATATAAAACTGTATGTGTGATTTCGTACTTGTGAATACGATTTTTTTTGTGTGCTTGCATTTTCTTTTTGAGAATACAAATTTCAGCAGTCAGCAAACTGTCAATAATACGTCACTGCTCACAGACATTAACAATCGAGCCTGCGCAGAGTTGATCATGGCAGAGAGCAACAAAATTAACAATTTGGCTGAAAATCAGGTAAATAACTATATTTGATCATTTTGGTCGTAAATAAATGTGTACGAAATATTAATTCCATAAAAAGGTGTTCATAAGATGTTTCTTGTCCCTCTCTAGAAACGTTTTTTTAGGCAGTGTTGAGGCTAGCTTTAATGCTAGTTTTACAGCTTACCATGTTCTTTAAAACCAACATTTTTACATTCTTAGCATTTACATTTGATGAAGCCTTTGCCCCGAATCAATGTGGTTAATTGTTGATTACCAGCCCCAACACTCCAGATTATTCATAGTTCGCGCTGTTCAATCAATCAATCAATCAAAGTTTATTTGTAGAGCGCCTTTCATGCACAGGGCAACACAAAGCGCTTCACAGTCCACATCACAAATCATCACATAAAACAAACACCAGAATCACAATTAAAACATTAAAATCACACAAAAGATTAAAACACAATAAAAACAATAAAATAACACAAAAGAATAAAACCATTAACACTTTCAAAGTTACACAAGAAATTTAAAAAAATAAATAAATAAATAAATGACAGCAGTGCATTACAAATGGAGATAAAATCCTTCAGTTGTATGCACAGGCAAACAGAACAGTCTTTAACCTGGATTTGAACATTGACAGAGTAGACGCCTCCCTCACATTTTCAGGGAGATTGTTCCAGATCTTAGCTGCATAGATCTGAAACGCAGCCTCCCCATGTTTGGTTCTCACTCTGGGCACCAGCAGGAGGCCAGTCCCTGTGCTCCTCAGAGTCCGGGCTGGTTCATATGACACCAACATGTCACTAATGTATTCTGGTGCAAGGCCATGGAGAGACTTGTACACAAGCAGAGCTGTTTTAAAATCTATTCTTTGAGCCACAGGAAGCCAGTGCAGAGACCTGAGGACCGGACTAATATGGTCATACTTCCTGGTTCCTGTCAGGACTCTAGCTGCTGCATTTTGGATGTACTGCAGCTGCTTACAGGTCTGTTTGGACAGACCTGTAAGCAGGCCATTGCAGTAGTCTAGCCTGCTGGAGACAAATGCGTGGACAAGAATCTCCAAGTCTGCCCTGGACACTATATTTCTGACTTTGGCAATGTTCTTCAGATGGTAAAAAGCTGTTGATGTTATTGATTTTATGTGGCTATTGAAATTTAGGTCTGAGTCCAGTATTACCCCCAAATTTCTGACCTTGTCTGAAGGAAGTAGGGAGAGAGACTGAAGTTGACAGATGACGCCCTCTCTTTGTTTCTGGGGACCAAAGACAATGATTTCGGTTTTGTCTGCATTTAGCTGGAGGAAATTATTTTGCATCCACTCACTGATCTGTTGGATACAGTGAAGGAGCAAATCCAGTGGTCCATGTTCTCCTGCAGTCAGTGAGACATAGATCTGAGTGTCGTCGGCGTAATTGTGGTAGGACACTTTGTTTCTTTGTATTAACTGACCTAACGGCAGCATGTAGAGATTAAATAGGAGAGGTCCCAGGATCGACCCCTGTGGTACTCCACAGGTCAGGGCCACATGATCTGAGACGCAGTCTCCAATCTCCACAAAGTACTTCCTATCCTCCAGGTAAGACCTAAACCAGTCTAGGGCTGTGCCAGTGACACCAACCCAGTCCTCCAGTCTCTGCATGAGGATCTCATGGTCGACAGTGTCGAACGCGGCACTAAGATCTAACATGACCAAAACTGTGACTTTACCTGCATCAGTGTGAAGTCGAATGTCGTTTGTTACCTTCACTAGAGCGGTCTCAGTGCTGTGGTGGGGTCTAAACCCAGACTGGAACATATCAAAAGAATTATTCATTGTTAAAAATTCAGTAAGTTGTTGGGAGGCCACTTTTTCAAGAATTTTTCCAATGAATGGCAGATTCGATATGGGGCGATAATTTTGAAGTCCCGCAGGATCCAGACTGCTCTTTTTTAGGAGAGGTCTTATGACTGCTGTTTTTAGGGCCATAGGAAATGTTCCTGACGACAGAGACATGTTTACTATTTGTGTCAGTGAAGGTAACAAACTGCTCAGGACGGACTTCAGAAATTTAGAGGGCAATATATCCAGGCTACATGTGGAGGAGCTCAGACTCATGATTATCTTTTTGACAGTTTCAGTATCCACAGGTGCAAAGTGAGTTAGCTCAAAAAGCTTCTCTGGCTGTTGCATTGTTATACGTGCTGTGGAGGTGATAGTGTTTTTGATTCCTTGTACTTTGTCATCGAAAAACTGTGCGAACTCATTACACCTAGATTTAGAGGAAAATTCAAGGGGCAACTTTACAGGGGGGTTCGTTAATCTACCAACTGTTGAAAACATAACACGAAAATTGTTACTGCAACCTCCAATAATGTCAGAAAAATACATTTCTCTTGTTCTTCGTAGAACCCGGTTAAATTCACCCAACTCATCTTTAAAGATTTCATAATCGCCCTGGAAATTGGACTTTCGCCACTTCCGTTCGGCCCTCCGGCACTCTTGCTTCTGTGCCCTGACCGAGTCTGCCTTAGTCCATGGGGCCTTTTTCTTACTGGTAACTATTTTAACCGTCACAGGAGCAATGGCGTCCAGAACAGTCAGAACACTGGTGGTGACAGAGTTATACAATTCATCAACAGTAGAGCATGGAGTTTTCTCAAAATTTAGCATTCCCATGAACAGTTCACCTGTGTTTTCATGTATGTGTCTTCTTCTAACAATTGTAAATTCAGCTGGTGGTTTGCTAGCAAAACACATGTCAAAAAATACACAGAAATGATCTGACAAAGCAACATCAACTACATTAACATTTGATACATTAACCCCCTTTGTAATTAGCAGGTCAAGAGTGTGCCCCCTGCTGTGGGTGGGGCCACTCACGTGCTGAATGAAACCAAAGGTCTCAAGTACAGAAGCCAGCTCCTTTGCATTTCTGTCATCAACATTATCAACATGTACATTAAAATCACCTGTAATAACTAAACTATCAAAATCTGTGCACACGAATGAAAGTAGTTCAGTAAAATGGTCAATAAAATCGCAACATGACTGTGGTGGCCTGTACAGGACAATGAAAAGAGTAGAAGATTGCTTTTGTTCCATTTTAAAAGAAATATACTCAAACGATGAAAAATTTCCAAGGGGCATTCTATGGGAGACAAAGTGCTCTCTAAAAACTGCAGCTATGCCTCCCCCCCTTTTGTTTTCTCGTACTTCGGATTCGAATTTAAAATTGGGTGGTGTTGCTTCTATTAGAACTGCATTTCCTGTATTTTGGTCCAGCCATGTTTCAGCCATAAGCATAAAATCAAGATCATAAGAAGTGATAAAATTATTAATTAAAAATGATTTGTTACATAGAGATCTGACATTAAGCATAGCAAGTTTAAAAATAACGTCAGAGTCGATTAATGTGGTTGATTGATTTCTACAGGGAACAGAAATTAGATTTGCAGAGTTGGACCGTCTAACTGCTGTCCTGTTTTGATTTCGTTTTTTAGAATTTAAAAACATTTTTGAGCTGGTGCGAGGAACACACACAGTCTCAATTGGACTAAAATGTGAAAACCCTTGTTGTTCTTTAGCTCCCAGAGTCAGAAGGGAGTCAGCACAGTTCAGTGTTTGGACTGGTAATACACTGCCAGACGGACAGGGAGCAGTGTTTGCACCGTTGTACTCACCCGGTGCTGGTGAGCAGGAGGCGGGGGAGTGCGGTGGGGTCCGAGGGGGCTCAGATGTAAACAGTCACGCCCCCCTCGGGGAACGCTGAACAACGTAACGCATGTAGTCCATCAACAGGCTGCTACCGTATCTGTTTGGGTGTAATCCGTCTGGACGATAGGCTTCGTTACGTTTCCAGAAAAGGGCAAAGTTATTCACAAAGACAAAGTTAAAAGAGCTGCATGTAGCCTGGATCCACATATGCAGCGCCACAACACGACTGTAGAGGCAGTCACCTCTGTTTACAGTCGGGATTGGACCAGAGATAAAAACAGATAATCCCGTGGATTGAAGGAGGTGGAACAGATCCATAAAATGTTTCTTAGTGACTTCTGACTGCTGAAGTTTCATGTCATTAATTCCCACATGCACGACTACCTTGGAAACGGTATCAGGCAGGGACTGAAGCAGAGGAGGGAGACGGATGAGCAGGTCTGGTACAGTAGCTCCGGGAATACAGCGAGTGACCGCGTTAAAGAAGCGGACGTGTCTCACGATGGAATCTCCAATAATCAGAGTGGTCGGGGCGAAGAGTGGACGTGGACGCGGCCTCGGAGAAGGAGCTCGGTGGACGGAACCAGCGGGTTCACCCGAAGCAGGACCCGAGCCTGAGCGCCGCTGAACACATGGAGAGGAGGAGCGGGGGTGCTGACTCTCAGCTACAGGCGACCCACGCTGTGTGCTCGGGGACGCTGGAGCGGTGAGAGGGGCTGGCTCTGGGCGCTGCTGCTGACCCGGTGGAGGTGAGCGATGGTAATGATGGCTCCTACCCCAGTCTGAGGCTGCTGCACTGGGGTCAAAGAAGGGGAACAGGCCAACATGGCTGGTGGACCGCTCTTTCGCCTGAGGACTGCTTCCTTTAGGAGCGTTTTCCTCGCAGTGGACTTGGATCCTCGAGCAGTAGAGTACGCTGCAGTGTCCAGGGATTCTGCTGAGGGGGCCGGGATGTCAGTGGAGAGGGCTGCATAGCGGTTTGCCAGACTAAGGACATGGGCCACGGCGCAGGATGGCTCCTCGGAATCCGCGGGCTCGTTGTTCGGAACCGGGCGCTTAGGTGTAGAACAGGAGGGTCCGGAGCTGACGGATCTCTCCCACACGACAGTGTCACAATATGCAGCACTCAGTGACATAAGCCGTGAATGCTGCCCACCAGCGACTTCAAAAAGTTTGGACACTAGAGATTGTTTCTCATTCAACTCTGCGGTGAGACGAAGGACTTCTTTTCGTAGTTCTGCAATGGTGGCACGGTCGCTCTCACGGAGCTCCAAGGTGAGGCGACTAATATTGTGCATGTTTGAGCCAATTTCATTGTCACTTTCCATGTCCTCGTTAGCTTGTGTTAGCCTCTGTGCTACTAGTGGGTTTCAGTCGGGACTAAGCGCTATTTGCTGAAACCACTGAATTAATAACATAAAACACTCAGATATATTAAAAAACTGAACAATAAAAACGCGCTAAAAAGTTGTTAAAAGTTTACTAAAAAGGTGCACAGAGCAGCCCTGCAGTACTGTTCCCACTAAACATCCGACGTCCACTCAACCTCCAGATCACGTCAATATCGCGTCGGTCGGTCGTGACCTTTTATTTACGTCCAAACGACGTCTGTGCAAGGTGCGCATCTGGACGTAAAACAATGACCTCCCATATACGTGGATATGACGTTCAATCCCGACCTCCCCTAGACGTCGAAAACAGGTCATCGGCCGTCCGACGCAGTACTTCTTGATCTAGCAATTGAGAATGAGGAGTCACGTGCCGAGTTGGGGTGATTTGGGGGGGGCTCTGAGCCTGTCGGACATATTGGCTGCGCAACGGGGGCACGCCCCCAGAATTTCACGCGCTCCTCATATTCCAGAGCACTTTAAATTATACGCATTTACGTTTTCGGCGAGACAGAGACGGATCTACTGATACAACAAGGGAAAGGAAGACAGTAAAACAATGCTTAGAGATAAGGCGAAAGAGAAGGGACCGTACAGGAACAAGCTCATACCAAGCGCAAAACAGAGGTATTTGGAGAAGCTTGCGGACATCAAAAACATCGACCCATACGAGCTCCCTGCAGCGGAATGGCACAGAAACCTGGACCATTTACCTCCGTGCACATACATGGACATAGTAAACTACCTTGTATTTGGTGTAAGTTACTACACGATGCAGGAGTTATTGCTGTGTGCCTTTGCAGTGTTTTTTTGTACATTTGCACTAATAACAGTCTTATTTGTTATTATTATTTATGTTATAATTTATTTTATTATGTTGTGCATGTTTACATGCTGGAAACAGTACTTTGAATGCACACGTTGTTTTGCAGTGTTTTGTGTCCCTTTGCACTAAGAAAAGTATGACTCTTATGATCATTTTTGCCTATGCTGTGCATGTTTACATGCTGGAAACAGTACTTTGAATGCACACGTTGTTTTGCAGTGTTTTGTGTCCCTTTGCACTAACAAAAGTATGACTCTTATTATCATTTTTACCTATGTTGGGCATGTTTACATGCTGGAAACAGTACTTTGACTGCACACGTTTGTAACAAAAAAAATATTCATTTCTCAATAAATATTGGTAAACCATATCAAGTTGTTTCATGCATTTATTTAAAAATAAAAGATACAGTAAAGAATAAGGTACTCAAACAACACTTTTGCACATGTTCGTTAAGGCACAGCAAACAATGACAATCTTATCCAAAGGCATTAGGTTTTCACCCTCACATTTGACAAGCATGTGCACAGGTACAGTTGAGTGTAAGAATTTGAATTTGTTGCGCACAACACCGATCACCCTCTCCACGTGAATTCTGAGATGTGCTATGGCCCTAGTCTCCTCCACATCTTTCGCCTCAAGCTGAGCACGACCCCTGGTGAATGTAGGTATTTTCACTTCAGCACACATCATGCCCACATGTTCTCTTATATTAAAGCCTCTATCTGCCAGCACAATGTCACCTGGTAACAGCTTGTTCAGGAAACCACTTTGCTCGGTTATATGCTTGTCGCTTGTGCGCCCACCCCACCCGTTCGATATGAAGGAAATTACACCCTGGGGCGTGATCACGATTAGGTATTTCATAGTGTATGCGTGTTTGTATTGAGAAAAAGTCTGTGCCCTTGCTAGTACATTGGAAGGTTTCTCGATGAACACCTCGAAGCAGTCCACAATGGCAGCCACATTGTTCCCAAATGACTCCACAAACTGGTGTGGCATACTGGTCAATAAGCATTCCCTACTTGGCCAGTGCACCAATGGACACAGCTGTGCGTACATCACCCTGCGGCTGGTCTAGGGCTGGTGGCGGCCGCGCCTGCGGCTGGTCTAGGGCTGGTGGCGGCGGCGCCTGCGGCTGGTCTAGGGCTGGTGGCGGCTGCAGCTGGTCTAGGGCTGGTGGCGGCTGCAGCTGGTCTAGGGCTGGAGGCGGCGGCGCCTGCGGCTGGTGTTGGGCTGGAGGTGGCTGCCGCTCCAGTGGCAGGGACCTGCCACTGGAGCCTGCTTACTTGCCGCTGATATCTCGCTTCATCTGTTTTTTGTACATCATTGTGGCCTAACAACAGGGATGGTGTCCAGTCAGGGTGGTTCTCCAACATCTCATATGCTGGTTTACCTACACGAGAATAATAACAACATATAATTAATATAATAATTTGCACAATCTATGTAATCAATGCTTTAAACTGGCAACTATGTCATGAACAGCATCTCAAGTACTTTTTAGGTCACCTCATAATGTCATATGAAGGTTTATGTACAACAGAATAATTAGATTATGTGTACAATCTATGTAATCTATGCTTTACACTGGCAAAGACCTCGCAGAACACGTGCTAAGTAAGAAACAGCCTGAGAGGGTAACAAAGACACAGAGACAAAGGCACTACAGAAACCATAATAACATATGCTAACCTACACTTCCTAGCTTTAAGAGACAACTACATAAATACATTTTTAGAGAACGTACCAGAGTGAAAATGCAGAGAACACACTCTCGTCGACAGGGGTGTGTGATCGAAAGTAAGGTCCTTTCTTCTAATTGCAGCCAACCAAGCAATCCGACGTCTCCTTGTCAGGTCAGAGAATTGCTCCCCTTGATGCTTTTTCCATTTCGGTAACCTAAAAAACTGTATCCCGTTGTTACTAGGTTTTCCATATCCATCGTGGGAGGTATTGGAGCAGTTTTTAACGCAGCAGTTATTTCCAGACATGATAAAACAGTGCGGAATAGCAAGAACCTCCGCTACTACCGCGTTCACAACACACGTAAACAAACTGTACTGCCGCCACCGGTGCGCAGCCAATATGTCGGCAAAGGGGGGATGGGGAGGGGGGACTCTGTGCCGTGACGTCAACTCCTCATTCTCAATACAATATATAGGCTGTGAAGCAATCTCAGTGTACCTGACGGTAGTGTAGTGGTTAAGCAAATGTGTGCAGCCTTGGTTACGTGAGTTTGAGCCCACATGTGTGTATTATTATCTTTACATATTTGTTTTGATTTTTAACGAACTATTTTTTTCTGTTTGGTTAAAGACTAATAAACACTCAACATAGGATTACGTAGTGGCTAATAATAAAACTTGTGAATGTATGCATTTGTTGTGCTAACAATCTCAAGTTTGCAAATAAGGGGTGAGCACTTGAGATTTTATGCAAATGCATGGGTTCACAAGTTTTATTATTAGCCACTACATAATCTTATGTTGAGTGTTTATTCGTTTTTAACCAAACAGAAAAATTGTTCGCTAAAAAGTCAAAAAATTTCCGACGGGTATTTGAACCCGCGTCGTTGCGACTGAAGTCTCATTACGCAACCGCTACACCACCGCTAGGCATGCTTCCTGACTACTGGGGAAAAATAATAGATAACACCCTAAACATCCGACGCACACTTATGCGAGGTTACAGCCTGACACGTGAGTCGCTCGGTCGAGGACCTGTTTTCCACGTCTAAACGACGTAAGGTGTGCATCTGGACGTAAAGCAATGCCTTCCCAGACGTTGATATATGACGTTGAATCTGTACCTCTGTCGCTGCCCTGCTTTATTTACTTGGAATCACCCTCTCTACTAAGTACACAGTCTGCACAGTTTTTAGATATAGATGTATCATTTCCACTTTGAAAAGAGTTGGAGACAGAAATTAAGTTGTTTTCTCACGTATACGTGGATTTTGTTAAGTATATTTTGTATATTATCTGTATTTTGAATTGCCAGTGAATGAATCTATAATAATAACGGCTGGCACTGCTCAGCTGAAAGGGAGACACCTTTTTTTAGTTTTTAACCTCATTCACTGCCCATGACGAGTTTGACGAGTTTTTCATGTTATTAAACGGGAGGCTACAGTAATGTCTGGCGCACCTTGTGAATGACCCACAATACTGATATATAGTGCAAATGTACCTGTAATGATAAATCAACACCAGTAGGATGCAGTATTGTGCCACAGGAGAGGTCATAAGTCATTGGAGAGAAGGAGGAGGAGTGTGGGAGTGTTTGGAGAGCGTGCTGCTGTAGCAGAGCGAGCGATGATAGCGTAGCATTGAGACGGATCAGCGATCTAGTTTAGCGATAGTATAGCAAGAGTGATGGCGAAAAAGAATAGTTATAAGCAGTTGACACTGCTTCAGAGATTGACTCGCGGATCAGTGAGTGAGGTCGAGAGGGGAGAGTGGAGACCCCGGTGGAGGTCTGTCTCAGCAGCCACATTTGCGCGGAGCAAGAGCCCGGAGCAGGGACACACCTTCCGCCTCTCGCAGCGTATCAGCTGCTGCTGTTACTGATGCCTCGGATTCGTTCAGAGAACCTGATCATGATTTATCGGATGAGTGGTTGCAGTCTCAATCCAGCAGAGCATCCTCTCCAGAAGCTCCACAAAGAGTCGAAGGTAAGAACTTGCTAAATTGCCAAGAATATGCTAACTTGAGAGGAGGGAAAGGCGCGGAAACTTGCTCTGATCTGCAAAGTAACACAGCGCTCAAATCCTACTGTTTCTTTAGTAAATGCCAGTTATGCGTTTTATCATTGTTGTATTTATTATTTTTATGTTTAGTTATTTCATACTTGAACATCTTGTTGTAGTGTCATAGCTCTGACTAAATGAAATGTGTTCATTCACAGATTCTGATAAAAGAGCCCTCCCCCATTGGGGTTGAAAGGGCAAGGAGCAGAGGTAAAGATAATGCCTCCTCATACCATTGTACATATTTTTGTATATATTCTCCTGGTATAGTGATTTACAAATTTATATTATTTACAGGTGGTGCATCGAGAGGCAGTTGCTGTGCACAAAAAAGGTAAAAGGACTACTATTTCTATTCTTGTACATCCCATGGCAATATAATATAATAATAATAATATAGTATACTTGTTTCGTCCAAAAGCAGTCAGTCAATAATGTGGGAGGAAGGCCTTCATTGTATTTTATGTATTGATTTATTGTAACAAATTCACTGTATAATATAGTTATTGTGTGTATCCATTTTCCAGCACGTTCGTCACCCAGAAGCTCTGGGGAAGATGGCTGGCAGGAGGATGAGTGGGAGCCGAGTCAGTTGCCCTTCACAGGAGCTCCTGGACCTCAGAGACTGCGGACAGAGGCTGCGATTCATCTGATCCAGCTGGATTCATCTGATCCAGCTGACTTTCTGGAGCTGGATTCATCTGATCCAGCTGACTTTCTGGAGCTGGATTCATCTGATCCAGACTTTCTGGAGCTGGATTCATCTGATCCAGACTTTCTGGAGCTCTTCTTCACAGAGGGAGAACTACAAATGGTACACAGCGTGTCGTGTTCCGTTGCACACAGTGTTTCAACCTCTACAACTCAAAGCTGAACTACTGGGAGGACTGAAAAAGCAGATAAACTCACTCATACACACACTCACACGCACACAGACACAGACACTCACTCGCACACTGACATTCACACACACAGACACTCACTCACACAGACACTCACTCGCACACTGACATTCACACATACACACTCAAATTCACATGCTTCATTCTATTTTATACAGCTATAGTTTTATTGATCTTTGTGTTGTTGTTGTTTGACGTTTTGGTTGATGGAATCGAAGAAAGTAAAATTTTCTATCTGTGAATAAATTGCCAACAATTTGCCATCAAAAGTATTATTTCAGAGTCATGTTTTTATAATTTTTGTAATGGAACAAGTGTGAAGATGTTTTGAGTTGTCACTAAAGCAGCAAAAATGCACCTAAAAGTCACTTTTCTGCTTGATATGTTCCCGTTTACATACAGCTCGTTTTCTCTGTTTTCTTGCTCAGACCAGGTGTTGTGGGTGAAAGTATGCTTTGTTCTATGGCGAATAGCTCAAGAACGGTAAGAGAAACAAACTGTTTTTTTTCAGAGTAAAGCAGAGAGGTTAATCTTTAATTTCGTGCCCTTGGTGTTTACATTGTCTAAAAAATGAATATTCTGTGGCACTTCAAAGTTGGGTCAAATCACCTGAAATTGCTGGCAGAACGCACTTCTCAAATCTGAAAATGCCTGGCAGTCAGTGAGTTAAGTTAAAGTTTAAAATATAATATTGTTTTTCATATTTCAAACTATTTTTAACACATTAGAATTCTTAGGTTAGACTGTCCAACAAACTATGTGTTAAAAAAGGTTAAGATTCTTGAGTTTTAAAATAATAATTCAATTCCAAAATGTAAAGTTACTGTATATTTCACAATGGTTTATAAACTGCAAAAAGACAACAGTACTTAGTAAACTAAGTTTAAAAACAGGGAGATCAGCTTTAATATTTGGGACACTCCCATCATTTAGACACCTGTGATGTCATCAGTTGGAGTTGAGTTCAGGTGTGGGACCATGTGGGACCATAGGAGCACACAGATGTTACCTGCTGCAGAAAGAGAGTTTAATGTTCGTGTATTGCTTTGTTTAATAAATGGATTTAATGTCTTCCCATTAAATCTTCAATGTCAGAGACTTTCACTTCTTCTCACTGTGGCTGTTTAAATGAGCCACTACAGTTGTTATTTTTGTTATTGTTCGCTGCAAATATTAAATATCCATTCATCTGCTGGTAGCAAGCTAACTAGCGCTTGCAACTCTATTCAATTTCTTACTTTTTCTTATAAACTTTAAAACCAGCCATATGTTAATTAAAATACATTTACCTTTGCTAATGCAGTCAATTATTGTGAAATCCATAGAGTATAATTTCATGATTGTTGCAATAACTAATGTTCTGTGTGTATTCCTAATGTGTCATGTGTGTTTGAGTCTTACAGGTGTCAGACTGTGTTGAAGGTGTTCAAAGGTAAGAATCACACTCTCACACATTGATTGTTCTTCTGTATTATTATGTTGTTTTGAGAATAAACCATTATTTGGTGTATTCTCTTTGAAAACATCTATCTTTTTCTCAGATTGTTCAGCAACTCACTCAAGATGAGGGAAAAGAGCAACAAGGGGAAAATGCCCCCTCGGAAATGCAACATGTGTAGAGTAATACAGGGTAAGTAGCTTTCAGGGCTCATTTGTGTCCATGTGCAAAACAAATGCACATTTTCAATTGTTTTTTACATGGAATTACTCCAATGACCAAAGCCTTATCCCAAGTTTCTCAGACGGAGTGTCTTCCAGTGTCTCGAGCTAGTGCAGTGCCAAGGTTTGTATCACATGGTGATGGATCGAGTGGTTTGAGGCATTAATAGAAAGTTATGTGTTGTTATATCACTTTGCCACATTATGTTGAAACTAAACATGTTCCACATTTTCAGGTGCTGTGCTTGGACCTTGTGATGAGAGACTGAAGACCAAGAGAGGACACATGTTGGAACATCAACATTCAATAAATGCATTCTTCTGCCTTTCAGATTGTGTTTTTACATCTGGGGAACCTAGAGTGTAGCTTGTGCCTGTTTTAATACTGATCCAAACATAGGCGCTACAATCATGTTTTTTTACTTTGGCATGAACTGTTCAGTACGGTAGTGTTCATAACACTGTGCCCTGCGTGCTTTAACTTGTACTTTGATGTAGAGAAACATGATTTTTAATGCAGCTCCATTTGCAGTAATGACTGATATCCTTCTACTACAGTTGTTCTAATGATTTTTGAATGCTGTGTTTATCGTTTATTGCCCAGAGTCAGAACTAAACATGATATAGCTGCATTTCAGATTCACAAGGCTAAAATCTGGAACGGTCTTCCTGGAAATGTGAGACAGGCTTCTTCTTTGACAATGTTACACTCCAGGGGCCGTATTCCTAAAGATTCTAAGAGTCCTCTCAGAGAGCTTCTATCTTAACCTAAAAACTCCTAGCTAGGAGTCTTAGCTTAAAAGTTATTCCAGAACAATCTTAGAGAACTCTGAGCAAGGAATGGACCACAACTTTTATCTTAGTGAGGAGGCGTGGCCGACCCCATTGCTAGGTATGAGTCATAACTACAGACGCTGTGATTGGTTGATCCTAAAAGTTGGAGAAAACATACTTTTGGTGATACTGGGTGAAATAAGGACCCTCAAATGGACACATTTATTCATGGAGTCTAAACTTAGGAAGACTGTGTCATTGTTAATAATATTCCACATACAATAGATATATAGATAGTGTTTATGTTGATTCAAGCCACAATTGCCTTGACAAAAGCACACAATATCAGCATTAACAGAAAGATATTTAGATAGATAGATAGATACTTAGATAGATAGGATAGATGTACTTACAGGAGATAGATGTAGTATTAAATACTTATATATAGATAGATATATATAAACGTATATAGATAGATAGATTTATAGATATGTCAATGTAAAATGAATGCTGTGAATAGTAAAAATGTGTGATTACTTGCACAGTATTAACACAGTGATAGTTATATATATTTTCTTATATTAATCTCCATGCTGGTCATTTTTTCTCTTTAAACTTCTGCCATTTCTACTCACTTTGGTGTAACGAGGGTAAAATGCCACAGCTGTGATTGTTGATCAGCCTATAAAAAGCCGTGTTGGTTTGATATTTAAATATACCACAAACAACTGAACAGCAAAAGAAAATGGAGAATAAAAGAAAGAGGAAACCCAACTGGACAGAGGAACAGTGTTTGCTTCTGGCTCAATTGGTCAATGAGCATAAAAGTGTTTTGAGGGGTAAATTTGGCCCCACTGTCACAGTGCAAACCAAGAAGCAAGCATGGGAAACTATCGCACAACAGGTAAATGCTTCTTTTCCACTGATTGTGCGGACAAGTGAGGATTGTGAGAAGCGGTGGTATGTGTTGCATTCAAAAGCAAAGGAGGAGATTGCAGCACACAAACGTGAATCTTCACGCACAGGTGAGTGATATACCAGTTATGAATTTGCTAGTAAGTTAAATAAAATGACCATTTATTTGTGTTCATAACTGTTGCTGGATATCTTTTTAGGAGGTGGACCTCACGCTAAGCAACAGCTGTCCCAGATTGCAGAAACCGTCTTTGAAATACTGGGGCAGTCAGAAGTTAGCATCACTGGGCTGAGGGAAGGCATTGACTCTTCAATGATGCAAGTCACTGACATGCAACAAAGGTGGGAAAAATGAATGTTTTCATTTTCAACAACACATAGAATTATCAAGAGCACTGTTTATTTGTTCCATACTGTTTATCTTGTGCATGTTCATGCTAAACAAAAAAACAAAACTTATATTAAACTTATTATATTTCACTTTCTGTAGCATGGAACCATCAGAAGAACTGGGCCCCTCAACATCACAGATTGACTCTCAGCCTGAAACATCAGAGTTCAGCCTGGCCGCTGAGGCTGCTGCTGCTGCTTCTCCTCCTGCTCAAACACCATCCCTGCAGGACAGAAGATTGGAATTGACAATGGAGGTCTTCAAACAGCAACACAAAGTTTTATGTCTACAGGAAGAGTACTATTGACTAAAAATTGAGCTCCTGAAAAATAAATCTAATGCCAAATAGATATTGTGTCTTTGTAAGTAATGTGTGTAGTGTTCAACTATTGGTGATTGAGTAAATTAGTACAAGCTTGCAAATTGAAATACTGACTTGCCTGAAATGTAAATCCGTAAAGCGGGCTCTGTAAGGTAGTCCACTTTGGGCCAAGTTCCCCTGTGGCAAGTGAAAATTTGCTTCATCATCGTCATGGCTGTCTCCACCATCCTCAATAGGTGCTGCAATCTGTCTCTCCTTGCAAATGTTGTGCAGTATTGCACAGGCTGTGATGACTTTGCATACTTTATCAGGGGTTAGGCGCACCTCTCCATGGAGAACATGAAAGCGCCTCTTCAGTTGGCCGATGCCACGCTCCACTACTGCCCTTGTTGTCTTATGGGCCCTACAATTTTTGATATTGACATAATCAAAATGTATGTTTTTCAAGGGAACTATTAGAATAATCAATATTCTGTTTACATTTAATTTCCATGTATAATTCTACATTGTGTGGTTTACCTGTTGAAGTTTAGTTGCGGCCCTTGGCGGGGCTGGAGGTAAGGTGTTAGGAGCCATGGTTTGCATGGGTAGCCACTGTCCCCTAACAAGTGGCAATAGCGTACCGCACGATATACGTCACCTCTTCTCATTAATATTCATTAAGCTAGCGACGGTTGCTAGGGGGGTCAAACTCGCGCGTGTCACTCATGCTAGACGCATGTAAACAGTTTACGGACGAGATGTCTACTGAGCTAAACCTGCTAACTCTGTCCGAGAATGATGTCCCCGGTGCCAAATTCACTGGTATAGAAGTAGAAGAACATACAAATATTCAATTGAAGAGATGGCTTGAGTGTAGAGGGCTGAAAAAGACGGGAAAAAGAGCCGACCTGATCCAGAGGTAGATTGTTATCGACATAATTTCTCCCCCAAAAAACATCGCCTTACGCCACTGACAGTGACTTTTTGCAGTTTCAACAAGCTATCTTTTACCACCCTATGTCCTGTCTGTCATATATACTATGTCCTCTGGTTGTCTTACGTCTGACAGTTGTTGTGGGTAATTTATATTATTATTATTCATGTATTTATTTTTTGTTTAGCGATCGCTAATGCTACTTGGTCACAACCAACAACACTTAATTTTTAATTAATATCAAATCTAAATTCTCTCAATTTTACCCTCCCCCCAAGGCTGTTTCCTTACTACAGAAAAAGTAAATCTGTCAGATCTAGGGCCTACCTGTAGCATGAACAGGCTTGCTAGAAAAAGGCAGAACATGTCTTACATATTTAAATAAGAGTATTTTAAGAAAGTAGGCCTCATATGACTTTTATGATAAATACATGTCATTCAAGGCAGTAGTAGCACCTACAAGTAAAATATTTATATATATATATATATATATATATATATATATATATATATATATATATAAAGATAGAGAGAGAGAGAGATTCATTCAAAATAATGTCTAGGGCGTAGTACAGGACTAGTGTCTGTAGGCCTACATAAATCTCTTAATTGAACTTGTGTCATTTTATGTATTTTTCAGATGTAAAGATTGCATTGCATCAGGGAAAGCAGGAGACATTGACGTATCAGTTGACAAAGGGAAATGGTACCAGAAATTAGCAGATACCCATACTGAGAGTCCACAAACTGCTCTCGAATCTAATGATTGGAAGGAGTTCCTACCATCAAACATCCCACCACTGTACAACTATGGCTACGTGTATCACTGGCTGGTGGAATCTCTGCCCACTCTTCCCACAAGGCCTTCTCAGACAGAAGACAGTGATGAGGAGGATGACATAACTTCAGTTGTCACTGAAAAATCTCTGCGCCGTGGCTGGCAGTATGTTGACTCAAACTTTGTTCAGGATATCAAAGTAAGGCAGACTCATAATTCTATAGTATACAAAGCAAAAGTTGATGCATCTATGAAAAATGAACACCATGATGTATCAGTTGAGATGTCGTCAGTGAGTGGTGCAGTTTTAAGTGCAACGTGTAAATGTAAAGCATCAGCCCTAGGGCGGTGTAGTCACGTGGCTGCCCTTCTGCTTTTCCTGACAAAAGTTGTTGACACTGATGTTGGGAGAACACCGGCTTGTGCAGACCTACCATGTGAGTGGAAACGGGGTCGGAAACGAAAAAATCCTGGTAGCATCAATGCAAAATCGTATGGTAAACTCCCTCCAACTAAAGTAAAATCTTTCGATCCGCGTCCAGATGGCAGTCATGTCAAAAATGAGGATGTCAATGCCTTCTTGACGGAGTTACAGGGAGCAAACAGTGGAAGTGGTGTTATTAGTATGTGGGAAACAGTCCTTGTATACCATTATGAGGACTATGATTTGCCAGAGAGCCACAGGGATGTCATCACCAGCTTACGTAGTGTGTATGAAGCCAACTTACTACCTAAAGTGCAGTGTGCAATGCATCAGTTCGATGATTCCAGGGACAGTTGAGCAGTCATCCTCAGATGTTTGGTATTCAGAAAGATACCTCAGAATGACAGCTTCCACGTGTAAAGAGGCTCACAAGATTTGGGAGGTCATAGCAAACTGTGAACAAAAAATGAGTGCTGCGGTGAAGTTGAGACTGCTACACTACATCCGGAAAAATGTGTGGGGCCTCGACAGAATCACCACAAAACATATGAATGAAGGAATCAAAAACGAGGACAGAGCAAGGGATAGTTATGTGCTGTTTAAAAAAAAGACTGTTCCTGACTTCTCTTGTGAGAAGACCGGACTGTTTGTTTCTCACAGGCTTCCACAACTGGCTTGTAGCCCTGATGGCTTATCATATGATCCCTCCACAAATAGTTTTGGTCTTGCTGAAATCAAAATTTTAGGGCTTCTTCAGAAGAAATCTCCTCAGGAATGTGTTGATCAGTACAACTCTGGAGAAATGACCAGCAAGGACATCCAAGCCACCTGTTTCACGATTAGTGACAATAAACTTGTTTTGCGTCGTTCTCATCCCTATTATTACCAAGTTCAGTATCAGCTTGGTGTCACAGGCCTTGAGTGGTGTGACTTTGTCCTGTGGTCAGTGAAAGGAGATCCTTCCATTGAGAGAATCTACTCCGATTCAAATTTCATTGCTGACATTATTAACTCAAACTATAAGTTGTGGAGCTGTGTTGTCATGCCAGAGTTGGTTGAAATGAGGGCCCCTCGTAATCTAATACCATTCATTCTTCCCAAATAAAATATCAACACAGTATTGACATTGAATGTAGTTTTCTTTTGACAAGTTTACTGTAATAGACCTTTCACCAAACATTTTTTACAGCAGAAGTGCCTGCTCAGCATTTACCTCTTATTGTTAAAACTTTAACTTTGTTATATTTACTTAAGACAATGGCGACATTTTGATGCTATACAAATGTTTGCTTCAGAAATTATCAGTTATTTATGGGTACAGTATTTCATTGTTATTCATGATGATTTTAAACTATTAACTTTTGAATTAAAATGTTTAAAAGATCATTTCATGTGTATGCATTTCATTAGTTTTATGTAAAATACATTTTGATCAAAAATTCCCAAGATATCAATTCTATGTTAATCTACTCATAACCTCAAAACTTAGAATATTTTCTATTATCTTTCTTTATTGCTTTCACTGTACATACAATGAAGGCAATAGTGCACAACTGTTCTCTTTGCAATGAACCTTCATTCTCTCTGTGGATATAGGTTATAAATTACCCCTATATGTAAACAAAAATGAAATAATAAATCCAAGTAAATGTTTATAGAAAATAACTTTTTACATTTTCAAAGTTCAAGTGTATATTTCAGAATGAAATTGAATGGGGTCACTTGTTGGAAATATGATTGCCTTTAAGCATCAAAGTAATATTGAGATGACCCCTCTAAATATTGATAGATTTTGGATTAAATGTGCAGAATTAGTAGAACATTTTACAACTTCAATAAAGCTTTAACATGTCTTCTTTTATTTACTTTGCCAACTGATCTTGAAAGTTAACAAGACAACAAGCAACAAAGACAGCCTGACTTGCTAGTGGAGTTAGAGACAAGGGAATCGTGCCAGAGATCAGTTTAAATTTCTTAATACGTTCGTTATATCGCTCTACATGGATACGTGCCTTTGCTATTTTTCTTGTCAGAAGCTCTTTTTGGGGTGTGAGCTTATCCCGACCTTTCAAAAATGGAGGAATGTTCATCTTGACCCGTCTTGACATGAGTAAGTCTTTCACAGTAAAGCCTCTGTCAACTAATAAAAGATCACCGGGATGTAAATGCTCCAATATGCCACTTTGTTCAAATATGTCTCTGTCACTTATAGCACCCTCGTAAAGATCTGAGACGAACACACCAGTGCCATTAGGCGCAACAGCTATCAAACACTTAAATGTGTGATGGTGCTTATAATTCGAGAATAAGTTTCCTTGCTGAGAAAAGTTACGAGGCATTTGTACGAAGAATTCTGTACAGTCCACAGAGCACCGAATATTTTTGAACCCTTTGAATGATTTAGGCATAAATTTCTTGAGGACAGATCTATCTGGGAACAGTTTTACCTCTTTAAAGTGGCAGTACAATAATTGGAGCCATGTAGTAAATATTGACCTTAGTGAGGACTCCGATAATTTGAATAAGAATGACATTGTATAAAAGCAATAGCCACGACGTAGTCTAACAACAGTCATAAATAGTTTCTCGATTGGTTTTGTCTTTCTCCTCTTCTTAGTTGAACTCTGCTCACTTTTCCCAGTACTGTTCCAGTAAGTAAGGTTATTTACCGCGGGGCCGAGGAAGTTGAATAAGGCCATGAAGTGTAAAAACGAAAGTCCAGTAAAGAACTTCATTTTTCTGGCATCATCTTTAACATCATCTAAAGTCAGGAGGGCCTCATATTCAGGTTTCTGATCACTCGGAGGCACATCAAGAGAAGAAGGCCTGGATTTCGATACAGTTGCTTCATTCTTCAGTATGATGTTTTCAATCTTGGACTGCAACATGTATCGGTCATATACAGTCTGACAGCCAACATCAACTTTGAACATTTGGAGCAGGGTTCGAGAGCTTCTGTTTGAATCCCTACAGAGTTAGCCTGACCGAAAAAACAAAAGATACATGTACATTAATACTGGTACAGATTTATAGGGCTACAAATATACCTGATAAATTAGAATTTAAGTGGACTAGATCAGGAATTAGCTTAAAATGTTTTGTGTATAAAAATCATTTTTTGTTTTCTGGATGGCCCTCAAATTTGTGATAATTGAAATTTTCAAAGATGGTTTGGCTCCACCTTTTTCTGATGTTATTAAAAATGAAGCTGTTTCAAGAGGCCACTTTCTTAATACCCACAATGTGTTGTTTGATAGAGCACCTACTCAAAGATCTAAATAGTTTAATATCACTTATTGAAGTATATGACAATCAGATTTACACTACATCAAAACATATCTTTGTACACTTACTTTATTTTCTTCTGTGTCAGTAACATCTAGAGGTGAGATCATACTGAGATCCAACAAGATGTTTGCTGCGTCGAGATCAGTATTTGCGGAGTCCACCACTTTTCTTCTTTTTGTCGCTGGAGTGCTTGCGAATGGCCTAGGTGTTGGTGCTTTTCTCCTCCGCCTGATAATACGTTCAATCTGCAACAATAAACCAAAATTCTTTACAAATATCCTCAAAAACTCTGCTTATCCTTTCTAATAATAACTTCTCATACATCTCACAGGTGAGGCCTTAGTTCAGGCCCATCTCAACTCTTAACAAGATAGAATAAATAAAGCATCTGTTTTATATAACACTTTTCTGGACACTCAAAGACGCTTTACATTGCACTATTCATTCATTCCACACTGGGTGGTGGTAAGCTACTACTGTAGCCACAGCTGCCCTGAGGTAGACTGACAGAAGCATACAGACAGAAAATATAAGGTTGTTCATCAATATCACGATTGATGTGTGAAGCAACAAAAACAGGCGGTTGACAACACAGGTTAGAACAACAGTGGCAGAGAGACCATTTTTTTAAAAAAATTCACGTGATTCATTTTCGTCAGACAGTAGCAGCAGTACGGCCAAACGCAAAAGCAAAAAAGAAAGGAAATTATAGAAATGGCTTACCTCTTCGGGGCAGGCTGTGGCCGGCAATGGATCAGGATTGTCATCTGTAGGACCATGGCCCCCAACAAAATGTTTACTACATATGAAGGTGAATGGTTTCACGTTGCTGGCATTGAACTGGTCTTTTGGACGTCCGCACAAGTTGACCCATTGTTCACATTTATCCCTCTGGGTTTTTGGCTTCGGGAAACGAATAAAGAATACATCCTTCATATGTGGACGGTCATAGTGTCTGGAGTCGTTTCTGCAAGTTCCATAGCAGCAGTGTTTACTCGGCATGTTCTTATTTGAGGGATAACCGGCAGAAAACAAGCAGTACTAGCATGAATCGTAAGCGAGCGCGCTTCTATGTTGACCCTCTTCCGGTTTACGTTGCTGACGTCACGCGGCCTTGCAGTCTAAAAATAGCACTCGTGCGGCACGCTATTAGCTGGCACATGATGTCCTTCAAAAAGCTGTCTGAGGCCACTTTCAGAGAGGATTCTGGCATCATGTGTTGAGCCTGGCCATTTAGCAACAATGTCCAAAATCTTAAAGTCAGCGTTGAAAACAAGTTGAACATTTATGCTGTGAAATCTCTTCCTGTTCACAAAGACTGCTTCATCTTCTGATGGTGCAATTATTCGCACATGTGTCCCGTCAATTACACCCACAACACCAGGGAATCCTGCAATGTCCATAAATGCCCTTTTGTGAGCCTGTAAAGTGTGGCCATCCAGTGGAAATGAAATAAATTGTGTCACAATACGAGGTTGTGACAATGCTGTCAGTGTTTGGTTAATGACCCTGCTAATGGAGGGTTGTGACAGACTCAAGTCATCACTGCTGCATTGTTGCATTTTACCTGTTGCCAAATACCTCATTGTTGTGATTACTTTCATTTCTGGTGGTACTGCACTGTGGCGTTGAGTTGGAGCAGTAAGTGCATCCCTAACGGTATCAACCACAAACATGATTCCTTCGCGATCCAATCTGTAGCGTTTCACTAATTCACTGTCATCCAGTGTTTGTAGAATATCTCTCCTGCCTCTTCCGTCCGCCATTTTGTCCTCTTAGGGAACTTTTAAGTGGCTAAAAGTCCTCCTCTCAACTCTTAAGGGATCTCACCTTAGGAGCACTCTTAAGAGCTAGGATTCTTTAGGAATAGCTTTTTTCTTAACTAAGATCTACTCCTCACTTTTAGGGGAAATTCTAAGAGTTGGTCAAGATTCTTAGAAAATTCTTAGAATTTGGCCTCTAGGAGCAACTTTTAGCACTAAGAATCTTCAGGAATACGGCCCCAGGTTTAAAACACTTCTGTTTCTGCTTCAACTGAGAGATTTTATGAGAGATTTTATTTGTATCTTTTTAATTTACTGTCAATATTTATAATTGTAATGCCTTGTTTGATTGTTTCTATCTTTTGTTCAGTGCTTTGAGTTTACTTTTGTTTTGACTGTGCTATACAAATAAACTTGCCTTGCCTATTGCAAAAAGTATGTCTCGACCAGTAAGTGATTCTGCAGAGGTTAAGTAGGTCAATAGGACTGTAAATGGACGTCATATAAACGTCAATATTTTGGTCATATAAGACGTTGAGAGGACGTCGGACCCGACCGGTTCTGTACCACATTGCAACCTTGAATGAAGTGGCTGCGACGTCATTTGAACGTCCAGATAACGTCCAGATGACGTTGAAATGACATAGTTTTGACATCTGCTTGCTTAGTGGGAACAACGGAAAACGAACGTCATATGAAGGCAATATTTTGGTCATATAAGACGTCGAGAGGACGTCGGACCCGACCGGTTCTGTACCACATTGCAACCTTGAATGAAGTGGCCGCGACGTCATTTGAACGTCCAGATAACGTCCAGATGACGTTGAAATGACATAGTTTTGACATCTGCTTGCTTAGTGGGAACAACGGAAAACAAACGTCATATGAAGGCAATATTTTGGTCATATAAGACGTTGATAGGACGTCGGATCCAACCGGTTCTGTACCACATTGCAACCTTGAATGAACGTCCAGATGACGTTGAAATGACATAGTTTTGACATCTGCTTGCTTAGTGGGAACGACTGAAAACGAACGTCATATAAACGTCAATATTTTGGTCATATGAGACGTTGATAGGACGTCAGACCCGACCGGTTCCGTACCACATTCAAACCTTGAATTGACGTGCCATCAACGTAACATTTGGAGGTTGAGGTGACGTCGGGAAACAACGTCGAAAAAACTTTCATTCTGCACCCACCAGTGACCTATATTCTACGTCGGACAACGACGTTCAAATTACGTTGATTCAACGTCGGCTTGCTTAGTGGGTTACTGCCCCTGAGCAATATGAAGAACACCTCCGTGCTATACTCATCCTTGGTTGTTAGACGTAGCAGACCCTGTTGTGCCCTGTCGGCCTCAATCTTATATTTGTACATTTGACACATTACTTTTACTCACTAGTTCAGTAACGCCAGTTACTTTGTTGTTTAGACTAAAATAAATGCATTATTTTCTGTAGAATAAAACAATATAAGGATAAGAAAATAAAACTAGCATTGGAGCTAACAACACTGTTAAAAAACCTTTAGAGGGACAAGAAACATCTTATGAACACATTTATGGAATTAATATTTCTTACTGTCTCTTCTGACGATAGAGACATGTATCGACAGCAGTGTAAACTCTATGGCCAGGCTAATATGCTCGTTCGGAAGTTTCACATGTGCTCTAGAGATGTTAAAGTTAATCTTTTCAAGGCTTTCTGCTCGCCCTTGTATACTGCACAGCTCTGGTGTAGATATAAGAAAAAGAGTATGCAGAGTCTAAATGTGGCTCATAATGACTCTCTGAGGATTCTGTTGAAAGTGCCCAGGTTTTGTAGCGCCAGTGAAATTTTTGTAAATTGTGGTGCGAGGTCATGTGTTGTCTCCATCAGATATTGTATTTACTCTTTTATGTGCAGAGCCGTGAATCTGTCAAACCAGATCATCCAAGCTCTGGTCTGTCCAAGGAGGAGCTCTGTAAGGATTTCCTCTGACCTATGGAGGCATTGGAGGTCCTGCCTGTACACCTGTTTATAATTTTACTGTATACATATGTTTTTTTGTCTCTTTATTATTATTATTATTATTATTATTTTTTTTCTATGAACCAGTTCTATCTGTGTTCTTAATAAAGAATGAATTGAATTACACATTCATTTACAACCAAAATGATAAAATATAGTTATAAACCTGATTTTGAGCCACTTTATTTATGTTGTGTCCCTCTGCCATGTTTAGTTTTGGGGCAATGAAGTTGATCAACTCTGCGCAGGCTCGATTGTTAATGTCTGTGAGCAGTGACGTATTATTGACAGTTTGCTCACTGTTGAAATTCGTATTCTCAAAAAGAAAATGCAAGCACACAAAAAAAAAATTGCATTCACAAGTACAAAATCACACATACAGTTTTATATTTTTTTATTCTTAATTACGAATTAATTAATTCCATGTCTTTTTAGTTTGTATTATCTTAATCATGAATTAATAAAATATTTGTATGCACAAATACCAATAAATATGCACGAATTTTTTTAGACATGCACGTCTTTATTGACAGTAACCTTACCCCATATGAGATGTTGATAGTTCCATGTTGTTATATGTGTATTTTAAGAGTGAAAAGTTCAAGTAAAGTGTGATTTAAGTACTAGTTCAAGTGTTCCTGTTACAAAATCGTTAAATTCTCAACGATTTTGGGCTGGAAAATCTTGCCGGCATTTAGCAACCCATGGGGGTTGTGTGCTGAATCATGTGCTTTGATGTGAGTGGTTGAAGGAACACGTCATTCAAGATAACAGACAAGTGGTTTATCCAATCACATACAAGGATTTTTTTCAAGGCCCCGCCTTCTGAAATTAATCTGCTATGAAGCAGACCCAGACCCTTGTGTGAAGCTCAGCGACCTACACGGGTCGGGCAAGAGTCAGGCTATAATATTGATGTATTTGGCCCACGGCTGGTTTCATTGTTGTGTCAAAGGTTACTACTGGCTGTTTTTAGAGATTGAAGCATGTTTGAATCCTTTATATTCTACATTCTTTCTTTAGAATAAATACAGTTTAGACTGTGTTTATGTGTTATGTAGCGTTACAGCTACAGTGTGTGCAGCGTCAGTGTTTAGTAAAAAAACGGATCCAATAGCATTATTTTGTTTAACCCTGTTTTAGTTTAGTTTATAGAAAAATATGTATTTTTTAAATGAATAAACTTTTCAGTTTCCTTAAATTCCTTATTTCTTAATTGAACCTGTAGGCTCCTGTATTCTATGACAGTCGTGTTTCTTCTGTGTCAGTTGTGTTGCTCCATGATTGTGTGTTGCTCCTGTATTCTATGACAGTGGTGTTGCGTTCAGTCCAAGATGGCGGCACTGCAGCTTGGTTACGGGTGCGTTTGTTGTAACGGGACGTTCTATTGAGTTGGTTCTTGTATACTCTTTGGCTAAAGCTTGTTTTTTGTAAGCCCAAAATGGTGAATGTGACACAAAGTTACTGAGCTTTGCAGGAGCAAAACTTTGTCCATGAGCGCTTCCCTATTGAGCTTCATGAAGCTAGTGGTCCACATTGTCCATCTATACACAGCCTATGATGGCAACCAACAAGGGTGCATTTACCGACACCTACTTTACTGTCTTATTTATACTTACACTGTCGTAGTGTTGCACACAGCGTTTACATGTCTCCAGCTTCAATTTAGTAGAAATCCAATGCTTTATTTATTCAATCCATAAAATAATTCTTTCTTAACATGACATTCCGCACTTCCTTGTGTTTTACTTTCTCTTTCCTGCTATTTTGACATGCTAACAACTTAAAAAATACAATTATTTCTATTTTAACTCAAATCACTGCAGAAAATAATAGTACTTTTTTGTACCACAACATTTTATACTTTCTCTGACAGATTAAAATTCTCCAAAGACTACCTGGAAAAGATCGAATCCTCCTGAATGTTGATTACTTATTGATACAATTACTCAAATGAGTACATAGTGGGTAGGAAAAAAATAGTGACATATTTTTAAATTAATAATACATTTGCAGAAACATAGGACACAGGGGTCCAAACTGGGACTGTCCCGGTAAATAGGGCCACTGGTCACACTTAGTTTGACTGAAATGGTCCTTCCCTGTTCCCTCTCCATCCTGAAGTCTGTGCACTGTGAGAGGAATGTGCAGAATGTCCCGGATTGCTGATGCCTCAAAGCAGGGAATGTTAATCCTTCGTTTCGCTACAGATCCCCAGAAACAACTCGAGGAAGCCGCGCTGACACCCGATAGCAACAACAGCCTCAGCCAGAAACACAGCACCAATGTGGGCCGATACCACGTCAGTCCATTCATGTGACCGAGGTTCAGATCCATAGCTGTGTGCTGTGCAAAATTTTACAGGCAGCAAACATAGATTCAAATCATGCTACATTTTAGTTTTTTCTGAGAACAGCTGCTTTGTTGTAAACAATTCTTTCTCAAAATGGACTGGATCTGTTTGTGTTTGTGAGCTTGAATAGTGAAGAGACAGCACTGCAATGGAACTATCTATGCACGCTGTAGTTGTATTTAGAGATACATTCAACACTGACCAATTCAAATAGTATAGTATTGTAAATTATTTGTTTTAAATATATGCACACCAAGACAAAAACAAAGAGCAATACACAGACTTCTCCACCATATTACTTTTAAAGATTTCTGATCGCAATCATATTTGAACTAGGGCTGTCTAATGATTATTTAAAAAATGTATTGAGTTAATTACAGCTTAAAAATTAATCAATCGTAATTAATCACATTTTGAACTATTGGCAAAATTATGCCATATTGTTTCTGCAAGTTGTTGTTTGAATGGAAAGATAAATGACAACAGTGTACATATGTACAGTATTTGTTTATTATAACAACAATAAATCCACATAAAATGTCATGAACATTATTAACATTCTGTCTTTCTGTAGAAGACAGTATATTCTCTAAGTTGTAATAAAAGTTCATGAAAAGTTGAGCTCATTAATTCAGCTTGTGTATGAATTCAGGCCATAAAAAGTGCTGAGTAGAAACTTTGCGCTTGTTGTCCTAGGCCAGGGGTCGCCAACCTGCGGCTCTTTAGTGCTCCTCAAGTGGCTCCAGCAGCCTTTCAAAAAAATTCTGAAAATGAAGTGGGAGGGCTTTATTTTATTTCTAGTTTAAATGTGGTTTCTGTAGGAGGAAAAACGTTCTTAACATTTTTAAATGCTGTAAAAATGTGCTTAAGTAATATTCAATTTCAAAATTTCTGTCAACGTAGTGTGTCATATCCGGTGACGTGGCCCCGCGCCAGGCGGCCGCTGTTGTAAACAAACCAGCGTGTGCGCACGGATCCCAAGGCTAAAAAGAGAAATAGTCGATAATAAAACTGGACTAAGAACAAGAATATTTTCTTTCAGTCAATGAGGAAGGATTGCTTCATGTGCGAAATACATTTTGTCTCAATTCTGTGTTCTATAATTAGAGGGAGCATCCCTGTCATGGAATAAGTTTTGCACATAAGGTGCAGAGTTTCCAGATGCCCTGAACATTTTTTTAGTAGTAGTTAACCAAGTTAACCAAGTTCTTTTGATTCTAACAGTGGATTAGAAAGATGTCTATAGTGGACATTGGATACAATCCTAATGGCTTTTGCAATGGGATTAAAAGCTCTAAGTTAGATTTGTAACAGTTTGCCCACACTTGGGAGAGTGAGACTGGGCCTATGTTTACAACTTTGAAGATTTTAATGGAAAATGTACATGCTTGAAAAAGCATGTACAGTACATCTTTAAATGCATGTCGGTCAGACTTGTCGGTCTGTCTTCTTGGAGGTGAAACAACACTTTTACATGAATGTAAATAAGCACCAGGATTCAAAAGCACAGTTGTGTGCACTCGTCAGACTCCAGCGTGTACAACAGCCTTATATCAGTTACCAGAAGTATCCCTGCTGCTAATGTTTTCCCCTTAACTTGTGGTGCGTGCCAGTGGAAAAGCCGTGCTTAATCACCATGGTAACACCCCCCCTGCTCCCACACACACATGCACGCTTACAAGCCTCCAATTGCTTTGAGAGCAGAGACACTTGTTTACCGTCTCACTTCCAGACTCAATAACATGTCAGTCATCGGGATTAGAACCCGCCCCCGTTCTCTTATGACTTCCCGATTGGCCGACAATGCAGAGCTGCGAGACAAACAGCCTCCACGTGTGTGTGTGTGTGATAAAGAATGATTTCCCGTGAAAGCTTGATCAGTACAGTTCCAGTACAGTTCCATAGACATCGTGACAGCAGAAACACATTCATTTACTACACCTTTTAGGTCTATCTGCGCATCCAATTTATTACAGGAAAACATATTAGAGCTGCAACTAACGATTATTTTGTAATCGATTAATCTATCGATTATTTTTACGATTAATCGAGTAATCGCTTGGCTGTGAATTGTGTAGAAAAAATGTATTTTTTCATCACAAAAAGCTAAAGTGGCAACACTCGAGGACGTATTGATGGCGTAAACTTAAAGTAAATGTTTGTAACAGGCTCTTTGTGCTAATTCTGCTATCTGATTGGATGAGACAGACAGATATTCATGAAATTATAAAAACAAAGTCGGTTTTAATCAAAAATACTACATTTTCATGTCATTTTTGCTCTGTTTGGGTCCGTGTGAACCAGAAAACGATTAATCGATTACTAAAATAGTTGTCGACTATTTCAATAATCGATTAGTCGTCGATTAATCGATTAGTTGTTTCAGCCCTAAAACATATTGTGCAATATAGTGTTTTTCATATCTATTTATGTTACAACTTCGTTCAGTCAGCAAAAACACAGTCAGACCCCCTAAAGCATGGATGTCATTCATACAGCCCGCCAAGAGATTTGATAAAAGACATGTATGTAAAATGATAATAATAATAATTAAAAAAAATAAATAATACATCCCCGGCGCGACGCGAGGCTCCGCGACACTGCAGCACCGCGCTCTGCAGCGAGTTGAGTTGAGTGCGTCTGTAGCTGGCTCCCACCAGAGCTGTGCTGATGGAATAACATCTTAAAATACAAGACTCGGCGATACAGCACTTTGAGCGGAGAATTGAGAAGACAGAAGATAAACATGTCTGGCCTTGAAGAAACAGCAGTCTGTTTGTGCCCAGAGCGAGAGGTTAGTGCTGCTGCTGTAAAGACAAGCTAAAAACATTAGCATTAGCATCGCAGCCGCACAGTGAGAGAGTTTGCTAAAACTCTCTCACTGTGCGGCTGCAGACATGGTCTGAGAAACCACACGCTTTTACCAACATGTTGCCATTGATAAGAGACTGATGTCACATATTCATTTGTGGTGTTACTGAAACTATCAGAGGAGTTTTGAGCGCTGCTGCTGGTTCTGCTGTTTTTGCTGGTTCTGCTGTTGTTGCTGGTGTGTTGGACAGTGTGGACTGGTCCTGCGCTCTCCGCCTGGTACTGATGGTAAAGCAGGTGTTGTGACAAAGCCGCAAATGGAGGTGATGATTTTTGGACATTTGACTGTATTGTACACAGAGACACTGCTGCAGTTGTTAAGAATAGATCACTTTATGGAAGTTGTTTTGTTCATTTCAACTGAATCATGGTCAGTTTGATGCTTTCTCTCTGATAATAACATAACCATGGACCTTACCACACTGAAGATGGTTAAGCTGAGGTGCTGAGTGCTTTTTTCTATCTACCTACTTTACCTTTATGAGCAAGTTTTCTCTGTAATGAGCCTTAAAACAAAGCTAACATACATTTATTAATATAAATATTGTGAATATTGTAAATACATTACATTATTTGCACTATGAAAAACTCACTGTTACATTTCAGTTTGTAACAGATTTACAGTAAAAACTGAGCGAGTATTAAAGGACAATGGGCCTCATTTACGAATAACTTCGTATTTACTTCTAAAATTTCTTCTCAAGTCGTTCTTAAGTAGATTTCTAAGAAGACCCTACGTGGGATTCATCAACGCGCTCGTGAGCCGCTGAATTGTTCGCAGCTGAATTGTTCGCAGCTGTTCTCTTAGATTGATGAATGCCAACTCCTCGTAAGTAGAGCGCGCGTGCCCGGTGATTCATTAGCATAGGTACTTAGCATAGGTAACCGCCCATTAATGCCCATATAAGGGACTGCAGGGCCATGTGCAGACACCAGAGGAAACAGCAACAGGCCTAAAGCAAAGAGTTACACGGAGCAAAAGAGTCACCCGTTTTTCTTCTTTTGCCAGACTGAGAATAAAGTTATAAAATGTTGACTTAAAAGTCAAAATATTATGAGAATAAAGTCGAACAAGCAAAATTATGAGATTAATCTCAAAATGTTTTGAGATTAATCTCAAAATATTTTGGACCCTGAGAGGAGATCCAGCGCGGACCAGCACTGAGACCAATGCAGACCCGAGGAGAGACTGGAGTGACCAGCACACAGAAACCAGAAGAGACCGCATAGACTGGAGAGACCATAGCACGGACCCGTATGTATCCAGGAGGGTACAGCACGGACCCGTATGGAGAGACCAGTGCAGACCCGTATAGATCCATGGGAGAGACCAGTGCAGACCCGTATAGATCCATGGGAGAGACCAGCGCAGAGGGTCAGCACGGACCCCGTAACCTCCTGCAGCAGCAGTATATATGCCATTGTTCTGTGGCCCGTGGAAAAAGAAATGCCCCCTATAAATAGGATGGGGTCACTAATACACGGCATGATTTCCAATGTATTTGATAAAGCGTTGGCACATTTCATTTCAAAATGAATAAAAAAATAGGCAAAATTACCATTAACAATTACATAAATAAATGCGTACATCAATATGACGGATATATCACTGTAATGTTGTGTTTTATTGAACTTCATAACCCCAGCGTGCGAACATGTCGGCACTGAATGTGCGTGCGAGTGCTCCTGAGCATTCGTAGGATTTGTACTTACCCAAGAGAAATTCTGGTTACGAGAAAATTTCATGAATGCCACAATCTTCGTAAAATCTTCGTAAGTAGGATTTACGCACAAATTTGTTCTTAAGTACGGTTCGTGAATGAGGCCCAATGTTTTAAAGGAACTTTTATATAAATGTGTTTATGTGCACAAAAAGTTGGACTTTGTACCGTTTTTGAGTATTTTTGTAGAGCATCTTCTGGTCTGGCCCACTTGAGATCCGATTAGGTTGTATTCGGCCCTGGACCAAAATGAGTTTGACACCCCTGCCCTAAAGGGTCGTTCACACTGGACTCAACTTCGACTTCAAAACCGTCAGGTGTACACCAAAAATGAATTGTGGAGGGCGTCAGGTAAAGCCGAGAGGCCCGGCGTCACTTGACACGTGTCAAAAGCTTCAAAACACGCAAGCATTACGTGCGAAACGCTCACTCTTTGACAGTCTGCTTATGGTCATCATGGCTTATTATTATACATTAAAGGAGCAGTTTCTGCTGGTTTTTTTCAGTTTGAATGTTTAGCACCGCCCCCCCAACTTGCTCACAGGCTTCTCATGTCCCCTACGCTCTCCTCCCATGGAGCCCTCTAGTTGTATTTGCGATCTGATACGTATGTAAACATTAGCATTAGCGCAACTTCTTGTAAGCTGTACAACAATCACTGATGAAATGGTACAAAAGCACGCCCAAATTTGGGGGAAGACACGTCTCACACTTGTACTCACTGCTCTGATACAAACAACGCGATTCGTGCTCGAGCTGTTAGCGCTACAGTAGCAGAATGTAAACAGGAAGAGAAACGGAAGCTTAACTCGCACAACAAGGTGGTCGCTGAAGTTAGTATTAGCGCCACCAGCTGGACCGAGCATTGTACTACAGCACAGTTGCTCTGGCATGGTTGAACGAACAAGCCCTTGTGACGGCGGGCCGTCTTCACACCCCTGTGGCAACTATCCGGGCCACTTGGCCTAGTTTGTTTGTAAAAACCTATGTGACTGTGCCTTAATTGTGGAAGTGATTATGAAAACCCAAGGAGGAGGATTTTGTAACAGACTTTGTCTGTTATAACAATTGTATTTAGAGTAATCATTAGTTTTAAAAATGTGATATTTCATGTTAATAATGCATGTGTTAAATTCGATTGATATATTTGCTCTGGCCCACCTTTGTGCATTTTAAGTTATTTCTGTGCATTGTGTCACTGTAAGTGAAGTTATTAGAAACTGAGAAGCTACATTTTCACTGTTTACAATGGCAGGGCCTGCCATTTCGTTTACAAGCATGTTTTAAGGCTTATTTCCTGTTACACTTATGCTCTATGGGAATATTTAAATAAAACTGCATAAAGGAAAATCATTTTTTTTGTCAGTTGTAGTTTGTTTTAAATAGAAAAGAATAAAGGATTAAAATCAAAAATCTGATTTTTTTTTTTAGCCATATCGCCCAGCCCAAACATGTTTGTACACTAGTGATTGGAGCTCCAGAAGTAAAAAAATAATAAATGCACCCCCCCTTTTCCTGTTAGTATTTGAAAACAAGATTGTGAGTGTGGGATCAAAATTGTATCTTATAAATATACAGAAAAGTCAATCTCCTCATTAAGACTTGGATGTGTCATTGCTTTTAACGTACCGGTCCAGTATGTTTCTCTTTGTGATAAGGTTTTCAGTCTGTCTCCACCTCTCACAGAGTTTTGAATGTCTGCTATGACTATTATTTTGAGTTTGCCGATTTGGCATGTACCACCTGGCATATCCTCCCCCTGGACTGCCACCTTACCGTGGTGGTGTAGTTTGAGTACTCAAAGCATCCTGGGAGCCATGTTGTCTGGGGCTTCATGCCCCTAGTAGGACCTCCCATGGCAAACAAGTCTCGGTTGATGAGTCAGATGAAGAGCAGTCCAAATCTCAACATGGAATGCACAATAATAAGAACCGTAACGTTGCCCGGCATGGCACAGTCGGGGCCCCACTCTGGAGCCAGGCCTGGGCTTGGGGCTTGTCTGCTAGTGTTTGGTGGCCGGGGCTTAGCCCACGGGCCCGGCCGGGCTCAGCTTGAAAGGACGACGTGGGCAGATCCCTTTGTGGACACAGAGGCCAATCTTTGTTCCCTCCCTCACCTATGGTCATGAGCTTTGAGTAATGACCGAAAGGACGAGATCGCGGATACAAGCGGTCAAAATGAGCTTCCTCCGCAGAGTGGCTGGGCGCTCCCTTAGAGATAGGGTGAGGAGCTCAGTCACACGGGAGGAGCTAGGAGTAGAGCCGCTGCTTCTCCACGTCGAGAGGAACCAGTTAAGGTGTCTCGGGCATCTGTCCGCCTTGGGATCCCCTTGGACGAGCTGGAGGAAGTGCTCTCTGCTTAGACTGCTGCCCCCGCGACCCAGCAAAAGATGAAGCGGAAGAAAATGGATGGATGGCACCTGGCATGTGTTTTACATGCCAAATCGGCAAACTTGGCGCGGAGCTTACGGTGGTAACGTGACGTCACTTGACCAACGCAAGGATCACCGTAAGACCCTTGCAAAGCCACCCCTAATTCCTAAAATTAGGGGTGGCTTTTCCTAATTACGCCGCTGGCGCCGTAGAGAAGGTCCACTGTGATTGGTCCATGTGTGATTACTTTTTGGAGCGGCTGCGGGGGAACATGGACGAGGCACTTCGGAGCAGACTGCTTTGTGCTTCGAAGGAACCGAAGGAAGAGCAGTTTGGGCTCATGGCTCAGAGCCTGATATATGCTGAGGCTTGTGGACTAGAGTTTTTGCATATCGAACCCATATACTGTACAGTCATTTCTTCACTGTTCCTGTCTTTTATTGAATCTGCACTTGTAGCTTATCGCGTCTGTTGCGTTCATCCTGCACATGTAAATAGTTCATGTTTGTCTCATATTTATCCAGTGTTGTGCCAGTTCACAGATTTTCTGAACTAGTTCAATTTCAGTTCATACATGCTCAAAGTGAACAGTTCACGTTCAAAGTTCACATTTATAATTCTGAACTAGTTCAAAGTTCAGTTCATTTTACTTTTTTCGTGAGATACTTAAATAAATATTTGTTTCACACTACGAGCTATATATATTATAATATATATATAATGTGTATGTATATATCTCCTGTACATCCACAGGAGGAGAGCCTTTTGAGTACAAAACAGACAAGATTTACATGGTTTTCAATGGGAGCAAAACGGAGTTGCCCCATCTCTGCTCATAAACTACAGACAGTAATGCGCTGCAGTGCGTGTGTCTATACTTTATGTCAAATGTAAACGGTGTAAACTTTGTCGCTAACTCACCCTGTGTTTTCATCACGACTCGGGCACATGAAAAGCACCAGCTCACAGCGCCGCACCGCAACACAGAGTCGGGGTGCGTTCACAGACGGTGGAAACCGTAGGAATTTTTAGATTTCAGCGGAAAAAGTGCGAGAATACAGGAGGGAGCAACTTTCTCTCGTTGCGTTTCAAAAGAGAAAACAGATTCCAACGTTCATAGTGATGTCTGCCGTTCATGACACAACTAATTCACGTTCAAGTTCTTTTTTTTTTAAATTGTTGCGTTCAGTTCAACGTTCACGAAAAAATGAGCGTGTTCAATGAACGTGTTCTTTTGAACTCGTTCACGCACATCACTGTATTTATCAAATATTGTTTTGCTGTTTTTGCTGAATACAATTGATGATATTTGATGATAACTATGTTTCCAACAAACACTGTCTTTATTCATTGTATCACAGTGAAAAATTAGTTATGAAACAATAGTCTATAGTACTGTCACTGCTTTGGTGTCCCAGACAACTCCTGTGAGATTGCCATCATGTGGTTGGGTGTGGGATTACAACATTCACTTCAAAACTGTGCAAGGGGGTACGCGCAAGTATACGAGCAACTGTGGCTGTGTTGGTCCAGCGCAACCGCTAATGCGCCATGCGAGTATACACAGGCCTTTAGACCCACTACAGCACTCATCTCTCTTGAACTTCAGGCATAGTAAGTAATTGAGTAAGTAATGTTTATTTATATTACGCATATTATAGACCAAGGTCACCTAAAGCGCTTTACAATTGTTCAGAGTTCAGATATTCCAATTACTCCACACATGGTGATGTGTGTCGCCGAACGCCCCCAATCAACACCATCCATTCACTCTCTCATTTTACATTCATACCTATTGTACATGTTTTAGTGGTAGTGGAAACCGGAGCACCCTGAGGAAACCTACACAGACACGGGGAGAACATGCAAACTGCACTCACAAAGACCCTGTTCCGACCAGCATTCGAACCTAGGAACTTATTGCTCAGAAGGGAGAGTGCTATCCACTCAGCCGCCCATAGTGGTGTAGTTTCATGTTTGTGCCAGAAGTTCCTGATTTTAGCATGGATGGATCTGAAAACCACTCCAGGTCTGTGACCAATGAGGAACACAATTTTAACATGGTTAAAAGCTCCAAATAGTTGATTTTGATGACTCCAAGTTATTGTCTTTTTATGCCTTGCTCCAAATTCAACCCTGTTTAAGATATTCTTTTCTGTCTTATAAGTTGGTTCAAGACCAATTCTAGTCCCGTCCTAGCCCAGTTTTTGTATAGGCCCAGAAAACTCCAGTCTTGGCAGTGTCTTCAGACATGGTTTTGGGACAGGTTATTGTTATCAAAATGTACATAGTGAACCACTTTTCACACTATTTAGCTGATGTGTCCAAGAAGTCAGTACAGAATCAAATCAAATGTACTTGTTAATGATGAAGCTTTGTTGTAGTTTGTCTTGGCATTTACTTCTATAAATCAATTATTCAAAAGCTAATCTAAAAGGGTGTCTTTAGCCTGTTTTTTGCCGTTTCCATCCACACTGTGTTGAAATTGTTACTCCCTTCTGAATGTAAGGCTAATGTACTGAGTTTGCAGCTCTATTTCTGTCCCTATTTAGACCCGGTTAAGCCCAAATGCTATCGTTTTAGTTGATTTTGGACCTGCTTTGTCCTTGATTCCAGGAAAACTTACTGCACGTGTTGTTCATAAAGCTTTGTGGAGGTATGTGCATTCAAAGTAAACAATCTGCTCCTATTTTGGTTAGGACCTGGGACCAGCTGAGCCTGTTTATAACCAAGGCCTGTTTTCATTAAAGTGGTACAGTCCGGGCGACTTTGGTACTTTCCAAACTCAGATGCCCTGGTACTGATTACAATAAAGAAAAGGGACTTCTATTATTTATATTAGCTTTCACTGTGTTACAATAGCCAAGTCAAATCAGTAGTATATTTAAGTAGATAGATAGATAGATACTTTATTGATCCCCGTGGGAGAAATTCAGGTGTCCAGTAGCAGCAAAAATAAAATTGATCATTCTAAAAAGCTAATAATAGTATTAATCAGCCACAGGCCTTCAGGTCACAGCAGCAGAGATCGAGTGGTCTCTGGATGGAGCAGGATGGGTCACAGCAGCAGAGATGGAGTAGCCTCGGGATGACCCCGGGAGCAGCTGCGGCCGCTTTGGCAAAAGCTATAGCGAAAACACTGCGTAACGTGGTACCAAGTGCGGACAATAGACACGCGGATAGAACCATGCACGCGGACCATAGACACGCTGAGGGGACCATAGACGCGCAGACCATAGGCACGCGGACAGGATCAGACGTGCGGACAGAACCATTGACACGCGTTCAGGACCATCCCCAGCTTGTTGCAAGTGCAGGTCTCCCCCGTGTCTCCTACCTATGCACAACCAAAACTCACGTAGTTTAATCTCGGGTACCTAAATATCCCTTTGCATTAAAAATGCAAGTTGGTTCTACACAAAAGTATAATGTTGGGAACAAATCAAACAGAATTCACCACAACAGGCGTCTTGTTTTTTTATTTTGCATACTTAAGTGAGTCATTATTTCACTTTTAGCGCTGCTAAATGCAAAAATGCTAACCGCCGGATAGCATTTTAGCAACGTTAGCTGTTGCTAAAAAAGTAGCTAGGGAGGTTCCCTCGTTTTAGTCTGGGGAGAACTAAACAGTTGTTCATAAGTGATCAGTGATAAGTGATTAGGGGCGACAGTAGCTCAGTTGGTAGGGCATTGGCCATTGAGCCAGAGGGTCGTGGGTTTGAGCCCGACCTTCACCATTGACTCCCACTGTCTGCTGTCGTTGTGTCCTTGGCAAGACACTTAACCTCTGGGAACACCAGGTGCCACAGTGGGGTGGCTGCGGCTGTAAAGTGCCAAACTGCCGTTGTCTCCTTAGGCAAGACACTTTACCCCCATTGCCTAGAATGAGTCTGGTGTGTGTGTGAATGGTTGGTGGTCGGAGGGGTCGATGGCACATACTGATTGCCTCGCTTCTGTCAGTGTGCCCCAGGGCAGCTGTAGTAGTGGCTACAGTAGTAGTTTATCATCACCGTGTATGGAGTGAATGAATAATGACATGTAAAGCGTTTTTGAGTGTCCAAAAAAGTGCTATATAAAACCAATGCATTATTATTATTATTAAATCCCATCTCAGTGTCAATTACAACACTGCTAGATTGTCTCCAGGAAGTAAAAACTTGGCTGGCCCAAAAAAAAATTATTCTCAACGAGAGCAAAAACGAAATTGTTGTCTTTAGCTCTAGCCTCCCTGTGGCGCTCACTGATGCACTTGGTTTTGCTAGAAACTTAGGAGTTCTTTTTGATAGCACCTTCAGGATGGACAAGCAAATTTACTAGGTCATCAAAGCCAGCTTATATCAGCTCCGGGTCTTGAGCAAAGTGAAAGATTACATCCCACCCTCTGACTTTGAGCGAGTTATCCACCTTTTTATTTCATCTAGGTTAGATTACTGCACATTGTTGTACTGTGGTCTGGACCTCGGCTCATTAAAGCGCCTTCAGCAGAATGCTGCTGCTCGCTTACTCAAGGGGACACATAAGCGAGAGCACATCACCCCTGTGCTGGCCTCACTTCACTGGCTCCCTGTTACTTTCAGGGTTGATTTTAAGATTCTGATGCTTGTTTTTAAGTGTTTGAATGGTTTGGCCCCTGATATCTGTCAGAGCTGTTATCTCTGTCTGCTCCTGTCAGATCAGTGAGGTCTGAAAACTGCCCCGGTCTCGTCTCAAAACTTGTGGAGACCAAGCCTTTTCTGTTGCTGCCCCCAAACTGTCGAATAGTCTACCTCTGTTCATTAGAGCAGCTCCTTCATTGGAAGTTTTTAAGTCTAGTTTAAAGGCACATTTTTACACCTTGGCTTTTAACACCAAATGAGTTTTACCATTTTACTTTTACGTATGTATGTATTTTGTGGTTTTTTCTTTTGTTTTTTATCTTTCATGCCTGTGAAGCACTTTGAGCAGCTGGTGTTGTTGTATATGTGCTATACAAATAAAGTCGACATTGACATTGACATAAGTGAGCCTGTGTTAGACTGTGTAGCTTGTGTTAGACTTTATAGCCTTCTAGTCACAACACAATTTATACTGAGTGGAAGAAGAGCACACAAACATTTTAGAGCTAATCTAAAATCACAAAGTTGGTGGTGTTTATACCATGAATACAAAGACAACTGAAGAAAAAAAGTGATCAACCTGTATACCACTTAAAGGTAATAATTACTTGAGCTTTTTCAGGAGAACCAACTGTGGACTGTAGTCTGGAAGGGACTGCTGAGCTGAGTACATGGAGAGACGTGATGTGGATATGTGTTTTATTTTATTTTGTGCTAAGCTACCATTAAAAGTCATCCAGTGGTGCTCTGTATCTTCAGACAGAACATAAAACTTCTTCAGACAGAACATAGAACATAACGCAGATTATACTATTAAAGGGGTTAACGGGTGTGCACCAAGTCAAGACTGTAATTGAACAATAAAAACAAGTTACAACGCTGGCTGTAACAAGTTCTCACCCGGCCATACAAGAACAGTGTGCGGTAAGGATGTACCCCAAGTCTTTGTGGACGTACTCCTAGTCATCATAAGGTTTGGACTTAATGCACACTCTGTGACTGGGGAGCACATCTGCCCTCAAAACACAAAACTCAGTCCCAGAGTCGAAGTATTTTACATTCTTCACACAACACATAATTGTATGCATCTATAGATTGATATGCTTTTAGGTTCTCTTTTGTATAGACAAAGGGTGTCTGAATGAGTTAATTATAGATATCAGGCCAGATAAACGATGGCCATTTTCTCCTATCTACAACTTACTGTTCTGTGAGAATGGTGTATGGATCAAGCAACTGGTGCCCATCGCTCAGTTTTGAGCTACTTAACCTTAGAGAAGCTATACCCAATTTTTTTTCTAAGTAGTTCATAAAAATGCTTTTTACTACATACAAGTTGTATCATAATACATAATTTAATTGAAAACTTGAGGTCATTGATTCAGCTGTAGATGAAATTTATGCAGTGAAAAGTGCTGAGTGGAGTCTTAGCGGGCCGTTTGTTTTCCGCCACTCACAGAACGAGCAGCGAACAGCCTGCGTCCTCTAGCCTCTACAGCGCTGCTAAACACCAGGGCTTCGACTTCAAAATTTGAATATAATTCTAAAATAAAAAATATATATATATATATTCGACCAAATATTAGACAGCCCTTATAATTCGAAATGTATTTAATGACTGCAAATAAAATAGTTAGCTCCCAAAGGTTTCACCGGGACGTGCTAGGCAGGTAACAGCTAAGCTAGCTAGCTGTTTCATGGTCACTTCCGGGTTTTTCGCGATCGCTTTTTGTCACTTTAAAACAGTATTTTTGTCATGAAAACGTTGACAGCAAATTCTGAAATCGTCCGTGCATGTGTGTTAAGGATGTATATGTATACTGTATTGTCCGATTAACGTTTAATGGTGTTGATTGATTGATATGTATTTGTTTATTGAGCGTGGCTAGCTCCGCTAGCTTTTCTCGTTGTATTTGCGGAGTAATGGCAGTATTTTACACACCTGAATTAAAAACAGAGATTGCATTTGTTGTGGGGTCTTTTTCCAAAAACACAATGGCTCAGTCAAAAAACACTTTTCACAGTGATTTATTATTTCCCATTATTACCCCAGTGCAATACAGTGCAATATTTACAAGTTGTAGGCGCATGTTTCATCTCAGGATCTCAGGTTCTCAGGTGTTGCCTTCTCTGCAACCAAGCATCACTAAACTCGAGCAGGCCAGACCGGTCCTGCTCTTAAAGCACAAGCCCCTCCCCTGGGCGTTTGACAAACACAAAATACATTCACTGACTTTAAAGTCCATTTACCCCCAACACAATACTATAGAAATAGTCCCCCACTACACAGTAAAGAATAGGATAATCCCCACACTGAATAATCCCCCTTTACAGTCTTAAGAAACAAAACACAAAATAAGGATCACATGACGCTCCTCAACACTTATAATGTGTGTGTGCGTCTCTGCCTCTGTTTGGCCAACCCACGGGACACACGCGCGCAGTCCCGAGGAGCGCACGCACGTGCGCGCACGCACGTGCGCGCACGCACGTGCGCGCACACGCGAACGGTGAGTAGCACGACGGTGAGACCTAGTGTGCACCCGAGATCTCACCAAACGCACTCACACTCCCCCCCAGACAGAGAACTAGCCGTGGGTAATATGTAAACGCTGCTGTAGTACGTGCATAACACGGACGCTCCAGAGAAAAAGAGCGCGCGTCGCAGTGCGGTGCTCTCAGTACTAGGACAAGCTGTGTGGCCCCGTCACATTACCCTCCCCCTCTGGGAGGCTAGCGATGTGCGGTAGCCTTGACAAGAAGTCGGCCACAATATTGTCTTTCCCAGCCCGATGGCGAATTTGAAACTGGAATGGTTGGAGGGACAAATACCAGCGCGTCAGACGGCTGTTCTGATCTTTCATAGTGTTAATCCAAGTTAGTGCTCGGTGGTCCGTCTCTAAATCAAATTCTCTACCTAAGAGATAGTACCGTAAACTGTCCAATGCCCACTTTATTGCCAGGCCCTCTTTTTCTACGGTGGAATAGCGAGTCTCTCTCGGCAACAGTTTGCGGCTCAAATATAGGACTGGCTGCTCCTCCCCAGGGTCTCCTTGCGCGAGAACCGCTCCAAGGCCCACAGCCGAAGCGTCCACTTGGAGCAGAAACCGTTTGGTGAAGTCAGGGCTTTTCAAAACTGGTGAAGAACAGAGACTAGCCTTTAGTGTCTGGAAAGCAGTCTCACAGGCCTCGGTCCACACTACAGGGTTCTTTTGGTCTTTCATTGTCAATGCTGTGAGGGGCGCGGCAATGGAGGCGAACTGTGGCACAAAGCGGCGATACCAGCCTGATAATCCCAGAAAAGACCTTACGTCCTTCTTCGTCCGGGGCCTGGGGCAGTTGCGAATCGCCTCCACTTTATCAACCTGCGGCCGCACTTCACCCCGTCCAAGACGATAGCCCAGGTACTGAGTCTCTTTCTTCGCCCACTCACACTTGGAAGGATTCAGGGTCAATCCAGCCTCCTGAATCTTTCCCAGAACTAAAGATAAGTGGTTCAAGTGTTCCTCCCAGGTGTGACTGAACACCACCACGTCGTCCAGATAGGCCGCGCTGCACTGACCACACCCTTGGAGGACTCTGTCCATTAATCTTTGGAAGGTGGCCGGGGCTCCATGCAGTCCAAAGGGCATGACAGTAAATTGAAAGAGCCCGGCTGGGGTAGGCGTCAAACTCTGAAATTGCATTGAGTTTTCGGAAGTCAATACAAATCCTGAGGGAACCATCCTTCTTCAGCACTATCACTACTGGGCTACACCACTCAGAATTAGACGGCTCAATGACTCCTAACCGCTGCATCTCTTCCACTTCCTCTCTGAGCTTGTTGACTAGGTGCTGTGGAACGCGATATGACCGTTGGCGGATTGGGCGTCCCTCTCTCAAGCGGATCACATGCTCTACTAAAGTAGTCCGTCCAGGTTTGGCTTGGAACAGGGATGGAGCTTCTTCAAAAACCTGGAACAACCGTGTTGTCTGCTCTGGAGTGAGGTGGGCCAACACGGGAACTGCAGATTTGGGCAGGGACTCCATCCCCAACTCCTCCTCATCTGAGTCTACTTTCTTCACCAGTAGGGATTGCAAGGAAGGTGGTGCATCTTTCCACGCCTTGAGTAAGTTGACATGATAAGTCTGTTTTGACTTCTTTTTGTCCGGATGATGCACCTCATACGTCACAGGGCCCATTTTGCAAACAATTGTGTAAGGCCCCTGCCACTTCGCCAATAGTTTGATGTTTGCCAACGGCAGCAGCAAGAGAACCTTTTGTCCAGCCTGGAACTCCCGATGACGAGCCTGCTGATCATACCAGGTCTTTTGGCTGCGTTGGGCATCCCTCAGGTTCACCTCTGCCTCCTCCTGGTACTTCCCCAGCCTATCCCTCATGTCCAGGACATACTGTACAATGCTTCGTTCATTGGGTTGAGGGGTGGCTTCCTCCCAGCCTTTACGCAGGAGATCCAGGGGACCTTGAACATCCCAGCCGTAGAGGAGTTCAAATGGCGAGAACCCGGTCGAGGCCTGCGGCTCTTCTCGATAGGCGAATAGACAAAATGGCAGCCACTGGTCCCAGTCCTTGCCAGTGTCTGATACAAACTTTCGCAGCATCTTCTTCAATGTCTGGTTAAATCTTTCAACGAGACCATCAGTTTGAGGATGATACGGTGTTGTTCGGAGTGGAGAGATTCCCAGCTGCTTATGGAAAAGCTGCATGAGCCGAGAGGTGAAGTTCGTACCCTGATCTGTCAGAATTTCATCAGGGATTCCTACACGGGAGAACAGCTGAATGAGAGCACGCACAACCGCGGGAGCAGTTATTGTTCGCAGAGGAAATGCTTCCGGAAAACGGGTGGCATAATCTGAAATAACCAGGATATACTGAAAACCTCGGCTACTTTTCGGGAGGGGTCCAACAATATCCATGGCTATGCGGCGGAAGGGAGTGTTAATGACGGGTAAAGGCTGAAGGAAAGCTCGGTCAGATTTGCGGACAAAGCATGTCTTTTGGCAACTTGGACACGAAGCACAGTATTTCTGTATATCGGTATACATGGATGGCCAATAAAATCTAGAGCTAACACGGAGATAGGTTTTATGTCGGCCCAAGTGCCCCGCCCACGGAATAGTATGTGCAAGGTGCATAACAAATGGTCTCACGGTGGTAGGTACTACCAGCCGTTTAGAACTTTCCCCCACATTATACAACACATCATTGTCAAGTACAAAACATTCCTGGTCAAATTTAGCTTCTTTTGCACTGTTAATCACCTTTGAAAACAGCGGTTTCAACGTACTATCACCCTTCTGTAACTCTGAAATGTCCCCTGGCACTTCCCAATGGCCTTTAATCTCCCCCCACTCGTCTCGCACAGGGAGTGCAGCTGCTTTTCAAAACGGCGCTAACGCCGAGACTTTCTCAGCCCTTTAGAACCCCCTTCAAAAACACTGTCATCAAAAGAAAATGGTAGATCAGGTAAACTATCACCAACTGGATTCAGGCTACCCCCTGCCCCCGAGTCCAATGTCTTTGATGCAACCTGGAGATTGTTCCTAGCCTGCGCCTGAGTCAGTACCGGACAGGATCGACTGGTTGTCTCCTTCTCCTCTGGGTCATGTCTATTGTCCAATAACAAGTCCAGTAGTATGGGTAGGTCCCAGCCAAGTATTACCTGAACCGGCAGGTTCTCCACAACCCCTACAGTCAGCAGGTAAGTTTGCCCATCAATGTCCACAGTCAAGTCAGTGGTTGGATAGAGGTGTCTGTCACCATGTACACATACAATGTCCTCCTTCGCCCCATAGTCTATTTTACTCACTGGTACAAGATCCTGCCTTACAAGAGACATGAAGCTGCCACTGTCCAACAAAGCATTCACTCTTTGTCTATTTACTACCAGAGGCTTATGCCGTCTCAAAGTCACAGTCTGTCTGTCTCTTTCAGGCCGTGGCGCGTAACATGCACCAGAGAGCTTTGTTTTACGGATAGGGCAGAGTGAGGCCTTGTGTCCTGATTGTTGACAGTAAAAGCAGATAAGCTCCTTACCGTATCCTGGTCGACTTGAGGGGTGTCCGGAGTTACCTGGAGGAGTATCATGGCTGGCCTCTGGTCTCACCAATCTGGGCGGCGGTGCTGGTCGACGAGCAGAGCTGCTGGAGTACGACGTCATGCTCCCCTTCCGAGCATTGAAGTATTGGAGAGCCAGCTTGGAAGCTGCCAGCCCATTCTTCGGTTCATGTTCCTTCACCCACGTTCTCACCTCTCCCGGAAGAACACGAAGTAGCTGCTCCAGAATGATAGCCTCTCCTATATCCTCCTTGGTGTGTAGCTCCGGATGGATCCAGCGTCGATAAAGGGACTTCAGACGGTGATACGTTTCAGTTGGGTTTTCATTCGGAGGGACAACGGTTGACCTAAACTGCTGACGATATGTCTCTGGGGAAATGTCAAATTTTTCCAGCAGTGCAGTTTTGAGCTCTGGATAGCAATGAGCTTGCTCCTCATCCATTGCTGTATACGCCTCTAATGCTTTGCCGGTAAGCAGGGGAACCAGGCGGCAAGCCCACTCGTTCTCTGGCCACGCCCATGTCTTTGCAATGCGTTCAAAGCGCAGGAGATAGTTCTCAATGTCCTCTCCAACCTGATACAGTGGAATTTTGGGGTCACTGTACGATCTGACCTCTGGTCTCGGTTGTTCCAGTACCCCGCTTCTCTCTCTCATGGAGTTTTGGCCACGCTGCCGAGGTGCAGGAGTGGGCAGGTCGATTCGTGGACTCCAAGCGGATGAGCGATCTCCATCTGGGGAACCAGCCCGCTGTGGCCCTGATGCTCGGAGTTCTCTGAGCTCAGCGAGCAGACCTTCTTCTCTCCTCTGCTGACCCTCCAGGAAGCCCCGCATCAGTGCCAATCGCTCCCCTCCTGATCCATCGGATGGAGGTTGGCCACGGGAGGAGGGCTCCTCTTCGTCCTCCGTCGCCCAGGCATCTTCATCTCGCTCTATTCCCCCGGTGGCCCCCAAAGACAAACTCTCAGTCCTCTGTGACCTGAGTCCGGTGCGTTTGCGCGGAAAATAAGAATGCTTTTTCTGACTGGCCATCCCACTTCTGACACCATATGTTGTGGGGTCTTTTTCCAAAAACACAATGGCTCAGTCAAAAAACACTTTTCACAGTGATTTATTATTTCCCATTATTACCCCAGTGCAATACAGTGCAATATTTACAAGTTGTAGGCGCATGTTTCATCTCAGGATCTCAGGTTCTCAGGTGTTGCCTTCTCTGCAACCAAGCATCACTAAACTCGAGCAGGCCAGACCGGTCCTGCTCTTAAAGCACAAGCCCCTCCCCTGGGCGTTTGACAAACACAAAATACATTCACTGACTTTAAAGTCCATTTACCCCCAAAACAATACTATAGAAATAGTCCCCCACTACACAGTAAAGAATAGGATAATCCCCACACTGAATAATCCCCCTTTACAGTCATAAGAAACAAAACACAAAATAAGGATCACATGACGCTCCTCAACACTTATAATGTGTGTGTGCGTCTCTGCCTCTGTTTGGCCAACCCACGGGACACACGCGCGCAGTCCCGAGGAGCGCACGCACGTGCGCGCACACGCGAACGGTGAGTAGCACAACGGTGAGACCTAGTGTGCACCCGAGATCTCACCAAACGCACTCACACTCCCCCCCAGACAGAGAACTAGCCGTGGGTAATATGTAAACGCTGCTGTAGTACGTGCATAACACAGACGCTCCAGAGAAAAAGAGCGCGCGTCGCAGTGCGGTGCTCTCAGTACTAGGACAAGCTGTGTGGCCCCGTCACAGCATTGTCGAAGGGCTGCGGTCATTATGGATTTGAGAGTTCTGTTATCAAGAAAAAATGATCGGTAGAGTGTTCTACTGCTGCTGTGAGGAGCTGCATAATTAATTATAATTAATTACTCGAATATATTCTAATGTTTTAATAAATAAATTCGGATGCGAACCTAGCAGTATTCTTTTACATATATATTGTGTTAGCAGTGCGTTGCTTTAGTACCATTTCATCTGTGATTGTACATCTTACAATAATTTGTGCTAATGCTAATGTTAGCATACATATCAGATTGCAAATTGAGCTAGATGGCTCTGTGTTATGAGAGCGTAGGGGAAATGAGAAGCCATTGAGCAAGTTGGGGGGGGGGGGTGCTAAACATTCAAACCTTGCAGAAACGGGTATAGCGCCTTTAAGTTCATTTTAATAAGATGACATGAAACCAAATGAAACATATTACTTTTTAGCTATTTTTACGGATTTGTTTAACTATTCAGATAATTCAATTGTTTATCATTAGGCAAATAAAAAGCAACCAAAAACTCAGAGACATAGTTATATTAAAATTGGATATCAGTAGATAATGATTCTGACAGAGCATTCAGAGTGAACAATGTACAGTGTTGACGAAGGTCCCGAGATGCAGCTCGCTAGCCTTGCGGCAGCATAGGCGTATGGTTATTATGAGAGCATATTAAACATTTACAATCTAAACACGACCTGGTGTTATTCTATAGGGTGTCAACAAGAGTGCACGTACAAGCCTACAATAGCCAGCTCAGTTGAAAAAATTTGATTTATCATCGCTGTACAGAGTTCGATATCTTGCTCCTCGGAACGTTGGTAGACATGAAATCCATCTATTAGGAATTTTAGTGTAGTCTGTTCATTGATATTCACCTGTTGTTCCATTGTCTGTTTCATGTCACGACAGCGGGACCTTTGAACCAGGCCCTCTCCATCTACACCTGCGGACTGCCCTCCCTGGCACGCCTTGAGGGCTGCACCCAACCGCCTTGGAGTTGCTTCAGACCTGCACCGACCCTGTCCATAGTCTGCACCAATCCTGTCCATGGTCTGCGGCCGCTGCGTGGCCTTGATCCTCGTTTTGTAGCTTAGGTTCTGGATCTATAGCCTGTCCATCCGTGTGGAGCGGATCCCTCTCTCAATGTGGATCTCTCCCGAGGTTTCTCCCACTGGGTTTTAGAGTTTTGCGGTGATGATCCAGGACGCTCTAACATTCTAGAACATGTATGGACATTTATCAACATTCATGGACATTGGTCTCTCCCTATGGACTAATACCTATGTTTTTTGTGTCTTAACCCTATATGCCCGCGTGCATCGGCACCGATGCACGCGCACATGTTTTACAAATGATCAATTTACTCGCGAACGGTAAAACGTAGCAACTTACTTTTTTTTCCTCTGTGAAGTACGTATTCAGGGCTTTCCGAAACTAGTTTTGATTTGTCTGTGCGATGCACGTAGGATAAACTACGTTTGTCTGAAAGTCCGTGTCCAAAGCGTGACCCGTGAGGTACAAACAGCTGTGAGATACAAACACACGGGGACTGCCAAAGATCGTCAGAGAGTGAGATCTCTCACTCCTCTGCGTTTTACTTGTTCTCCAACAGTTGAAACTACAGCTGCGATTGCAATAACCGGCTGAAGAGTGCGCATTATTGATAAAGACGATAATAAATACAGTAACATTACATTATGTGTATATGATGTATATAAATATAAGTATTATATAAATAATTGATGTTTTTTTTTTTTTTTGGCTCAGTTTCTTATGTTTTACGTTTTTTACAGCTGTGCTACAGAAGCAACCCCAGCATTATAGACAAACTGCTTCAGGAAGGGCATCAGGAGTACAGAGTTTTTTGCTTTTATAGTGGAATTTTGTAAAAAGTATAATAGTTAGAGATTCAATTTTTTTCCCCATTATCCCCAAGACCATAAATAACATTTCTATGCAGTGTAAAAAGTTGTTTATAGCATTTCATTGTGTTTTTTCAATACATTTTTGTTAAATTGATTTTCCGTTAGATTTTTTTCTTTGTCTTCATGATTCCACAATTTTTATATAATTCATATGACAGCTTTACAATATGAATATTCTAAAACCCCAGGTTGTACTGAAAAAAACAAAGTATACTGCTTGACTCTGCATCAAAAGATGACTGTTTTATTAACAATTATACACAAAGAAAACCAGGCGAGGAAAGTTCCCCAAAATGAACCATGGGCATAGAGGGTTAAAGTGATAGTCTAGAACTCTAAATGAATTACCAATTTTAAGAATTATATTAAATTGGCCTTAAATGTTGATATAAGTTATTTTATGAATTCTAATATTACAGGTAAGTCCCGCCTTCCCTTCTCTTAGCTATAGCTCAATATCCACGATGCCAAGGGCTTTCAATCATCGGCGCTCATGCTCGTAACTGCGTGCATGCTCAGTTGTTTGTTTTCACGGAGCCCCCGAATCAAGCGTCCATTGGGCTCTGGAACTACATGAAAACTGAACAAAGAATTCTGAACATCCGCGCTGAGTTACCCATTTATATACCGAACCTAAATCCATAATCAGATCCTCTGGAGATGTGTCCTATAATGTTCAGTTAATGTTAATAGCTACTTCCGGGTTTACCACGATTGCCATTTTTGTGCATTAAAACATAATTTTTGTCATGAAAACGTTAACAGATAATTCTGAAAACCTCTGTGCATGTGTATTAATAATGTATATGTATAATGTGTTCTCAGATTAACATTAAATGTGTTGATTGATTGTTATGGAAACGTAGGTGTAGACCAATCAGAAAGGAAGGGGGAGGGAGCTTGGGTCGTTTTTTTCAAATCATGTACCTCTCTCTCTTTTTTCTGACAAACTCCAGACAATCACTTTAACTGTTAATTCTCTGATCTGTGTTGGCGATTTCAATGGTTCTGTTAAGACCTCTGAGATGACTACTGTTGTGATTTAGGGCTATACAAGAATAAATTGAATTGAATTGAATTAAAACTAGTTTCCTTGAGAATATCAAATATTGATGTTTCTGCAAAGCATTACTTTTCTTTTCTGCAACACAAAACATTTATAAGTATACATACATTATTACGTGTATCATATATGGGAAGATTATAGCTTTATTTATCTGATATCAGCTTATTTGTCTGCCTTAACGTGAAAATCAATTACTTTCCATTAGGGCTGGGCGATTAATCGATTTTAATCATTAATTCGAGTTTTACGTTTAGGGCAATTTCTTTTTTTAAAAATTCGATTTTTATTTTCTCCAGCGCAGAACTACAGCGCTAACGCGCTAACCGCGGGTCTATGGTGTTGAGCAGTCATTTTGAAGCTAACCTAATGCTAACAGTCTCCCTCTGGCCTGATGCTCGCTCTCACAGTTGGTGCTGTTGCAATAACACTTCACACGTTCAAGAATCAGACTTTATTTAATCGCCAAAACACACACACACACGCACGCAGGCTCCGGTCGCTATGTTCGTACGCCATGTTCGTACGCCACATCTTTCACGCTCTCTCACGCTCGTTATTCCAAAGCGCACTCCCGTGTCCGTGGCGCGCACACACTCGTGTCCCACTGAGCCGCTGCACTTTGGGGAAAGACACGTCTCACACATTGCTCTCATTGCTCTGATACAAACAACGTGTTCCCCGCTGTCTGTTAGCTACAGTAGCTGCTACAGTAGCTGTTAGCAGGGTGCGATTTGCTGGGGGGGATGGGGGGGATTTTCCCCCCTTCTGGTTTTCTTGTCCCCGTCTCTGTTTCTTTTATCCCTATCCCTACTTCTGCTGTATTATTGTATTAAACGTAGGGGGGGATAGAATTATAAAATTGGCTGTGTGTTCAAGGTCCGTGCACCTGCTGGCCAATTTATTTCATTTTTCATGAGACGCGGGTGAGAGCTGCTTTAGCGGCTTTGCTGCGCACGGGGTCTGCTGCAGAGAGTGAGGGTCTGGGGAGTCTCTCCTGTCTCCCTCGCTGCTCCTCGCTGAATGCTATCCAAAATACAGTATAGTTTTATACAGAGGAACACGTAACATAGGCCTATGCGTCTCATATATAATTATCTGCCTCGGAGTAGGCTATCGGCTGGATCATTACGCATTGAACGGGGCTGTGCGCGCTTATATTCAGCCCAAAACACACAGGCATTCCTAAAAAAAAATATATATATATATAACATAATCCACAATGCCACGATTGTTTGCAAAGTTCTGCTATAGATAGTCCTGGTTACAAGGCAGATCCATCCCCGCCAGAGCTGTTAAGACAAGACGCCATGAGCTCCGCTCAGCGAGTCAAATGCAGAGTCCGGGCCTATCTGTCAATCGTCAGGGCCCTACTGACACAATACATGATAAATAAATAATGACGTAATCGCGCTATTTTTTAAGTTACGTCATCACGCAATAAATAGTTACATTTCAGGGTAATAGCCTAGCATAACGGTTTACAAAATGAAGCGTGTTCAGAGCAGCATATCGTCTTTTTTTGCAGGATCCAAAAAATCGCGAAGTGATCTTGACACACAAGACGCATCACACAATAGTGTGGAGAAAAATAATCCAGTTTCGCCAACTGGAAATGACACAGATGAAGATGCTTTCCAACTCCAAGCTAGCTCCCTTCCCGATGCTCTGGTAGGCGGCTGCATTGACCAAGGACGTTTTGACAGATGGAGAATAGAAAGAAAGTGGCTTACGCTTAACGCAGACAGGGCAGTGCAATGTAAATGTTGCTCAGACATTGGACAGTTGGGTCCTCACACTAAAGAAAGACTCCACATTGACCCCGCATTTGTTAAAGGAGTAAAAACAAAGTCTGCTAAAAAACTCCATGACAAAATCAGCAAACACGCAAAGTGTCAGTCACATGTAAAATGTGTAGAAATTATTCAGAAAAGAGGTGAAATGGCCATTGAAAAGGGTGTGGACAATAATATGGCATTATGGAGGAAATGCAACGAGAAAAAATTAAAAACAACGGAATTCTGCATGCGCACTGCATATATGATATGTAAAAACGACCTGTCATTCAAGATTCAACCACAACTGGTGGAACTCCAAAAGCTTAATGGTGTTGACCTGGGGCAAATGCTGCATTCTGATAAGGCCTGTCGCAATATGCTCATATTTATTGCAGACAAAATGACAGGCAAGTTGTCAGACTTCATTAAAAAATCCACCCATAAATTTAGCATTCTCATTGATGAAAGTACAACTGCGTCAAATAAAACCTGCCTCATCATATACATTCGGATCCCCTTTGAAGATGACATTTGCAACTTCTTTTTGCAACTGGTTGAACTTCAGGCCTGTACTGGAGCAGCTATTTGTGACACTGTTCTTCAGACCCTCGAGAACCTCGGCCTCCAAAAAGACATGTTGCGCACCAGACTGATTGGATTTGCCACTGACGGGGCTGCTGCCATGATGGGCAAATACAGAGGAGCAGCAACACTACTGCGGGAGAAGATAAATCCCAACCTGACCGTGATTCATTGCATGAGCCACAAATTGGAGCTTGCTGTCCATGACGCAGTAAAACAATGTACAGACGCGAGTCATTTTCAAATATTTATTGACTCCCTCTATGCATATTTCAGCCAGAGCCCAAAACACATGCGTGAACTTGAGCTCACCGCTTCCAATTTGGGAATACAAGCACGCAGAATAGGACGGGTGTTTGACGTGCGATGGCTGTCATCTTCCTGCACATCCGTTACAGCTCTCTGGGAAAGCTATCCTGCTCTCGTTAAGATGTTTGGGACACTGGCGGAAGACGGCTCCAGACCGTCTTCAGAGAGGGCAAAATGCAGCGGGATTCATAAGAAAATGACCCAGTGGCTTTTTTTGGAGGAGATGGCATTCGTGAAAGACGCACTGGAAACCCTGCAGGCCTTATCTCTCTTTCTCCAGAGGAGAGACGCAACAGCAGTCACTGCCAACACTGAAGTGGACGTTGCTGTGAGAGCGCTTGGAGCCATGAGACAAGTGGATGGCACAAGCGCAAAACGCCTACATGGGGAATACGAGGCTTCAGAAACGTTCAAAGGAGTCAATGTGTCTCAACCAAGCGACAGAGATAAAAGAAAGGCAGAGGTCTTTCGCGAAGGTTTTTATACGTCACTCGCAGAGAACATTCAGCGCAGGCTTGATGACAATGGCATTATTTCTGCCTCTGCCGCTCTGAACCCGTCCAATTGGCCACCTGACGAGGATGAGCGTATTCTCTATGGAGACGAGAAGCTGCTCGCGATCCAAAAAAAACTTGCTGTCGACATCGGAGAAAGCAATGCCATCCTCTTAAAAGAATTCCACGAGCTCAAATGCCATGGGATCACAGGTAAAGCAACTGTCTATTCTAAGCAGTAACAACTTTTATGAAGAAACTCACTCCTCTACGTCAAATTTACATTAATTTTATTTTTATTATTTGACAGGTGCACGCATGCAGTACATCCTCACCGCTGTCTCTACGTTGCCGGTGTCAACTGCAGAATGCGAGCGCGGATTCAGCGCAATGAACCGCGCACTTACAGACGAAAGGAATAGAATGCAAATATGCACATTGAATGCTCTCCTGTTTCTTTCAATCAATGGGCCTGACATAACCTCCTTCCCTGCTCATGTGTATGCTGAGATGTGGATAAAAAATGAGGGGCGGCACGCAGCGAACGATCAACCCACAGGAAAGCCAAAAAAAGCACCGCAAATGAATAATCAGAGCAGACTGTTTTGTTAAAACAAATAAGAACATATGTTCAAAGTTCAGGCATCCGTTAGTTCATGCGTCTTGGAGGACTCTTTCTCCAACAGGGTTTACTGTTAGTGTGTGTGACTCTAATAAGCACACCAGTTTGTTGTTTTCGAGTTTGGGCCGTAATGTCACGTTAAACACTCGTCTCGCTCCCTAATTTTCTCCGGACGCCCTGCAAGCAGAGGCATCAACTTCACCCTCTGCTCGCTCCACCAGCAGCGCGCACACTCACGCTCGCGCCAAGCACACACACACACACACGCACACACACACACACGCACGTGCACACACTCACACTGAGTTACTACTAGACAGAACACATCTTACAAGTTTCAAGTTCAACAGCATGAAATGTATGTGATTTTTATGCAATAAAGTGATTGAGTAACTATCCCCCCTTCTGTTTTTTTGACAAATCGCACCCTGGCTGTTAGCTACAGTAGCTGCTACAGTAGCTGTTAGCTACAGTAGCTGCTACAGTAGCTGTTAGCTACAGTAGCTGCTACAGTAGCTGTTAGCTACAGCATCAGAATGTAAACAGGAAGCTCGCACAATGCGGGAGTCACTGAAGTTAGTATTAGCGCCACCAGCTGGACCGAGCGTTGTACTACAGCACAGTTACTCAGGCACAGTTGAAAGAACAAGCATGAAAACCCGAGGAGGCTTTTGGAAAAGACTGTCTGTTACAACATTTCTATTTTGAGTAATCAGTTTTAAAAATGTGATATTTCATGTAAATAATGCATGTGTTTAACTCACTGACTGCCAGGCATTTTCAGATTTGAGAAGTGCATTCTGCCAGCAATTTCAGGTGATTTGACCCAACTTTGAAGTGCCACAGAATATTCATTTTTTAGACGATTTAAACACCAAGGGCACCAAATTAAAGATTCACCTCTCTGCTTTACTCTGAAAAAAACAGTTTGTTTCTACCTCTACCGTTCTTGCGTTATTCGCCATAGAACAAAGCATACTTTCACCCACAACACCTGGTCTGAGCAAGAAAACAGAGAAAACGAGCTGTATGTAAACAGGAACATATCAAGCAGAAAAGAGACTTTAGATGCATTTTTGCTGCTTTAGTGACAACTCAAAACATCTTCACACTTGTTCCATTACAAAAATTATAAAAACATGACTCTGAAATAATACTTTTGATGGCAAATTGTTGGCAATTTATTCACAGATAGAAAATTTAACTAAAATTTAACCAAAACGTCAAACAACAACAACACAAAGATCAATAAAACTATAGATGTATAAAATAGAATGAAGCATGTGAATTTGAGTGTGTGTGTGTGTGTGAATGTCAGTGTGCGAGTGAGTGTCTGTGTGAGTGAGTGTCAGTGTGTGTGAATGTCAGTGTGTGTGAATGTCAGTGTGCGTGAGTGAGTGAGTGAGTGAGTGAGTGTGAGTGTTGCTGATACGCTGGAGAGGCGGAAGGTGTGTCCCTGCTCGGGGCTCTTGCTCCGCGCAAATGTAGCTGCAGAGACGGACCTCCACCTCCGCTCTCTCCCCTCTCGACCTCACTCACTGATCCGCGAGTCAATCTCTGAAGCAGTGTTAACTGCTTATAACTATTCTTTTTCGCCATCACTCTTGCTATACTATCGCTAAACTAGATCACTAATCCGTCTCAATGCTACGCTATCATCGCACGCTCTGCTGCAGCAGCACGCTGTCCAAAGACCCCACACTCCTCTTTCTCTCCACTGACTTATGACCTCTCCTGTGGTGCAATACTGCATCCTACTGGTGGTGATTTATCATTACAGGTACATTTGCACTATATATCAGTGTTGTGGGTCATTAACAAGGTGCGCCAGACATTACTGCAGCCTCCCGTGTAATAACACGAAAAACTCGTCAAACTCGTCATGGGCAGTGAGCGTTACTATTCAACATGACGAGTTTTGTCGTCATGGGCAGTGAATGAGTTAATAGGATTGATAAATTTGCGATGGGCCTTGTTTGTGTGATTTAAGTTATTTTGAAGGTGCATAGTGTCATTGTAAGTGAAGTTATTATAAAACTGTTAAGCTACATTTTCACTGTTTACAATGGCAGAGCCATCTCGTTTACAAGCATGTTTTAAGGCTTAATTCCTGTTACACTTATGCTCCATGGGGATTTAGATTAAACTGCGTAAAGGAAAATCTATTTCTTTGTCAGTTGTAGTTTGTTTTTAAATAGAAAAAAATAAATCAATTAAAATCGAAAATCGGATTTGGTGTGAAAAATTCGGAGATTTTTTTTTTTTTTGCCATATCGCCCAGCCCTACTTTCCATAGAGTTCGCCTATTTTAAGAGCAGGAAAATATTCATTATTGTACAATTATACTGAAGACATAAATTATATTTTCTTTCCAGTGATCAGTGTCCTGTTATATGCTACATGCTATGCTTGTTCCATGTCGTGCATGTGTGTAGTGCTGATGTCATTTGGAGCTAGCAGACTTGTCCCCTCCAGCTCTACATTCCTCTACAGACACATTGCTGTCGCATACAAACATAGCAAGGCCAGGTTCATACATGAAAGAGCAGATAGATAGATAGATGGATACTTTATTGATCCCCGTATAAGAAATTCACATGTCCAGAAGCAGCAAAAACACACCCATCCACAAAAACAAATAAATTGGTAATTCTAAAAAGATAACAATAGTAAAAATAAAATGCAACAGCACTTCAGGTCACAGCAGCAAAGGTGGAGTAGCCGCTGGAGCAGGACAGGTCACAGCAGCAGAGGTGGAGTAGGACAGCAGAAGTGGATTAGCTGCTTGGTTTGGACCATTTTCTCTGCTCTAGTCCACAGTAAAATGCTGAATGCGTTGTTCAATTTTTTTTTTTAAAGTTAGCATTCCTAGAGTGGATTTTTGCCTGATCCGCTTGTTTCGGACCATGAATCCTCACCACTCTGGTCTGGATCCGTACAAAACCATGAACACACAAAAAGTAAAACTAATAGAAAATTAGTTAAACTGTTAATTCTAGGGGTCGACCAAAATGGGGTTTACATGGCAGATACCACACAAAAAAACCAAAAATGTGCAAACAAAGACGCCAATAATCAATATTTAGAGAAAAACTTGGCAGTAATAGTTTGCAGTTAAAGTAGTAAATATTGTAGAGCTGCAACTAAGATGATCTGATGAATCTGTTCATCATTGTGTGTGTTGTGTTATGAACTGCATCTCTAAGAAACAAGTGTTCTCCATAGAGCCACTCTAGGATCAAAGTAGTCCTCTCCTGTCTTTCACATAATCTTCTTGACGCCCAGAACCATTTTTCACTTTATACGTTTCTACCATCTTCACTAAAATCACAGAGAACTGACATTAGCTCTGAACCTTTTGAGAGTCAAAATTAAACAAGCAAAAGGCAGAGGTCTCCAGCTTGTACCAAAAAACAGTCCAAACTGCTGTAATCCACAAAGGCCAAATCTACCCAAGACGCACAGGAATGTTCTAAAAATATCCAGATTTATTGGGCTTGAAAAGGCTAAAGAACATTCTACATAGGATCACCCGACCAGCATTTTACAGCTACAATCACTGAAAATGAAAGGCAACTCTTTAAAGGGGTAACATACATAATACATAAATTATATTAGGTTGTTTGATCATTTACAATCAAACAATATCACTACCAGCTACAGTAATAATATTTAGGTTTGTGGATCAAGAAATAATCACTTCTAATCACATCTAGAGCCCTATTCGGACGAGTATTACATGGGGACCCCTGATAATTTGTGATAATCACGGAGGAAGTCTGAGGTCTTAGTCCTGTGCGAATGCGCCATGTCCGAAATTTGTAAAGTAATAATTTTGTCACAAATTACCTCCTGTAATTGTCCAAACACAGACGTCCTCTGATATTTCTAATCCTGTGCGAATCTGCATGTCAGTGAATGTAATCGCTATTGCCTCTTTCGCTTTACTTTCTCGCAGAGTCGCGGCTGCTGCTGTCTCTGTGAGGTCTATGGAGAAGTGTAGAGCACAGTTATGTGTTCAACGACACAACATGAGACCGCTGGGTTGTGTTTGTACGTTTACTTTCCACTCTGTGGTAATACGGTGCAGACGTGTTGCTGCAGCCGCTACTGCTGCTCGTGCATATGTTAGCAGAGTGATGCGTACAAACAGTATTGTTAAACAATGCAGACACTATGGGCCATAGAACTGTAGAGCAGTAAAATCCACGTGTTTGTGTCTGTCCCAGTAGGGTCGGGTCCCACCTCAAAAGTGGCCAAGATGACATGCGCTGACGTGCTTGCAATACCACCCTGGGCCGATGGGGGTGGACCCAGAAGAAGATTTAGCCAATGCTAACATATAGCATTGGCAGACCTCTCAAAAACGTCTTTACAGGATGGTCCAAAAGTTGGCTCTTGGCCCAAAGCTCCGTTCCACATGTGTGTCAATGCTGAGGGGGGTGAATTTTTTTGGACCACTCTAGTTTACTCGCTGTGAATTTTTGAAGTCTCTCGTTCAAATGAATGGAGCTGCGCCGGCTGACTCATGCGCAGATGCGTTTTTTCACCATTTTCTTGTGGGCGGGACCACTCGCGGCCATTTTGGATAGCTCCAGTGGAGCACTATTTTTGGCCCATTAGTTAGAACGGCGGAGATAGGCGTGACTCTGTCCGTTAATATATATATATAGTCTATGGTCTATCCTCATGGTCTCTGTGGCTGCTGTGGTCAGACGCCAGACTTTATGAACTGCGTAAAGCGGAGAGACTGGCGAACGTGCGGCCGTTATGTGAGATGTCAGCGAAGATTACAGACAGTGTGAATACACTGCAAGATCTCAGACGTCCTCCGCGATTATCACAAATTACCAGCGGTCCACAATACTAATCCTGTGCGAATAGGGTTTAGGACTACCCCAACATGCAGCATACAAAAAATTAAATGTAAGCATAGAAACTGTCCATTATAAACAGGGTTAAATTAAGGATTTTGCCTCGTTAAATTCTACATCTAGTATGTATCAAGTATGTTCTCACTGGCCACTTTCTTAGGTACACCTTTCCAACTCCACTCTAATGCAAATTCCTAATCAGCCAATCACATGGCAGCAACTCAATGCATTTAGGCATGTAGACACGGTTAAGACGATCTGCTCCAGTTCGAACCGAGCATCAGAATAGGGAAGAAAGGTAAGTGACTTTGAACGTGGCATGGTTTTTGGTGCAAGACTGACTGGTCTGAGTATTTCATAAACTTCTGATCTACTGAGATTTTCACACACAACCATTTCTATGGTTTACAGAGAATGGTCCAAAAAAGAGAAAATATCCAGTGAGCGGCAGTTCGGTGGGTAAATGCCTTGTTGATGCCGCAGGTCAGAGGAGAATGGACAGACTGGTTCAAGCAGATAAAATAACAGTAACTCAAATAACCACTCGCTACAATCATGGTATGCAAGAGAGCCTATCTGAACACAGAACACGTTAAATGTTGAGGCAGATGGGCTACAGCAGGAGAAGACCACACCGGGTGCCACTCCTGTGAGCGAAAAACAGGAAACGGAGGCTACAATTTGCACAGGCTCACCGAAATTGGACAATAGAAGATTGGAAAAAATTGCCTGGTCTGATGAGTCCGATTTCTGCTGTGACATTCGGATGGTAGGGTCAGAATTTGGAGTCTACAACATGAAAGCATGGATCCATCCTACCTTGTATCAACGGTTCAGGCTGGTGGTGGGGGTGGAGTGGGGGATATTTTCTTGGCACTCTTTGGGCCCCTTAGTACCAACTGAGCATCGTTGCCCCGCCACAGCCCACCTGAGTATTGTTGCTGACCATGTCCATCCCTTTGTGACCACAGTGTACCAATCTTCTTATGGCTACTTCCAGCAGGATAAAACACCTTGTCATTAATCTCAAATCATCACAGACTGGTTTCTTGAACATGACAATATTGCCGCTTTTCCATAGTAACGTTACGATACGGCACGGCGCGGTTATTTTGCTTTTCCACAAGGGTTGGGTATGGGATCAGGGTACTTTTTTCGTACCACCTCGACAGTGGTTCCAAGTGTGGGAAAGTGGTTTTCTCCTGATGTCGATGATCATCTCCTTGGTCTTACGGGTGTTCAAGCACAAGTGGTTGCGCTCACACCAGTCGACAAAGTCCTTGATAACCGACCGATATTCCAGTTCGTTCCCCTCAGACACACAGCCCACGATGGCGGAGTCGTCGGAGAACTTCTGCAGGTGACAGCTGTGTGTGTCGTGTGTGAAGTCTGAGGTGTAGATGGTGAAGAGAAACGGTGAGAGGACAGTGCCCTGAGGGGCCCCAGTGCTGCAGACTACCACCTCAGACTCACAGCTGCGCAGCCGCACATACTGTGGTCGGTCTGAGAGGTAGTTGATGGTCCATGCAGTGAGGCTACTGTCCACTCCCGCGTCCTCCATCTTCCCCCGCAGCAGTGCCGGCCTGATGGTATTGAAAGCGCTGGAGAAGTCGAAAAACATGACCCTCACAGCGCTCCCGGCGGGCTCCAGGTGGGAGAGCGTCCGCTGCAGGAAGTAGATGACGGCGTCCTCTACTCCGATGTTGGGTCTGTAGGCGAACTGCAGCGGGTCCAGGGTGGGGCTGACAACGGAGCGGAGATGGGTGAGGATGAGCCGCTCCATGGTCTTCACCAGGTGGGAGGTCAGTGCGACTGGTCTGTAGTGAGCCGGTTCCTTGGCGTGTGCTGTTTTTGGAACCGGGATCACACAGGAGGTCTTCCACAGGACAGGGACCTTCTCCAGGCTGAGGCTCAGGTTGTACATGCAGCTGAGGACCCCAGAGAGCTGGTCTGCACAGGTCCTCAGCAGCCTGGGACTGATCCCGTCCGGTCCTGCGGATTTCCTCAGCTTCAGGCGCTGGAGCTGACTTCTCACCTGGTCCGGTGTGATGGAGAGGGGGGGGGGACCGGGGTGTACTGTCCGAGGTGGGGGCTGGGGATGCGGGGGCAGGAGGGCCCGGGGCAGCCGGAGGCAGTGTCCACTGGGCGGTGTCCACTGGGCTGGGGACGTGTGAAGAGGTGGGGGCGGGAGGGGGGGCAGATGGAGAGGGGGGAGAATCAAACCGGTTGAAGTACTGGTTAAATTCATCCGCCCGGTGCTGGTCTCCATCCGCTGTTCCTCTGGCACTCTATCCAAAGCCGGAGATGTTCTTTAGGCCTCTCCACACGTCACGGGCGTTTCCCTGGGCCAGCTTCTGCTCCAGCTTTTTCCCATAGTCCTTCTTGGCCCTCCTGATCCTCCACTGGAGCTCGTGCTGGATCCTCTTCTGCTCCTCCCTGTCCCCTGAGATGAAAGCCCTTTTCTTGAGGTTCAGGAGGGCTTTAAGCTCAGGGGTCACCCATGGGTGGTTGTTAGAAAAACACCGCACCTTCTTAGTTGGTACAGTGTTATCCACACAGAAGAGAATATAGTCTGTAATGCAGTGTGTCAGACTCTCGATGTCCTCACCATGAGAGTTGCAGATCATTTCCCAATCAGTGTTTTGAAAACAATCTCTCAGCATCTCATCCACATCATCGCTCCACACTTTTACAATCCTCTTCTGCGCTGGATTAAAATGTCCTTCCTGTGCTAGTGTGCTGTATCTTGCTCTTTCACGTGTTGCCTCTCTGTTTTGTGCTTGTACTTAAGTTGTCATGTGTATATTTATTTATTAGAGAATCTCTTCCCACAAGTGAGGAGATTAACAACAAACAACAAGTGACCGCTCAATCAATCAATAAAATGTTATTTATAAAGCGCTTTTCATACAAACAATGACAGTTTAGTTAAAAACAATCAGAGAGTAGGATGATTCACTCCTCTGTGTGAAGTAGTGTGTTGTCCCACAGTTGAAATTACAGCTGCAATTGCAATTACTTTCTTTAGTTAAAATACGTGTTGTTTAAGCGGGATGTTGCGAAAATGCATACCCGACACAGCTAAAGTAGCTTTTGATCACTGATCTACGTGATCTATAGGTGATGTGTGTCTGGGCCATCCTCTCAACTGTAGACATGTAGATTGTAAAGGAATCATGTTTGAACTTTGTAAACCGCGATCAACAGAGAAAACAGTTCGATAGCAGTGCACGGGCTTCTCCCACAGTAAGCTATGGGCTTTCACGTATCCCAAGAGAGGCTCACCTCACAGCGCGCCGCTCGGTCAAATATGAGAAGAATATGATGAAAATCTGCAATTTCAAGGTAAAAATAAATGAAATACCTGCCTCACTGACACCCACCTCCCCAATTTCTTTGATTGGCTGAAGACATACAGTAATCTTACTATACATCAGCCAATAATTGCTGAGATGTTATCTCATCCTCCCGGCGTTAACGGCGTTATTGTGACAGTCAACCGCAGACCACGTGTAACCACACCAGCCCAGGACCTCCACATCCAGCAGGTTCAACTCCAAGATCGTCTGAAACCAGCCACTGAGACAGCTGCTGAAACAATTGGTTTGCATAACCAAACAATTTCTGCACAAACTGTAAGAAACTGTCTCAGGGAAGCTCAACTGCATGCTTGTTGTCCTCATCGGGGTCTGACTCCAGCTCATCGCTGTAACAGACTTGAGTGGGCAAATGCTCACATTCGATGGCGTCTGGCACGTTGGAGAGGTTTTCTCTTCACGGATGAATCTCGGTTTGCATTGTTCAGGGCAGACGGCAGACAGCGTGTGTGCCGTCGTGTGGGTGAGCGCTTTGCTGATGTCAATGTTGTGGATCGAGTGGCCCATTGTGGTGGTGGGGTTATGGTATGGGCAGCCATCTGCTATGGTCGAAGACCACAGGTGCATTGTGAATGCACAGAGATACCGTGATGAGATCCTGAGGCCCATTGTTGTGCCATACATCCATGAACATCACCTCATGTTTCATCAAGATAATGCACGTCCCCATGTTGCAAGGATCTGTACACAATTCTTGGAAGCTGAAAATGTCCCAGTTCTTGCATGGCCAGCATACTCACAGGACATGTCACCCATTGAGCATGTTTGGGATGTGCCTGATCGGCGTATACGTATACGACAGCATGCACCAGTTCCCACTGATATCCAGCAACTTGGCACAGCCGTTGAAGAGGAGTGGACCAACATTCCACCGGCCACAATTGACAATCTGACAACCCTATGTAAAGGTGTGTTTAACTGCATGAGGCAAATGGTGGTCACACCAGATACTGACTGGTTCTGAGTCCCCAGACCCCCAATAAAGCTAAATAATGCACATTTCAGAGTGCCTTTTATTGTGAATAGTCTAAGGCACACCTGTGCACTAATCATGATGTCAGATCAGCATCTTGATGTGGCACACCATGTGAGGTGGGATGGATTATCTCAGCAAAGCAGAAGTTCTCACTATCACACATTTGGACAGATTTGTGAACAATGTTTGAGAGAAATGGTAATATTGTGTATCTGGAATGAATTTTAGATCATAAGTCCATCGCATGGAAAATGGGAGCAAAAACAAGTGTAGCGTTTCTTTTGTTGTACGTATTTTACAGTTGTGATACGGAAGCAACCCCAGCCTCATAGACAAACAGCTTCAGGAAGAGCATCAGGAGTACAGCTGTTTTTGCTTTTATAGTGGAATTTTGTAAAAAAGTATAATAGTTACAGGTTCCACATTTTTCCCCATTATCCCCAAGACCCTAAATAACATTTTCATGCAGTCTAAAAAGTTGTTTATCGCATTTCATTGTGTTTTTTCAATACATTTTTGTGAAATTGATTTTCTGTTTCATTTTTTCTTTGTCTTCGTGATTCCATAATATTTATATATTTCATATGACAGCTCTACAGTATGAATATTCTACAACCCCAGGTTGCACTAAAAAAACAAAACCAACTATACTGCTTGATTCTACATCACAAGATGACTGTTTTATGAGCAATTATACAGAAAGAAAACCAGGCGAGGAAAGTTCCCCAAAATGACCTTCGAACTTGGAGGGTTAATAAAAGTGCGAGTCAAGACTTTGTTTCATTCATTTGCCTGTACACGTGCAGAAAAGGGGTTCAAAAGCAAAAGTTACAATTTCCTACCATATACTTCTTACTTCTATTTACATTACATACACTATATTTGTCAATAAATCTGTATAACCTTGGTAATTTTATGAACAAGGATGGAGACATTTGCTAAATACAGAAACGTTTTTTTTTGGTCAAAACACAAAAAGGCAAAATAAATGTTTAGGCATATGACAAAAAGGGACGCATTAGCTAACATCTCTGCCCTCCTCTGCACCACTGCTACACAGGCTGCTGTTGCTACAGGTGTGTCCCATTTTGTCACATAGGTCCATCCATGGTTTTCGCATAGATTTTGCAGAGCACAGCAAGTCAGCACCATTGACTTCAGAAGTTCAGTGTCCAGGTCATTCCTTTAAGACTGCCGAAAGCATTGTGCTGTGCTGAATTTCCTATTAAATACTTACTGTTCATCTGTCACACGCCTGGTGTCCTGAAAAGGTTTTAGGAGCCAGTTCTGCAGGGGGTAAGCAGAGTCCCCTAGGAGGTAATAGCCAGCTGTCACCGATATACTGATATATCCATAAACCCCACTGTGACCGCTGACAAAGCGGGTACAAACCTGACTTGGTTACATCAGTTGTGTCAAGAGGAGTGGGCCAAACTTCCATCAGTTTATTGTCAGAAGCTCTTGGAAGGCTTACTCAAATGGTTGGCGCATGTAAGTAAGTAAGTAAGTAATCTTTATTTATATACTGCCTTTCACAGACCAGAGTCACAAAGCGGTTTACATTTGTTATTTTTTATTTTTTTTGGGCACTTGTCCTGTCACTGCACACAGAGATGGGAGCGGGGTCACCGAACAGGAGGCGCATGCCAGACCTATTGTACATATTTTTAGTGGTAGGGGAAACCAGAGTACCCAGAGGAAACCTACGCAGACACGGGGAGAACATGCAAACTCCACTCAGAAAGGACCTGGTCCAACCGGGATTCAAACCCAGGACCTTCTTGCTGAGAGGCGAGAGTGCTATCCACTCAGCCACCGTGCCGCCCATGTATGGACAATGGCCTTCACAAAGTCCATAGACAAGACAAAATATACCAGTGATCCGGCCTTGTGAGTCAGAAGAACTCTGATTGTGTATCCGCTCTGATTTTGCACCTGTTATTCATAACAGTCACTATTAAAGACCAAATGTCTTTAAAATGCATGTCCTGTGCTTCTGGAACCTACCTTAGTCTGTCCTCATTTTCAACACTTATTTAAAAGTTTAGAAGTCAATTCTACAAAATATGAACATGTGTGTATGTAAACGTTACAAACATTACATATTTGCACTGTGAAATTCAATGAAAAAAAAAAAGATGGATATTTTGTTCCATCAGATTTAGAATTTTAAATGGACCTGAATTCATCTATTTGAATTATCTCAAAAATGTTTGTCTGCAAATTTCAGTTACTAATGATCAATATCATGGTGTTTTTAATAAAAAATCACTTTCAAACTTCCAAGATATTTCAAATATTTTTAGGTAATACATTTTTCTAAATTGTACATGAAAAAAAAACAATAGTGAAAAAATGTGGATCTGTTGAATTGTGTGCTCTTGACCAGTTGGTCTGAGCATGCGTCCTTTTACTGAGGTAAGGACAGGCGCCAGCTTAAAGCTGGTCTATTGGATAGATAACATGAATCTAACAGGTTGATATGGGATATCTAATGAATGGATTGTAATCAGGGTGTGATTTGTCAAAAAAACAGAAGGGGGGATAGTTACTCAATCACTTTATTGCATAAAAATCACATACATTTCATGCTGTTGAACTTGAAACTTGTAAGATGTGTTCTGTCTAGTAGTAACTCAGTGTGAGTGTGTGCACGTGCGTGTGTGTGTGTGTGCGTGTGTGTGTGTGTGTGCTTGGCGCGAGCGTGAGTGTGCGCGCTGCTGGTGGAGCGAGCAGAGGGTGAAGTTGATGCCTCTGCTTGCAGGGCGTCCGGAGAAAATTAGGGAGCGAGACGAGTGTTTAACGTGACATTACGGCCCAAACTCGAAAACAACAAACTGGTGTGCTTATTAGAGTCACACACACTAACAGTAAACCCTGTTGGAGAAAGAGTCCTCCAAGACGCATGAACTAACGGATGCCTGAACTTTGAACATATGTTTCTTATTTGTTTTAACAAAACAGTCTGCTCTGATTATTCATTTGCGGTGCTTTTTTTGGCTTTCCTGTGGGTTGATCGTTCGCTGCGTGCCGCCCCTCATTTTTTATCCACATCTCAGCATACACATGAGCAGGGAAGGAGGTTATGTCAGGCCCATTGATTGAAAGAAACAGGAGAGCATTCAATGTGCATATTTGCATTCTATTCCTTTCGTCTGTAAGTGCGCGGTTCATTGCGCTGAATCCGCGCTCGCATTCTGCAGTTGACACCGGCAACGTAGAGACAGCGGTGAGGATGTACTGCATGCGTGCACCTGTCAAATAATAAAAATAAAATTAATGTAAATTTGACGTAGAGGAGTGAGTTTCTTCATAAAAGTTGTTACTGCTTAGAATAGACAGTTGCTTTACCTGTGATCCCATGGCATTTGAGCTCGTGGAATTCTTTTAAGAGGATGGCATTGCTTTCTCCGATGTCGACAGCAAGTTTTTTTTGGATCGCGAGCAGCTTCTCGTCTCCATAGAGAATACGCTCATCCTCGTCAGGTGGCCAATTGGACGGGTTCAGAGCGGCAGAGGCAGAAATAATGCCATTGTCATCAAGCCTGCGCTGAATGTTCTCTGCGAGTGACGTATAAAAACCTTCGCGAAAGACCTCTGCCTTTCTTTTATCTCTGTCGCTTGGTTGAGACACATTGACTCCTTTGAACGTTTCTGAAGCCTCGTATTCCCCATGTAGGCGTTTTGCGCTTGTGCCATCCACTTGTCTCATGGCTCCAAGCGCTCTCACAGCAACGTCCACTTCAGTGTTGGCAGTGACTGCTGTTGCGTCTCTCCTCTGGAGAAAGAGAGATAAGGCCTGCAGGGTTTCCAGTGCGTCTTTCACGAATGCCATCTCCTCCAAAAAAAGCCACTGGGTCATTTTCTTATGAATCCCGCTGCATTTTGCCCTCTCTGAAGACGGTCTGGAGCCGTCTTCCGCCAGTGTCCCAAACATCTTAACGAGAGCAGGATAGCTTTCCCAGAGAGCTGTAACGGATGTGCAGGAAGATGACAGCCATCGCACGTCAAACACCCGTCCTATTCTGCGTGCTTGTATTCCCAAATTGGAAGCGGTGAGCTCAAGTTCACGCATGTGTTTTGGGCTCTGGCTGAAATATGCATAGAGGGAGTCAATAAATATTTGAAAATGACTCGCGTCTGTACATTGTTTTACTGCGTCATGGACAGCAAGCTCCAATTTGTGGCTCATGCAATGAATCACGGTCAGGTTGGGATTTATCTTCTCCCGCAGTAGTGTTGCTGCTCCTCTGTATTTGCCCATCATGGCAGCAGCCCCGTCAGTGGCAAATCCAATCAGTCTGGTGCGCAACATGTCTTTTTGGAGGCCGAGGTTCTCGAGGGTCTGAAGAACAGTGTCACAAATAGCTGCTCCAGTACAGGCCTGAAGTTCAACCAGTTGCAAAAAGAAGTTGCAAATGTCATCTTCAAAGGGGATCCGAATGTATATGATGAGGCAGGTTTTATTTGACGCAGTTGTACTTTCATCAATGAGAATGCTAAATTTATGGGTGGATTTTTTAATGAAGTCTGACAACTTGCCTGTCATTTTGTCTGCAATAAATATGAGCATATTGCGACAGGCCTTATCAGAATGCAACATTTGCCCCAGGTCAACACCATTAAGCTTTTGGAGTTCCACCAGTTGTGGTTGAATCTTGAATGACAGGTCGTTTTTACATCATATATGCAGTGCGCATGCAGAATTCCGTTGTTTTTAATTTTTTCTCGTTGCATTTCCTCCATAATGCCATATTATTGTCCACACCCTTTTCAATGGCCATTTCACCTCTTTTCTGAATAATTTCTACACATTTTACATGTGACTGACACTTTGCGTGTTTGCTGATTTTGTCATGGAGTTTTTTAGCAGACTTTGTTTTTACTCCTTTAACAAATGCGGGGTCAATGTGGAGTCTTTCTTTAGTGTGAGGACCCAACTGTCCAATGTCTGAGCAACATTTACATTGCACTGCCCTGTCTGCGTTAAGCGTAAGCCACTTTCTTTCTATTCTCCATCTGTCAAAACGTCCTTGGTCAATGCAGCCGCCTACCAGAGCATCGGGAAGGGAGCTAGCTTGGAGTTGGAAAGCATCTTCATCTGTGTCATTTCCAGTTGGCGAAACTGGATTATTTTTCTCCACACTATTGTGTGATGCGTCTTGTGTGTCAAGATCACTTCGCGATTTTTTGGATCCTGCAAAAAAAGACGATATGCTGCTCTGAACACGCTTCATTTTGTAAACCGTTATGCTAGGCTATTACCCTGAAATGTAACTATTTATTGCGTGATGACGTAACTTAAAAAATAGCGCGATTACGTCATTATTTATTTATCATGTATTGTGTCAGTAGGGCCCTGACGATTGACAGATAGGCCCGGACTCTGCATTTGACTCGCTGAGCAGAGCTCATGGCGTCTTGTCTTAACAGCTCTGGCGGGGATGGATCTGCCTTGTAACCAGGACTATCTATAGCAGAACTTTGCAAACAATCGTGGCATTGTGGATTATGTTATATATATATATATTTTTTTTTAGGAATGCCTGTGTGTTTTGGGCTGAATATAAGCGCGCACAGCCCCGTTCAATGCGTAATGATCCAGCCGATAGCCTACTCCGAGGCAGATAATTATATATGAGACGCATAGGCCTATGTTACGTGTTCCTCTGTATAAAACTATACTGTATTTTGGATAGCATTCAGCGAGGAGCAGCGAGGGAGACAGGAGAGACTCCCCAGACCCTCACTCTCTGCAGCAGACCCCGTGCGCAGCAAAGCCGCTAAAGCAGCTCTCACCCGCGTCTCATGTAAAATGAAATAAATTGGCCAGCAGGTGCACGGACCTTGAACACACAGCCAATTTTATAATTCTATCCCCCCCTACGTTTAATACAATAATACAGCAGAAGTAGGGATAGGGATAAAAGAAACAGAGACGGGGACAAGAAAACCAGAAGGGGAGAAAATCCCCCCCATCCCCCCCAGCAAATCGCACCCTGATTGTAATGTATCCAAGGCGAATAACAAGATTATACATACTATATACATTCGATGAGTTAACTGCTAATTTACACATCACGCGTTACAGCACGTACGCGTTATACGCGCAGCAGACGCGCGTAACTTTTTTCCATGTTAACCTTTGATATTTACACTTCAAGCGTATGACGCGAAGCTGCGCTCTAATTTAGGATGGATTTCTAATTTTGTTCGCGCACCAACGCGTCTCCCATTGAAATCTCATGTAAAACATGATTTTTCTAGCGGTCCTTGGCTCTAGATCGCATCTGCACACACACAGCACTTGTATCTAAACATCAGCAGGAGGAGCAGCAGGTTTTACAGTGATTCTGGACATCGTTTTTTTTCTTACATAAAGTCTCGCGTCTGGCCAAACCAGCGCACAGAAACCATGAGCACAAACACATGCATGTGATTTGTGTTGCTCTACATCAGTCCTCTGGCCCGTACTGTCCTCTACACTGCTCCATAGACTACATAGGGACAGCATCAAAAGATGCGGACCTGCGGAGTAGCCCCTGACTGCAGTCCGCAGATCGGGGCGGAGCTCAACGTGGGCGGAGTCAAACGTTTGACTCCGCCCACGTTGAGCTCCGCCGAGCGGGAGCTAGGCATTGAAGACTGTGCGTATGACAGAGAAGGAGAAGAAGCAGAGGAGAAGAAGAGCGAAGTAGCTGGCAGAATGGAGGTACTGTAGGCCAGTTTTTTCATTCTGTTTTAACGTGCAACTTTGCTATATTTGTTACCGACAAGGAAGGAAGTAACATTATTTTTATTTTAAAATAAGTTATACTTGTATGTATCTGCATTCTGCACGGTTGGACTTCTAATCTAGTATACCTAGCATTACTGTTGCAGCGAAAATTATATAAACCTGGACTTAAAAACGACTTTTCTGGGTTTTAGATTCATATTTTAGATCAAATATTTTATTTGATCTAAAATATTCCATGCATTAACTATTTTGATTCATTAAACAAATTAAAATAATTAATTAATAAAATAAAATAAATGGAAACAGAACTCTATCTTATTTGTGTGGGGCCGTTCTGTTCAAGCCCGTTTCAAGTTCCAACCTCTTGTTCAGTTTCAACTTTGTTCAAAGTGTTTATGCATTTGAATCAAAAGTTGATTTTAGTTCAGTTACTTTTAGTTACTTCTGCTTACTCTTTGCACAGACACATTGCTCACAGCCTGTCTCCTGGCCCCTGGAGGGAGCTTGGCGTGAATGATGTTCAGGTCACGTTACTTCATAGTATTTGCTAACATTTACTATTTTCTTGCCATTCTTTTATTAAAAGACCTTGTTCACACCTCAGGGCCTAACAAAGCAAGGGTGCTCCAACAACTGTGGCGTGTTTGTTTTGATGGTAAGACCTATTCAGTTATATCTTTGCTGTTATCTGTAAAATGTTTGCTTGCTACATTAAAAACACATTATATGTATTGGAAAATTGTATCCTGGGGAAATATGCATGACATTAGTACATTAACCAGTACCTCTTGACTTACAGTACACGCTGTACATTGTAATGGGGGCCAATTGTGACTTCAGAGAGGTATGTGAAAATTGTGACACATTACGCTTAGTATACAACTTATCATTCCTGAACACATATTTGAATCTTCCTTTCTATTTTCAAAGGAAAACATGCTGCAAATTAGGAGATGGTGGTGTCTTGTCCTCCTACAGAACTTCCCCATGCCGTAAGTGCCCTCATGATCACACTTTTGAATCAGATCCTTTCACGGTCAACAGACCAACATGAATGTTTTCATAGTAAATTAATGTTGTCATTACATCATCAAGGTCTAAGGAAACCAGATTGCAGGAAAGAAAAAGACGGAGAAAGCAAAAAGGAAAACAGGTGAGAGTTGATTAATTTGTCCTGTAGTCAAACTATTGCTTGCAGACTAAAGCATAATCCCCCCCGTTTATTTCAGGATCTGGAAGTGGTCCCTCCAAAAAGTATTCGGCTTTCAGAATCTGTCTCTGAAGCATCAGGTATTGTTCAAAACAGTATTATTGTACACAACCCCCAAGGTTGTAGAGATGGGATGTGACGTAGCTGGTTTTGCTGTAATTTCTCAATTTTCATTAAACCAGTATACTTAAAATAAGCTACTGATCTTTTTTAGAACTTGCATTGTTATTATACCTTTAAGAACCATAATCTGTTTCCTTTCTAGCAAAGGCTGAGAGCTTGCCGGAAGTGGGAACTGGGAACGGAGTATGTTACCCGTTGTGAGCTTTTCTTATTTCACTGTTTGCTGCCTTCTTCAACCTCTATTTTAATATTCATTTTCTTAATTTTTCATTAGGAGGATTCCCTGCTTATGGACACCTTAACGGCAGCAAGGTGGTGTGGCACAAGATCCTTCAAGGGAAAACTTTACCTTCCCCAGGTCATCACCATGAACAAGGAAGATTCCTTGAGGGCAGTGGAAATGCTGTGCATGTGTGATGGCCTGGATGAAGAGTATAAAGAAGACCTCAGTGAACCGTTCATGTTCATGTTTAGTTTGCAGGCAGACTATGAGGAGTTCTGCAAGGAAATGATGGACAAAAGGCAGCTGCAGGTGTTTTCCGGCTTTGAAATGAGATAATTTTCTGCTCACACATGCTGCATTTCTTTGCATTTTCACTTTGTTTTGGTTCTCCTAGTGTGGTGTTTGGTGATTTTGTTTGTACTTTTTTTATACCTGTGTTCCGGTTATGGCTTTTGTTTGTGTTATAAAATTTACCTTTTTGAAACATCAAGTCTGCATCCTTGGGTCCACTGTCTCGCTACCCCACCTCAAACCTCGGCATGTTTTTTAAGAAGTGTCAGTGGCACAATTCAGTCTCTGTTCTCCTTAATGTAGCTGATATAATTGAGTGGATACATTTATATAAGAATTTTTATTTTTTTAAATGAAGGCAGCATGGATAAAAAATAATGGACAGTGAAAAAAATAAGGCTTTTGACAAGTTGAAAGTAGAAGCCTGATATTAAATGTTGATTTCACTTCACTGTTCTAGTTCAGTGGGAGCTGAACCTCATTAAAAAGTTGTGTGTAAAGTTGTGAGGGCTCATGGAAATGTAATCATATTACTATTATTTTAGTATCATTTATTTTATGAGACAAGAATGCATATAGAATATTATGTAACCTTACTATTATGTAAGCTGGTATTTACATTTGAGACAAAAAGAAACAGGTTTTACCAAAGATTTACATTTTGACACCAGATGTGATCCTGATATAAATAACAATGAATGGTGTCCCATACAAAAGCTTTTTATATTATTACAAGCTTAGGTGTAACATCAGAATCGGTCAGAATCAGGTGCAATAATAAATAATGGTACCAAAAATAGTTTATAAATATACATAATATACAAAGGAGTAGAAGAATGAAAAGCATATCGGGACCGATAAATATTAATTCTTTTTTTAAATCATCAACTTGATGATTTTACCCTTGATCAAGGTTAAAATCAGGGTAAAATGAAAAAAAAAACGCTTCCGTTAAAAAAAAGAAAAAAAAAAGAAGCTTCCGCGGTGGGCGGAGTCAAACGTTTGACTCCGCCCACGTTGAGCTCCGCCCCGATCTGCGGACTGCAGTCAGGGGTATATGGACCTGCGCGCACGGCCTGTGTATATACTCAAAAAAAAATGTACGCGCAGAGAGCGCGCAGTAAACGCGTACGCGCTGTTTACGCCTACTGTGTAAATTCCCTGTAGTCTTTTATTCCACTGCTTGAACTCTTGTACACAGAAAAACATTTGCTGAGCTGTTAAAAAATAAAATAATATTATACAAAAACCGTATGGCTCCTTATTTCTTCAGCTGCAAAAAGCTAAACACTATGACATTAAAAATCAATGACTAAAACTTGCAGACAAAAAATGTATTTTAATATATATAAAATATTAGATATACAGTAGATATACAGTAGATATAGAACAATATAGATGTTGAAAAAAATGTAATAAATTTAGATCAATTTTAAATTCAAAATAATAATATCAATGCATCGGTTTTATATAGCACTGGACACTCAAGACACTTCACATGCATTATGCATTCACTCCTACAACTACTACTCCAGCAGCGACAGCTTCCCTGGGGCACACTGACAGAAGCGAGGCAACCAGTATGCCCCTCCGACCACCAACCATTCACACAGACGGAAAACTCCTTTTTCAGTGACTGAAAAGCAAAGACCAAAATATTCAAGCATGCTTTTTTATGTTTCAAAATTTCAAATGGAAAAATTCAAACTCATTTAAAATTCAAAATCTGATGACACAACAAATCTAACATAGATAAAATATGTATAGATAATTTAGTGGGGGTGGAAGGTGTTCCAAACTTCTGTAGCTTGGCTTACACTTATCCTATGCACTTAAATGGAACAGCAAATGAGAACCAACGACCCCAAAACTGTTTCAACATGAATAAGGGCTGTTTTCTGTAACTATAGAAAATAACGCAATGTATGCCATCTAACATGGTGATCAATATAAATGATGGGTTGCTGCTGGGAAGAAAATATTATCTGATGTTGTAACTTGGCCACAAAAAGGCGCACACAGCTCAATGGCCTTGATGAGTGTGTTAGCACAGAGAGGTGGGGCAGTGCTGGAAAACACCACAAAAGGAAAGATTAGCTTTGAAGATGTCAAGTCAAACCCACAGGTCGTCTTCTTTGCACTGGAGAAACATTACGACTACGTCTATCTACAGTATTGTTTCACCACACACAGACTTAGAGAAACAAAATAGCCAGTGCCCAAAACTGTATGCAAAGTTAAGAAGAACATATTTTTCCATCGTTTATAAGACAACTTCGATAATGCTTCATGACAATCCTGAACATTGAATAAGACTGAACTTCTCCAAACAACTTTTTGTCACTTTTAACTTTTCTATTGTTATTATTTTGGTTTTTTTGTTTTAAATTGTGTCAAGAGTTGATCCTTGACTCACAGCCTGGACCCTGCCCCAATGACTCTGATTAGTTGGCTATAACAGTGATCCAGGACTCTTCATTATTTGGCAATATGATATTGTGTGTGTGTGTTAGAGGTGAGTGATATGATATTGTGTGTGTGAGTAAGAGGTGAGTGAGACTGCCGGGGCTTTCCTGCACCTCACACAGACAGGAAGGACATAACAGACATTAGACAAGAGTGGAGAGGAATGCACAACAGGCACACACACGCGTGCCCCGGGACAGAGTGGGGACACCACCAACATCACCCGCATTAAAATACCTCAGGACTACTTATGTAGTGGCTGGTGTGACCAGACAAAACAGAGGCCATTGCTGGCTTTAAAACTTGAAATTTTACTTCATACTTGATATAGTAAGTGACACTATATTGTTGAGGAAGTGGGGGTCACGCTTGTTGTGTTGTAAAGTTCCACTCACCCCTACTGGCCGGGCGCTAGAACTACATTTGTTTTCCAAAATACTTTGCAGCATCTCCATCTAAACAGGGCCTCATACTTTACTATGAGATTTGAATCTCAGTCACACTTCCACATGAGTTCACATTGAGGTGCAAGTTTGGATTGAAATGCTGAAGCCTCGCTCACCAGACGCACAATCTCTAGTTTCCCCTTCGACTTTCCCGCGCAGTCCGTGCATCTCTACTGAGCAGTCCGTGCGTGCATTCCGAGACGCACGCGTGCGTTTTGATGCTCAAACATGCGTCACAATTGACTTTGCATTGAAAGCCGACGCAACGCATGATCCGGTCTGAACACGGCATGAGGGAACAAGAGTCACCTTCCCCCTCTGTGTCCTGCTGCCGACACAGCAGCAAATCAAACATGGGGTACAGGACGGATGAGGGGCATTCAAAACTAATTATTTGAAATTGATTTGAAAAATGCCACTGCCCCCTACTGGGCGGGCGCTAGAATTACATTGTTCTCTGTCATTGGCTGTGTCCAAAACGCTAGGCATCGGGCCGCGTAGGGTGGATATGTAGGCATCGTGACGTCACTTCCTCAAGCGACGGCTATTGCAGGGGTGTCCAAAACCACTTGGCGAGCTCGCCAAGCGTAGGCATCATGACTTCGTCTCTATGGAAACGGCCACTTTTGGAGCAGATATGAAGGATGCATCTGATGTATGCTTCGCTGCCTTCTTTTTGCCAAGTCACGGCCGCGCATGCGCAGAACTCCGTTCGGCATTAACATGTAAACAACAGCTCGGAGCTGCTGGAGCTAACATTATGGTAAGCACTGCTATACTTTACTGTGAAGTTATGTCTATAGTAAGTACTGCTATACTTTACTGTTGAGTTATGAACACGACTGTTATGATAAAACACAGACATAAATTAGATCTGCCACAGATGTGTGTATTTAACCTTGTTATCTCCTGTAAATAAGCTCAGTCCCGAAAAGCTAATGCTAATGCTACGAGGCTAGCTAGTTCATTCAGATTCGGTTTTTGAACAAGAAAAATCATGTTGTGTTTTATCTTTTAGGGAGAAACAAACCCACTGATTAAATATTAAAGCTACACTGAGGAAATAGTCACGTTTTCATGGAAAATCACTCTTCAGCACAGCAGCTATAGTATGCTAACACATGTTTTCTGTATTCATATAAAATAGATTGTGCATATCGTTTTTAATCCCATACTGAGACTGGGAAAACTGTATATATTAGACATATGGAATTATAGAATAGGCCAAGAATAATTATAAAGCCCTTTTCATACAATAGTCTAATAAATAGTAAACACACATTATACAGAGGTTTCGTTTGTCATTAATAAGACATTTGCAGACTTCCACAAACACAGGTTTAAAGTGGTTAGCCATGCTCATAACTTGATTATTTGTGTATATTTCTATCATATCATTCTTCTGTTTCCCCTGCTGTGAAGCTTGTATCTCTAATATTAAATACTGTAAGGATTTCTGTATTATATTTTTAACCAGTTTTTTGCAAAGCCCCAAATAAATAGTATTAATTGAATATGAAGTGTAAAAAGAATCCTAAATGTGGGCTGTGTTTTAATGCATGATGTTTGTGTTCTTCTTTTTCAGAGACTTGTGGTGAAATTAAGGTCATAATTTCTCCTGCTTCACGTCCTGCTTCACCTCCATCACCTCCATCACCTCCTGCTTCACCTTCATCACCTCCTGCTTCACCTCCATCACCTCCTGCTTCACTGCTGAAAACATTATGAACTACAACAAACTTGTATATAATATTTTCCTTTAATCACCAGTCATGAATAGTTAGAACAGTGGGCTCTGCATCTCTGAAGACATGTAGCAGAAGGAGCAGCAGCAGAAGGAGCAACAGGAGGAGTAACAGCAGCAGCAGCAGAAGGAGCAACAGGAGGAGCAACAGGAGGAGTAACAGCAACAGCAGAAGGAGCAACAGCAGGAGTAACAGCAGCAGCAGAAGGAGCAACAGCAGGAGCAGCAGCAGAAGGAGCAACAGCAGGAGCAGCAGCAGCAGAGGGAGCAACAGCAGCAGGAGCAACAGCAGTAGGAGCAACAGCAGTAGGAGCAACAGCAGCAGCAGCAACAGGAGGAGTAACAGCTGCAACAGGAGGAGTAACAGCTGCAACAGCAGCAGCAGAAGGAGCAACAGGAGGAGTAACAGCAGCAGCAGAAGGAGCAACAGGAGGAGTAACAGCTGCAGCAGAAGGAGCAACAGGAGGAGTAACAGCTGCAGCAGAGGGAGCTACAGGAGGAGTAACAGCAGCAGCAGAAGGAGCAACAGGAGGAGTAACAGCAGCAGCAGAGGGAGCAACAGGAGGAGTAACAACAGCAGCAGCAGAAAGAGCAACAGTAGCAGCAGCAGAAGGAGCAACAGCAGCAGGAGTAACAGGAGGAGTAACAGCAGTAACAGCAGCAGCAGGAGCAGCAGCAGAGTCCTGGGCGTCTGCCTCTGACACAGGTCTCATCGACAGCACTTCAGAGAACCTGGAAAAAAAGAAAACTAAAATCAAACTTGTTGGTTTTATTATGATTTTGTTGTTTGTGTGAAATGTAAAGAGTCATCAAAGTGAGATATTATTTACACAACTACCCATTTGTCAGCAGTACTTATACTTGAATACATTAAACTCAAATGTGATTAGTAACGGTCTGTTTGCTTTTCAAGAGATATAAAAGTGAATAAGAGCAGTGTCAAACATCTGTGTTCAACTCCATTTTACAGATGTCTGTTAATGTTTCCATGGATGTGTCAGTTATTATTATAGATCCATGGATGTGTCAGTTATTATTATAGATCCATGGATGTGTCAGTTATTATTATAGATCCATGGATGTGTCAGTTATTATTATAGATCCATGGATGTGTCAGTTATTATTATAGATCCATGGATGTTCCAGTTATTATAGATAAATGGATGTTCCGGTTATTATTATTATAGATAAATGGATGTGTCAGTTATTATTATAGATAAATGGATGTTTCTCTCTCATCAGCAAACACACGTTAATACATTTAGTTCTGATAAAATTACTTTTAAGTGATGCACAAACGAGGGCCATAGCAAATATATAATCCATATCTAATAATCATTTATTGCATATATGTGCATTGTTTACATAAAATATAACTTTGTAAAAACTAATGATTACTACCAATACAATTGTTATAACAGAGAAAGTGTAACAACAAAAGCATCCTCTGTTTTTTCAGAATACGATTGTAAACATCCAGGGGGCTCTCATTACCTGAACCCGTGTTTAGACAGCCTGTTCTGGGCTTCAGCACTGCAGCTAACTGGGCTGTTAGCTTATAGCACCGGAGCTTCAGGCTGGAGGTAAAGTCCGAAAATTTTCGAATTTATCTCCAAACAGACTTCTGATATGACAATAAAGGGGGATATTTCTCGCCTCAAATGATATTAGAATTAACTTTTATGTCCTAATTAAAGCGTATTTAGAACTTTTTACCGTCCATCATGGCCGCCGTGTCCTTCCGCTCCGCTCTGCGTTGTGTAGTCACGTGACGAAGGCAGAAGGCAGCTGCTGTCCAAATCCACATCACGTCTCGCCTCCTACCTCGCCTGTGGCTACGCGGCCTTCCCTCGATGCCTACATATCCACCCTACGCGGCCCGATGCCTACCGTTTTGGACACAGCAAGTGTGTAGACGCTGTGCACTTCAAATAAGGGGCCTGGTCATTTTTGCGAATATTTTTTCAACGTCTCCGCAGCAACTTCAGCCTGGCTGTTATGAAGCATGGCAAAAATTTGTATTGGTGTTCGCTGGAAGATGGCAGGGTGGGTGGAAGACTCAGCGTGTTGGTGTTTTGAGCTCTCTGTTCATCTTTTCAAACGTGAGCCTAATCAACAGATTAAATCACAACGCAAAATCTCAGGCATGAAAACAAAGATGTCACTCCCTTCAAGTCTCTCCAAAATCATATCAGTGGATCCAAACAATTTAAACACATTTTTGTTGTGATAAAACCCACAACATCTACTCTGCATACTTGCTGCTCACTATTTAAGAGATAGGAGCAGGACACAAACTAAAAACTACTATTAAAAAAATTCGATCACACTAAAATCTACCTCATTCCACAGATTTGTAAATAAGCAAATAAGCAAAGTGAAAACTCTCCAGTTCCTTTGCTCCACTCAGTGACAGTAGCTCAGTTGGTAGAGCATTGGCTGCCCCAGGGCAGCTGTGGCTACAGTAGTAGTAGTTTATCACCACCATGTTTGGAGTGAAAGAATAATGACACATGTGAAGCGTCTTTGAGTGTCCAAAAAATTGCTATATAAAACCGTTGCATTAGATTATTGAGTGTCAGCAGTGGCAATCACCCTCCTCTTGCCGCCCTAGTCTCAATGACTCCATGTATGTCTGGTCCCACACAGATCTGTGGAGTCCGTGTGTGAGAGCTGGCCCTGTGCCCATGTTTGTGCGTCTGCTTCCTGCACCTACGGCCACGGATACCACTCATTAACATTGAAGGGCTTCCGAGTGTGCCACAAGAACCTGGTTGTGGATGACAGACTCAGACCTAAAGAAACACAGTGGGGCTGAACAAAATACTAAAACTACAACTGGAAGCCACCAGATCTCCCAACATTATATTTCCATATTGAATATGAATACAAAAAAGAAACAGTTAAACTAACTAATTAATCATATTCATTCAAGAAATGTTTTCCTCCTCGCCCTCTCATAGAACATTTCCAGTCCTCACTCACCTCTGTCTCCCCCCCGTCATCTCTTCCCCCTCCAGTCCTGTCCTCATTCATTTCTTTGTCGTCTTCCCTCCTTTCACACCTGACTATGTTTATCCAAGCAACCGAAAGAACAAATAGGTTCTCCGTTTAAGATTTATGTTAACCGATACCAGCAATAATTTAATGATAGTACATTTATTTGGTTTGTTCCAACAGCAAAGCAAAATGCTGCAAACAAATCAGACTACAACATGTTATCTTTCGAATATTAGTAATAGAGAACCCTGCGAGTCACAATTTGAGGCTTTGGTCTGATTGCCTGAGTGAGGGTGGTCCACTCTTTTTCCCTGAAAAAGTTGATCTAAAGATTATATTATTATTAAAATATATTACATACTGTATCTTATTAGTATACAGTTTTGAGACCATGGAACTAGTTTCAAGGCATTGTCCTTAACATGGATTGAAAATCATTTTTGAATTATAATGATTAAGGGGTAGTTTGTTCTGGTGACTTTTATAACTGTCTTAAGATCCTTTTCTCAATTAAATATTGGGAATAGTGCTTTTAACATTTTAGGGTCTATGATGAAAACCAGCAAAGCAATAAGCTCCATTACAACTCAAACAAAATAATCTCTGATGATTACCAATGTCCTGGGTGAACTCAGAATCAGTCAACTGATTTATCAATGGTCTTCGGACATTACCACCGTCTCTACCATCGACAATAAAACAACTTCTGTCTGTCTGACACAACCCCAAACCAATCCGTATCTTGTCTCATTTTCAACAGAATTGGTGGAGAATGTGGGCATTGTTTGAAGAACTAACATCAACAGATGATGACACTTGTCTGATAATCTGCATAGCAGAAGTTGGAACAATTGGATATCTGAATTTGGACATAATTTTAACCGATTTGAATTGCTAAATTTGGACATAATTTGGACTGAATTGGATTTCTGAATTTTGACACTAACGCTGAAATATGTAGTTGGAAGACAAGTCTCAAAAGGATTCTCGACTCAATACAATAAAGAATTGCAGCCTGAAGAAATCAACACGGAAAGTGGGAGGGACTGTTTTCAAAGCGATATGTGAAGACCACTCAAAGGACTGATCAAGTTTGGTATTGTTGAGTTTTGTGAAAGATCTGAACATGTTTTCTGATGTATTATGTTTTCTGAGTTTTTTAAAGTATCCTAAAGTATACTGAGTTTGTCAATTCTAACAATGCATACAGTGCCTTGCGAAAGTATTCGGCCCCCTTGAACCTTTCAACATGTCACCACATTTTGAGCTTCAAACATATAAAAAATATTTTTTTTGTCGAGAATCAACAACAAGTGGGACACAATCGTGAAGTGGAACGAAATTTATTGGATAATTTAAATTTACAGCTGCAAGTCGCTTGGGGTATGTCGAACAGTTTTGCACATTGAGAGACTGGAATTCTTGCCCATTCTTCCTTGCAAAACAGCTCGAGCTCAGTGAGGTTGGATGGAGAGCGTTTGTGAACAGCAGTCTTCAGCTCTTTCCACAGATTCTCGATTGGATTCAGGTCTGGACTTTGACTTGGCCATTCTAACACCTGGATACGTCTATTTGTGAACCATTCCATTGGAGATTTGGCTTTATGTTTTGGATCATTGTCCTGTTGGAAGATAAATCTCCGTCCCAGTCTCAGGTCTTTTGCAGACTCTAACAGGTTTTCTTCCAGAATGGTCCTGTATTTGGCTCCATCCATCTTCCCATCAATTTTAGCCATCTTCCCTGTCCCTGCTGAAGAAAAGCAGGCCCAAACCATGATGCTGCCACCACCATGTTTGACAGTGGGGATGGTGTGTTCAGGGGGATGAGCTGTGTTGCTTTTACGCCAAACATATCGTTTTGCATTGTGGCCAAAAAGTTTGATTTTGGTTTCATCTGACCAGAGCACCTTCTTCCACATGTTTGGTGTGTCTCCCAGGTGGCTTGTGGCAAACTTTAAACGAGACTTTTTATGGATATTGTTGAGAAATGACTTTCTTCTTGCCACTCTTCCATAAAGGCTAGATTTGTGCAGTGCACGACTGATTGTTGTCCTATGGACAGACTCTCCCACCTCAGCTGTAGTTATCTGCAGTTCATCCAGAGTGATCATGGGCCTCTTGACTGCATCTCTGATCAGTCTTCTCCTTGTTTGAGATGAAAGTTTGGAGGGACGGCCGGGTCTTGGTAGATTTGCAGTGGTCTGATACTCGTTCCATTTCAATATAATTGTGCTCCTTGAGATGTTTAAAGCTTGGGAAATCTTTTTGTATCCAAATTGATTACACACAGGTGCATTCTATTTATCATCATCAGTCATTTAGGACAACATTGGATCATTCAAAGATCCTCACTGAACTTCTGGAGTGAGTTTGCTGCACTGAAAGTAAAGGGGCAGTTTTTTATTTGTTAAAAAAGTTTAAATTATCCAATAAATGTTGTTCCACTTCACGATTGTGTCCCACTTGTTGTTGATTCATGACAAAAAAATTAAATTTTATATCTTTATGTTTGAAGCCTGAAATGTGGCAAAATGTTGAAAGGTTCAAGGGAGCCGAATACTTTCGCAAGGCACTGTAAGGCAGTGATTTTCAACTTGAATGTTTTGGTTGAAGGTCAAGCTACTGGCACTTTGGCAGCTGCTGATTGGACTGTCAATCCTATAATATCACATGCATTCTGTAAAATCTTTGTTTGTGTCTCATCTCTACTATTGACACTATAACATGTCTTCTGTCTGTCTGACACGACCCCAGAGACCTTGTCTCTTTTTCAACAGGTCCCTTAACTATAGACTATTTCATTGCCCACAAAACAGGAGAAATGTCCTAGAAACAAGGCAAATGTGAGCTTACGGCCAGTCAAAGAGTCCTGCTTATAAGTGCTTATGAAGCCAATATGAAAATATAGGGCATATGGAATGTTTAGGAAACTGACAACATTTTTAAACCACACCATTGTAGAGAAAAACATTAATTCTACATGTAATTCAAAGTTACAACCAAGATCTGTGGAAAGGAAAGCCCACAAACAACATGTGTTTGTACTGCGTTATAAAGGCATTAAACCTGTTTAAGAAAACACACTTTTCTAATCAGGATTAAAAATGTAATAATCCGTAAGACATCTTGCCTTTTGCTGTATGAATTAAGTTGCGTTACGATTGATCATCACAGTTCTATCATAACTGATAATCACAGTTCTATCTAATAAACTTTAACTCCTCCCTTTCACTTCTGTGTGAGCGTGTATGTGTGTGTGAAGGAGTGAGCAGCTCATAGCCTGGCCTGTAGTTCTCCCCTTTGTCCCTCACCATTGCATTGACTAACCTTGCAGGAATGTGTATACTTCTGTACTTAAGGGGGCAGGCCCATTCCACAAATCGCATATGGGAACTCACATATATGCCTTTAAGAGTTTGCAAATTGCAAACAGTCTGCATAAGCCAATTTATAAGCCCAACCTGGTGCCAAAAAGAAGGGAGACAATGTACTGTGCAGTGGAAGGAGACAAGAGGGTGGCCATTTAGCCAATAAACGTTATTTCTTCGAATCCACACATTGCAAAACGGAAAACATTTGAGATTTTGTGTACTACTTTAGCACACCCTCTAAGAAATAGCTAAATATGGCTAACACTTCCCAGTACATGGACTCCTAGGGACTCCTAAAATCTGGAACAATCTTCCTGAAGATGTGAGACAGGCCTCCTCTCTGACAATGTTTAAAACCAGGTTAAAAACGGTGCTGTTTAGCTGTGCATACAACTGAGGGATTTAATGTTTTTATCTTTCTTTTTAATGTTCTGTGATTATTTATGATTTTAATGCTATCTTGTTCAGCACTTTGAGTTGCCTTGTGTATGAATTGTGCTATACAAATAAACTTGCCTTGCCTAGGGGTATGCGACGGTATTGCAGGCGGCAGGGAGGTTCCTAGTATATTCAATTGCAAACATCAATATAATTATAGTTAGTAGATTTATATGGGCAACCATGACATGCTATACATCTTTTTAAAGCCATTTCTCTTGAGGAATATTCTCTGAACTGCATAATTTACTTCATTACGAACATTGAACACATAATGTAATTAGTGATATTACTTGATCTTATTACTGAGATGAGACACAAACAAATATTTTACAGAATGCATGTGATATTATAGGATTGACAGTCCAATCAGCCGCTGCCAAAGTGCCAGTAGCTTGACCTTCAACCAAAACATTCAAGTGGAAAATCACTGCCTTACTGTATGCATTGTTAGAATTGACAAACTCAGTATACTTTAGGATACTTTAAAAAACTCAGAAAACATAATACCTCAGAAAACATGTTCAGATCTTTCACAAAACTCAACAAAAATACCAAACTTCATCAGTCCTTTGAGTGGTCTTCACATATCGCTTAGAAAACAGTCCCTCCCACTTTCCGTGTTGATTTCTTCAGGCTGCAATTCTTTCTTGTATTGAGTCGAGAATCAATACAACCAGTTTTGGTTCAGTACCCTTGTTGTTAAGAAACAATATCCAGATCATCCCTCGCTACACGTGTTTTGTTGTTTTGTTTTGATGAAAAAAGCAAAAAGGAAACTTAACAAGAATCATGGGGCTTCTAAGAGTACTGCTTTAATTCAATGATATAGGCTACAGTTGCTGAACTTTAAAATTTCAAATTAGAAGAAAATCCCTTTGGTGTAGCCCTTTAGCCATGCATGAGCTTTCTGAAGGCCCCATACACAAACTGGGGAGTGGTGGTAGTGGTGGGAGGGGGGGTAAACAGAAGTCCAGTCGGTGAGTCTGCGGCCAAATTCCTCTGGGTGGACCCACACTTCACCTGCAGTCCCTCCCTCCCTGCTCTCCAACTACAACCAATACGACACAAGTTCACACTGAAAAATGGCACACACATCCACAGTGGGATTTGCTTACATTTTGGAGATGGAAAATATAACATTTTCAAACCTCTAATAAAACGATGTTCTGTTTTTAATGATCTAAAAACTACACCATAGAATGATGGAACCGGGAAGTGCGGAGGACGTGACTTTCTTTTGGATGGCTGTTTTGCTGTGTAAGCAGTAACCGGTAACAAACCCACAGGAAGTTTCAGGTTTATTCTTCAAAAGGACGTATATCCCAATACATTGCATGCATGTGGATTGAATTTTTGTAATGAATACAAAATTAAAGTGAGGTAATCCAGCTTTAAGTTAGTGGCGGAGGGCTGCAAAGAAACGCAGATGTCCTTGGGCACAGAGCTAGGATACATGTATAGGGTCGTTGAAATAACGATGAACTATGGCTAGATTATATGTGAGTAGACTTAGATTGTACAGCCTGCTTTTAGCTTTGTTACACTTGTACACGTTGGTTTGAGACAATCTTTGGTATTAAAAAAATGTATTTAACAGTTCTTTCTCTCTGTTGCCTCGGTTACTACAACCATATACCACAAAAAAATACTGCATTGTATCTATGAAAGTCAGCAAAGTAAAGACTGTGCACTGTCAGCTGTGTCTGCGGCCGCAGATGCTACGCGGGATAATGCTAATGCTGACGCATTTCTTTCGTTCCTTGTTAAACATTTTCCTAAAAATCAACCCATTAGAGAATATTTTTTTTAGCAAAATTGAGACTCTATAAGTTCTCCACTTGATATGAGCAGTTGCCACAACTGTACACGCCACAGAAAAAGAGTATTTTGACCCGGAATCAGTGAATTTTTACAGTGTTCTTAATGGGGAGATTTACTTCCTGTCCCTCGAAGCACTATCGCGCCGCTGCGTGACGTCAGCTGCATCCCAGCAATACAAAGACAGAGTACTTCGAAAATCTATTTGGTGTGATTGTTAAACATCTGACAAGGCACTCGAAGCACCTGGGGTCGCTTTCATCGACCTGGGGATGCTTTCAAAGGCATCTTTTGCTTATTACTCAAATTTTGTAAATGTGATTTGCAAATACAAGTGTCATCATACATGCTATAATCACACTTTGTTTAATTTTGAGTTATTTATTTTCTCACATGTAAGTAATTAAGTAATCTTTATCTTAATCTCAACTGCTGCACATAAACCACAGAGTGTTTTATTGAGGGGGCTTTTCCCAGTCTACTGCATTGCGTTGTCTCATTCTAAGCCAATCGACGTGTTTACATGCAACTCAACTCCTAGTAGAATCGGCACGGCATGGTGGGCCCGAACCCACAACCTTCAGGCTCAAAGGCCCATGCTCTACAAACTGAGCTACTGTCGCCTTTGGAGTGGGTGGAGAATGTTCACTAATGCTTTGTAAATGCATGGAAAAACATCAACACAAAAACTAGAAACTTTGCTGAGATGATTGAACTCCTCCAGTGGAAAAAAAATGTGTTCCTTCCCTGATATAATTCTAAATAATGCCATATGAGTTCAAGTAGACTTTTTGGCCATTGTTTTTTCTAAATAGTCATTTACGCGAAACGTATAGGTCTTCCCTAATAATATGGCGGGTGAATCCTAGTCTCCAGCCACACACCGAGGACAAAGCACAGACAGACAGCTGTCAGACTGAAGCCCATCAGCCTCTGCTTCCTCCCCTCAAGAGGAGAAAGAAGCTCAGTGGGGAAGCACAGGGGAACACTGGTAGGAAAGGCTTCATATCACTGGTTAGTCATAAGTTGCTGTGTTTGTTTTGTACAAAGTAGTTTAGCTGCACACTAATATGAAGCCGTGGCTACAGAAACTATGCTATATCAGATGCACGGCAAGAGTCTCGGTTTGGTCTGTTCCGACTTGTTTGAAGCAGTTTGGACAAACTCGGACAAAGCTGCAGTGTCAGATTTATTAGCAGTGATGTAAATTCTTCCATCGAAATATATTCACACAAAATTCAATGTAAATGGAGAACAGCCTAGTGGGTAATTTCTTTCAATAGAATTATACAGAATAAGACAAATCGACTTGAATCATTACTTTATAAAAATTTGAGCTGTAGGATTAAAACAGACAAAAAAATAAACATATGCATCATACATGGTTTCAGGCATGGAAGGTTCTTCTAGAATGCGTCTGGTGTGTGCGTGAATGGTTGGTGGTGGTCAGAGGAGCCGATGGCACATACTGGTTGCCTCACTTCTTCCCGACAACCCAACAGGCCCACCCCAAACCACATATATCATTAAGAATGCATGCACGGGCAGACAAACACACACACAAAAGCACACACACACACACTCTCACGGACGCTTAAAAAAGTGTGAGTTAAGTTTTGGTAAAAGTTTCTCTCTCTGGGCCTCAGGACCGATGACTAAAACCTCAGTTTTGTCCTGGTTAAGCTGGAGAAAGTTTTCTGCCATCCAGGATTTCAGGTCTAAAATGCAGTTAAAAAGAGCATCCATTGTCGTCAGGAGACATGGAGATTTACAGCTGTGTGTCATCCGCATAACTGTGGAAGTTAATTCCATGTCTCCTGATGACACCGCCAAGAGGGAGCATGTACAGGTTAAAAAGGACTGGACCTAAAATGGAACCCTGGGGCACACCACAGTTGATTTTATGGACCTGAGAGGAGCAGGTATCCAAACTTACCATGAAGGATCTGTCTGTTAATTAAGATTCAAACCATTTGTGGACAGCACCAGAGAGGCCAAGGTGTTTCAGGCGGGATAAAAGAATGGTGTGGTCTACTGTATTGAAAGCAGCGCTGAGATCCAGTAGAACCAACACGGTCACCTTTTTAGAATAATATTTAATCTAAAATCATTTAACATCTTTACATCTTTAAAAGAGCATAATCATATACGGTCTATGATTAGCACCTGCAGGCTCAGTGGGAGACCGCACAGACAGGGAGGGTCTCAGTGGGGACTCAGTGGGAGAAATGGCAACAAAATGTGAAATACCAAGACAGGGATGAAATAGCAAGACAGTAAGAAAAGAGTGAACTCAGCTTCTGTGTGTGTGTCTCATGTTGTCATTGAAACATGTGAAAATAAATGCTTTATTTAAAGGGTTATCATCCCTTACAGGGTGTGGGGTGTTCATTTACATTATGGCTTTGTCCTGCTGAGCCATGGTGGTCAATGTGTGTGCTTGTGTTTGCACAGTGGTGTTTGAAATAATAGTAGTGTCTATAAAAACGTAAATCAATCACAAAACTTTCCAAATTTCATTTCAATGCATGGATCACTGTACATTGTATTCTATAACAAAGATTAATGTATACATTGTTTTACTACTTTAGAAAAAAATAAGAGAAATGGATATCGGGCTTAAATAATATATGAATATTTCTTTACAAACATAAACATTTATTATATAAATGAAATAATCTTTGGTATTGATCATTTAGTGACTCCCTTCACTGATGTTGAGTTTCTGAAAACTGTTCACGAAGCTCAGCTCACCCTATTTGTGGACCTCAGACCAACAATTGAGGAATATGATGGAGTTGTGATCTATCTCAGGGCCATAATTTTTTCCAATCAGACTTTGATCTGACTTCTACCTCAACCTCAAAAATGCTGTTTCAAATGTGAAACCAAGAAATGCAGTGGGATTGGGTACTTTGGTCTATGAAGGTGCAGGTTATTCACTAAGTTAACTATAAGATTAGTTGAGAGATTCATAAAAGTTTTCTGATTAAAATTTCTGAAAATTATTCATTTTTAGTAGTAATCAAACAGCTAAATCTTTCTCTTGATGTTTTGTTTGAGATTATAATGTTCAGAGTTCCCAATGCCTCAAATGAAAGGCTTTATAAATTATTAAAATACTGTATTCATGTTTTATACACATTAAAAGTTTTATTATGTTTATTATGTTCACAGTTTCAAAGGTTCAGATAGGCTCTCCTCTCCTCTGTGATCAGATGTGTATGGAAAGTGCGCTTCTTTTATACATCACAAACTTTGCATGAAAAAATACTGCATAGAAATTGGACTCTTGGCCATTAGTCAATTGCTGTGTGGTCCAGTCTTGTTTCAAAGATGTTCATAAACATTGTTCCTAAACAGTATTCTAAGGAAGAACTTAGAGGTAGGAAACATAAGATGCAGCAGCTGAAGAGGTTGCAGCGGTTGTTTGTTATTTCCCTGTGAAGTCAGGAAGCCCCCGGAGGCAGCAGTGAGTAGTAAGCGCAGACAGACATGACTGTGGCGTAATTAGAGAGAGAAAAGCACTGCCTGCCCTTCAACCAACATCTGTACAGCACAAAAACAAGGCAATTATCCACCAAGGGGGGAGGGGGGGTCATCAAGTCTTTCAAGACTGAACTCAAAAAATAACATGCTGGAGACTACAGGATGGTAAAAAGGCACTAGACTTCTACAAGTTCACAATACCAGGTTCTGAAGAAAAACAATGTGTGTCTGCTGTTAACTGCTATAAACCACCCAGTAATTCCAAAAGTCTAAATGCACTTTTGAGTAATGTTTGAGTACTCCTATTATGTCTAACAAGCAAGGTGTTCTTACTGTATGTTTCAACATTCACTGACCAAAGCCTCACAAATAAATTATACAGTGCTGAAGGTTCTGAAATAGAATTGGGAAAACAAAATGGTCTGATAAATTGGTAATTGGTCGGCGTGTAGAGCTGTCATAAAGAACCTAAAGCATAGGTCTGGCAAGATGCTGCAGCTGCTGCCAACAATCAACTTTTCTGTGATCTATAGCCATAATAAAATAATAAAATATCCACAATCCCTGAAGAAGTCCTTAGGATTGAGGACGAAACGTCGGGAAAACTTGCTAAGAAGTACAGATGATGGGTGAGAAACCTTCCTTTGCCATCCACATTACATGTTTTTGTACTAGGGATGCACCGATACTACCTTTTTGAAAACCACTAAGAGTTACGAGTACTTTAATTTGAATACCAAATACCGATACGAGTACTGCACTGTGTTATTGCAGGGAATAAAACTAATACATCTGAAATTTGTCCATCCATCCATTGTCTTCCGCTTCATTCGTTGCCAGGTTGCTGGGCAGCAGTCTAAGCAGAGACGCCCAGACATCACTATCCACACACACTTCCTCCAGCTCATCCTGGGGAACCCCAAGGCGCTCCCAAGCCAGCTGAGAGACATACAGTAATCCCTCCAGCGTGCCCTTGGGATGTGCCCGGAACACTTCCCCAAGGAGGCATCCAGGAGGCTTACGGAACAGACGCCTGAGCCACCTCAACTGGTTCCTCTCGACGTAGAGAAGCAGCGGCTCTGCTCCGAGCTCCTCCCGTGTGACTGAGCTCCTCACCATCTCTAATGCCTAGCGTACATCGGACTGGCAACTGATTATATCCGTCGCATATTAGTTGCTGCCCCGCACACATCGACAATCTGACGAAAACGGGCAACTCCCAGTAGTAGACCAGTCTCGGGAATAACAGCGCGTACATCGACAGCAACTGGCCTCAACTACAGTGTGTTTTCTGACATAAACTGTTGCGCGCTCGCAATACACACAATACACACATGTTGTCGGAGCGGCGCATGGAGCGCGCACATCTGGTCATATCTCCGAAACTGAGGACAACTAGTGGCTGAAAAATAGAACACGGGCAACTGACTGAAACTGGAGACCGACTGTTTATCTCCAGTTGTAAGAGCGCGCACATCGACCGATTTTGGGAACTGATCATCTCCCACCATCTCCTCTCAGTTGCCAAAAGCCGCCTTGCAACCAGTTGTCTCCAGTTTCTCTGTCGATGTACGCTAGGCTTAAGGGAGCGCCCAGCCACTCTGCGGAGGAAGCTCATTTCAACTGCTTGTATCCGCAATCTCGTTCTTTCGGTCAATACCCAAAGCTCATGACAATAGGTGAGGGAGGGAACGAAGATTGGTCGGTAAATTGAGAGCTTTGCCTTTCGGCTCAGCTCCCTCTTCACCACAACAGTCCATCACTGTGCACGCTGCACAGATCCGCCTGTCACTGTGTCACCCTCACGCTCCAGCCTTCCCTCACTCGTGGACAAGACCCCGAGATACTTACACACCTCCACTTGAGGATGGATCTCTCCACCCACTTGGAGAGGGCAAGGCACCTTTTTCCGGTCGAGCACCATGGCTTCAGATTTGGAGGTGCTGATTCTCATCTCAGCCGCTTCACACTCGGCTGCAAACCGTCCCAGTGCATGTTGCAGGTCCTGGTTCGTTGGAGCCAACAGGACAACATTGTCCGCAAACAGCAGAGACGAAATCTTGCGGTCTGTAACCGGACCCCTCCGGCCCCTGGCTGCGCTTAGAAATTCTGTCCATAAAGACAGTGAACAGAACCGGTGACAAAGGGCAGCCTTGGTGGAGGCCAATATGCACCGGGAACAGGTCTGACTTACTGCCGGCAATGCAAACACAGCTCTGGCTCCGGTCATACAGGGACCGGACGGCCCTCAGCAGAGGACCCCTGACCTTCTCCAAATCCACAAAGCACATGTGGAAAGGTTGGGCGAACTTTCATGAAAGCTAGAGTATCCGATTGAGAGTGTAGAGCTTGTCCAGTGTTCAGCGGATAGGACAAAAACCACACTGCTCCTCCTGAATCCAGGTTTCGACCATCCGCCGTAGCCTCCTCTCCAGTACCTTGGAGTAGACCTTACCAGGGAGGCTGAGGAGTGTGATCCCACTATAATTGGATAACACCCTCCTGTCCCCCTTCTTGTAGAGACGGACCACCACCCTGGTCTGCCACTCCATTGGCAACGCACCCGATCGCCACGCGATGTTGAAGAGACGTGTCAGGCAAGACAGTTCTACAACATCCAGAGAGTCTCTGGAGTCTCTATTGTGTCACCCATTATGGAAAAAGAACTTTCAGGCTTGAGGTAAGCATGCTAATACTAGTATCTATATTAATATTGTCATAATTATATTTTTTATATGTTGAGTATTTGTTAATAAACACAGGTGAAAGTGCATTAAAACATCTGCTCTTATAACCCTGCAATTACTTCATTGAAATGTGTTCGAAACATCTTTTAAAAAAAACCACTTACGGTTAACGACATTTGGAAAAGATGCACCGCTTGATATTTGTATATATATTTGTGCCGATATTGGAAATGTTGTATCACTATACTCAAAGTTTTCCTGTAGTGACCATAATAAGTTCATTGTGATTTAAGTGGGAAAATAAGCTTTTTTCTGTCCTTTCCTTGATTGAGTATGGGCAGATATTGAACCAAAATATTGGGATATCAATAATATCGTACACAATAAAGCTGTATCTGTGTTTTGCCTTTTCCCTCTTCTTTGTCTGATTTTTTTTGGATCAGAATGTGTCTTTGTTCAGACACAAATATTTGTTCTGTTTGAAATGGTACAAAGTTAGTTATCTTAAGTGTGTGTGTAATTGCTAAACCTTCTTTCAACATCTTACCTTTCTGGCAGTGGTTGGACGTCCAGCAGCGGTAGTTAAAGTTGTGATTAAAGTCAGTCCTCCTGCACATGGGGTTGTCCTCCATGACGCCAGGACACACATTGTCACACTCCTTGGCCTCCTTATTTCCATTGATAATGTTATTGCTCTCCTCTTCCATGATTTGCGACCAGTCCACAGAGTCCAGATAGCAGAGCTCATTATTCTTCTCAACACGGATGGCTCCTCGGGTGATGTTGCGTAGGTTGTAGAGGCCAATATCCTTCAGACTTGTCATCTCGTAGATGACGAGAGCATAGTTGTAGAAGAGATTGCGTCCACGGATGACTGTGAGGTTGGGGAACAGGGTACTGAGGGAGGTAAGGCCCGACACCCGGAACAGCAGCAAGAAGTCTGTAATGAGCGTGAGTTTGGGGAAGCTGAGCGAGCGGAGGTCTTCCAGGTTGGTGTTGGAGATTAGCAGGATCTGTAGGTAGCCTTCTACCACCGTGCAGTTATCCAACCGCTGCAACTCTGTGATGTCATTACGGATGTCAATGTTTGGCCCACAGACTGCAACACAAATCAAATTCAGTTAATTTTCCATAGCATAAGTGAGTTATTATAAAAAGTCATTTTAAGATAGTACAAGTCATGTCAGGTAATTAAGCAGTACTAGCTTTTATGTCTCATTAAATTATCCTTCTAAGCCTTTTAAAAACACTTACACAGCTAAAGATTCCAATTGGATCTGTTTTAGGACCCAATTACAGTGTATAATTAGAGCACACACACATGGGGTTCAGTCTTTGTGAAGTTCTTACTTTATCAAATATAAACTCTGGGGTAACTGGTGTTAAAGGAATAGTTCACCGTTTTTACATACTGACATATGTTCTTACCTTACCTTAGACTAGTTAATACGTATCTGTCTGGTCTTAGTCCGTGCGCTCTGTCATGCAAACGGAGCAAAAACGGGAGCACAAATGCAGCCTCCTCTGTATATTTTGTAGCACCAAAAGGTAGCTCCCGCTAGAAGCTACCAAACTCTTCCAAGTGTTCCCTATTAAATGTATATAGTTACGTGACGTGTTACACTGCAAAGTATAGTAACACAGAATTGTAACAGTCGATTTTCTCAGCGGATAAAACGGGTACTATATTGTGAGGCGTAGTAATCTGAGGTGCGCTACGTCCGCGCACTAACTTCTCTCCGGAGACTTCTCTCTCGCTCACTTCCGTCAATAGAAGCAGCGTGACTTGTAGTACGGAGAGAAGTTAGTGCGCGGACGTAGCGCTCCTCAGATTACTACGCCTCACAATATAGTACCCGTTTTATCCGCTGAGAAAATCGACTGTTACATTTCTGTGTTACTATACTTTGCAGTGTAACACGTCACGTAACTATATACATTTAATAGGGAACACTTGGAAGAGTTTGGTAGCTTCTAGCGGGAGCTACCTTTTGGTGCTACAAAATATACAGAGGAGGCTGCATTTGTGCTCCCGTTTTTGCTCCGTTTGCATGACAGAGCACACGGACTAAGACCAGACAGGTACGTATTAACTAGTCTAAGGTAAGGTAAGAACATATGTCAGTATGTAAAAACGGTGAACTATTCCTTTAAGGGGTTGACACACTTATGGACTGTAGACTGGCCATACCTGTCCCTATGTTTTCAATGGCACTATAACTTTGACTTGTCAGACTAGGATATAAGATAAGATAAACTTTATTGGTCTCACAATGGAGAAATATACATGTCACATATGGCATAGAAAAAATCACTAAAGCCTAGCGTATACTTGCACTGCGCTGGTTACATTTGCTGTTGCGCTGGACCTACGCAGCCACAGTTGCTCATACACTCGCGTGTTCCTCCTGCATAGTTTTGAGGAGAATTTTGTAATCCCACACCCAACCACGTGATGGCGATCTCACAGGAGTTGGCTGGGAAACCAAAGTGGTCCCATTTACTACTAGCTACTTTCTCCTATTCAGAACAAAAACATTATCAAACCAAGCTATTTGAGCTCATTACATGTGTAGCTAGTGTAGGTTTATGTGATAGTTCTATGAACTCATTAGCCTGGTCGTACCACACCATAGTACAAATGACATTTCGTACTAAGGTCTGGAGGTGCTCCATTGAGCTCCGTTTACAGGTGGGACGGGTTAACTCCTTTTGCAGATTGAAACAATTGGATCTGAGTTTACCGTGGCGTATGTAGTGCGCCCGAGTCTGTTGTTAGCATTTAGCATTTAGCCTTGTCATCTCCTTTGCCGCTAACGGAGCCCGTGGGGAGTAGCGCCACAATTTTTTCCAGCGATTACATTTGCTAAACATTACCCTTGCTCCGGCTTCAATTTCTTGATAGAACCAGACCGGATTACTTTACTATCGCATTTTTCGCCATTACCAAACTACAACCTGCCCGTTCGACGCAAACTCTTGACATCACCCACAACTAACTACAACACCTGCCTTCCGCGCTCTCTGAATGGTCGGTCGAAATTCAACCGATTGTAATCGCTAACATAGGGACTAGACCCAGACGTTACATGCAGTGAAATGATAATTGAATGGAGTGTACGGACGGCTAAGGCCAGGCTATGGACTCATTGGCCCTGTCCCAATACCCACACTGCACCCTACACTCTTCTACGAAGTGTGCATTTGTTTGAGGTGCACGCAAGAGTTTGAGTGCGCAGGTTACAAGCGTGAAAAAAGGAGGCATTGAGACAGTGCAGGTTACGTCATCGACTACTCAAGAGATGGTCATTTGCAGACCTAAACTTTATAGAAATCAAAGGTAATTTCGTCCTACCCTGTGGGAAACAAAAGTAGTAGTTAATGAGTTAACACACGTTAAAATAAATGTATATTGGTTATTCGTAATTTGAGATAGCTGTATAATTTTAAGTTAAATGTGGGTAACTAACTGTTATCTGGTAAGTTTTTATACATTCTAAGTTTGTTGTACTAAGTGTAAAGTTTAAATTGAATGTTATGAACGCTTCCTTTCCATGTAACATAGCAAAACTTATTAACACACATACAGTATATATTTCAAAACTTACACTTAAATGTAAGTTTAATATCCTTCGCCAGAGTCCGCTTAGATGCAGGCTATGGCGAAGTGTGGATCAGGGGCGGGGCGAAAGACCTCCCTGGAGAATTGGGACACCCTAAGCACTTGGTGCAAGTTCTTAGGGTGTTCCAATATTGCCCATAAAAAATTATGGGCAATATCCTTGGCAGGGTCCACGTAGATGCAGGCTACGGCGAAGTGTGGATCAAGGGCGCAAAGGGGGCGGGGCAAAAGACCTCCCTGGAGAATTGGGACACCGGGGTGTCACAGCGGGTGTCCCAATTCTCCAGGGAGGTCTTAGAATTGCTTAGGGTGGGTGCCATCATCAGGAACGTGCAAATGAGGGGCACGAGGGTGGAAGTGCGAGTATTGGGACAGGGCCATTATTTCATAAGTCATTTCAAATGTGATGCTGTGAGACTTAGTTCTTGTTGGAAACATAGTTATGATTAAAGTGTATTCGTGCACAAACAGCAAAACAATAAGTGGCAAATATCAGCCGCTCCATGCTTCAATCCAAAACACACACACGGACCAATCACAGTGGAGCTGCTCTGCGGCACCGGCTGCCTATGCAAATTTTCGAAGGAGCAGGGGTGGTGACATCACGACACCATCGTAAGCTTTGCACAGCGCGAGTATACACTAGGCTTCAGGTTGTGCAAAAAGACAGGGTGTTGAAAAGGTAAAAAGTTCTCTTTTATGGAAGATATATTATGCATTTGACTACAGGCAATTCCCTTGATGTTATCAGCATAATTTCTTTGATGGTTCTTAGGGGCAGTGGTGGTAAGTGTATTCAATGTTACACCCATAGACTGTGTATAGATGGACATTGCTAACCCAGTAGGAAAGTGCTAATTTACATTGCAATGTAAACTCCTCTAGCTCTCTGCGATCCTTGTGTTTATATTGTGACATTGTCTTTGTAAGTGCTTCAGGGAGCTGCAGATTCACATTATGTAGATATTAAAGCTGTACAAACCATCTCAAGGTAGACATTTGTGAGTTACATGCTCATATTTATCTAGTATAGTAGTCTTTTTCAAACTTATCAACACAAGACAAAAAAACAAACATGTAAACAACAATGCAGATTTAAAAGGGGTTGATCAAAGCAAACGCGTTGTGTGGTTTCTCTCTTACTCAAACGACACAATACACTGTGTCGTTAGTGGTTGTGCTTCACAGCAAGTAGGTCCTGGGTTCAATTCCACCTCCAGACCTTTCTGTGTGGAGATTGCATGCGCTCCCGGTGTCGGGTACTCCGGTTTCCTAAGGGGACTCTGGTTTAAGTGTGGCATGCGCCTCTTGTATGATGACCCCGCTCCCATGTGTGGAGTGATAGACAAATGCCCCCAACAAGTGTACAGTACCTTGAGACTCTGGTCTACGAAAGGCGCTATATGAATAAGTAAAGATTACTTACACATCCAATCCAATCCAATCCAGTTTATTTATAAAGCACAAATAAAAACAACATGGTTGACCAAAGTGCTGTACATAAAAACACATACACAAATATACAAATACAAAATACAAAACGGTGGCAAAAAGACAAAACACTATTTACAGCCAAAAATCAATTGAAAATCAATTAAAAGCCAGTGAGAAAAAATGTGTCTTAAGACGAGACTGAAAAACAGGATGTGACTCCGGCAGTCTAACACACAGGGGCAGCTCATTCCATAATTTAGGACCAACAATTGAAAAAGATCGATCTCCTCTGAGTTTCCATTTAGTCAGAGGAACCCAGAGCAGAGCCTGATCTGCCGACCTAAGAGAACGTGATGGGGTGTATGACGTCAGTAGGTCAGACAGATAACGCGGAGCAAGGCCATTCATGAAGCCAATGAAGGCCGGAGAGATATGCTCATACTTCCGAGTTCCTGTTAAAAGATGCGCCGCAACGTTCTGTACCAGCTGCAGACGAGCAAGCGAGGACTGGCTGATACCAAAAAGGCGTTACAATAGTCCAGCCGAGTCGTAACAAAAGCGTGAAGAAACTGGACTTCAATACTGCACTTATTTGTTCATCATATTTACAATCAGCATCCATTTTCACTCCAAGATTTGAAACTATGGGCTTAACAAATTGTGTTAGAGGTCCCAGGTCCTACCTACATACCACACACATCCACTCACTCAATACATATGTGGTATTCAGTACCTCAACTCAAGTCACACAGATCGCATGAAGAACTTTATCATTGCCATCAATTATCTATTTAACTGCTGAGTGCCGATACATAATTATAAAGTGTCACAACAGCCAGTGCCCTGCCCTCTGGAGACAGGGGATCATTTCACACAGGCTACATTCACCAGGGCTACCCAAAGAATTTCTTCACAGACCTCAATCTTAACAAAAACTGCTCATTCTCAGATGCTCTTTCTGGTCTGTGCTAATCTGCGCTCATGTCTCGGCCACAAACGGCACACCTACTGCGCAAGACCGGGAGGACCAGAGGTGGCTGAAATGTGTCACCGCTAATATCTCGGCCTCCTTGGTAAGACCACAGACCAATGACCATAGTTTTGAATGGGCAGATATCTTGGGTCGCACTATTTGAGAATGACTGCTGTAATTTGACCAAACGGATTTTACCAATCCCCCTTTCATAGCTATGTCAATTGTAACTAAAAACGAAGAAATTTTTTCCAGGCAGAACACATATAATGTTTTTTTCATGCATTTTATTGTATTGTATAAGATTTGTGTTAAATATGCAAAACAAACACAAATCAAGACTGCTTGTTGTAGTTTGTTCTGTTTGATTTGTTCACAACATTTTACTTAAAGATGCAGTCAGTAATTTTTTTCCAGATGCATTTGTTTATACATTGTGGGAAAACATCCCTAAACCCTAAAAGTAGTCAAGTTATAATGTGTTTTCAAATAGAAATGGAATTGGCCACATGCCTTTTGTCTCCAAAAATTAATACAAACTATTTTGGAGCGGACCGATAAAAATAAACCTATGGGATTTGTTAATCCCCAACAAACCAATGGGATGCGTTTACCCCCCTTCACCCTCTTCCTGAGTTACGTTTGCCACCCACTCTCCCGGTTGTGATTAAGTAAAGAAAATGCTGGATGACCTGCCAGGGGGTCTGCAGATGGAAATTAGCCTAAGGCTATAATCTGGCATATTTACATTTGTAAAAATGTTCATTAATATGTATTGTTCCCCCTTTATCAAATAAAAATACAAAAATAAAATAAAAATAAAAGTTTGGTTTGGTGGAGAGGGGGAGTGGTTTTGAGTTGGTGCTACAGCAAAGCAAACAAAATCGCTAACTGCACCTTTAAGGTGGGCCCCAAGTCTATTTGAGAAGCATTGATGTATAATGAGTCCATCCAAAGATAGGGGAAAATGAGCTCCTTGGTTAAACCTGTTAAGTGCTTACGAAGGTTTAGCTGCTCACAACAACATGCAAACACTGAAGATCAGGCAGAATGCACCAGTCTTCACAACCATTCAAAAAAAAAAATGGAATAGACAAACAAATCCCATTTTCGGGAAAGAAAAACAAATCCCAAATTGTATCCAAATTTGGCATATACGTATTGTTACAAACAATTTGTATCTTTGTTTGGAGCAGTGAGAAACGTGGGACATTTCAATACAAGTAGCAGTAGTAGTAGTTTATTTCTTTTTTCATTAGTAACATTAGATCTTAGGTCACTTGTTAAAATACAAAAGAATAAAAATAAAAAAACTGAATTGTGTATATTAAGATTATTAGTACTAAGTAATGCCTGACTGAAAAGGGTTTAGGCTGAAGTCAAGACTTATGCTGCGTTCAAACCAAACACGGCAGAAGCGTACAAAGCATTAGGTTTACATTGAAAATACATGGGGGACGCGCCTCGGGGAGCGTTGAGAGATCTCGCGACGCATCACGCGCCTCCCGAGCTGCACGTCTTCGAGCGGTTTGCGCTTTGGACGCGGCGCGTTTAGAGATTTCAAGCGTTTTGACCTGTGTCCCGTGCCTCCAACACAACGCTAGAGTTCAACATTGTTAAACTTTTTGGACACATTCCTCTGCCCCAAAACGCGCTCAAAACGCTCTCTTCCCTCTAGTGTTCGCTCAGTGACAGCGTCTGTCAGAATCTGTCACGCGATTTTGACGCCCGAAAAGCGTTTGGTCTGAACGCAGCATTATACTGCCTATTACTGTGACAATATGTCCAGGATCGGAACAATCGAATCGGTGCTTCACTGATTTTAGTCATCAATGAATCGTTGACTCCTCTCTAAGATGTACTAAATGCGCTGTAAAATATTTACAAGGAATTGTGTTAATGTCTTTTACTAATAATGGAGGATCTCACACATAGTGCCTGCCTTGGTGCTCACCAGAGCCTGCCCTGCTTAGCTTGTTGATTCTACTCTGGAATGTGTATCCACTCCTCTTCAATTTGCGAAGTTCCTGCAAATATCCAGCAACCAGACACAACAATCAAAGAGGAGTGGGCAAAACACAGGGCTCAATTAAACACCTGAAAAAGTCTGTGTTGCTATGTTTGATGCATAAAAGTCTTGTGTAATCTGACCAGCATGTTTTGTACTGCGGACCCCTGTTATATCTGTATGACTGATAAACATTATTATCTGAAGAACAAAACTTCTTTGTTTTAGTACATAGTTAGTACAGCATCCATATCTTAATCCTGAGTAATTTATATTCGAAGTAATGACATCTTTTCAATTTTATTTCATATTTTGCTGCTACTGAACACCTGAATTTCTCCTACGTGGGAGAAAAAAAGTATCTATATATCTATCTATCCTCTGTGTATATGCGCTTTGGCACAAAACATATAAAAAGCCTTGTCTCCTTTTGTTTGATCTGGAGGGACTTGAAAATAAACCTTGGCACCGGTGCAATCACCGCTGCCTTGTCTTCATTTCTCAACAGTATGTAAAAGTTTGTCAACCTCACTTCACAGTGCGCGGTGTGTGCACAGGTCAACTTCTAACTGGCATCACTTGCATTACTTTGTAAACACACAACAAAACAGCGCTTATAGTTGACTAATGTGCACATGCCTTTTCACCGCTTCCAGTGGCCCTCGTGACGTCACCTGGTTAACAACGCAAGGATCCCCGCAAAAAGACCCTTGCGTAGCCACCCGTGCAGCATCAACATTTTCTAACTACGCCCAGCGCCACAGAGAAGCTCCGTTGTGATTGGCCCGTGTGTGAGTACTTTTTGGATGGAAGCATGGAGCGGCTGATGGGGAAAATGAACGAGGCTCTGAGCAGATTGCTTCGTGCTTCGAAGGAACCGAAGGAAACGCAGTTTGGGCTCATGGCTCGATATACTCTGAGGCCTTGGACTAGCATATTGAACTTAAAAACTGTAGAGTTGTTTCTTTTGCACTGTTCCTGCGCCTGTCTTTGTTTGAATCTGCACTATTGTTTGCGAGTTTTTATTTTATTTTCATGATTATGAAAATTGTAGATTCACACTGAAGGCATCAAAACTATGAATTATGGAAGTACTAAAAACAACTGAAAATATGTCTTATATTCTCGGTTCTTCAAAGTAGCACCTTTTGCTCTGATTACTGCTTCGCACACTATTGGCATTCTCTTGATGAGCTTCAAGAGGTAGTGACCTGAAGGAGTTCCCAGAGATGCTTAGCACTTGTCGGCCCTTTCACCTTCACTCTGTGGTCCAGCTCACCCCAAAACCATCTGGATTGGGTTCCGGTCTGGTGACTGTAGAGGCCAGGTCATCTAGCAAAGCACCCCACCACTCTCTTTATTGGTCAAATAGCCCTTACACAGCCTGGATGTGAATCTACAGTAAATAGTCATGAAAAGAAAGGAAACTCATTGAATGAGAAAGTGTGTCCAAACTGTTGGTCTGCACTGTATATGTTTCCAACAAACACTGTGTCTTTATTCACAGCATCAAATTAGTTATGAAACAATGAGTCTATAGTACTGTCATACGCGGCTGCATATATGAAAAAAAAAACCACCTAACCCCAGAAAAATTCTAACAAAAGGTTTCTCAGATGTTTTTTGTAGTATTAGGTGTCCTTAATAACATACTAAAAGTTTACCAAAGTTTGACCACTAGAAAAGTGTAATTTTCAAGATGGCGTCCATAATGGGCATGAAGCCTTTAACATATCCTAACTCGTTCATTATTGGACCTAGCCAAGTAATCTTGGTGTCTAACCCCATGTTTTCTGGGTCTACGAATCCATTGGACTTGTCTAAATTGCACTGAATTTGCCATCCTCAGCTGAGGATGTTGTCCCTTCCTTTTCTCTTCTTTTGATAGTAACCAGAACACAGGTGGCATTTTTCTTGATTTTTCCAAGGCTTTTGATCTAGTAGACCATTATTTACTTTTGGACAAACTTTTGGACAGTTTGTAGTTTTTAATGGTTTTCAAACTGGTCTCTCTATTATGGAAAAAGGAGTACCACAGGGCTCAACCCTTGGACCTCTTGTATTTTCTATCTTCATCAAAGACCTACTCCATGTGTGTAGTCATTGCCAGACTCATCTATATGCTGATGTCGTCTGTCAGGTGCAAACTTACCATAACTGCAAATTTATCTACAAGAGGACTTTTATTCAATTCAAAAGTGGCTCAACAAATATGCTAAAACTAAACATGAAAAAATCTGCCCACATGCTCTTTGAATAAGAGGAAACAACGGAAGAAAATAGAAAAAGATATGTATAAATAAGAAAATAATAAAGAAATATATCAAAACAAAAGGCAAAAAACAAAACAAAACACATGATACATTTTTTAAAATAATCATATAAAAAAAAAAACACAAGGGGTTAGCTGTACTGAGCCTTCACGCCGCAGCCCTGTTTTGACTAATTTTACAGTACCACACAGTTCTAATGAATTTATTCTTTATTGGAATCAAAATAATGGTTATGAACCACAGAACACTGGAAAAACTATATGATAAAAGAAATATGGGATTACTTAAGGGAAATTGTACTTCTTTTTTGCACACATATGCTTATAACCAATTGCTTTAATGTATAATTGTACTTGTAATCACTTATTTTTCATGCAAATATACAAATTAGAATATTATATGACCAAAACAGGTATCAGACACCAGTATTCCTGGTCTAGGAGAAATACAAAGGAGTAATGGTCATTTTAAGGACCTGATGGCCGCCATTTTGAAAATGAGGCCTTTTTGGAGTCAAACTTTGGTAAACTTTTAGTATGTTTTTAAGTACATCTGATACTACTCTAAACCACTGAAAAACCTTTTGTTAGAATTTGGGGTCAAGTCATAAATGCAGCTGACTATCACATAAACCTATACTTAGATTCACATGTAATGAGCTCAAACAGCTTGGTTCACTTTTGTTTTGTTCTGAAGAGGAGAAAGTAGCTAGCGTAAATGGGACCGCTTTGGTGTCCCAGGCAACTCCTGTGAGATCGCTGTCATGTGGTTGGGTGTGGGATTACAATATTCTCTTCAAAACTACGCAGGGAGGTACACCCTAGTGTACGAGCAACTGTGGCTGTGTAGGTCCAGTGCAACCACCAACGTAACCAGCAGTGCTGTGCGTGAACGAGTTCAAAAGAACGCGTTCATTGAACACGTTCATTGAACACGTTCATTGAACACGCTAATTTTTTCGTGAAAGTTGAACTGAACGCAACACATTTTTTGAAAAAGAACTTGAACATATATATATATATATATATATATATAGCTCGTAGTGTATATATTTGACTATTTCACAAAAAAAGTAAAATGAACTGAATTAAAAATGTGAACTTTGAATGTGAACTGTTCACTTTGAGCATGTATGAACTGAACTTGAACTAGTTCAGAAAAGTTGTGAACTGGCACAACACTGGTAACCAGCGCAGCGGTGAGTATACACAGGCCTTTAAAGTGATTGTCTGGAGTTTGTCAGAAAAAGAGAGAGGGGTACTTGATTTGAAAAAACCGAAGCAAGCTCCCTCCTCCTTCCTTTCTGATAACACTTTTAAATGTTATTGAGAGAACACATTATACATATACATTATTAATACATATGCACAGAGTTTTTCAGAATTATTTGTTAAAGTTTTCATGAAAAAGATAATGTTTTTATGCACACAAAAAACGATCGCGGCAAACCCGGAAGAAGCTGTTATCATGAATTGCACATTATAGGACACATCTGCAGAGGATCTGATTATGGATATAGGTTCAGTATATACATAAGTACCTCAGCGCGGATGTTCAGAATTCTTTGTTCAGTTTTCATGAAGTTCCAGAGCCTAATAGAGGCTTGATTCGGAGGTTCCGCAAAAACAAACAACTGAGCATGCGCGCAGCTGCGAGCATCAGCGCCGATGATTGACAGCCCTTGGCAGGACTCGATTGGTTAAACTCGACGGCATCGTGGATTCTGAGCTATAGCTAAGAGAATGGAAGGTGGGACTTAACTGTAATATTAGAATTAATAAAAATACTTATTTTATATCAACATTTAAGGCCAGGAGGTCAATTTAACACAATTCCTAAAATGTGTAATTCAAACCACACACACACACACACACACACACACACACACCACACACACACACACGACACACACACACTCACACACACTCACACAACACCACACACACACAAAACACACACAAAACACCAAACCCCCCACACACACACCAGACACACACACACACAAGTATAAAGTCATATCAGGTAAAATAGGGTAAAACAATAAAAAGAAATGGGGCTGGGGACAGATGTAACCGGGCTGAAGAAGCGTCTACCAAGGAGCCCATGCTGCACCAGGAGCAGAGAGCCGGCATGCCAGCCACAGGCAACGACACAAGTACCCCCAGAGGAGAGAGGGGGCCCCAGACCCCACCGAGGCCCAGGAACTCTACCCATAGGACCCAGAGGAGAGATGAGGCCCAGACCCCCACCGGATCTAGACGAGCCAGCCCCCGAAGCCACAGCAGACCCCAGCTCTCAGTGCCAGGCTCCTCCAGAGGAAACACAGGGGACGACTAAAACAATAACAATAAGACAATAGAAAAGTAGAACCATAGAATGATGAAAGATAAAAAGAAAAATGGCAGCTGCCTAAAATAAAAACATAGTATTGGGTAGATACAATAACATTAATTAAAAATAGTAATAATAAAAATAAATAAAAATATAATCCGTCGAAAAACATAAATAGATGTAACAAAAAAGCAATAATAGATAATAAATACAATCAAAAAGCTGCTCTAAAAGGTGCGTCCATGGAGCCTACTCGGCAAAATAAATATGAACGTTCTCATGCGGCCCTGAGCTCCTCCGGCAGACTGTTTTCCAGAGACTGGGGCCGTAGTGCTGGAAAGATGCCTCCCGTGAGTGAGTGTCCCTGACTTTGGGGATGGTTAGGAGTCTGCTGCCGGCGGAGCGCAGGGGCCGGGAAGGCTCATAGAATAAAAGCAAATCTGAAAGCATAAGACAGCCCAAGACCATTAAGACATTAAGACCATTAAAAGAACCTTATAATCGATCCCAGACACACTAACGAGAGCCAATGCAGCGGATTTTAAAACCAGTGTAAAGTGTGTCCCCGCGGCCTCCCCCTGTTCATAGTCAGGACACGTGCGCCGAGTTTTGAAGATAATTGTAAACCTGAAATTTCCCTCTTTTGGGAAGACCAGAAGCAGCGGGCATTACTTAGTCAATGCGACCAGGTGAATAAAAGCATGCATCAAGCGTCTCCGTGTTGGCCCGAGAGGAGAATGGGGCGGACACTGGGATGTTCTTATCAATGATAAAGAACCATATTTTTGTGATGTTTCTTGATGTGAGGCATAAAGTCCAGCTCAGAGTCAAAGATTACGCCCGGTTTTTCACATTGTGATGATGGATTAAAAGAGTGTGATTGGAGTTTTTCGGTACAAAGTTTCTCTCTCTGAGCCTCAGGACCGATGACTAAAACCTCAGTTTTGTCTTGTTGAGCTGGAGAAAGTTTTTCTGCCATCCAGATTTTCAGGTCTTAAAATGCAGTTAAAAAGAGCATCCAATGGCCTGGTGTCGTCAGGAGAATGAAGATGTACAGCTGTGTATCATCTGCATAACGTGAAAGTCATCTTCCATGTCACCTGATGACACCGCCCAGATGAGCATGTACAGGTTAAAAAGGACTGGACCTAAAATGGCACCGCTGGAGGCACACCACATGTGATTTATATGGACCTGAGAGGAGCAGTATCCAAACTTACCTGAAGTTCTATCTCGCCTCTGCCGCAATTCTCCAAGATCTTGGAACAGTTATTTGCAATTCCGGCTGACAATATTGTTGACAAATACAATTTTGATTAAGTGAACCTCAATATGGTTTTCGATCAAACCGATCGACTACAAAAGCAATCAATTGCTTTTGTGAAGATCTGGCTACAGCAATAATAATAGTGAATATGCAGTGGGTGTTTTTTTATCGATCTGAGCAAAATGCCATTGACACCATAGTATGGAACCGTCTTTCCGCCATGTAAAAAAAAAAAAAAAAGCATACAGAAAGTCAAAATTTTTGAGTTTAAAAACTCAAAATTACGACTTTTTTTAAAAGTCAAAATTTCGACTTTAAGAAAAGTCAAAATTTCGACTTTAAAAGTCAAAATTACGAGTTGATTCGAACTGCAGCAATGCGCAGCCTATCAAAAACTCTAATTTTGACTTTTAAAAGTCCAAATTTTTGACTTATTAAAGTTGAAATTTTGACTTTTAAAAGTCGTAATTTTGACTTTCTGTAGCTTGTTTTTTTTTTTTTTTACATGGGCGGACACGGGCCTTCCATACTATGGTGTCAAAGGCATTGCTCAGATCGATAAAAACACCCACTGACATATTCACTAAATCATATTGCGGTAGCCAGATCTTCCACAAAAGCCAATGATTTAGCATTTGTAGTCGATCGATTTTGATCGAAAACCATATTGATGTTCACGTACCACAAATTGGTATTTTGTCACCAAATTGTCAAGCCGAATTGCAAATAACTTTTCCAGAGATCTTGGAGAATTGCGGCACGGCGAGATAGAACTTCATGGTAAGTTAGGATACCGCACCTCTCAGAGTCCATAAAATCCATTGGTGTGCCCCAGGGGTTCCATTTTAGTCAGTCCTGTTTTAACCAGTACATGCTCCCTCTTGGCGGTGACCATCAGGAGACATGGAATTACTTCACCATCCACACTACAAACACCATAAATCAACCAGAAAAACCCAAACCACAACTCGGGGGGGGGGGGGGGGGGGGGGGGGGGGGGGTGGGGGGGGGGGGGGGGGGGGGGGGGGGGGGGGGGGGGAGGGGGGGGGGGCATAATTGCCAGGATATACACAGCTGTACATCTCCATTCTCCGGACGACACCAGGCCAATGTGAAGCTCATTTTAACTGCATTTTAAGACCTGAAATCCTGGATGCAGAAAACTTTCTCCAGCTCAACCCAGGACAAAACTGAGTTTAGTCATCGGTCCAGAGGCACAGAAGAGAGAGACTTTTACCGAAACCCAATCACACTCTTTTAGTCCATCATCACAAGTTGAAAAAACCTGGGCGTAATCTTTGACTCTGAGCTGACTTTTTTTCCTCAGCATCAAGAACATCACAAAAATAGGGTTTTATCATTTAAAGATCATCGCCAGAGTCCGCCCCATTCACTCTCGGGCCAACACGGAGACGCTGATGCATGCCTTTTATCACCAGTCGCATTGACTACTGTAATCCCTGCTCTCTGGTCTTCCCAAAAAGAACATTTCAGTTTACAATTACTTCAAAACTCGCCGCACGGTCCTAGACTAAACAGGGGGCGTGACCACATTACACAGGTTTTTAAAATCGCTGCAATTGCCTCCCCGTGTGTTTTCAGGATCGATTTAAGGTTCTTTTAATGGTCATTTAAATGTCTTAATGGTCTTGGGCCTTCTTATCTTTTCAGATGTAGCTTTTATTTCTATGAGCCTTACCCGCCCCGCGCTCCTCCCGGCAGCAGACTCCAAACCATCTCCCAAAGCTCAGGACACACACTCTCGGCGAGGCAATCATTCCATCACTACAGGCCCCCGTCTCTGGAACAGTCTGCCGGAGATCCTCAGGCCGCAGAGAAAACGTTCATATTTTTAAGAGTCAGGCTCAAGACGCACCATTTTTAGAGCATATTTTGATTAGTATAGTATTATCTCTTATTGCTTTTAGTACATCTATTTTATGGTTTTTTAGAGGATTATATTGTTATTTATTTTTATTATTTACTAATCTTTAATTATATTAATTGTATCTACCCATTAACTTATTGTATTATATTAGGCAGCTGCCCATTTTTCCATTTTATTATTTCACATTCTATTGTTTCTACTTTCTATTGTATATTATATATTGTTTTAGTGTCCCCAGTGTTTCCCCTGAGGAGGCCCTCCTGCACTGAGACAGGGGAGTCCTGCTGTGGCTTCGGGGACTGGCTCTTGGATCCGGTGGGGGTCTGGGGCATCCTCTCTCCTCTGGGACCTATGGGGGTCTGAGTCCTGGGCCTGGTGGGGTCTGGGGCCCCCTCTCTCCTCTGGGTCCTGTGTCGTTGCCTGTGGCTGCAGCCGCCTCTGCTCCTGGTGCAGATCTCCTTGATGACGCTCTTTCAGCCGGTTAACAACTGCTCCATGCCCATTTTCTATTTATTGTTTTTAACCTATTTTACCTGATTTAGACTTTATACTTGTGTGTGTGTGTGTGTGTGTGGTGTTGTGGTGTAGTGTTGTGAGTGTGTGTGTGTGTGTTGAGTGTGTGTGTGTGTGTGTGGTTGTGTGTGTGGTGTGGTGGTGTTGTGTGATGAGTGTGTGTGTGTGTTGTGTGTGTGTGTGTGTGTGTATTGTATAGATAATTATAATTGTGATTTTGGGGGGGTCTGTGGGAGGAGGGTTTAGGCTGGGCATGTTGATTATTTTTAAACTAACCTGTAAGCACTTTGTTTTACACTTTTTGTATAAAACGCTTTATACATAAAATTTTGATTGATTGATTGATTGCATAGGTCTGTATTTCGAATATGTTTATTTCCATTTTTATAAATTGGAACAACTTTTGCAGTTTTCATTTCTCTTAGGGAAGGTGCCAGTAAGAAAGGACAGAATGCAAAGAATGTTAAAAGGTTTTACCACATATTGCTCTTATCATATACTATCATCAAATCGATGTTAAAACAATCTGTTGACCTTTTATTCCTTCATTTTTTTTAACAATATCTATTATTTCACATTTCCTCAACCTCCTCATTATGAAAAAGTGAGTTTAATTATGTTTTGAGCCGTTCTAATAAATCTTTTTGTTGTCTTTAGGTTCAACGATCTTTGTACTAATGTAGGTCCAACATTAGTGAAAAAAGTATTTAGGGCATTTGCAATTTCCTTCTTATTTTCCTATAGTTTTTGTTTTCATTGACAAAAAAGAGGGGCAGACTAACTGTTTTCTTGCCCTTCTTAATTATTCATTTAGTATTTTCCAGGTCCCTTGAGGTATCATTTCTGTGTTGTCCAATAAGGTTATGATAATAGTATTTCCTCTATTAGTTACCAATAGAACGTGGTTTTGGACATTCACCCATTACTCCATCCCATGTCAAAGTGCAACCATTCCTGACAGTCGCTGCAACTGAATCCAAGACATATTTTTTATGTGGTTATGGAAAACACTGTGGAAAAAAACGGAGAATATCAAAATAAGATGTCAGAGCTGTACCCAATTACTAGTTTTGCAATTCTGTAGCATATTATTTCAATAACTTTTTTGACCATTTTGCTCGTTGAAATAAACAACAATGGGCGCTCTTGGCCAGACATGAGCTTTTGCTGAATCTGGATTTATTTTTGTTCCTCTGCAAGCTGACGTCTTTGCTTTTGTTCTTGCCAATATTGATGGTGGGAATTCCTGTGGAAGTGGGTTGGTGTTGATTTGAGGGAATCCATAAGTTTTGCATTTTCTTCTATTCAATAAACAAACATTTATGTTAACTTCCTGCAGAATCAATCGTCTTCAATCATTTGGGATGCATGAAGCAAGCGCAGAGCTCTGCACTGGTGAGACCAAGTGCGCTACTGAACTTTTGTAGCTGAGCACTCATTTTCTGCAGCCTCAATTGGACATCTTTAATGCCTTGTCTTGTTGACATGAAACATATTTAATAAAAGGCAGAGCACTGCCCAGAAGCAGACAGCAATTCCAACAGTTAAAGGAATCCTGTTGTTTCACTGGGGAGAAAATGTTACAGACCATCCTTTAGAGGCCATCAAACAACCAAAAAGTCCATTCTTAAAAGATAACATATAAGAATAAAAAATCCACACAAAACAAGCATTAAGAAAGTACAGAATGACTTTTGTACATGATTTGTTCATGTTTCACTGTACAGTAGGTATTAAAAATATTTTTTTGTATAAGATGAATACATTCATAGTTGTAATGATGAATTGTGTCAAATAATGGTCAATTATCACAGTTGTACAGCTGGATTACAACGATGTTTAATCTATGAGTTATGGGATTTGAATTAGGTTAACAAAGTTGGCAAAAAATATCATTAATATGAATAATACCTGAGGATTTTCATGTCATTTTCGTAATATTGTGTAATGTTGTAGGATCATAAATTCTTTATTAGCTTTTCACTTGCAAGTCAAACACCTATACGAGTTGCAAAAAACATATTGAAAAGCATTCAAGATACTCTGTGAATCACAGGTTTTAAAAGATTAAAAAGTAAGTCTTGCCCAAAATGAATTGCCAAGTTTCTGAGGTAGAAATGTCCAAACCTATTCGGGGCAGCAATACTTTTCTCAGCCCCTGTGAGAAAAAAAATAAAACCTGTAATGCTAACAATGACTAGTTAGAAGTTTATTAATTGAAAGGAGAACCTACCAGTATGCGCTTCACTGATACGGAGTCACTCACAGAACCCCTGGTAAGCATCTCTTGGTACCAAAATAATAAAATCTGTAGTGGCTAAGAACCTGCACACTGAAGAAGAGGATTGTTCAGCAAACGAGGATCATTGTTTATATCCTGAACAAAAAGATGAAATATCCATCTTGTTCGCACTCGTGCAAGCCAGTTGGGCAACGCCTCACTGCCTAAAATTTGGGTACATAAATAATGATAAATAATTGAAATTATTTACACCAACTAGGGTAAGCCAACCACTATGCTCGAAGCCACATAGCTAAAGCTTTAAGTGGCTCTTTGCCCCTGTGCCAAATTCACACATCTGCCCCAGCCAGGCAAACCATGACAAAGGCAGGATATCAGTAAAAACAAGTGTGCAAGTGTGAAATTCAACCACAACTTTCATTCATTCATTCCATTTTCAACCCTTTTATTAGTTCATCTGTGGGTGTTGCCAGAAATTCCTCCCCAACCTCATTGGATTCAATTGTGATTTCCTTTTCCAGACAAAGTAGCACTTTCAATATTGAAGGTTGCCTGACCCGCAGGATTGCATTCATGAGTTTTAATCTGTTTGAATATTTGCTTACCTTATCAGTGTAACCATGGAGCATTGACAATATTTTGCCTGGTTCAGTACTCACGGAGGACAACACCCTTCTTAAGTCCTTGATGTTAATCGGACATTAAGCAATAATGAAGCAAGTGTTTTTGTTGAATCCCTTGTGTCGCTACTGACAATGACATTCAGTGTTTGCCTTAATTCACAAGAAGAAAATTACATTATTTATGGAGAAATAGTATAACGACAATATTCCTACATAACAAAACACAAGTATAAAAGAGAAAAAAAGTAGACTCAGGAACACAAAATCTGATTCTGTGTTCCTCGGTCTGCCGTTTTCTTTCTCAATATGTTTTTTAGCAACTCTATAGGTGTTGACATTCAGATGAAAGAAATAAAATTTATGATCCTCTACAACTTTACACAAATATTACAGAAAAAGACATGAAAATCCACAGGTAATATTCATAATAATTGATATTTTTTTGGGGCAACTTTGTGTAACATAATTTCAAATCCGCATACTCTAATAGATTAAAATCAGTGTAATCCAGCTTGCAACTGTTATACTGACCATATTTGACACAATTCCATCCATTACAACATGAATGAATATAATCTTATACAAAATAATATTTTAATACATACTACAGTGAACAGAACACATCATGGTACAAAAGTCATTCTGAACTTTCTAATGCTTTTTTTTTTGTGTTGATTTTATATGTTTATCTTGTAAAGGAATGCCTTTTGTTGTTTGATGGCCTCACAGGATGGTCTTAACAATATTCCACCACAGTGGAAACAACCGAGGAAATTCCTATAACTGTGGAATTGCTGTCTGTTCTGTGAGGGCTCTGGCCTTTAAATAAATATGTTTTCATTTCACAAGCACAGGCCATTAACGATGTCTATATTAGCTGCAAAAATATGCTCTGTACAAAAGTCTCAGTAGAGTCACTTGGTCCCACCAGGGCAGAGCTCGCGCTTGCATCATGCATCCCCAAATGCTTGAAGAGATTGAAACTGCAGTAAGTAAAACATAAATGTTTGTTTATTGAATAGAAGAATAATCAGAAACTTAGGAATCCACAAATCAAACCTACCAACCCCACCTCCCACAGGACACTTCCACCATCCCCATGCAGAAACAGAGGCAAGGATTCAGCATGCAGAGGAAAAAAATCCAGATTCAGCAAGCCATTGTCTGGCAATAAGCGCCCATTGTTGTTTATAACAACGAGCAAATGGTCAAACAAGTTAAGAAATAATACTACAGAATTGCAAACAAAGTAATTGGGTAAAGCTCTGACATCAATATTTTGTATTTTCCATTTTTTGTCCAGTGCATTCATACCCACATAAAAAATATGTCTTGGATTCGAGGCAGCGACTGTCAGGAATTGGTTGCACTTTGAATGTGCTGGAGTTATGGTTGACAATGTCCAAAACCACGTTTCTATTGGTAATCTAATACGAGGAACTATTATCATACTTAAAGAGGAACATACGACAGAAATGATACTCAAGGGACCGGAAAATAATAAATCGAAATAATGAAGAAGGGCAAGAAAACATTTAGTCTGCCCACTTTTTTGCAATGAAAACAAAACTATAGAAAATAAGAAGGAAATTGCCAAATGCCCTAAATACTTTTTTCACTAATGTTGGACCTACATTTAGCTAACAAAATCTTGAACCTAAAGCACAAAAAGATTAAATAGTACCCACGGCTAAAACAAAATCTAAACCACACTTTTCATAGAGAGTGTTTGAGGAAAATGAAATAATAGATATTGTTAAAAACATGAAGAATTAAAAGTCAACAGATTGTTTTAACATCGATATGATGATAGTAACAGATATTATCCCACATGTGGAAAACCTTTTACATTCATTTGCATATCAGTCCTTTCTTACTGGCACCTTCCCAAGAGAAATGAAAACTGCAAAAGTTGTTCCAATTTATAAAAAGAGGAAATAAACATATTCGATAACTACAGACCTATCAATCAATCACTCAATCAACTTATATTTTATAAAGCGCTTTTCATACAAAAAGTGGTAACACAAAGGGCTTATACAGTTTTATTAAAATAATCCAACATGCCCAGCCCTAAACCCTCCTCCCCACAGACCCCCCCCAAAAAACACATGTATAATTATATATACAATACAAACACACTCACAGCAAACACAACACACACACACACAGCCACACACATCACACACACAAAGAAACCACACACACACACCCCCCACCCACACACACACACACACCCACCACACACACACACAAACACAACACGACACACCACAAAACACACACAACTACACACACACACACACACACAAGTATAAAAGTCATATCAGGTAAAATAGGTAAAACAATAAAAAGAAATTGGGCTGTGTGAGCAGATGTAACCGGCTGAAGAAGCGTCATCCAAGGAGCCATCCCTTCACCCAGGAGCAAGAGCCGCGGCTGCAGCCACCGGCAACTGACACAGACCCATAGGAGAGAGGGCCCCAGACCCCACCATGCCCAGGACTAGACCCCAATAGGACCCATAGGAAAGAGGAGGCCCCAACCCCCACCGGATCCAAGAGCAGTCCCCGAAGGCCACAGCCGACCCCAGCTCGTCATGCAGGAGGGCTCCTGCCAGAGGAAACACTGGGACACTAAACCAATCAATAATACAATAGAAAGAGAACAAGGTAGAATGTGCAGAATAAAAAGAAAAATGCAGCTGCCTAATATAATACAATAGTAAATGGGGAGATACAATAATACTTAAAAATAGTAAAAATAAAAATAAAATAAAAATAATAATCCGTCTAAAAACCTAAATAGATGTACTAAAAAAGCAATAATAGTTTAGTAAGAATCTAATCAAACAAGCTGCTCTAAAAAGGTGCGTCTTGAGCCTATCGTAAAAATATGAACGTATCTCTGCGCCCAGAGCTTCCTCCGGCGAGACTGTTACAGAGACGGGGGCCGTAGTGCTGGAAAGATTCCTCGTGCCCGGTGAGTGTGTGTCCCTGACTTTGGGGATGGTTAGGAGTCTGCTGCCGGAGAGGCGCAAGGGGCCGGGAAGGCCTCATAGAAATAAAAGCAAATCTGAAAGATAAGAAGGCCCAAGACCATTAAGAACATATTAAAGACCATTAAAAGAACCTTAAAATCGATCCTGAAACACCCCCGCCGGGTAGCCAAAGCAGCGATTTTATAAACCAGTGTACTGAGTCCCGCCCCCTGGTCTTATTCAGGACACACGTGCGGGCCGAGTTTTGAAGTAATTGTAAACCTGCAAAGTTCTTTTTTGGGAAGACCAGAGAGCAGAGGCATTACAGTGAGTACAATGCGACTGGTGATAAAAGCCATGCATCAGCGACTCCGTGTTGGCCCGAGAGAGAATGGGGCGGACTCTGGCGAAGTTTCTTTAAATGATAACAACCTATTTTTGTGATGTTCGTGATGTGAGAATACAAGTCAGCTCTCAGAGACAAAGATACGGCCCACAGGTAGTTTCACTTGTGATTATGGATTAAAAGACGTGTGATTGGAGTTTCGGTAAAAAGTTTCTCTCTCGTGCCTCAGGACCGATGACTAAAACGCACAGTTTTTTCCATTGTTAGCCTGGAGAAATTTTTCTGCCATCCAGGAATTTCAGGTCAAAAATGCCGTTAAAAAGGCATTCCTTGGCCTGTGTCGTCAGGAGACCTGGAGCTGTACATCCTGTGGTAACATCTGCATACTGTGGCAGTCAATCTCCATGTCTCCTGATGACACCCGCCCCAAGGATGGAGCATGTACAGGATACAAAAGGACTTGACCTAAACTGGAACCATGGGGACACCACATGTGAATTTTATGGCCCTGAGAGGAGCAGGTATCCAAACTTACCATGAATTACTATCTCGCCATCTGCCAACAATGTTGTTTACAAATCAAAAATGCCTTGAAAGTGTTAATTTGACTTTAAATGGAATAACTATTGAGAGAGTGTCAGAATTCAGGTTTTTAGGAGTACTCATTGATGATAAATTTAAGTGGAAGTCACACATAGCTTACGTAAGAAATAAAATTTGTAAAAATATTGCTGTTTTGAGTAATAAAGTAAAGTTTATGTTGAATTACAAGGCAATGCGAATCTTATATTGTTCCTTTATTTTGCCATATTTAATGTATTGTTTGGAGGTATGGGGTAATTCTTATATTACTAATTTAATGCCCTTATTTCTTTTGCAAAAAAGGGCTATAAGAATAATTAATGGAGTTGCTCCAAGAGAACATACTACAGGTCTGTTTCTGAGGTCAGGACTACTCAAATTGAAGGACTTGGTTTCTTTACAAACTTTATTAGTTGTTTATAAGGCAAAACACTGCCTGTTACCGCATGGACTTCAAACCCTTTTTACTGTAAATAGTGAGACAAGTAGAAGAAATACTGACTTTAAACAACCTTTTGCAGGAAATGCCCTTAAACAAATGTGTGTCTCAGTATCTGGTGTGAAACAATGGAACTCTCTAGAAAAAGATCTAAAATGTTGTTCAAATATTCTTCAATTTAAATATAAGTATAAACAGAACATTCTTAACTTGTACAAAGATGAATGTGAAAATTGTTAAATTTACAACAACAGTGCTGATAACGATGGTGGTGATGTAGTGGTGTGGCGGTGGTGATGGGGGCGATGGCGGGACTGTCTGGTTGTGTGGCGCGTACCTATGTGTTCGTGTGGGTGTGTCTGTGTGGGTGTATACAGGTATGCTTACAGTACGCAAAAAAAAAAAAAAAAAAACCAAAAGAGGAACAAATTTTCAGTGCAGGGTAAGCGGGTGTTGAGCAGCTGTGGGAGGTCATACGTCTCTCAACAGCTGCCCACACAAACCTCGCTTTTTTAAATACACCATACAGCATAGGGCTCATCACGAGTACATATACACATCCTCTTCAGTACAGGGTGAGCAGGAATGGAGGGAATGTCAGGGGTGTAGCACCTCTGGACTTCCGCTAACTCCTGTCTTTTTAAACACAACACCTATCTTAGGGCACAACTCTGTCAATCACTAATGTAGGGCAAGCAGGTGCCGGGCAGCTGTGGGAGGTCAAACATCTTTCGACAGCCGCCCACTCAAACCTTGTTTTTTTAATGCAACACACAGCATAGGGCTCATCACAAATACGTCAATAGATCCTCTCCATCCTTTTGTGTGTGTGCTGTGGGTGTGCCTGTGTGTGTCCGTGCATGCCTGCCTGTATGTGCATGTGGGTGTGCGTTGTGTGGTTTGATGGACTCGTCGCTGTTCCCGTCGCCGCTGTTGTCACCATTGCATCACTGTTGTTTTAGCAAAATTATTAATAATAATCGGGAAAAAAAAGAAAGAAACTTGTTAAAATTGAAAGTTGATTACATCTGGTCTGGGCTATTGTTATCTTTTGGCATCGGTGTGGCCATCTAATTTGTAATGTTTTTTTTTTTTTTTTAAAGAATGGGGTAGGAGCTTATAAGATTTTTTTTTTTCTTCATCCTACTCCTGTTCTTCTTTTCATGGAATGTATTATTGTTGTGTTTGTTGATTTGTTCCAATTGTATAGTATGTTGCATTACCATGAAAAAAGAATAAATAAAATGAAATGAAATGGAAAAAAAAAAAAAAAAAAAAATCAGAACTCGTCGCCTTATTCTGGAGTGGGATTCGGTGTGCTGCAGGGTTCGGTACTCGGACCGATTCTTTTCACTCTCTACATGCTGCCGTTAGGAAACATCATTAAAAAGCATGGAATTAATTTCCACTGCTATGCAGATGACACACAGCTTTATTTGTCAATGAAGCCAAATCAGACAGATCAGCTGGAAAAGCTCAGTGCCTGCATAAAGGACCTTAAAACGTGGATGACTCTTAACCTCCTACTTCTCAACCCGGAGAAGACAGAAGTAATCCTACTCGGTCCGAAGCGCCTGCGTGACTCCCTTACTGACCAGATAATCACTCTCGATGATGTCAGTGTTATACCCAGCAACACTGTGAGGAATCTTGGAGTCATTTTCGACCAAGAACTCTCCTTCAAGGCTTATATAAGCCAAGCAACTAAAACGGCGTACTTCCACTTACGGAACATCGCTAAAATCAGGAATTTCCTTCCTAAAAGTGACGCGGAAAAACGTATTCACGCTTTTGTCACCTCAAGACTTGACTACTGTAACGCTTTATTGGCAGCATGCCCTAAAACCTCTTTGAAGAGCTTCCAGCTCGTTCAGAATACAGCAGCAAGGATCTTAACAAGTACCAAAAGGAGGGAGCACATAACTCCGGTGTTAAAATCACTCCACTGGCTCCCTGTGGAGTACAGAATAAAGTTTAGAATCCTTCTTTTATCATATAAAGCCATTAATGGCTTGGCTCCTTTCTATCTCCAGGACACGTTAATGTCATATCAACTTAGTTGAGCGTTGCGCTCACAAAACGGCAGACGTCTGGTGGTTCCTAAGGTCTCAAAAATCACTGTCGGCGGCAGAGCATTTAGCTACCAAGCTCCTTTACTGTAGAATCAGCTTCCCATTCATGTTAAGGAAGCAGATACGGTCTCCACATTCAAGGCCAGGCTTAAAGCACTCTACTTTTATTTAGCATATAGTTAGGCTGTTTGCCTGGATCGGTTTGCACACTTGGTATGCAAACCATGAATCTTGGTGCTGCTGCCGTCTCACCTCCTTTCAGATACGCTCTTTTTATTCAAGGCTAGGTTTAAAACAGTCCTCTTTAGTTTAGCATATGGCTAGGAAGGTAAGACTCAGGGAAGGCTAAACTCCTCAGACTGTCAGTCAAGCTGCATAGGGAGTCAGTTTGCTGGGAGAATTATGGTAACTTGAGCACTATCCTCTCCTCCTTCCTACTTTACCTGTTTAGCATTATTAGGATTTTGACTCTAGTTTGTTCATTGCTATTCACCCGTTGTCCCATTGTCTGTTTCATGGTACGATGACGAGTCCTCTGGACCTGGCCTCCTCCATCTACACCTGCGGACTGCCCTGCCTTACCCGCCTGGGAGTGCTTCAGTTCTGCACCGGACCTGTCCACATTCAGCGGCCACTGGTCCACGTTAGCTAGCTTAGGTCCTGGATCATTAGTCTGGACAGTCTGTTGGACAGTTATGCCGCTTTTCCACAGTATCAGTACGGTACAGTACAGTACGCTTCAGCACGGTTATTTTGCGTTTCCACTAGTGGATGGTATGGGAGATTTGAGTACTTTTCCGTACTGCCTCAGCCGTGGTTCCATCCCCATAGTACCCGTGCCATGACGTCACGTCGGCCCACTACCTTACACTGATTGGTCAACGAGTGTCGTCACTGGAAGCGACATCTGACCCTTTGGGAAAAACAACTCAACAGCCATCTTTAAAACCGGCTGCTCTGCTCGGCTCTGTTTCGGCTACATTACGTCCTCCTCACTCCAGAGAAATGGAATTGCACAGAAAGCCCCAAAAGTCCTGGTCCTGGTCGGTGGACGAGGTCCACACGTTCCTCTCTTCAGGCCAAAGAAAGAATTCAATGGCAGCTCGAGGCTCAACACAGTTTTCAGGGAGATCACCCAGCTCTGGATTTGTGACTAGTCTGTGGTAATCCTGGAAATAACTGGTTAGCTACGAATCCCGTTAAAGCTCTCACTGAAATGTATTTACTGTGTAAATGTTCGATTGTCTGTTGTACACAGTGAGCTAGCTACAATTAGCTTCATTTAGCTATCAATAGCAGCTAAGCTAACGTCCTCCCTGTGCTACTGTGCTTTATCTCGTTTTATCTGCAGTATTCACGTGTTGTCATTCTGTTTTGTGCTTGTATTTAAGTTGCTGTGTGTATATTTGTATGAGAATCCCTTCCCATAAGTGTGGAGATTACCAACGAGTAATGAGTGACCGGGGTATTCTCATCTGCTACACAGGCTGCTGTTGCTAAAGGTCCCATTCAGATTGTACAGAGCAGTCAGCACCATTGACTTCACAGTGTCTGAGTCATTCTTTTAAGACATAAGCATTTTCAAAAACTACTCGTGCCGTGCTGAATTTTCTATTAAACACTTGCTCTGATATTATAATAAATCCATGCATGTACTAGTTACGCGTCACACGTAAATGACGTGGTCTGACAACGCTGAGGACATACTGGGGGTACTATTTTTTATGGAAAAGCATGCGAACTGGGCCATGTGTAGAGGCCCGTGTAGAGTCAAAACGTACCGTACTAGGACTGTGGAAAAACGGCATTAGTGTCCAACAGAAAGGATTGGTGATGATCCAGGACACTTTAGCATTCTACAACATGTATGGACATTTTTTTCTGTGTGTGCTTTATATTTTTCATGTGTTTTAACTGTTGATTCTCTGATCTGTGTTGATCTGTGATTTCAATGGTTTTGTTAAGTCCTCTGAGATGACTTCTGTTGTGACTTAGGGCTATACAAGAATAAATTGTATTGTATTGTATTGTATTGTATTTGGAAAGGCACACACCTACATATAAGGTCCAACAGTTGACAGTGCATGTCAGAGCACAAACCAAGCATGAAGGCAAAGGAATTGTCTATAGACCTCTGAAACAAGATTGTCTCGAGGCACAAGTCTGGGGAAGGGTACAGAAAAATGTCCGCTGCTTTCAAGGTCCCAATGAGCACAGTGACCTCCATCATCCGTAAATGGAAGAAGTTTGGAACCACCAGGACTCTTCCTAGAGCTGGCCGGCCATCTAAACTGACTTCACTTTGTCAGAGCTCCAGCGTTCCTCTGTGGAGAGAGGAGAACCTTCCAGAAGGAAAACCATCTCTGCAGCAATCCACAAATCAGGCCTGCATGGTAGAGTGGGCAGACGGAAGCCGCTCTTTAGTAAAAGGCACCTGAAGGACTCTCAGACCATGAGAAAAAAAGATTTCTCTGGTCTGATGAGACAAAGATTGAACTCTTTGGCGTGAATGCCAGGCGTATTGGCTGCTCATCACCTAGCCAATACCATCCCTACAGTGAAGCATGGTGGTGGTAGCATCATGCTGTGGGGATGTTTTTCAGCGGCAGGAACTGGGAGACTAGTCAAGATAGAGGGAAAGATGAATGCAGCAATGTACAGAGACATCTTGGATGAAAACCTGCTCCAGAGCGCTCTTGACCTCAGACTGGGACGACTGTTCATCTTTCAGCAGGACAACGACCCTAAGCACACAGCCAAGATAACAAAGAAGTGGCTTCAGGACAACTGTGTGAATGTCCTTGAGTGGCCCAGCCAGAGCCCATACTTGAATCCTATTGAACATCTCTGGAGAGATCGGAAAATGGCTGTGCACCGACACTCCCCATCCAACTTGATGGAGCTTGAGAGGTGCTGCAAAGAGGAATGGGCAAAACTGCCCAAAGACAGGTGTGCCAAGCTTGTGGCATCATAGTCAAAAAGACTTGAGGCTGTAATTGCTGCCGAACGTGCATCAACAAAGTATTAAGCAAAGTGAATACTTATGTACATGTGTTTATTTTTTATTTTTAATACATTTGCAAGAATCTCAAAACAACGTTTTCATTTTGTCATTATGGGGTGTTGTGTGAAGAATTGAAGAAGAATTGAATCAATTTTGGAATAAGGCTGTAACATAACAAAATGCAGAACAAGTAAAGCGCTGTGAATACTTTCCGGATGCACTGTGTAGTGTAATGGGGTATAATAGTGTAATAAGGGTGTAATCCTTTTAATGTTTTTGAGCTTTTCTTTCTTTTTTGTTTTATGTTATGCAGTCACTCACAATAGCTGTGGGATGTGTTTGGAGCCTTTTTTGAGCTGCACGTTTTTTATGATTTATTTTTAAACTAAGTTTCTTTTACTGGTTTTATTTGCCCTACTCGACGAAGTAAGCGGATTTTAACAGACTGCATAAAAAAGGATTACTGTCACTTTTAACAGGACTGTTTATCAGCCTTTTACCGGTAACCAGCCTGCCCACACACATCACCATGGACACCGATGCTCCCCCCGCGAACTCATACAAACAGATATACAAATCACAACTGGCTTCAATCCTCCCATCCAAACCTGTAAACACCATGACCCCCGAGGAACTTCAGCGCACTGTCAAAGAACTATCCACCGAACTCATACATAAAGAGAAACTTCTGGAACATTTCATGGACATATCATTCAAACAGTCACAGCAAATATCCCTCTCCGTACTCAGACAATCACAGCTCCACGACACTGCACTCTGGGATCCAATCGCCTGTCCTCACCCCTCATCATGCTCTACCCCGGTGCTTACCTCACGCTCCCCGGTTGCAGCTGTCCCTCTTGGTGCTCTTCCCTCCTCCTCAGTCCCGGAGCCTGCTGCCCATACCCAGAGCGGCGTGGAGCAGAGGCCTGGAGGCCACACGACATCCACGGCGTCCTCGCGCCGCAGGTTGGTGGAGGAGGCTGTGCGCAGACGCTCGGGGAGCTTCCCACGCTCTAAAACAGCGCGGGGCTCTCCGGGTGTCACGCAGGACCAACTGCGGGAAGCCCCGGGGGGATCTCTGTGCCCCGACGCGGCACCGGATACCCCCGGGAGCGCTGTCCCTGCTTTGGGAGGGTCCGTGCGCTCTGACGCGGAGGGAATCCCCAGAGGCGAGACACAAAGCAGGTCCTACGCTGAGGTGGCCGCGGGGGGACCTCTGCGCCCTGACACGGCGTGGAGTCCTCCCGTAGACGCTGCATCGCTCGCGGGGGGGTCCCTGCGCCGTGCCGCGGCGCAGAGTCCTCCCGTAGTTGCTGCCTCGCCCGCGGGGGGGTCTCTGCGCTTTATCTCAGCGCGGAGCTCTGGATCTCTCCGCCCGGGGCATGGCCCTCCCACAACCGCCCGCACTACCACCACCACCAACCCCGCTGCAGGGGCGCCGGTTCGGTCTCCGGCTCCCTCCTCCTGCTCCACTGCGGCTCACGGGGCTCGCAGCAGCTCTGCTCCGGGCTCATCCCAACGCTCTCCTGTCCCCTGCTCTCCCCCGGGTCCTACTCCAGTCACTCCCTCCCCTCCACGACCTCTATTCGCACCAACTACACTCCTGGTGGGGGACTCTATCATCAAACACTGTAAGTTCTTCAATGCCATCACGCACTGCTTTCCCGGAGCCACTGTCCCTACCATCCTCACTAAACTACCCGCACTTCTACAGACAGCACCCCCCACAATAACCCGGATCATAATTCATGTTGGTACAAATGATGCTGCACTCCGCCAATCTGAAATCACCAAACTCCATTTTAAGGACCTTTTTAACCTTTTATCAAAAACCGGAAAAAGTGTTTTTATCTCTGGCCCTCTGCCCACGTTGAACCGGGGCGTGGAACGTTTTAGCAGGATACTATCACTCACCACTTGGCTTCAAAAATCATCACAGCAGCACAACTTTGGTTTTATTGACAATTTTAATTTGTTCTGGAACCGCCACCCCTTCTTCACACCCGATGGACTCCATATCAATAAACTCGGCACCCGGTACCTGATTTCAAACATCACCCACTCAGTTCAATCCCGTCCCCCGCACCTCTGACAACCCATCACTCCATCCCACATCATTCCTGCCCCGCTGGACTCCAACATCAGTCCCTGCTCCCCCCCCCAACAAGGAATTTCAGTTCTGTCCAGACCCCGCCCCTACAGACCGTCCATACTCCGGTCACCGTCCCTCAACACCCTCATCCCTGTTGCCCTTTGCTCCTCCACATCATCTTCTCCCCTCACTACAAACAAAAATGACTCTCCATCCACCATCAGGTTTGCTCTTTTAAATATACGCTCTCTTTTAAATAGAACTTTTATCATTAATGATTTGATTTTACAACACAAACTGGATGCTATGTTTTTAACTGAGACCTGGCTGGGTCCGGATGCTCCGGCTGTTCTCACAGAGGCCTCCCCTCCCGATTTTAGCTTTGCTTTTAAAACAAGAGAAGGAAGAAGAGGTGGTGGCACAGCCTCAATTTGGAAAAACACCCTGGCCACCAAAACCATTAATTTTAACCAATACTCAAGTTTTGAGTATCATGCCCTTGTTTTTAGCAGCCCCGAAATTTTAGCAGTAACCATCTATCGGCCACCAAAAAAGTGCAGCCGTTTTATCAATGAATTTTCAGAGTTTTTATCTTTTTTATACAATTCCTATAATAGGATTGTTTTAACCGGTGATTTTAACATCCACTTTGACAACCCATCAGACCATTTTACCTGCGAGTTTGTAAGTATTTTAAATTACATGGATTTTACTCAACATGTCACACAGCCGACGCACAACAGAGGGCACACCCTCGACCTGGTCATTACTTATGGCCTGAGTGCGGGTGTGTCCTCTGTTGTTGACCTGGCTATCTCTGACCACTATTGTGTGTTTTTTAAAATCACTGGTTTTGTTAAACAGGAGACCTCTGTGAGAACTGTGAAGAAACGACGTCTAACCCCTGAAGTGGCTGCAAATTTTATGGACATTCTAAATAACACTCCTCAGTTGGTTTTACCTGCCCCCTGTGATTTTATAGCAGATGATTTTAACAGTAGACTAAGAACTACACTGGATCAGGTTGCTCCATTAAAAATTGTAAGCATTCAACAAAAATCTATAGCCCCTTGGAAAAATGAGGAAGCAAGGAGTATGAAAAGACAGTGCAGGGTGGCAGAGCGAAGATGGAGAAAAAATAAAACGACAATCAATCACGAAATATATAAAAACCGACAGCAAATTTACAACAACACAATCAGGAAAAACAGGAACAATTACTTTGCAAAAACTAATCAGCCAGAACAAAAATAATCCAAAAATCCTCTTTTCAACCATCGACACCATTTTAAACCCTGATTTTAGCATGTCTCTTTTAACCCCCACAGACTCCCTCTGTGAGGATTTTGCAGTCCACTTCATGGGGAAGATAAATACAATCAGATGTAACATTTTATCCAACCGCACAACTGTTTTTTAACACATCTGATTGTTTGTCTTCACCAGAGGAAACACTGGACAGTTTTGTCCTGGTTGATGCTGAGATGCTTGATAAAGTTTTCTCCTCAGTGAGGCCCACCACATGTCTTTTAGATCCAGTCCCCACTCCATTTTTTAAGTCATTTTATGAATCTTTTAGAGAGGAGCTTTTAAACCTGATGAATTGCTCTCTTCAGACTGGGGTCTTTCCTGCAGCCTTCAAAGCGGCTGTGGTGAGGCCCCTTCTGAAGAAGAGCAATTTGGATTTTAATGATTTTAACAACTACAGACCGGTATCCAACTTACCATTTTTAAGCAAAATTTTAGAAAAACTTGTTTTTACCCAGCTCAATGCCTTTTTAGATCAGCAGCAAATTTTAGAGAAATTTCAATCAGGATTTAGGGTGAACCACAGCACAGAGACTGCTCTTTTAAAGATTTTAAATGATTTTAGACTAAATTATGATTCTAAAAAGGTGACCGTGTTGGTTCTACTGGATCTAAGCGCTGCCTTTGATACAGTAGACCACACCATTCTTTTATCCGCCTGAAACACCTCGGCCTCTCTGGTGCTGTCCACAAATGGTTCACTTCTTATTTAACAGACAGATCCTTCATGGTAAGTTTGGATACCTGCTCCTCTCAGGTCCATAAAATCACATGTGGTGTGCCCCAGGGTTCCATTTTAGGTCCAGTCCTTTTTAACCTGTACATGCTCCCTCTTGGCGGTGTCATCAGGAGACATGGAATTGACTTCCACAGTTATGCAGATGATACACAGCTGTACATCTCCATGTCTCCTGACGACACCAGGCCAATGGATGCTCTTTTTAACTGCATTTTAGACCTGAAATCCTGGATGGCAGAAAACTTTCTCCAGCTCAACCAGGACAAAACTGAGGTTTTAGTCATCGGTCCTGAGGCCCAGAGAGAGAAACTTTTACCGAAACTCCAATCACACTCTTTTAATCCATCATCACAAGTGAAAAACCTGGGCGTAATCTTTGACTCTGAGCTGACTTTTATTCCTCACATCAAGAACATCACAAAAATAGGTTTTTATCATTTAAAGAACATCGCCAGAGTCCGCCCCATTCTCTCTCGGGCCAACACGGAGACGCTGATGCATGCTTTTATCACCAGTCGCATTGACTACTGTAATGCCCTGCTCTCTGGTCTTCCCAAAAAGAACATTTCAGGTTTACAATTAGGCTTCAAAACTCGGCCGCACGTGTCCTGACTAAGACCAGGGGGCGGGACCACATAACACCGGTTTTAAAATCGCTGCATTGGCTCCCCGTGTGTTTCAGGATCGATTTTAAGGTTCTTTTAATGGTCTTTAAATGTCTTAATGGTCTTGGGCCTTCTTATCTTTCAGATTTGCTTTTATCCTATGAGCCTTCCCGGCCCCTGCGCTCCTCCGGCAGCAGACTCCTAACCATCCCCAAAGTCAGGACACACACTCACGGCGAGGCATCTTTCCAGCACTACGGCCCCCGTCTCTGGAACAGTCTGCCGGAGGAGCTCAGGGCCGCAGAGAACGTTCATATTTTTAAGAGTAGGCTCAAGACGCACCTTTTTAGAGCAGCTTTTGATTAGTATTTAGTATCGCACGGTGTGACGGAGCGGGTCCGTCTCTAGCACCAATGCATTAGTAAACTACGGGCCGGCGCGCCGCACACACACACACACACACACACGTGCACGCACGCCTGCACACACACATGCATGCACGCCATTCCACACTCGCGCACCCTTACCCCCGTTCCATTCATACGTAACATCCACAGGCATCATCCATACTCTCGGCCGTCTCTCCCATCTGTTACTAGTCCGCCAAAGTTGCACACTTGTGCAGGTTAGAATTACATTGGAGCATACATAGGACACATTCCGGCCTTTTGCGCTCCTCTGTGTCACGCAGCCCAAAGGATCCTCACAAATATGCGGCTCCAGTCAAACCACATGGAACATGGTCCTTGGCATTAGATCAGCTCCACACACACCACAAGTTTGTATTTAAACTTTAGAGGAGACCTGCGAGACGCGGCTCGTCACTCGCTGCTCTTACCAAGTGGACAAGCCGTCGTTTGCTGCTAAAAATCTTTAACCCAGTACAGGAGAATGTGAAGATTTAAAAAGTTCTTTGTGCGCAAAGGTGCTGAAGTTGCAGGTATTGCTCCGCTCGGCTCCGATTCAGTAGAACATATAGCTGCACTCATGAAAAGTGCGTGGCTGTTATTTCAAAGAACGTGGAACATTTTAAAGTTTAATTCCATCATTTCTGGTTTTTCATATTCAGACAAAACATTACAAAACCTCTGTAGTCAGTTTTAAGCAGTTTGGACTAGGGGTGTAAAAAAAACTATGACGCGGTCTTGTTTGCAATGTTTTGTCTGAACATTGGATTCGGTTAGATCAGAGACCAAACCCTTGTGAGAGGCCTCGTTGTCTTAGTGACACATGTGAAACTTAAGCACAGATGACCAAAACGCTCTGCAATATGAAAAACCAGAAATGATGGAATTAAACTTTACACACTGTAGAACTCTTTCAGTCAACAGCTAATTAATCAAGCTGCTACAAAACCAAATATAAACACTAAACATAAAATAGAAAACTTTCTGGGTGTATAGGAAACATGAGTTTGTGATCACAAACCACCAGCGATGGGAATAATGGCGTTACTAGTCTTTTTTCAGTAACAAGTAATCTGACTAATTACTTTGACTGTAATTATAACGCCGTTATCATTGCCGACACCCCGTTACTCAAGTCGCACAATGAACTTTTTTTGTTACTTTATGATAGGACTTGTGTTGTCATGAGAGAAAGGAGGATGAGATAACCTCTCAGCAATTATTGGCTGATGTAAAACATATTTCCTTTACAATCTATATTTCTACAACAGAGAGGATGGCTCATAAATTGGGTTTTTGAAACAAATATGGGTCTTTACTCGCGCTCAACCACAGCTTGTAATGTCACCAAGTGAGGCCAACCTCAGGGGGCGTATGTGAGCGCAAAATTCGGCTGCATCTGATTCCATCAGAAAGCTCCTTTTTTGTTCTTCATCCGCTAAGGGCAGCTACAGGTTTGGTTAACATACATAAAACATCATTTTGAGATAATTTAAAATGCACTTAGGGTAATGTTTCAATGACGATAGGAATGATGAGAAAGAGAGGTGAAGGGTAAGAAGGTTGGTTTTAGAAATTGGATGCACCCGAGATTCGGCTGCCGCTAGTGAAACACGAGAGGAGTTGATGGAAGAGACACCCGTTTTGTTTTACTTTTTAAAACTCATTGGACTTGTTTCCACATGGAGGATTACATATCTACGCTCAAACTATTATCTGGACTTAAACATGAAACTGCTCTGTGCAGGTCATTTATAAGCTAAGGCTCATAACACACTTTTAAATGTGCTTTTTCATACGTTTGCATTTTGTATGAGCAAACAATGCGGGCATCCAACATATTCTGCTGTAGCCAAACAAATTGTGAATAAGCCGCTCTGTAGGTCCTGTTGATTTAGATGCTATACATGTACAGTGCCTTGCGAAAGTATTCGGCCCCCTTGAACCTTTCAACATTTCGCCACATTTCAGGCTTCAAACATAAAGATATACAAATTAAATGTTTTGTAAAGAATCAACAACAAGCGGGACACAATCGTGAAGTGGAACGAAATTTATTGGATAGTTTAAACTTTTTTAACAAATAAAAAACTGAAAAGTGGGGCATGCAATATTATTCGGCCCCCTTGCGCTAATACTTTGTAGCGCCACCTTGTGCTGCAATTACAGCTTTAAGTTGCTTGGGGTATGTCTCTATCAGTTTTGCACATCGAGAGACTGGAATTATTGCCCATTCTTCCTTGCAAAACAGCTCGAGCTCAGTGAGGTTGGATGGAGAGCGTTTGTGAACAGCAGTCTTCAGCTCTTTCCACAGATTCTCGATTGGATTCAGGTCTGGACTTTGACTTGGCCATTCTAACACCTGGATACGTCTATTTGTGAACCATTCCATTGTAGATGTGGCTTTATGTTTTGGATCATTGTCCTGTTGGAAGATAGATCTCTGTCCCAGTCTCAGGTCTTTTGCAGACTCCAACAGGTTTTCTTCCAGAATGGTCCTGTATTTGGCTCCATCCATCTTCCCATCAATTTTAGCCATCTTCCCTGTCCCTGCTGAAGAAAAGCAGGCATGATGCTGCCACCACCATGTTTGACAGTGGGGATGGTGTGTTCAGGGTGATGAGCTGTGTTGCTTTTACACCAAACATATCGTTTTGCATTGTGGCCAAAAAGTTCGATTTTGGTTTCATCTGACCAGAGCACCTTCTTCCACATGTTTGGTGTGTCTCCCAGGTGGCTTGTGGCAAACTTTAAACGAGACTTTTTATGGATATCTTTGAGAAATGGCTTTCTTCTTGCCACTCTTCCATAAAGGTCAGATTTGTGCAGTGCACGACTGATTGTTGTCCTATGGACAGACTCTCCCACCTCAGCTGTAGTTATCTGCAGTTCATCCAGAGTGATCATGGACCTCTTGGCTGCATCTCTGATCAGTCTTCTCCTTGTTTGAGATAAAAGTTTGGAGGGACGGCCGGGTCTTGGTAGATTTGCAGTGGTCTGATACTCCTTCCATTTCAATATAATTGCTTGCACAGTGCTACTTGAGATGTTTAAAGCTTGGGAAATCTTTTTGTATCCAAATCCGGCTTTAAACTTCTCCACAACAGTATCTCGGACCTGACTGGTGTGTTTCTTTGTCTTCATGGTTCTCTCTGCGCTTTAAACAGAACCCTGACACTATCAAAGAGCAGGTGCATTTATACGGAGACTTGATTACACACAGGTGCATTCTATTTATCATCATCATTCATTTAGGACAACATTGGATCATTCGAAGATCCTCACTGAACTTCTGGAGTGAGTTTGCTGCACTGAAAGTAAAGGGGCCGAATAATATTGCACGCCCCACTTTTCAGTTTTTCATTTGTTAAAAAAGTTTAAATTATCCAATAAATTTCGTTCCACTTCACGATTGTGTCCCACTTGTTGTTGATTCTTGACAAAAAAATTATTTTTATATCTATATGTTTGAAGCCTGAAATGTGGCGAAATGTTGAAAAGTTCAAGGGGCCCGAATACTTTCGCAAGGCACTGTACATCTGATTGGGGTGAAGTCAGTGCCTCACCATTCACCAACCTCACCACACGTCATTGGTGTTTCCACATTCACAGTGTTGGTGTTTAGCGCTTACAGCACACAGAGAAAGATGGGGAGTGAGGAGGACTTCAGCAGCAAAACAACCTTTTCCAGATGGAAATATCGCCACTATTTCAGACTCACTGAGGTTAAAGGTAAAAATGTGCACGTCGAGTGCACATTATGTTCCAGAACGAATCGAAAAAGTAACGCAATTACTTTTTCAGGTAACTAGTTACCTTTATAGTGGAGTAACTCAGTTAGTAATTCAGTTACTTTTTGGGAGAAGTAACTAGTAACTACTAATTACTTTTTCAAAGTAACATACCCAACACGGCAAACCACAAACTCATGTTTTAGGCAGCTGACACACACATGCACACTCCCCTGATGCCTCATTTCATCACACTTCAAAAATGAAGAAAATAATGTTATATCCAGACAGAGCGCGGTCCAGCAGTGTCCTGACGTCCACTCGCAATAGTTTTGGATCTATATAAAACAGTCTGTGGTTGACAGCAGCTGTTCTCAACAATACACAATGTCTGCAGCCGACACATGCCACAAGTTTAAGTAAGTAAGTAAGTAAAGTATATTTGTATAGTGCCTTTCACAGACCAGGATCACAAAGCGCTGATCTTAGTCTCCTTATTATTGCACTTCTGAAACTAATTATGGTTGTAAATAAACATTTTTATTCATGGGAGGTCTGACATACTCCCAAATGTGGGCTACAAGATAAATCATAGTTGAATGGATATCATTTCACTCATTACAGTACATTACAATTTAACCGTCAGATTTTTAAGCCAGAAATGATGGAATTAAACTTTACACACTGCAGAACTCTTTCAGTCAACAGCTAATTAATCAAGCTGCTACAAGACCAAATATAAAAACTAAACATAAAATAGACAACTTTCTGGGTGTATAGGAAACATGAGTTTGTGATCACAAACCACCAGTGATGGGAATAATGGCGTTACTAGTCTTTTTTCAGTAACTAGTGCACTATACAATACAGCCTTTCATTATACTGATAGAAAGGCTGCTATTTTATTGTCACTACTATTGTTTTCCTAGAATGTTAAGCAGTATGAATCAAACCGGTCCATCTATTGCAGGAAACAAGGACATGACTTCACCAGAGACCCACATTGGTAAAAAAACAAAACAAAAACCGTATATGACAGAAGCAGTCGGCTGTGGGGAAATTTCTAGCCTCTAATTTCATTGGTTTAGTGACACACACTCGTTTCATTCTCTTCCTATGCAAAACAAACTTGTATTTTGACACGGAGCACCAATTTTGTTTTGTAGCCACAGATTTAATCCATTCATAATACGTACATTAATATAATAAAATATGAAATGATTAAGGCATGGACGTTTGATTGATAGAAATGTGGCAAATGTTGATAAAGTTTGGTGTTTTCTGGCCATGCTGATTTCTTTGTGTTGGAAGCATTGACCGTTGGATCAGTTCTTCTTGGCTTGCTGTAAATTGGTTGGCACAATGGACGAGTGATTAGTACTCTTGTTCTATGGGTATAATTCCACCTCCAGACTGAGGAGAAATTGCATGTTCTTCCTGCGTTTGCATTATTTTTTTGGGGCACTCCCATTTCCCCTACCTCTGAAAACATGTAGAATAGGTACGGCTAATAGGCTTATAAACTTATAAACTAAGCATCAACATCCCTCCCATCAAAACAAGTGCCTAACCTTTGGGGACTCAGCCGTCTGAACCTTGAGGGCGAGCCTTTGCTGCAGCTGCCCCCACTCTCTGGAACTTGACAGACTTGACCTGGGCCTTTTATTCCAGTTTCAGAGTTTTTACAACGTTAAGAATGAATCAGAATCAGAATCATTTTTATTGCCACGTAAGTAACAGGCGGTCACAGACTTGGAAATTTCTTTGGCTCGGTGCAACAGTCAGAGAGAGAGAATAAGATAAGATAAAAAGAATAAAAAACACTTCTAAGGAATAAAATTAAAATTAAAGTACAGTTACAATTACTATATACTACATACAGTGCACATGGTGCACACAATGTAAGGTGACAGCAGTACAGTGAAGTAAAGTGCAGTTTATACGTCATTTTACGTCCCATTTTACGTTTTATCGACCAACCCAGGTGTTAATATAGTCGCAACAACAGAAGCAAAACTGAAGTCGCTATGACTTGATCACTTCCATGTTATGTCTGCGTTTGTCCATTGTTCACAAGTGTCCAAAAAGCGCTAATAAGTACGATATACAATTTTTTTATTTTGTCTTTATTTGAAGATTCAATGTACAGAGACATTAAGATCAAAGACAGATTTGTTCTGCATAAGATTATAGCTAAACAGTTAGTTTCCATCTGCAGTCCCTGGTTATTATCATTATTATTATTTAACATCTAGAGGTGCAGTGGGGACATGACCACGTCACATTACGTCTTCCTGCGGCGCCTGCTGTGACGTGCATTTTCACACACGTGTCTACCTGCAGTCGCATACTTTTGCATTCTATACTCTCCATTGCCTGTGTTACACCTTTCATGTGAGCCCCCAAAGAGCTTTATTTTGTCACCAAAACACACAAACATTCACATTCCCGCCTGGCTTTTGATGCTCTGCTCGTACGCCACACTTTTCATTCTTTCATTCTCATTCATTCATTTCTCAGCGCTCCGTTTACTTTGAGCTACTACAGACTGGAGAAAGACACATCTCACACTTGTTTACATTGACTCTGATGCAAAGAACGCAATCCATGCTCGAGCTGTGGCCACAGTAGCCGAATGTAAGCAGGAAGAGAAACGAAAACTTAACTCGGATCTCAAGGTAGTCACTGAAGTTAGTAAACGTGCTACCAGCTGGACTGAGTGTTGTACTACACCACACTTGGGCTGGCACGGTTAAAAAAATAAACCCTTGTAACCGCGGGCCGTCTTCACACCCCTGTGGTGACGATCCTGGCCACTTGGCCTAGTTCGTTTGTAAAAACCTATGTGACCATGCCCTAACAAAGGTCCTAGTGGCATTACAGGATGGGACAAATGCAAAATTGGGGATTAATAAGGTGTAGTTTATTATGAGAGTAATTACTGTGTGTGAGTGAATGATGAATTGCTAAACTTGGATGTCCTGAAAGGCAAAATGCTATTTATACTGTTAAGTGTAACCCAGCCCTGATGTTGCGTGATTATCTTAAACCCTGGACATGTACTACTTTTGGGAATCTTTCACAGCATTTGGTCCATGATCCTCCCATTTATCAGGAAAGATTGCTAATATAAATGTATTAATAAAATTAATTCCCACTATTTTGCATGTAACCTGTGAGATTTCATAACACTTTTAAGCAACTTTTGTTAAAGTTAAACTCATCATTCTATCAATGTGTAGAAGCCAGTACTTTTCCCTTGTTTTGTCTATCTGAAGGCCAAGCTACATGGCACCGTGGAAGCTGCTGATTGGAGGTCTCCATGCCTCCGCTCTGTATAATACACAGTTTGCATTCTGTTGTATCTGTGTTCGTGTTGTTCGTGCTGTCTCTACCATCGACAATAAAACATGTCTTCGGTCTGAATTAAAGACGCGATCCCAGACTATGTCATCTTCTTCAAACGTTCCTCACGGTTCAATAAGGAAGGACGTCCTAGGATTCCGCTTGGCCAACAAACAAATTGGCCTTTGTTTACCCACCCCCTCTTACTCTTTCTCTTCTCCTCCCCCGTCTGTGTGTGGAGTAGAAAATTGTGAATGAAACAAAGCCGGCAGCCTGATCACTCACTGGGGAGCCTGGGGCCATCCTCAGCACTACATTTTGCTGGATTGATGCTTTCCGTTCTAAATTTGGACCAGGGGAAGAGCCAGACGGGAACCATTCAAAGCTGGTCGAAAGCTACAAAAACATTACAACTGTGGCGGGCGGAGCTATTTTTAGAGCGAGAATATGAACCAGGGGAGCGCTCTAAGAGGGCCAGTGGAGGAAACAAACACTCTACATTTTTGGTGGGTTTTGGCCTCAATTTTATTGGTACATAATCAAGTGTAAATAAATATTAATTAACACATTATGTTTATAATTCTTTGATCAACACAACACACTGTTTTAATCATTTGAATGACTTGTGAACGATGTCCTTCGCAAATCAAACATGGGACAAAGAAGATCTTCAAGCTCACAGTCATTGATCTGTCATATTTTTGTTGTTCACACCAGTTTCATATCTCATTTGATGCAGTTTGGCGCACATTGTCCTTTGGTCAAAATTACCCGCGACAGCGGGTAAAATATCGTTTTGCATCTGATATTCACTGAGATCTGACTCTGTATATTCCTTCTGTCCATAGGCCTATGAGATTGTCAAAAGTATTTGAAATCAGATATTTGTTGATTCTTAAACTAGTTTCAAAACTAGACTTAACCGAGTATGGATCCAAAGAAAAGTAGTATTTTTGAAAATATGTTGATAAAAATGAGTATAACTGTTTGATACCATAAAAAGTGATGTTACTTTGTACTACTGACAGTGTCGGGGAAGTTACTTTTAAAAAGTAACTTTTCTCGTTACTAGTAATCTGTTACTTCACTTAGTTATTTTCTTTAGTAACTAAGTTACGTTACCTGTGACTACAAATTACGTTACTCGTTAATTTTACGTTACTGTTATGGTCGACTTTAAACCTAACTGTTCTTACATTTATTGTGGAAGTTCTACTATGAAGATCATAACAGATATTTCTATCATGCTCTTTATGATCAAAATGCCATAGAGCATGTACACATTGGGTTGTTGTATTTCATGAACACAGCTCTCACTCGGGGGAATCGGTTTAGGACCTCTAACCCCTTGATGAAGAGCAGCTGAGAATAAACAAAGAGAAGTTGCCACTCACAGCAGCGCCAGTGAGTGGCATTTGTGTAATTCTCTAAATATTCCAAATATCTTGCTATGGTGATCCTGCTATACTGCTCCTACTGTGGGAAGAGTAAAGGTTCTCTTATCACAATAAAATGAGACATTTAAAATAATGGCTGTATTGGTTTAAGTAGCATATGTAAGATGTTCATGTCAATTCATCATTAAATGGCCGTACTATGTCAAAAGGTATTAATAAAACATGCTCTTTTTGAATACTGATAACAGTAGTTCAGCCGAGATATTTGAATTTAAAATTAGTTTTACAGCCCATAAATCTTGTTATTGTTTTCATTTGGATGTCCCGCCCTCCATTGTTTCACCAATCAGAAAGTCCGTGATCCGGGTTGCCAGAACTCACCGCGTTGAGCTAATCTCACTGGTAATGTAACATGTGGCCGCAGAACTAAAAAAGTCTCGTTAGGATTCTCAAATTATTGATAACAAAACAAGGAATGAAACGAGGATTTCTATCTTTGGGAAAAAGGTGTTGGTTTTAGATTTGATGTTCACAAAACTCTTGTACAAAAATTGGTTTCTGTAAAAGATCGGTTTCTGTAAAAATGTAACATATACAGTACTTTAATAATGCACTTTTGAACAAGGTCCTTTTTCAGCGGGAAAAAGTCGAAATTCCGCCAAAATTCTCACATTCTTGAGAGACAGCAAAACGCATTGATAACAAATAGGACACACATACGCCCGTTGTTTTTATTTTTTTCTTCAAAATGGTTCTTAAAGAACCATGAAACCAGCGATGAACATTGAACAAATACGTATTGGCTTTGGCTAATAATACAAAAATACAGGAGGTGATTGACAAATGGAAACAGCGAATCACAATGCACAGCCAGCTCCCAAGTTCAGCGTACAGTATGTCTATGGTTAGGTCCCACGTCCAACACATTGAGCTATACTGTTTTTCGGCTTTTGTCAGCGACTAAAAGTGTTAGGATCATGTCAACTTGGAAAATGTTTGGTTTTTTTTTGGCAAGAAGAGGAAGAATGCAGCTCGACTTTTTTTTCACAGGGATCTGCCTCTGTTGGAATGAATCTGTTCATTTGCGACACTTTGCTAAGACTGTTCTAGAACTACGGTTACCATGGCACTGCACTTACTCAAAAACTGATCGAGAAACCAGTATTATTCCCAAGATAAAAGATGCTAATACAAAGCTCCAATCTGTAAGTAGAGTGCTACGAACTCGCCCTATACTTCTGTAAACTAAATAATTAGGGTCTGATTCAGGATCGAGGACATGGGGCCATTGTTGGAAAAAGTTTATCTTGAAATGACTATGTACCGGGAATGAATGAAGCGCAAATTCGAGACGCATGCAACTGATCGCACCATGCAACTCAATACAAAGTTTCGGGTCTTACAGTCTTTGTTTGTGCTCATTCACTTAGTGAATCCAAACAACTTTTATTCATTCTTGTTTGTGAAAAAAACTCAAAAGTGCAAGTGCGTCCACTTAAATAGTGCGGGTGAAACAACGAACAATCCAGGGCTTTTGCGAACTGATCAAAGTAAAACCCTCTATTAATTTAGCATGCTTTCTCCTAAATTTTTGTGTGAAACCGTTGGAAAGCTGAGTAAATGTGATTTTGGGCATAATAATGGGGCAAACTAAAAGCTACTTCAGTCATAAAATACAACACAACATCTTTCAAACAGTCCTAAATGCATGCTAATGCAAAGTAACCCACATTCTGAAATCAATCTGAATTTTAAAACTAGTCAAGCCAGTGGATAGATCTCATTAAAGGGATGGTCTGTAACTCTAAAACATATTCACATGCCAGTTTGCTCTCCCTTCAACGCTATGACCTGGTCAGATGGACTTTTGACCTGGGGTGGTCTATAAATTTAATTGCAGACCTGGGTGTGAGTTTGTTTATCCAAAAAAATCTATTGCGGAGATCATGCGAACCTTGGCTTCATCGTTTGGCCTACACAGCGAATGTAACTTTACATGGACGCCCACTGCTAACTCAAGTGGTATCAGATCCGGCGACCCTTAAACAAAAACACATGGACAAGTACAGCACTGATAAGCCTATTTACCGATACAGCATGTATTCCCATCCAGATAATATAAATATATAAAGAAATATAATATATTATATATATATATATAAAAAAAATATATATATATTACAATAACTACTGTAAACTACGGTAAATAAAAATATATAAATTATTAAAATAACATACGGTAACTCCTCTGCGTCGGTACCCAGATGAACCCCTCCAGTTAGTGTTTGTGTTTTGTTCCCCTCCTCTTGTGTTTTTTACTTATTCCTTCTTTGCAGAGCAGGTGGTTTGACGGGGGCGAGGCTGTCCCATGGCAGCAATCAGGCACACTGACTTAGAATAGGAACCAGCCTACAAAACCCTCTGCTCAGTCCTCTCCACACTGCCAGATAAATCCGTCTCATCGGTAGAAGCCTGTACCTGCATTTTGTCCCTGACGTATTTGGTGAATCATACATGTCAGCGCTAGCGAGAGAGTGCCCAGGTAGGTTTCTCGCCTGGGTTACCTCCGTGCTCCTCCTGGTTCGACTTTGGCTGCCTGCCTGCCCCCGTCGCCTCAGCCTCTTCAGTTTTTGTTTTAGATTTTTTTGGAAATAAATGTGAACCTTACCTGCCTCGATGCATCCGCTTTGGGTTCCTCCCACTGCAATCCATACCTCCTCCCTTTCAATGGCAGGCTTTGACAGCTTTATAGCTGTGTGTTTTTTTGGATCGTATTCTTAAAAAATCAAACAGGAAAAATTAGAGGGACAACATAATCATTAAACAAACATTAGTAGCCTAAACATCACGATGTTGCTTTGTCAAATCATGCTGAAGATTTGGCATACAGATGTTAGCCTACCTGGAAGAATCTATGTGTAGACATAACGGAAACTGCTCCCTTACTGTATGGACCAGGCAGCTTTTTGATGATTTCTATCCGCGTGAGAAGTATGATCCATTATACCTGCGGGTTTAAATATTGAAGAATAGCATATTGTAACAATTTATTTATCATAGCTACTTTGCATCATGCTTTCAAAACTTCATCAACTACACCTGACAAAAATACCAACGGACCGAGGTGCCCCATCGAGAAATTCCACCCCAAACATTCATTTTGACCGGAGCTTCACACTTGGTTTTTGCAATCCCCTTAAGAAGGTCTTTCTCAGCACTGTCAAGCAAAACATTCTCGTGCCACATTGACTCGACAGTGAAGAGACACATCCAAACTTTCACCAGCAGCCTTCCTATCTGACTAGGATACACGCAGTCCGTTTGTTTACCTCGGGTCATTAGAACGAAATCGTGTAAGCAAATTTATCAAAATGTAACAAAAGAATGACATGTTGAGAGCCCGGTTATCACGATAAGTAATTAATAAAGAGACCGCGTGTTACCTTGGCTTCCCAAATTACCCGCCAAGATTCCTGGACTGCTTTCACACCGTGTAACCCGATCGTTATGTTTTGTGCTGCTTTGGAGAAGCTCTTATAACTTTTTCTTGCTGTAGTTCATCGTCTGCTCTCAGGATGGAGTCTATTATTTCCATCTCCCTGACTGAAAGAGAAACATTGTTCAGTACATAGTTTTCGTAAAGCCTGTTGTTATTTTTAGTTCACATAGAAACTAACAAACTTGAGTATATAATTAAATAATAACAAGTACATTTACCTGTCACTTTACGTGGCTTGCTTTCCTTCATCTCCACAACAATGAAAGGCTTGATAGTTATCGCGAAAGAAAATAAAAGGCTCTTATTCCCGTTGTGGCCATGTGGGTTGCGATAGTGGCAAGTCGTCCATCCTTCCATACGCAGGGACCAGATGAGCAAAACACTGACTGTGCGTTGATCACAGCCATCGTAACAACAACTGTAACTAGGCCATCGGTTGCACACCTACTTTATCATGGGGCTTGCATTTAGACACACACGACCCCTCCCTCCCCCTGCCGACCACGTCCCATGTTTTAATTCCCGGTCCCGTCCCAATCACCAGATCAGATGTTTTGCATATGTAAGATAATACAGGATTTTGACATTCCTGAGTGGACTTGAGCCTTGGAACAATCTAGATCAATTCAGTTCAGATCCTACGCTACCTTTAACTTGTAGCGCTTGCCTACCCAAACGACTGAAAGGTAAAACGAACCACCACAATCATTCGAACATTAAAAGGGAACCTCATGTCCTTCGTAATATCTTCCGCTTTAACAAAGCTAATGTTTCTGTCATTTTATGTTTCCATAATAAAAACGGTAAGACAGCTTGTTCATACTAATGCCAAACTGCCTATAATTTGGGCCACGGAAATAAAAAAAATGGATAGCGCCAGATAAAAATGTACTGGGTTACCATCTTAATGACATATTAAGAAACTAAGGATTTAGCAGGATGGATTTTGGGAAATATTGTATTTTAGTTTTCAATTGACTAATCATAATGAACAAATCTGAAAAAACACCAATTCCAGGCATTGACAGGTCAGAACTGAAAGAATGAGTAGGACAAAATCAAACGAATTTCTGCGTACAACCCGCAGAATGCCAAAGGATTGACATCTGTGATAAACACTGAACAAACACGTATTGGAATAACAGTAACAAAACAGTTAGTATATTACTTTAAAAATTTTTACTTAACACCTTATTTTTGTAATAAAAAAAAACACTATTCTTCTCAAAAGATCCTTTCTGTACTTATTCTATGGGATAGAGAGGAGCGCGTTAATTAAATCTTTATTTTATTTTAGGGAGTTAAAAGTGAAAAGCAAAGGCAACGCAACCCACGCCGGGGCAGCGTTACGTTTGCCTTTGTTGGCTTTAAAAATCGCAAACTAAGTTCATGCAAAACATGAGCAAGCAATAATTTGCTACAGTGAAGTGAAAAGCATGCCTTTTCGGCCCTGTATATTACTGTGAAACTTCTGGGATTCGGCAGTTTGTTGTCCCCTCCTTCCTCCTCCACAGGAGGCTTTAACATGTAAATGGCAATGCTGTGAGCTATACAAATGCTAATCAGGGTTGAGGGGGAGCACACCGTAGACCCGGATTTTGTAAATGCTCAAACACACACACACACACACACACACACACACACACACACAATTTTGATCATGATTGATTATAGCTTGTCATGTCAAAATCAATTAAATAAATCTAATAGGACAAAAGACATGTTGAAAGTGTAAGTGCTCATCTCATGTATGTACAGTACAGACCAAAAGTTTGGATTTTTTATTTTTATTCATGACATGAAAGATGTGTTCTATTCTCGGTTCAAATTATATATATATATATATATATATATATATATATATATATATATATATATATATATATATATACTAGGGCTGTCAAACGATTCATTTTTTTTAGTTGATTAATCGCATAGTAATGGTGAGTTAACTCACGATTAATCGCATGTTTAACATTCTATTTCAAATCCACTCCAATTGAAGTTAAATGAGATTATCAAATATAATTACCAGTGTTGGGTAAGTTACTTTGAAAAAGTAATTAGTTATAGTTACTAGTTACTTCTACCAAAAAGTAATTGACTCACTAACTGAGTTACTCCACTATAAAAGTAACTAGTTAGCAGTAAAAGTAACTATTGCGTTACTTTTTCGTTTGTCGTGGTACCGAGCTTTAGCTGGCTGTAATTTAGGATAACTTCAAAGTAGATTAATTGTTGCAACAACCCCACCCTATTTTAGTATGATATGTTAGTTTAGGGAACTGTCCTGCAGGCAAACAGGTATAAGACAGGCCAAGGTGCCATTTAATTAAATTGCATTTATTTTTATCCATTGATCAAACAAACAGATTACAAAACTTGCAATAGAAAGAGAGACTATTTTAAAATAATTAGTTCCCAAAGACACACACGAGCAACACTCACGCCTGACAGTCAAGAACCAGGGAGAATACAGTGCGCAGAGCGCGCCTGACAGACAAGAACCAGGGAAAATACAGTGCGCAGAGCGCTGAGTATGTGAACGGAGCAATCGCTTGCTGCTGTTATTATAATAGCTAGATCCATGCTTGCAGCCGTGCAAAGCTCGCACTCACTCACAGCCGCTAACAACAACCAGAGCGGCCACGGAGCAGGCCATCTCACACGCAGCATTCTGAGTGATATTCTTATGGATAAATGGGCGGGTATTTAAAAAAAATAACGCGTTAATAAAAAATGTAATTAACGTGAGTCAAAACGATAATTTTGACAGGTGCATTGCGTAAGTTAAAAAATGCCATAATGCAATATTTTGCATCTGTGGTCCATCAGCAGTTGCCTGGTGTGTAAACTGAGCATTAGCAGATTCACTGTGGTTGCTTCTGTGAGCGCATACAGTGATTGAGAAATCCCTGACTCTGGTCGCTTTCTCGCGCGCTGTTTAAGCGGAAGTGACGCAATGCGCGTGCCCGTTCACTGTTTTGGCTCCATATGTTCCCTCGCGTTCAGTGGATCTGTCCCGTCCTCGTATCACGCGTATTTGAAGATGGATCCAGCAGTTTCTCTAAGAGACCAGCTTCAGAATCACCGTCTGGAACTCCACGCCAAGCGAAGAGAAAAAAGATTGTCACTAGTGCTACGAAAAGAGCGAAGCGAGAGGCCGACCGGCGGAGAGCTCAGACCCGAGTCGCTCTCGGCCATGCGTTTGAGAAATGGAGAAGTCTCCGAAACGCTCTGGGGATAAAAAATGATCCTCATTTGGCGTTTATCTTGATTAGAAGGTAAGACGGTGACTCAGTTCTAAACGTCCTAGTGTCTTGCACCAATACGAAGAGATATAGCATTATTGTGTGTTAGCTTTTTGACTTAGCAACATGGACTGGATTCCATTTGGTTCGGTTTTTTTCTGAACAGTAACAGATTGGCGAGACACATTCAGCATTTTTTTTGTTCTGTATGAAGAATGTCTAGAAATAATGACTGTTACGTTGATTAGTGCTTTTGAATGAACGTTAGCATCTGTTAGCTTAGTACAGCTGTGTACATTATTGGGCTGCTACTGTGCATGTAAACCATTATGAAACTTGCAGATGCAGTGATTATGTACCTCAGTACCTGTACTATATGTATCGTAGAATTGCAGACTATATTAGTAATATAATGTGGTTAGTCCAACTGGAATACAATGAGATGCATGTGTGTATAGGTAACGTGTATTTATTTACTTTATAGCTATGAAAAAATTATGGCATCAAGGAGTCCCAAGGCCTCAACTCCTAAAACCACTACTGCGACTGGTGATCTCCCGAGTTCAATCAGTCCCGTAGAATCTGACCGGTACTTTTTTTTCCCAGAAAAATGGGATTGGCATTATGTTTGATTCAAGCCTTATTGACAATTTCACTGAAACAAACTGTATTTTTTAACAGGGATGACTTATCTGTGGCAGGGGTGCAGCCTTTTAAAGAGGAGAAAGAGCTGGAGGTTTTGGAGAAAAGGTAGACATGCATTCACATTAAGATGTACATTGTATTCTCATTTCTAGGTCGTTTATTTATATGATTTATTGTTTTTTTTTTTAGACATTCAGATCTTTGGTTAAACGAAAAACGGGCAAACAATCTAGAAGACAGTGTGTAAGTTACTTAACATGTTTAAAAAGAAATATTTTGTTGATTGTTTTAAAATATGACCTGTTTACTTTCACAGGATTGAGTTTGATGAAGATTTGGCCTCAGATCCATTAGATTCGGAATATGTCCCACCTATATCTTTGAGGTTTTTTTTTATTAAATGTTCTGTCCTGAAAATAATGGAAGTCCTTCCCTAATTGTTTTTTGAAAAAGCATCAAATTGTTCTTTTTTTCAGTGCTGGTGTTGCAATTCAAAGAGAAGTTGACAATCTTCCCATCCTCGGCATAGAAGAAGCTGTGTTGGACATCTGTGACCCAGAAAATCCCGGAGAACCAGAGGACTTTGAGGATCAGTCTGAGCAGGACATATCAACATTCCCAAAGCCAATTCGTGTGGTTGCTGAAACTGACCTAGTGCACCAACAAGCATGCATAGCGTATACTATTAGCTTGCTGCAAATGGCTAATTTTCTGCAACTGCCCATCAACAAATGCCATTACAGCGATCCGGTTTCTGGTATTGAGTGTGACGGTTCGGCCTCCATTTTCGGTTCAATCACGTTCTAGGGGCACATCAATCATATTGGAATGGGTGAGTGAATGCTGAAATTAGAGATTGGTATTTAGGGTAGGCAAAATGTGTAGTTATACATTTAGTAAAAGTTATTTGTTTCTTTCTCCATAGTTCTGCTCTTATGGACACAAGTTATGGATGTGGAACAGTCAACCTGTACTTCGACATGGGATGCAAGGAGGCGATTTTATGTTATCTGCCAACTTATTACTGAGTGGTAATAATTTTGCTAAGATTGCCCTCCTCTTCAAATTTATGAATATGAAGATGGTTTCAACGACAACTTATTACAAAATTCAACACTCCTACTGCGTACCTGAAATAAAGGCATTTTGGGAGCAGAAGAGGTTGTCTATTGTAACTCGATTAAAGTCAAAAGATGGCATTGTGGCCCTTGGTAAGTAATGTGTTAAAGGACAATCTTTGTCGTATTTGCAGTCACTATAAGTACTATATCTGTTACAGCTGACGGGAGAATGGACTCACCAGGTAAGTCTGAAGCCTTTCACTTTACAACATAGTTATTGTGTATTACTTTGTGTTTCACCATATTTGATTCAACAAGGTCATTCTGCAACGTTTTGCACATACACAACGATGGAACTTGACACAATGGACATTATCAGTGTTGTCAATGTTGATAAAAGGCAAGTTGGTGGAAAAAGTGTCTCTATGGAGAAGGCAGCGTTCATCAAAACATTTGATGATCTCACGAAAGAATTAAAAGTCAAAGAGATTGTGACTGACGCCCATGTGCAAATTGCAGCCCTCATGCGTAAGTATTTTTGTCTGTATTATTTGATGTGCTATATTTTGTGCTTACTGCATTTTTGAGCTTTATAATAGATCCAGAACGGGGAAGATATATGGATCATGGAGTTACCCATTCCCTGGATGTCTGGCATGCTGCAAAAAATCTAACTAAGAGGCTTCATGCTGTAAGTGATAGTTCATATCGTTTCTCATTCAATTATTTTTTATAGACATAACCAAAACTAATAACTTTGATATGCGGGTGTCCTAGCAGGTCAAAAACAAATCCTTGGGTGGATCAAGGACATTGTTAACCATTTTTGGTATGCCTGTCAGCATGCAAGCAGCCGAGAAGAGTTCATGGTAAGTAAAGTAGAACTAGAATTTATCTTCTCATTTTCACTATACCTTTTCAGTTTCTTATGTTTGCTTATTAGGACATTTGGCGAGGTGTACTGCACCATGTTAGTGGCGTGCATGAGTGGGACCTGGGTAGATGCCTTCATGGTCCTTTGGGGGATGATGGCACTAAAGAGCCTGTACCAACTGGCTCTAAAGCACATGTGGCACTGTCACAGATCGTGCTGAACCGCAGATGGCTGAAGGATGTGGAGAAGTTCCTCACATTTCGGTAAGAGATCAGTTTTTGTTTTTTTGAATGATTTGTGTTTCTTCTATTTCCTACTTACTTTCCCTGCAGGACCACCTCACAGCTGGAATCATTCCAAAACCATATTCTGATGTATGCCGGAAAGCGGTTTGCTTTTTCATTTTTTGTTTATGAAGCAAGAACACTTCTCGCAGCTTTGGACTACAATCACCACAACAGCCGTCCGGCACATGTGTACAGCAAAGGCCAAGTGTCGTAAGTATCATTCACTACTTCCTATTGACAAGTCATAAATATAGTTGTCTTCTAACGTGAAATTACTTATCTTGTAGCCTAAAGAGACTGTACAGCAAAAAATCGAAACGGTATCGGGTACACACTGTCAAAGAAGCAAAGGATTACAACTACATTCCTGACCTTCAGACACAAATCATTGGCAGACGACTTCAGTCTGCTGGTGGCCTCCCAACCAGACGGAGTATCATACCGGAGGACCCACGAGCACTTTGACCAGTATATACACAAACGGTTGTTGGTGTTATCATCACTCTCTTTACACAACCAAAACATGGGGACTTCACAAACTGAATGCGCATTTCGCGCATGCGCAAAACGCAACGAAATACTTTGCCTCAAGTCGACGGTGCGGTCTGGAACGTGAAGAGAGGACTCTTTTGAATGTACGGTAAGTGTTAAGACACGTTGTTCATTGTTATAAAGGTAAAAAAGCTAAAGAAGTGTGTTAAGAACGAGTATACATTCGACTATATTATCTTATAAAACTTGTGTGTTCGACCAGCTCAGCGGTGAATGCAGTGACTGTGGCCGTGTTCAGAGCCGCTCTCCCGGAGGCCTGAGAGAGCTCTGTCCGGCCTCCGGGAGTTTACTGAGGACAGCGGTGAATGGAGCTGTTAGTAGCTAACTGTAGCCATGTTCAGAGCCATATTCCCGGCCCTAACTACGCGGGCCGCCGCCGCTAGGAAGCTAGGAATCACATATATATGTGATATATATATATCACATATATATGTGATATATATATCACATATATATGTGATTTCTCCATGTGTGATAACTTTCTGTAAAGCATGGAACTGCTGCAGGAGCAGGGACGAGGCGCACAGAGCAGACTGCTTCGAAAGAACCGAAGGAAAAGCAGTTTGGGCTCATGGCAGAGCCTGATGTACAGGAGACTGTGGACTACAGTTCTGTGGAATATCTAACATATATCATTTGTTTTGCACTGTTCCTGTCTTTGTTTGAGCGCTAAGACTTTCACTTTTATTACTGTACTTTTTCATCTCATTTGTCACTGTTGTCTTTCTGTTCATTTTTTTTGTTTTTTTTTATTAAGTCCATTGCTTAATAATGTTATTGAGTGAATCTAGACCTCCTTTAAACACATTTGAGCAAAAATCATGTGATATTGTTTTATATATATTGATTATTCTTTTTTTGCTTACAGCGTGTTGCAGTCCGACAACAAGAAATAGTCAATTCTGCCCCACCTGTGGAAAATGTCAAAGCGCGCTGGCCAGCACTTCATACAGAGAGACAGGTGTGTACATATTTTTTACATCTATGCATTTAACTTGAAGTGTTTTATGTTGTTTTTTTTTGCAGGTCCTGGCAGAATTTAACCAGATCACCAGCTCCAAACTGGGCAATGATTTCGTTGAAGCATTGGATTGCCTAACGACACAGTTCATCAAGCTCTTTAAGGCCAAAAGGGGGACTGCTGGCGCTAAGCTTTCCAAGATTGTCCGGCACCTCGATTCCTTTGTAAGTTCATAAAGCAATAACAAAAAGAAATGACATATGATTGTGTTTGGTGTTGAAATGCACATATGTACAGCAGAGGAGATGGGAAAGAGAAAGGTACACAGCAAAAGAGGTACTGCTGCATTTTGTATCCTAAGATTTTTGGTACAATTGTAGATTGTCATTTTACATTTTCCACGTGTTTGTAGATGGTGGAACTGCAGGAAAACCCTGGTGACCGAGAGATCCTTAAAGATTATAATTCTGTGAGATCACTGTGAGATCTCCGCTCTCGAAGACAACTTGTCGACCTTCTCGTCAGTGACATGAGTGAAACACATGGGTATGTTGTGTCCCTCAGTTATTACTCAAAAGTTCCTTCTTACAAGTGGAAGGATATTTACTCAAAATAAAATGAAAATCACTTGAAAGACCTTTCACAATAATCACATAACAATTCAGTTTCTCTCAGCACTGTTATTGATTCCCCATTGTAAGATAAATAGTACTGATCTCTTTTATAAATGACCTAGGTAGATGTTCTCCTGTAGATTATCTCTTGGTTTGGTCCCCGTGAAAATATGTACTTGTAGATACTATTAATTTAGCCTTTTTATGTAACCATGAAGTCCTTTGACCATGAGTGTTTTTCTTTCCTTAGACAAATGCCTTCCCGAAAACAAAAAGAAAGCTATGCTCTTAGAATTATCACACTTTTTTCTTCATTGAAGGATCCATTTTCTCAAAAAGGTTATGTAAGTATTGTTAATGTATCCATGGAAATTGAATTTGGTTTACCTACACGTTTTGTGTCGGTAATGGATATGTATAGATACCAATTATAACTGTACACTTTGTTTTCAGACTAATCTCGCCTCGTAATGAGACGGTGACCTCCTATTTGCTTAACACAATATCTGCAATACAATGTGAACAATAAGTCCACATTTCCACGATGTTGATAAAGACGACATTGTGTGTAAGTGTTTTACTGTTTCTCCCTTTAACCTGGTTTTAAACATTGTCAGAGAGGAGCTGTCACTTTAGCTGTGCTACAACTGAGGTATTTTATATTTATCTTTGTTAATGTACTGGGATTATTTATTTTAATGCTTTCTTATTTTGCTCAGCACTTCGAGTTGCATAGTGTATGAATTGTGCTAGACAAATAAACTTGCCTTACCATCGTACTTCCTGGTTCTGGTCAGGACTTGAGCTGCTGCATTTTGAATGTACTGCAGCTGTTGTTACAGTAGTCTAACCTACTGGAGACAAATGCATGGATAAGAATCTCCAGGTCTGCTTTAGACACTATGTTTAGATGGGGAAAAAGGATTTGATTTGGCTAATAATATTTACTGATTCTTTCAGCCGCTGGAATCGAGACTGAGTGTGCTAGAAAGTGACAAAGTGGAACTCTGGAAGTCCGCCACGGTAGACCTAATGTCCAATGAAGAAGAAGGCGTTGTGGACGGTGTCTCTGGATGGATTGTGCGGTCGCAGTCTTTTCGAAAGCCGGAGTTTTCTGAACTCTGTCAAGCTGCAGTCCCGGTTAGAGGTGGCGCGGAAGTACAGAGCCACGCACATTAAGCGTCTATCTAGAACCCTGCCAAATTACAACCCCGAGGAGGCTATTGGACAGTTCAGAGTTGTAATTTTTTAATTACCTATGTGTGAGCATAAAGCTGTGTGTGTGTGTGTGTGTTTTTATAAAGCTTTCTTTGTATGAACATATTCCTGGAAAATTTTCATTTCTATAAATAATACGAATATTTATATAAATATTATTACATTAATTATGAGGCAGGGTGACCAATAGTGACAGATCTGCTAGCCAATCACGAGAGATTATACTTATTTGAAAGTAGTGATTTCATCCAATGGGGAGTAAGCTACCAATGGGGAGTAATCCCACGTGGGCTGGCCACGTGTGATTTTTCAGCCAATCACGAGTTTGAAAGTAGTGGTATTCACCAATGCTGAATAGCAGCCTGGCCAGCCGCTGCATTCATATGCTAATTAGGGCCATTAGCGCTCGGCGGTCGCAGTGTTTCGCTGCATTCATATGCAAAGTAGGGACATTAGCATGGTACGGATACGGCAGTTTGGAGGACAGGGCACCCTAACTGCGCCTTCTGAAAACTGCCTGAGATACCCGAAAAAGAGCGTGATTTCCTGCAGTTTAGGGTGACGAAAATCTAACTTTTCATGCAGTGTATGCTGTTGGCCAGTAGAAACGACGTCAGAATAATTTAGGGCTTTGTGAATCGAATAATGTAATTATATTTTCAACATGTTTTTTTAAAAACTGCTATTTCTAAGAGTTATATTGGCCCCTGCCCCCAGCTGAAATAGTAGAAGAAAAACGCAAATAATTGTTTCATTATTCACGTGTGAATTTCTGCCCTAATATTTCGGGGAGGATGCAATGCGTGAAATACTGCTGAACAACGGGGATCACAGTATCCCAGAGTTGTATGTCAGGCAGTATCCTTTCAATATATATATCATTTTTATTCCAAACTATGAAGTTGCAGTATTCTACATCCAAAATGTGAAGCTGAGCCGGAACCTGAAAATAATATGGATGATTCCTGTCAAGCTGTACAAAATCTCCCTCCCTGATGAGACAGAATCCTGGCTGGCCTGCGCACATTTTCAGACTGACCTCATGCTGTTTGCTCTCTGGACACTGAAAAATAATGAACATTAAAGATTGGATCTCTAATGTTAACATAATCATGATGAATACATTAATAAGTTAACATTTGTTTTTTAAAGTTTAATATTGAAATGGTGCTGTTTTACAAGAAATGTGTGAATGTGACCGGTGTGCTCAGAACAATCTGTCCCTGCTCTGGTCAGGGAAGCTTTGGGAGACACCAGGCTCTGAGATTAATCTCTGATTAAAGCATCATTTTTTTGTGATTAATTGCATGAATTAAAGTGTTAACTTTGACAGACATAGTTACAACTTTTTTCCCAGATCGACCAACCCTACTGCAAAAAGTCTGCATTTGTCTTACTTTTATCTCACAAACCCCAGTTCCGTGGCAGTCACAAGAAACAACTGCATCAGGTGAAGCTCCCATGTAGGGCCACTTTGGATTTAGCCACAGCCCACTATCCACACAAGAAAATCCCTCATGGGACTGGCCTTCAAGCAGCTCTGCTGCTTTTTTCGAGCAGTTGCCTCAAATTTACAGCCATATCTGAAATGTAAAATAGTGACATGTCAGGGGAAAAATAAACGTTTGCAATATGAACCTTTTCAAATGAAACATGCCCTGCCTGAAGTTAAACAGAACTTGGTAGCCGTGCAAACAAATTATAATTCATCCCTTACCTTTCCCTAATAAATACCTTGTTGCTGCTGTTGAAAACTTTTGTGTTTCCGGGTAGCATATTGACTTTATCAGATGGTCTTTGTAGACTGCCCTGCACAACCTGTTTCAACTTGGATGCGGTTATTCTTCCTGCTCTTTGGTTGAACCAGATTGTTGAGGAGCTCTGTGTTCTGGTTGCCTTCTCTACTGCTTTAACCTGCGCTTTTGGCTTTAACCAGTTTTTGACAGTATCGATACAGATTTGGGAATAAAGTCTTGGTAGTATGGTGCCCTAAGCATCAAGGCAGCACTTCTTGTCGAGTTGTTTTTTAAATCCTCAAAAAACTGCACAATAGTTTTTGAGCCTTTATCTACGTTAGGAGAGTAGTGTTCTGAAGTGCTGCTCTTTGAAATCTTGCCTGGAGAAGTGTAAAGCAATATGCAAAAAATAACTCAATTCCTTTTAATCCTGGAGAAACTCATACTATAGCAACATACTTACCTGACACCCCTGAAATCACATGGTCTAGTTTCTTCTTTTTACTTCGAGCAGAAGTAAAATTTATTGAGGCTACTGGTGCAGCTGGTATCTGAAGTTATGTTATGTTTTCATTCAAACAATAAAATTAAAACATATCTTATAAACATTACCTTTTTAACATGAGACGGCATGAGCCACTGGCATTTTTCACTTGTGCATGAGGCAGTGCTTCTCATATTGCAGCCAGCTTCTGTTGCAAACAGAATTGCTCCAACATGAGAGCAAGATTCAGACAATCTGAAACAAATTAGGACATTAATGTCAGGAGGATATGATAAATAATTTAGTCAGACAAGCATTAACATAAGCAGACTAAATATATAATTAAAAATATGTGAATGAATAATACAGTTGTGTAATTACTGTATAATACAAAGATTATTAATTGAGGGGACAACTCTGAATGAAGAATTGTTGCTGGGACCATGCTCTGTATAGTCGATCTGTTGCAGTGCGGTACAATTAGTTTAATAGAATTGTATATTTCATCAGATTCAAAACATGATAACAATGCTGAATGAGAGGGAAATTATAAATGTTTTTGTTCTTCTCGCTCCATGTTGTGCTCATACAGGGAATACAATTTATGTATTCAATATAATGTAATTATGTAAAGTTATGTATGTAGCCTATACTGGTGCATCAACAATACAAACACATATGTATGCTTACTGTAAAATACCCAAGAAATGCATAATTTACAGCATAAATACATCAAATGAAAGAAAAAAAAATAAATGTTGTACCCTGCCATACAGTTGCAATGTGCTGTGACCACCTCTCCACTTTCTCTAGCTACAAACCAGGCTTTTAAAGGTTTCTCAGAGGATCTCTGCGAATGGTTGACCCATCCATCCATCCATTTTCTACCCTTTAATCCATTTCTGGGTCAGGGGGGTGGCAGTCAGAGATGCCACCCAAGTCTCATAGCACCAGCCCCTCACTGACCCTCTGCAGGTGGTGAGTCCACAGGAGGACGGCTGCTCTCAGAGTGTGAGCATAGCCTTGATCTTTCAGTTGGGGCTTTGGGCAAAGTGGGGTTAAGTGTCTTGCCCAAGGACACAACGACAGCAGTCATCAGTGGGAGTCGATGGAGAAGGTGCAGAGGTGGCCTTAAGACCAATGCTCTACCAACTGAGCTACTGTCGCCCCGAATGGTTGACCTACATTAAGAAATACAGTATGCATCAACATTTCACTTGAACTTTATTGAGTTTGCAGATGGAAAATTATGTATTTTGGATGGATAATATATAGACCAATACATACCACAAAAGCGCTAAAGCGCAAATTTACAAACCCTACATGTAAATTAATTTTGTAATCATTTTGGGCCCTTTCCAGTCCATGAAGTTTGTTAGCATAGCCGCTTTCCTCCATCGCGCGTCCGTTTTGAACGGGACGTCACACTTCCTGACCCCTGCTGCTGTGTGGCTCCGCCCACTGGACACGTGATCGAAACCCAGCAATTTCTCCATACAGACCTTGCGCTCGGTTAATAAGCCGTTAATATTCACATTATACAAAAGCAAGTGTTCTCCAACTCATTGATGCTCACACAACTGGTTTTTTTAAGAGATCGCTTGAGTTCGTATTTAAAACCAGCCCAGTCAGAGTTCAGTTTTAGCTGAGGGCTTAAATAGTTCCAGAGCTTTGCACCTTGGACCGAGAAGACCGAATTTGGTTCTCTTTTGTCCTTTCTATTTCCAATTTTTATAATAACTACTAATTTCACCTAAGGATTCTGAGAAAGCAGAGTGTGACATGCCTCAATGCCATCTCTATCAGCATGAATGTCTTTATCCGGAAGATACCGAGTGAGCTGGGCTTCAAAGAAGCATTCTGCTCTGCGTTGTCTTCTTTCTGCGCCCCCTTTCAGAGGATGAGCATATGATTTGAGTGGCAGTCCAGTAAAAATCACATCATTATAATAACAATGATGTGTGTGTGTGTGTGTATATGTGTGTATGTCTGTGTGTCTGATACTCTCCTCAGGGTGAAGTGGTTCCTCTCACCTACATGGCAGTAACATACTGTATCTGTTCCTTGGTTCCTCTCCTCTGTTCCTTTGCTCTGTTTTGATCTCCTCTCCTCTCTGTTCCTTTGTTCCTCTCCACTCTGTTCCTCTCCTCTCTGCTCCTTTGCTTCTCTCCTCTCTACTCTTTTGCTATGCAAAGAGTTTTTGCGTAACTGACACTAGTATATGCAGAGCTACAATGCTCTGCAAACACACAGAAGAGCGTTGGAGAAGTTCCATTTCTGGTTTTCCTCAGCACAGTGACGAGTCGAACCTCAGCGATAGCCCCCAACCGAGAGCGGCACAGAATTCCCACACAGAGCATTTAACTTATCCGCTATATATATTTATTATAACCAACATAGTGTGTAATCATATCCTCATTTAGGTTGAAGGTTATTATTTATTTATTTATTGTTCATTTGGTTGGGGCAGTACATGTTAATGACTCCAGATTGTAGTCATGGGCCCATTTGCATCAGTTGTCCCACATTTGCACTCACAAACACACACTCAGTCACCCTGAACTATGGCAGAGGTTTTTAGTGGTAGGGGAAACCAGAGTACCCAGAGGAAAACTACACAGACACGGGGAGAACATGCAAACTCCACTCAGAAAGGCCCTGTTCCGACTGGGATTCGAACTCAGAACTTTCTTGCTGAGAAGCGAGAGTGCTATCCACTCGTGTCGCCCATAACAGTATAACAGTTAAGGCCATAATACCATGAATGTATCTGTGAGAAGGTGAGGTACTTCACATGTGTGTATTCATGTATATAGAACCTCTGGGAGGACCTGCTTTACATCCATATAATTCAAATACCTGGATGTAGTAAATGTAATAAAATACAAGTATTCTACTACAAAAATATATAGAAGTAGCAAGTGTATTTTTGCTCATGTTTGCTGTACTGTTAGTTATCATTACTAAAGCCGGTGTGGTAAAATATTGCAACAAAGATCTTGAGTGTTTACAAAATCTTATGTCATTTAAATCCACAGGCAGATCACTGATGAACTCAAGTGATGATTATCAGTTTATTTAGCATTATTACTCATGATCTTATGTCATCCTCACTAAACTGACATTGATTATAATCATGCCATTACTGTTTCACATATTTATTATATTGTGTATTAAATGTTAACCATGCTCATAAATTCATGAATGCAGGTTTGGGATTATCCCTGCTTCTAAGTCAACAAATGCTGGAGGGGTTCTCCATGTCACTTAGGTAGTCCTACTTAGGAACTCTGATAAAAAATATTCTTGTCATCACTCACTGACTCGATGGCCTGTTCTCTCCGTACTCCGGCCCGGGTTTTCTCTCCGCCGGCCCCGCCGCCGCCGCCACCCGAAGATCAGACCAAGCAGAGCAGACACTGTTTACGGCACAGATTCCACGGAGCGACTGACCGAGCTGGCTTCGGGAATACGCACTACACCTAGTTTATTTTTTGTTCCTGTATTTAGCATCAGCAACAGAAGTTACGGTGAAGGATACTATATTTTCCTTTATTTTGGATTTGCTCATGTCTCGTCTGCTTCGCTGGTCGCTGGAGTGAGCCGTTCTCCTGCGTGGCACACGTCCACTGTCGTTTTCGCGCTTTGGATCGCTGTTTTTGGTTACATTTTGGATTTACGACGTGATAACGCGACGATATATCATTCTTTTTGGTGGAGGCTACCACCAGCCACCACCCCAGTCTCGCTCCTTACTCGGTTCCTTGCTGGGTTCCTTGCTTGCCCGCTCCACAGTCCCCCCCCCCCTTTCCCACAACACTGGTTCACATTTATGCGACTCCTCGCTGGCGATTAACCTTGTAGGAAGTTATCCACAAAAAGGCCAGGTTTACGCACATTGATTGCGAGATGGAGACAGACGACGCGGATTATAATTATTTATCCCGAAGAATCGGCTCGTGTGCCATAGATGCCCAAGCATGCAGCAATTGGCAAAAATAGCAGTTTTTCCTTATTTATAGATGTATTTTACACATTTTTAAAAATAATTATTAAGTTAATGTATTTTGAATAGGATTTTTGGACACCATTTTGGATATCACCAGAGAGATTATTTTATACGTATTTTTCTCCCGGATCTGGATTTATTTTTTATAAACAATTATATTTTGTGGAGAATTGGTCAGAAAAGGAACATGAAAGCTGGTGCACCAGTGGATACCCAGGCGCTGTTTTGGGGCATATACTTCTCCATCTTCTGCTTGTGCATATTGTCGTCACATGGGGAGAGTAAGTAACAATTTAAATATCAATTTGCAACTGTAAATATTTTAACATTCATCTTGTGCACATAGCATGAGGGTAATGCGAGCATTGCGGTTCAACAGAACAGACTAGAAACGTGGCATTGTAAAACACATTAGCTATCTGTACAAACTTGAGCTAAGCTGGCGGAGGATGGGAGATCAGAGGGATGGGAGATCAGAGGATAGAGGTTACTACGGCCATGTGGCCATTTTGCCTTGGGCCGAGAGCGAGCCTCCGCAGCGCTAGTATCATTCTGTGGTTTTACTATGTGTTATGGGACGTCACAAATTACAGCAGGTAATGGATATTCAGAATACCCAGCTGTGTATTTACTGTGGCGATATGTTATATTGAGAATATGTGTACAGTTATTGAATGTATAACTGGGGTACGTTTAAAACCACAAGACATGTAGCTCTATGTAGGCAAATAAAATCCATATAAAGTCCTCGCTCTCACGCCTGTATTATGGCCTCTGTCACGTCTCTAGATCAACTTTTTTTTTTTTTATTTTTTGTTTTTTTAAAGGAGCCACGCTCACTCACTTCCACAAAACTTTCTTTCTCTTTTGGGAGAAACAAAATGTATTATTTATTAAAGTAAGGTACCCCAGTTTTACCCCAGAGTTTACATATGGAACACTTATTGTGCCTATATATGTGACAATGTTCCATCTTAGCTGTAGTTTTGTAGTCGATTGGTTCAACAAATCGTTGTTTAAAAAAAAATCTTCTTTGTACATTTCATTAAAACACAACATTGGTTTATAACATAACAAGTTTGTTATATCGGATTGGACCAGATAACGTCTTGAAGTAACTTATTATTACGTTATTACACTTGTGAATTAGACCGACTCTTCCCATCATTTTAGTTGTACATAGTTGTATAATGTACTGATCGAGAGCAAACCTCCGTAAAGAGGCACAGTTCAATTTCCTGGATCCAGACAGTGATCTGGATCATCTCCAAAATTTAAAAATTATTTTGGTTATTTGAGGTTTTCTGAAACTGTTGTATTAAGTCTGACTCTTATTCTGCTAAGAGTCTAACTCTTAGTTAGACTGATGTGTGTGTGCAAAGAGTGCACGTGTGCTCGGGGGTAGAAGAGTTCACTGGAGAAAGGAACCACAGGTGTAAATTACCTTGTACACTCTCTGCACCTCTCCTTCTGTCGTCGATCTTTATTGAACATTATCTCCGTTTAACTAACTTCTACTGGTAAACTGAAATGAAGCAGGCAGATAGACAAACCCAAGTGAGAGAAAATCTTGCTAATTCATTCAAAAGACTATTAAATATAATTATTGTCTCCTTGTAATTCCTCTCACGATGCTGTATTTGTGTCCAGACAAATGGACCTCTCAGATAGACAATATATAATTTATATATTGTCTATTATATTATATTTTATACATATATCATATGCGTCCAGATTGACTTATCAGAGACAGTATCTGCACAAACGGTGCACTATTCTGCCAGCAAATATACTCCAGATTATAGACGCTGTACACTAGAAAATGCTAACTTCCGGGTTTGAGACCGGATGGCCGCTCATTTGCTACTGAGGATGGACTCAAAAGGGACGGCCACATACAGTGTTGAGAGGATTTACATACCTTTTCACAAGTTCAGCCTTAAAGTTGTCCGCACTGAATGCGGAGTGTGTTTCCGGCTCCTGTGAGAGTGAAAGGTTCCATATACAGTGCCTTGCGAAAGTATTCTTTCGCAAGGAACCTTTCAACATTTCGCCACATTTCAGGCTTCAAACATAAAGATATAAAAAAAAAAATGTTGTCAAGAAGCAACAACAATTGGGTGACAATCGTGAAGTGGAACGAAATTTATTGGATAATTTAAACCTTTTTAACAAATAAAACACTGAAAAGTGGGGCGTGCAATATTATTCGGCCCCTTTGCGCTAATACTTTGCATCTGTAATTACCTTTTGCTGTAATTACAGATGCAAGTCGCTTGGGGTATGCCTCTATCAGTTTTGCACATCGAGAGACTGGAATTCTTTCCCATTCTTCCTTGCAAAACAGCTCGAGCTCAGTGAGGTTGGATGGAGAGCGTTTGTGAACAGCAGTCTTCAGCTCTTTCCACAGATTCTCGATTGGATTCAGGTCTGGACTTTGACTTGGCCATTCTAACACCCGGATACGTCTATTTGTGAACCATTCCATTGTAGATTTGGCTTTATGTTTTGGATCATTGTCCTGTTGGAAGATAAATCTCCGTCCCAGTCTCAGGTCTTTTGCAGACTCCAACAGGTTTTCTTCCAGAATGGTCCTGTATTTGGCTCCATCCATCTTCCCATCAATTTTAGCCATCTTCCCTGTCCCTGCTGAAGAAAAGCAGGCCCAAACCATGGGCCATGTTGAAAGGTTCAAGGGGGCCGAATACTTTCGCAAGGCACTGTAGACTGCAGTGTTTCTCATTACCTTACTTCAAAGAGGGCGTCTGGAGGAGGAAGGGCTTCTCTGTGGTCTCTGCTTCGCTGGTTCCTCTGCTCACTCTGTAGCATTGTGTTAGTCACAGAGCTGCTGCGTGGTATGTGTTGCTTGAAAAAGACACAGTTTGTACAAAGTTATCTTGTATATATATATATATGCTTCAATCCATACTTTTCCATTATTCTCCACTATCATTTACATGCATTGACATTAATGTGTCATGCATGTTACCAGTTTCTTTGTGTCGGCTAATTACAGATGTTTTTATCGCTCAAAAAACAGAATTCTTGATATCCATATTCTTTAGTCATACTGCAACTTATAAGAGCCTTACTATCTGCACTTGTGAATGGAATGCCTGGTATGCGCCTATACTTTTTAAAACAGGCCACATCTTGCATGTGAGAATAGCCCCTTCTAAAATAAGGTCCTGGAAATCTGGACGCTTGTAGATAGCTTCTCTATTTTGTTTTGGGACAGTGGATCGGTGCATACCATACATAATAATAATAATAATAATAACAATAAATGAATCCATTAGTTTTATATAACATTTTTCAGGGCCTTCAAATAAATAAAAACGGCATGGTGGCAGTGTGGTTTTCACTGTCTTGGTCCTGTGTCAACAATCATTCAGAGCCCGACAACTGTTGGTCAATATCTCTCATGAGACAACGTTCCACATCTCTACAGCCAGATGGTTCCATGCATGGGTTGTAATGGTCCCCGCTTTCAACTACTGGCTATCCTCTCTCCCGTAACTTTTGTTGACAATTGTGTCTTGAACTTTTTTAGCTTGTTTTAGTTTATTATGTACTTATTCTGGTGCACCCTGGGTACTTTTGCATTTAAAATTAAGATTAAGATGAAGAGATCCTTTATTCGTCCCACAGTGGGGAAATTTCAGTGTTGCATCAAGTTTTAGAACAGTGGGAATGAGGAGCCGCAGCACAAGATAAGTGAACAATAGCTATACTAATTTAAATAAAACAATCTCTAACTAGCATTAAATAACAAGTATGAAATCTCTATCTTGAACATAATAATAATAATAATAAAGTAGAAGTATAAAAGTTTTACATTTGGCAAAATAAGAGGCAAGAAGAAAGTACTGTGTATTCTAGTGCAAGCAATGTGTAGTTATATGTTAGCATCTGTACATTAGCAGCAGTATGTTTACATCTGTACATTAGCAGCTGTACTGTATGTTTACATCTGTACATTAGCTGCAGTATTTTTTCATCTGTACATGTTAGCAGCAGTATTTTTACATCTGTACATGTTAGCAGCAGTATTTTTACATCTGTACATGTTAGCAGCAGTATGTTTACATCTGTACATTAGCAGCAGTATGTTTACATCTGTACATGTTAGCAGCAGTATGTTTACATCTGTACATTGTCAGCATGAGGCTTTGAGACACCATGACTCAGTAAAGTGACAGTGACATGTGGTTATTGCACATTTTGGTATTAGTTAAGGATATTGCACCGACGCATGGCACATGAGATCAGATTGGCAGTGTTTATTAGTCCTCATTGTTTGTTGTACAGTCTAACAGCAGCAGGAAGGAAAGACCTGCGGAACCTCTCCTTCAAACAGCAAGGGTGAATAAATCTGTCACTGAAGCTGCTCTCCAGAGTAGCCAGAGTGTCCTGCAGGTGGTGACAGTTTTGGTCCAGCATAGATGTTAGTTTGCTCAGGACCCTCCTCCCACCTGCTGCACTGTGTCCAGGGAACAGCCCAGGACTGAGCTGACTGATGACACCACAGAGTAAAAACCATTTGTATTCCAATGTGGTTTTACTGCAAATGGCAGAATTTGAATCTGTTCTTACTGGACCAGGTGAAGGACACAACAATAGTTTGGAACTTTTCAGCCTTCAGCGTGCCACTGTGATAATGAGACTGTGGTGTTTCCATCACAGTACTAAAACCACACGTGAAATATAGTCATTGAGCCTCATTCACGAACTGTTCTTAAAGTAGTACTAGAATTTAATATGCTGCTATCCAGAATATATAACTACAATATGTGTTTATAATATTTCGGGTGTTCGTTTTGACATGTTCAGATGAATTATGTTAAAAAAAACGGCTTTCAAGTGGCACTTTTTCACTTCCGCATAGAAACGCTAGGGGGGGCCAAAATGGCGGCGATGACGTAGGAGGAGGGCATCTCACAGCAGCAGACAGCAGTCTGGTTGGAAACTGTAGGAGGTTTCACTGTCATCTGAACAAGGTATAAACATATTTTCATCCGTTTTGTACATAATAGTGTGCAACTCTTTTAACCTTTTAGCCTTATTTGTGAGATTCAAGCTAATTAGTGTTGGGCAAGTTAGCTAACTCTACTTGATATCATAAAACATGCTAACAAGGCTAATATTCGTTTTCACATTATGCCAGGCTCACTCTGGTTGCCTTAGATTTATTTACCACAATGTACATTGTAATATCCATAAATGCTAACACCTATTAACGGTTTAATTAGCATTTTTATCAATGATTGCATCACATGTAGTCTATGTTTTCAACTTCTGCAGCTTTTTGTTCATAAAAGTAAAATATTTATTTAATTAAAGTTATTTTGATTAGCATTTTTGAATATTACAATGTACATTGTGGTAAATAAATTCAAGGCAACCACAGTGAGCCTGGCATAATGTAAAAACGAATATTAGCCTTGTTAGCATGTTTTATGATATCAAGTAGAGTTAGCTAACTTGCCCAACACTAATTAGCTTGAATCTCACAAGGCTAAAAGATTAAAAGAGTTGCACACTATTATGTACAAAACGGATGAAAATATGTTTATACCTTGTTCAGATGACAGTGAAACCTCCTACAGATTCAGCCAAGACTGCTGCTGCTGCTGTGAGATGCCCTTCCCCTACGTCATCGCCGCCATTTTGGCTCCCCCTAGCGTTTTTATAAAGGTGCCACTTGAAAGCCGTTTTTTTAACATAATTCATCTAAACATGTCAAAATGAACACCCGAAATATTATAAACACATATTGTAGTTATATATTCTGGATAGCAGCATATTAAATTCTAGTACTACTTTAATAACACATTTGTTAGTAAGTCCTACTTATGAGGATTTTACTCACAATGGGCCTCATTCACAAATATCTTCTTAAGAAACTTCTTAAATTTCTTCTCAAGTCGTTCTTAAGTAGATTTCTAAGAAGACCCTACGTGGGATTCATCAACGCGCTCGTGAGCCGCAGAACTGTTTGCAGCTGTTCTCTTAGATTGATGAAGGCCAACACCTCGTAAGTAGAGCGCGCGTGCCAGGTGATTCATGGCACCAATCTCTTAGCATAGGTACTTAGCATAGGTAACCGCCCATTAATGCCCATAAAAGGGACTGCAGGGCCGTGTGCAGACGCCAGAGGAAACAGCAACATGCCCAAAGGAAAGAGTTACACAGAGAAAAAGAGTCTGCCTTTTTCCTTCTTTTGCCGAGAATAAAGTCATAAAATGTTGACTTTTAAGTCGAAATATTATGAGAATAAAGTCAAACCCGGGGCGATAGTAGCTCAGTTGGTGCATTGGCCTTAAGGCCTGAAGGTCGTGGGTTCATTTCCCACCTCTACACCTTCTCCACCGACTTCCAGTGATGTCTGCTGTCGTTGTGTCCTTGGGCAAGACACTTAACCCCACTTTGCCCGAAGCCCCCACTGAAAGATCTCAGCTCCTGTGGACTCACCCCCTGCAGGAGGATCAGTGAGGGGCTGGTGCTCTGTGTACTGGGAGCAGTTCTTGACTGCTACCCCCCGACCCAGAAATGGATTAAGGGAAAAAAAAATGGATGGATAAAGTCGAACTAGCAAAATCATGAGATTAATCTAAAAATATTATGAGATTAATCTCAAAATGTTAATAGATTAATTTAAACATATATTATGTTCTAATTTAAAAATGAATCTCAAAATGTTATGAGATTAATCTCAAAATATTTTGGACCCTTGGAGGAGATCCAGCGTGGACTATAGCGCTGAGACCAATGCAGACCCGAGGAGAGACTGGAGAGACCAGCACACAAAAAACCAGCACGTACCGAGGAGAGGCCGCATAGACTGGAGAGACCGGGGCGCAGAGACCAGCGTGGACCGAAGAAGGACCGCATAGACTGGAGAGACCAGCGTGGTCCTGTAATAGATCCATGGGAGAGACCAGCGCAGACCCGTAAAAGATCCACGGGAGAGACTCAGAGCGGACCCCGCAACGTCCTGCAGCAGCAGTATATATTCCATTGTTTTGTTATCCATGGACGGAGAAATATCCCCTAGAAATAAGAAGGGGTCACTAATGCACGGCATGATTTCCAATGTATTTGATAAAGCGTTGGCACATTTAGTTTACAAATGAATTTAAAAAATGACTAAATTACCATAAACAATGAAATGAATAAATACATACGTGAATATGACGGACATATCACTGTATTTTATGGAACTTCATAACACCAGCGTGCGAACATGTCGGCACTGAATGTGCGTAAGAGTGCTCCTGAGCCCTCGTAGGGTTTGTTCTTACCCAAGAGATTCTGGTTACGAGAAATTTTTGTGAATGCCACATTCTTTGTAAAATCCTCGTAAGTAGGATATACGCACAAATTTGTTCTTAAGATCCGTTCGTGAATGAGGCCCAATGTCATTTCTGTGAAATGTATGACCGCAGGCACATTCTGTTGTTTGATGCACGTACTCAAACGGGATTTACATCCTCCGCTCCGACCCCAGGAGCAGCTGCAGCCGCTTTGAGAACAGCTCAGCGAACAAACTGCGTAACGTGGTACCGAGCGCGGACCATAGATGCGTGGACAGAACCATAGACGCGCAGACAGAACCATAGACACGCGGACAGGACCATAGACACGCTGACAGAACCATTGACACGTGGACAGAATCGTTGACACGCAGTCAGAACCATAGACACGTGGACAGAACCATAGAAGCGCGGACAAAACTGTTGACACGCAGGCAGAACCATTGACACATTGACAGAACCATTGACACGCAGACAGAACCATTGACACGCAGACAGAACCATAGACACGCGGGCAGAACCGTTGACACGCGGACAGAACCGTTGACACGCGGACAGAACCATAGACGCGCGGGCAGAACCATTGACACGCGTTCAGGACCATCCCCAGCTTGTTGCAAGTGCAGGTCTGCCCCGTGTCTGCTACCTCTACGCAACCAAAACTCACGAAATGAAAGCTCCGGTACCTACCTTTCCTCTTGCATTAAAAAAGTAAACTGTTGTAAACAAAAACAGAACACACCACAACAGGCATCTTGTATTTATGTCATTATTTGACATTTTGGGCTGAAAGTGAATTTTTTTCCACACATTTAGGGCCACTTTATTGCCAATCTCTTGTTAACTCATTGGGTGAGAATTGGGACGGGGCCTATGATTCTGCAGGTGGAGACAAAGAGCAGAGCTTATCTGAGTAAAATTTAGCAATGTTTATCTGTGGAGCGAGTTGGCTCTGGCATTCTCAAAGGCTCAGAGGGCAGGTTGGAGTTTATCAATCATAAATATGAGAGAAGGAATCAGGTGTCCTGCTCTTGTTTGCTCAGCACATAGAAAAAAAGACTTGTCCACACTAGGGATGTAAATCGGTTACCGTTTACCAGTGGTTGATACGTCATGGTGCTACGTCCCTTAGGACTTCGCTAGTGGGATATCACGTGACCCCCAGGTCACAGACGCCAGAGAGATCAAAATAATTTGCTCCAATCACCAGCCACCTTCCTCTATAAATGCCCCTGCACAAGGCCGCACCCCCTCTTTCACTCTGGCGCCGTTTGAGATCTACATTCGTTACCTGAGAAAGAAAGATGTCTTCTGATGCACGTCCGAGTTCCCCTTCGCCATCCGGCGTCGGACGTCGTCGTTGCTCGACCTGTCGGGGCAAGCTCCAACGCAAGGACCAGCACTCCAGCTGCTTCATGTGCCTGGGTGCGGGCCATGCGGCGTTGAGCGCCACCTGCGCCTCGTGTGTCGCTCTCCCCAGGGAGGAGAGTGAACGCAGGCGCGCGTTCTTCGCCGCTACAGCGCCCCGTCCGGACTCCTCTAAGGACGAGGAGTCTGAGATTGACTGGGCCCCCCTCGACATTCCACCTGTGCCCGCGGAGTGGGGTGACTGCGAGGACGGAGAGGTGTCGGAGGTCGGCTCTCTCCTCACGCTGGACGAGGTGGTGTCCAACCCGGAGCCGGGGACCGCTTCCCGCTGGACCACATGCCTGGGCTCTACGCCACGGCGGCGGCCATCATGGATGCCCCCCTGCCACCGCAACCGAACCAGAGGGTGGAGGACTTCACCTCTGGGTACGCAGCCCCTCGAGGGAGGAGGAGAGCCCAGCCCACGTTGTGCCCGCGTATGGACCCGATCGTCCATTACGCGACACGTGAGTGGCCAAAACCCTAGCGGCCAAGAGGCCCGCTTTGGGGTATGGCATGTACTGCAACGTGCAGGACTGGTCCTGGACAGGCGGGGTCCCGGACATCGAGGACTCGGTTCGGGCGGCCCTGCACCCCTCCTCATCCGTGTGGCCCAGCACCAGACCTCTCCTTCCCTCCGAGCGGGATAGGATGTCTCTGGCTATGCATGACAGATGTTACGCCAATGCGGCTCAGGTCGTCGCGGTGGCGAACAACATGGCTTTCATCACCGGGGCCCTGGATAGGTCTCTCTCCTCTGACCAGGCACTCAGTGGAGACACCTTAGCCCAGGCGAGGACCACTTCAGCAGCGATCTTGCGCATGTGCCAAGCGCTAGCTGTCGATGGCGGCCGCTCTATGGCAGCAGCCCAGGTCGGGGCCAGACACCTCTGGCTGGGGGCGGTGAACCTCAGAGAGGCGGAGAAGAGGCAGCTGCTGGACCTGCCCATCTCCCAGACGTCGCTCTTCGGTCCGGAGATGCAGACGCTGATGACGAGGCTGGACAGCGCGGCTAAGGACTCGGCTAGCCTAGCAAAACACCTAGCTACGAGACGCGAGGCCCGCCCACCAGCGCGGAGCCGAGACAGAGGCAGGGAGCGCTCGCCTGGCAAGCGCCCCGGACCATATCCACGCTCCGTGGTCCATCGTTCCCCAGCGGCGAGACCCCCGGGCCCAGACAGGCACACGGGAGGTTCGCGGGACCAACACACCCATCGACGGCCTCCCTACGGTAGAGGAGGTCGGGGTGGTAAAAACTCTTTCAATAAAGGCCGTCCGGCATTTCACCAGTACTCGCTGTCTGAGTCTCATTTGGGGGTATGTAACATGTCAAATGATTTGAATTCTGTTTGTGTTACTTCTCGAGCATATAACGTGGCTCCGCCAGGCCTGCAGCCCCCAGAGAAGGGCGTGCAGCGCGCTGTGCAGACCACGAGCTCCGATTCACGGGTTCATGTTTTGCCCTCCCGGAGAGAGGGCAGGCGGAGGGATCTGATAAGTGCTAATGTGTGTGCTCCGGGCGCTAGCGTGTTAGCATCTCTGAGCTACAAGGCTAACACGGGGTTTCCCAATCCAGGGGCTCTCCCCCCCCTCCATGAGGCAAGAGCCAAGGGGGGGCGCAGCAGCCGTGTCACGCGTGATGAGCAGAGCTACATTGCTAACACGGGGTTTCCTAATCCAGGGGCTCTTCCCCCCCTCCATGAGGCAAGAGCCAAGGGGGGGCGCAGCAGCCGTGTCACGCGTGATGAGCAGAGCTACAATGCTAACACGGGGTTTCCCGATGCAGGGGCTCGCCCCCCCCTCCATGAGGCAAGAGCCAGGGGGGGGCGCAGCAGCAGCCGGGTCACGTGGTGGTGAGCAGTCCCGTACTTATGACGTCGGACCTGCAGAACACGTGACCGCCCTCGGCGCTCACGGTGTGACGCAGGGGCCCCCCCGGCCCTTTCAGCCACCCCCCCTCCCTGCTAGGAACACCAGGAGGGGGCGGGGCCATGACGTCTCGTGTTCCAGCTCCGTTCCGCCCCTCACAGATTTCTACGACATCTGGAAGGAGCAGGGCTTACTGTCAGATGTTTGGCTGGAGAAAACTCTGCGCAGAGGTTACGCTCTGCAATTTTTCCGAAAGCCACCACCATTCCGAGGCGTACGGGCAGTACGCTCTCAGGTACGGGGATCGACAGAGGCACTGGAAGCAGAGGTCTCCTCCCTGCTGAGTCGAGGCGCAGCAGTGGAGGTAGACCCGCAGGACGCCACCAGGGGGCTGTACTCCCCTTACTTTCTGGTGCCAAAGAAATCAGGCGGGGTGCGTCCCATTCTGGATTCTGCGCGTGTTAAACGAGTGCATTTCCAAACGGCAGTTTCGGATGCTGTCCACAAGGCAGCTCCTCGAGTGTGTCAGGGAAGGAGACTGGATGACATCCATAGACCTGACAGACGCATACTTCCACGTACCCATAGTGCCAGAACACAGGAGATTTCTGCGCTTCGCAGTGGGAGAGAGGAATTACGAGTACTGCCGTCTCCCTTTCGGGTACGCTCTCGCGCCTCGCACTTTTTCCAAATGTGTGGAAGCGGCTCTGGAGCCGATCAGACGTGCCGGGGTAAGAATATTGACCTATATAGACGATTGGTTAATACTGGCCCCATCCAGGGAAGTGGCCGTGAGCCACACGCAATGGGTCTTGTCCCACATACAGCGTCTGGGCTTTGTGGTGAACAGGGAGAAGAGCAAGCTGCAGCCAGCCCAACGCATGATTTACCTCGGTCCTGCAGCTAGACTCTGTGATATTCCGTGCTGCATTGTCCGTGGACAGACGGACGAATATTACCCGTCTGGCCCGGGAGGTTCTGGCGGGCCCCAGAGTTCCCGCTCGGCGCCTCAGGTCCCTGCTGGGGATGATGGCAGCGGCTCATGCTGTGGTGCGGCTAGGCCTGCTCCACATGAGAAATTTTCAGAGGTGGTTCTCGCGCCTCAGGCTTCACCCCTCCCGGGACGGGGGGAGGCTGATCTGGGTTCCCCAAGGGGCAGCATCGGACATCAGGTTCTGGCTCACTCCGGGTCTACTGCGGGACGGAGTGACTCTGGCCTGCGCTGTGTCTCACGCCGAGGTGTTCACGGACGCGTCGCTCGAAGGATGGGGCGGGGTCCTCGGCCAGAGCTCTGTAGGAGGCTGCTGGTCGGACTCAGCCCGTCACATCAACCTGCTGGAGATGGAGGCAGTGCACAGAGTACTGCTGCACTTTGCCCCTCAGCTGCAGGGGAGACACGTGATGGTGCGCTCAGACAACACCACAGTGGTCTCCTATCTGAACAGGCAGGGGGGCACCAGGTCCCCCGCTCTCCATCGCATGGCGACGGTGACGCTGCTGTGGGCGGCGCTTCACCTCCTGTCTCTCAGGGCGCGCCACGTCCCGGGGGTCCGGAACGTGGGAGCCGACAGGATGTCCAGGGGGGGCCCACTCCAGGACGAGTGGGGCCTGGCCCCACGGGTAGCCGCGGAGATCTGGCGGAGGTCTCGGTCGTCCAGTAGTCGACCTTTTCGCCAGTGCAGAGAACGCACAGTGCCCGTCCTGGTTCGCCTTAAGGGCCGCGGACGAGCCGCCTTTAGGCGTGGACGCTCTGGCTCATTACCCATGGCCAGGCGGCCTGTTGTACGCTTTTCCACCGGTGCGTCTCCTGCCGGTCCTACTGCGGAGGATCGAACAGGAGAGGAGGTCGGTGATTCTGGTGGCTCCGGACAGCCCGCATGCCCGGTGGTTCCCCTTCCTGAGGGGCATGGCGGTGATGGAGCCCTGGGCCCTCCCGGACGAGCCGGGGGCTCTAGTCCAGGGGGCAGGAGCCCTGTTTTCACGTCCGATAATCGGCCGCAGGCTCTGGGTTTGGAGGTTGAGAGGCGGAGCCTCGTAGATCTGGGTCTTCCCCCTGCGGTGGTGGAGACAATTCAGGGAGCGAGGGCGCCGTCCACCGTGAGGGCCTACGCCACGAGGTGGAGGCTATTCAGTGCCTGGTGCGATTCCCGTTCCTGGGATCCCAGGTTTTGCCCGCTGGAGGGGGTCCTGGGATTCCTACAGGAGCTTTTCGACAAGGGGAGGGCTGTCGCTACCTTGGCGGTGTTTGCGGCAGCCATTACTTCAGGTCACGACGGGTTCGGGGGGTTCACAGCCCGCTCTCACCCGTTGATTAAACGTTTTCTGCGGGGGGCGCGCAGGAGGAGGCCCCCGCTCCAGAGAACGCCTCCGGTTTGGGACCTCAGGGTGGTCCTTAGGGGGCTGTCGGGTTCGCCTTTTGAACCGGCGGCGGAGGCGAGTCCCGATTGTATCGCTTTTAAGACGGCCCTCTTGCTGGCGTTGGCGTCTGCAAAAAGGGCGGGCGATTTGTGTGCGCTCTCAGTCCATGCGTCGTGCCTGTCCTTTGGAGAGGACGACGGCATGGTGGAGTTGTGGCCCAATCCGGCTTTTCTCCCCAAGGTCATCACGTCGGCCTTTAGGTCGAGAGTGATCAGGATTAGGGCTTTCCACCCGCCGCCGCATGCCTCCCCCGAGGAGGAGCGGCAGCACCTTCTGTGTCCTATCAGAATGCTGAGGCATTACCTGGCCATGACGTCGTCATTCAGGTCGGGTGATCAGCTGTTTGTGTGTCTGGGCCCCAAGAACAGGGGCGCCCCGCTGTCGGCTCAGCGGCTGGCGCATTGGGTCGCCACGGCGGTGCGACGGGCGTATCAGGCGCAGGGCCTGGCCCCCCCGGTGGGTTTCAGGTCGCATTCCACGCGTGGGATGGCGGCCTCTACGGCCCTTCTCAGGGGGGCGTCGGTCGAGGACGTTTGCCGTGCGGCTTCTTGGGCGTCGTCCTCCTCTTTCGTCCGGTCTTATCTTTCGGATGTGTCGGACCGGTCGGTGGCCCATTCCGTGCTGAGTGCAGCGGATTGAGTTGGACCGTTGGGTCCCTCCCCTGAGGAGTGGGCCTTCGGTCTATTTTTCCGCCCTGGTGCAGGAGCTCTTGGGAGAGGCATCCTACAGGTGCGGTACATATATGTGTGTTTGATCGGTCTGGTAGTCTACATCAGGAGCTCTTGGGAGAGGCGTCCTGTGACTACGGTTGACCTACGATTGGTGTTACGTGGGGGCGTCCTTGGGAGGAGTGGCCCGGTAACACGCTTTGTTTCTTCTGCCCTGAGTCCTCTCACGGTGTGAGGGTCTTGCTCGGGCGGAGCTCCAATCACCCTTCGCTGGCCTGCTGGGAGTACATGTTCCTACGGCCTCCGCGTTGTGTCCCACTAGCGAAGTCCTAAGGGACGTAGCACCATGACGTAGAATTAATAGTTACCTAATGTAACTTAAGTTCTACGAATAGGTGCGTAGTCCCTTAGCTACGAGCCCATCAGGCCAGCCCGGCTTGGCAGAGTTCAAGAGGGGGTGCGGCCTTGTGCAGGGGCATTTATAGAGGAAGGTGGCTGGTGATTGGAGCAAATTATTTTGATCTCTCTGGCGTCTGTGACCTGGGGGTCACGTGATATCCCACTAGCGAAGTCCTAAGGGACTACGCACCTATTCGTAGAACTTAAGTTTTATTAAGTAACTATTAATTACGAGAGAAATATTCGTGAATGCCACATTCTTCGTAAATGTAGGTACGTTTGTGAATGAGGCCCATTGTCACTGTACTTTATCTACCCAGTATCCTGTCTATATGTATAGTATATAACTCAGCACTACATATGTATATATATTTTTTGAAAGACTGGTATTGAAGTATTGACTGCATTTACAGCTAGCTCAGAAAAATAGCTACTACTTATTTTTGTATGTTTTTGTGTGCTCTTACTACTGTCCTGTATGTGCGCTGCAACATTGAAATGTCCCTACTGTGGGACGAATAAAAGCATCTCTTATTGTATCTTATCTTAAAACAGACCTGGAGTTGTTTTTAGCTCCATGTAAATTACGGTAATTAGGAACCTTTGTTACACCATCACTTCTGTTTATAGGCTCCCCATCTCAAACTTGATACTCCTTTGACTAAAGGGGACACAATGTACACAAACAAGGCAAAATATGTCTTGTCTGGGTGGCTGGGGGCAGCATGGTAGCTGAGTGGATCGCATTCTTGCTTCTCAGCAAGAAGGTCCTGTGTTCAAATGCTGGTTAAAACAGGGCCTTTCTGCGTATGTTTTTTTGCTCTGGTTTCCCCTACCACTAAAACATGTATAATAGGTTTGAAAGGCATGAATGTAATGAGTGAGTGAATGGATGGTGTTGATTGGGGGCTTTAATGCAGCAGTGTGTTTGGCGTCTTGTTTCCGTCATCACCGTGTACGGAGTGATTGGAACAATCTCTGAACTCTAAACATTGTAAAGCGCTTTGGGTATCCTTGGTGTGTGAAAAAATGTGCTATATAACTAAAGATTACACTCACCGGGCCACTTATCACCTATCCAACTCCACTTTAATGCAAATTCCTAATCAGCCAATCACATGGCAGCAACTCAAATGCATTTAGGTTGGTTTTTTTTTTTTTTTTTGTACGTAGACATGGTCAAGACAATCTGCTGCAGTTCAAACCGAGCATCAGAATGTGGAAGAAAGTTGATAATAAGGGACTTTGAACCTGGCAGGGTTGTTGATGCCAGACAGGCTGGTCTGTGTATTTCAGAAACTTCTGATCTACTAGGATTTTCTTCCGAACAACCATCGCTAGGGTTTACAGAAAATGGTCTGAAAAAGAGAAAATATCGAGTGAGCGGCAGTTCTGTGGGCGAAAATGCCTTGTTGATGCAAGAGGTCAGAGGAGAATGGCGCCGACTGGTTCGAGCTGATAGAAAGTCAACATAGTTACTCAAATAACCACGTGTTACAACCAAGTTATGCAAGATTCTCTGAACACAGAACACGTCAAACCTTGAGGCAAATGGGCTACAGCAGAAGACCACACTGGTTACCACTCCTGCCAGCAAAAAACAGGAAACTGAGGCCAAAATTTGACAAGAGAAAATCGGAAGAAGTTGCCTGGTCTGATGAGTCTTGATTTCTGCTGTAACATTCGGATGGTAGGGTCAGATTTTGGAGTCAACCAGATGAAAGCATGGATCCATCCTTTCTTGTA